>OY740813.1:4184220-4784220 GCA_963514005.1 Raja brachyura
CCATGCTGCGAGTGTGAGTCAAAGGGCAAACTCAGCAGAGGTCGCAAATTAGGTCGTGAAAGTGGGACAGGGGTTTAACTCAGCATATCAAGCAGCACCTGTGGAAGGAAATGAAGGGCAACATTTTGGGTGTGGACACTTCTTCAAGACTCCAATTCTCCCCACCGATGCAGCCCGACCCGTTGCTCTACTCCATCAGTTTGTCGTTTGCTGAAGGTTCCAGTAGTATCAGTCACTTGAGCCCCCATTCTCTCCACATGCACTGCCAACTCTCAACGATTATAGACACAAAAAGCTGGAGTAGCTCAGCGGGTCAGGCAGCATCTCTGGAGAAAAGGAATAGATGACGATTCAGGTCGAGGCCTACCGAGTTACTGAAGCATTCTGTGTCTAACTTTGGTATAAGCCAGCATCTACATTCCTCACAGACATAGTCTGTGGAATTCTCTGCCTCAGAGGGTGGTGGAGACAGGTTCTCTGGATGCTTTCAAGAGAGAGCTAGATAGGGCTCTTTAAAATAGTGGAGTCAGGGGATATGGGGAGAAGGCAGGAACGGGGTACTGATTGTGGATGATCAGCCATGATCACATTGAATGGCGGTGCTGGCTCGAAGGGCCAAATGGCCTGCTCCTGCACCTATTGTCTATTGTCCCCCTACATACAATGACTAATGCTTATTCACATGTACACCCTTTAGAAATCTGCCATTTGGTGTAAATTTTCTCTCAATCTTTTTTTGCCAAAGGGCATCTCTTTAGATTCTCTGTGCTAACTTTCATCTGCCACCTGTCTACCCCCCTGACAATCTAAAAAAAACACTTCTCTCTCTCCTCTCCCTGGAAGTCCGTGATTCTTCACTCTGTTCTCCCACTGCCCTTTACTTCCACAGTGTTCAGTTTTGTTAACGAGCCTTTTGTTCAGGCGTTTGTCAAACGCCTTCTGAAAATTCATCGAGACAACATCAGCATTTCCTTTATCAACCTCTTCTGTTGCCTCATCAAAACATTCAAGCAGGTTAGTCAAGTCCAATTTTCCCTTAACAATTCCGTGTCACCTCTCCTTTGTCAATCTCCACATGGCGATGAATGCTTTTTCTTCGTGTTGACTGCCTCTGTAGGCATCTCCACTATTGACAAACTGACTGGCCCGTATTAGCCTGCCATGCCTTGTTCAGTTTAGAGGTACAGCGTGGGGACAGGCCCTTCGGCCCACCGAGTCCACACCGACCAGCGATCACCTGCACCTTAACACAATCCTACACTAGGGACCATTTTTCCATTTTTACACCAAGCCAATTGGCCTGCAAACTTGTCACGTTTTTGGAGTGTGGGAGGAAACCGGAGTTCTCGGAGAAAACCCACGCAGGTCACGGGGAGAACGTACAAACTCCGTATGGAACCCGGGTTGCTCAGCCGCTGCGCCACCGTGCTGCCTCGTATTATAAATCATAATATGCACCCTATTTGTAACAGTGCAGGAAAGAACTACAGATGCTGGTTTAAGTCGAAAAAAGACACAATATGCTGGAGTAACTCAAGTTCAGGCAGCATCTCTGGAGAGAAGGAATGGGTGACGTTTCAGGTTGAGACCCTTCGTCAATCCTCCTTCTCTGCAGATTTTCTGCCTGTCCCGCTGAGTTGCCCCAGCATGTTGTGTCTATTTGTAACAGTTCCTGCAACAACAAACCCTTCACTTTACTTTTCTCATTGATCCAAGACAAGAGAGTCAAGAATCTGGAGTGTTTTTTTTGTCTTGTGTCCAGAAACGGAACAATGAAATTCTTAAGGACCTGTCCCACTTGCCGTTTTTTCAGCGACTGCCGGCATCATATCTGTGTCACCAAAAGATTTTGAACATTTCAAAATCCAGCGGCGACAAAAAATAAATGTTGCGACACTTGAAAAAACCACCGTGCGTCAATACGTAATCACGCCGCGTCACGCCGTGTATTTTTCGGTGACCTGATACGTCAGTCAATAATGCCGGCAGTTGCCGCAAAAATCACCAAGTGTGACAGGCCCTTTACTTGCCAGTACTGGCACTTGACAGAGTCTGAAGAAGGGTCTCGACCCGAAGCGTCACCTATTTCTTTTCTCCAGAGATGTTGCCTGACCCGCTGAGTTACTCCAGCATTTGGTGTTTTTATCTGGCACTTGACAGCTGGATCCTAGCTAGTACAGCCCTCAGCTTGTTGCGAGAACATATTTACAGTTTACAGCTTGGAAACAGGCCCTTCAGCCCATCAAGACCACACCGACCATTGATTAAACTAGTTCTATGTTATCCTGCACACTAGCGGAGACTTACAGAAGCCAATTAAGCTACAGACCTGAATGTCTTTGGGATGTGGGAGGAAACCAGAGCACCCGGAGAAAACCCACGTGGTCACAGACAGAACGTACAAACTCCATAGAGACAGCACCCATAATGAGGGATGAGCTAGGGGGCGCCGTCCTGTATGGTATGGCTGCCCAGCCTGCAGCTGTTTGTTTTTCACTCTTTTCTTTATTTTTAGTGAGTTAAAGGGTATTGTTTTTGGAGCCTATTCTTTTTTATGTGGGGGGTGGGGGAGAGAGGGGGAAACTACTTTTCCTGGTCCCTACCTGGTCAGAGAGGCAGCTTTCTCCGGGCTGCACTTTCGACCCGTCCTCGCGGCCTACCAGCGGGCCTGGAATAGCATTTCCTTAGGAGACCACCCAGAACGTCGGCTTAGGCAGCGGCGCAGCGCTGGAGCGCCACCGCAGAGCGGGCGATGCCTTGCCCAGGTCGCCGCGCTGGAGCTCCGGTGAGCTGAGACCGTCGACAAAAAACATCACGGAGCCGCGGGTCTATGGAGCGGCCGGCTGCGGGCGGTGGTGCTGAACTTTAACATCGGGAGCCGGTGGGGGAGCTCCATTCAGTGCGGCCTTGTTGGCTTCAGAAGCCGCGGATTCCGGTAAGGAAGCGGCCGTTCCAGGTGTCCCAAGCTGCTGAGAGGATTCTCCCGACGCCGGTGCACCATCACCCGGCGAGAACGGCCTGGAACATGCGGAGGCCTCAAATAGGCCTGACTATGGGTGGACATGGGTTGGGATTTTGAGATTTAAAAAACCAAGTCTGCAATTTATCCCATCAGATAAAGCATAAAAATAAGTTTTATTTGACACATAATTCACTTTCATATCGTCAGCATTAAAAATGTTATGGCCATTTCATACTCAGAAATTAGCATCTTGTTCCCTATTGCTTTTCCATTGACTTAACTCAAAAGCTGTGATCAAGGACAGTCAAAAGCCCATAATTTTCTTAAAAATTAAGAGAACTGAAAGAAATGTTCAGTAGTTATAGATTGAAGCGTTCTGAAACAAATATTAAACAAATATTAAGCTTCTCATTTTCACACTACAAACAGCTTACAATGGCCTGCTTCCTTCATCATCAATACTTTTTTGAATATCTTTCATTCATTGTTCTTTATCTCTCCACATCACTGTCTATACCTCTCGTTTCCCTGATCCCTGACCAGTATGAAGAAGGGTCTCGACCCGAAACGTCGCCTATCTCCTTCGCTCCTTAGATGCTGCTGCACCCGCTGAGTTTCTCCAGCTTTTTGTGTAACCCTCCAGCTTTTTGTGTAACCCATTAAACAATCTTACTTGCATGACCTGAAATTAAATCATATAATTAGTTAGTTACCCAATTGTAGCTAATTACAAAATTCAATTGCTAAATCTAAACATCTATCTATTTCTTAAGAAAAGATTAACATTTTTAAAAAGCCTAAGTGTCCAAATAACATTCACACAATAATTCACAATATAACATGATTTTTAAATCTCATTGTCATGGATTTATAGGCCAAATGGAAGGAATTTAGTGTTTAATTTCCATAAATTAATGGCCATTTAAATCATCTTGCGAGTGGGTTTTTGTGGAACGCGATCATTTGGAATGCTGTGGTTGCGGTGAATTTAAAGCCCATATTGGCAGGAAAAATACTGCCGGTTCGTATGGGTCCTAAATCATCGTTTCACAATGTAAAATGTGGATTAAAGGCATCTTAAGAAGCACTTTTATACATAAAGTAAACGGCTTTCCTTTACCCGTCCCGTATGTGAAATCCGTCCCCGTTGTCGGCGTTGAGGGCTTTAGAAACTGATTTTTAAATTATTCCAGCGCTGAACTTGTCGGGCGATTAAAAAAAAAAATCACAGAACGGCTGTCGGAACAATTCTTCAGCAAAAGCTTGCACTCCGAGAAAATATATCCAGGACAGGTAGGAGAAAACATCATTTTAAACCCACCCTCTCCCCCCTCAAAGGCACCAAAGTTGCGCACACAGCCAGTGCCAGAACTGCAGGTTTTGTAACATACCTACTATTCAGTTCAGTTCAGTTTCGGTTCAGTTTAGATTATTATCATATACAGTATAGGCGCATTGAAAAGCTTTTGTTGCGTGCTAACCAGCCAGCGGGAAGACAATCCATGATTACAATCGAGCCATTCACAGTGTGCAGGTACAGAATAAGAGAATAATGTTTAGTGCAAGGTAAAGCCAGTGATGTCCGATCAAAGTGGAGTCGACCCGAAACGTCGCGTATCTCCTTCACTCCTTAGATGCTGCTGCACCCGCTGAGTTTCTCCAGCTTTTTGTGTAACCCTCAAATGTCCGATCAAAGGAAGTCCAAGGGTCTCCAATGAGGTTGATAGTTGTTCAGGACTGCACTCTGGTTTTGGTGGGATGGTTCAGTTGCCTGATAACAGCTGGGAAGAAACTGTCCCTGAATCTGGAGGTGTGCGCTTTCACACTTCTATACCTTGTGCCTGATGGGAGAGGGAGTGGCCAGGGTGCAACTCATCCTTGATGATGTTGCTGGCCTTGCCGAGGCAGCGTGAGGTGTTGATGGAGTCAATGGAAGGGAGGTTGATTTGTGTGATGGTCTGGGCTACGTCCACAAATCGCTGCAAGTTCTTGCGGTCTTGGAAATGAACATAGAGCTCTTCTACCGTCAGCAGTTTTGTATTAGTGATTTATTCTTTCGATCCATCTGTAAACTCAATGGACTTCCTTCAAGTTGCCGATAATCACTCATTTTATAGCAGTGATTGACTTTGCTGGATTATTTGGGGGTTTATTATGAATGCTTGCCCCATCTGATGCATGAAGTCCAATGGATGAAAACCACCTTTTCATTTTCCTATTCAGCGATGTGCTGAAGTGAGGAAATGTTCTGACTGGACATTAACAATAGTCATTCCTCCCCCGTCATTAAATGCACTGACCCCTTGTGTCCTGTAATATCTTGTTCAGTGTGCGGACAGCCAGAACTAATGCATATTTCACTTCAATTCCAAGCACGGAGGTGGACTGGAAGCGAACTACTTTTCTAAGCTGCTTTACAGTACGGCACGGTGGCGCAGCGGTAGACTCACAGTCCAAGAGACGCGGGTTTGATCCTGACCACGGGTGCTGTCTGTGCAGAGTTTGCACGTTCTCCCCGTGACCGCATGGGTTTTCTCCGGGTGCTCCGGTTCCCTCCCACACTCCAGAGACGTGCAGGATTGGGGGTTAATTGACTTCTGTAAAATGCCCCTCGTGTGTTGGACAGAGGACTAGTGTACAGGTGATCGATAGTCAGCGATACTTCGGTAGGTCAATGGGGCTGTATCTCTAAACTAAAGGTTTAGTAAGTTAATAGGCTTGGGTAAAAAAAAGATTGTACATTGCCCCTAGTGTGTAGGATAGTGCTATTGTATGGAGATCGCTGATCACTGCACACTCGGTGGGCCGAAGGGCCTGTTTCTGCACTGCATCTCTGAACTAAACTAAACTAAACTAAACTAAACTAAACTAAACTAAACTCAACTTGATTCAACTCAATTCAGCTCAACTCAACTAAGATAGACACAAAAACCTGGAGTAACTCAGCGGGTCAGGCAGCATCTATGGAGATAAAGGAACCGGTGACATTTCACGTCGAGACCCTTCATCAGACTCTAAATTAAACTGAACTAAACTCATCTCAACTCAATTCAGCTCATCTAAACAATAGTTGTTTGTGCAAAATGACTGCAGTACAGATAAATGCTTTCTTCCAGCATGTTTTTATTTATTTTCTTTTGTTCTTCAACCTTTGACAGTGGAACGGAACAAATCCTCAGAGGCATGGAGATTAATGGTGTCTTAACTGCTCATGCTGAGTATTTTCAATACACAAGCTGTCACAGCTCTGTGTGTGTGTGTGTGTGTGTGTGTAGGTGCTGCACTGTGAGACGGGTGATGGCTGTTAGCATTTAGACAAGCGGCATTAATTGTCAAAGTGATTCATTTATTCATGAAACCGAGAAGGGTAAGCATGTTGTTCAACTCTTTAGCATATAAATAATGATTTTTGGGTGTATCTGAAGCGGATATCATCTTGTCGTGCAGAAATTACTTGATTGCTACGCGATGCGTGTCAAAGGGGTGATTTAGGCATTTGCATTCCCAACACAAAGCTGCCTTTCCCCGCTGGGAATGAGGATCGTGCATTCCTGACGCACATTGCAAGCCAATCAATATCACCCCTGCTTAAAACCATCCTCACGTTTCTGCAGTTGCTGAAAATGCCACCAATGAAAATGTTGCTCAAGAGATTTAAAGTGAGAGAATGGCAGGCATAGCAGATGCCACCTAATCTTTCTGAAGGATCTAATCTGACGAAGGGTCTCGGCCCGAAACGTTGCCTATCTCCTTCGCTCCTTAGATGCTGCTGCACCCGCTGAGTTTCTCCAGCCTTTTGTGTAACCTTCATCTAATCTTTCGATGGGACGCTTGAACCAGTTAGCTTCAGACGAGTGAATATCTTTTGGGTATTTCATTGATTATGCATAAAATTACCTTTGGTTCAATACCATTCATTTTATGCGGAAGAAGGTAGCTGGAAGGACAGGTTCTGAACATAAGAAAAAGGAGCGGGGGGGGGGGCTAACGGGGGGGGGGGGGGCTAAAGGAATGAGGATTGCGGGGGGGTCTCTTGAGTTTGTACTATCACTTAAAATGATAGAAGATCTATAATAATGGAGATGAGGAGGAATTTATTCAGTCAGATGGTGGTGAATCTGTGGAATTCATTGCCACAGAAGGCTGTGGAGGCCAAGTCAATGGATATGGTTTGACATCCCTTCTTGTTATTCCTTTTTGAGTGATTTTTCCTTTTCAAGAAAAGTTTATTCCACAAACCATTCAAAAATTCAAGGTAAATTATTATCCTTATTCATTTGGATTTGAAGAGAGAAATTAGTCATCCATCACCTGGGGAATTCCTCGGTTCCGCAAACCCCGTACGGACAGCGCCCGTAGTCAGGGTCGAACCCGTGTCCCTGGCGCTGTGAGGCAGCAGCTCTGCCATTGTGCCACCATGCTGTCCTTCAAAAATAATTTACAGAAAAGGGAAATAGAAAGATATGTTGAATATCTAATAAGATAAATGGCAGCATAATCTAGGTGTGCTGAGGACAACTTCATAGCAGCAAAATAACATTGTTATATAATTTATTATTTTATATATATAAATATATATATATATATATATATATATATATATATATATATATATATATATATATATTCCACTAGTGCGAGAGTCTAGGACCAGAGGTCACAGCCAATGAATAAAAGGACGTTCCTTCAGTAAGGCGATGAAGAGGAATTTCTTTAGTCAGATGGTGGTGAATCTGTGGAACTCATTGCCATTGAAGGCTGTGGATGCTGTCAATGGATATTTGTAAGGCAGAGGTTGACAGATACATGATTAGTACAGGTGTACGGGGTTATGGGGAGAAGGCAGGAGAATGGGGTTAGGAGGGAGAGATAGATCAACCATGATTGAATGGCAGAGTAGACCTGATGGGACAAATGGCCAAATACTGCTCCTAGAACTCATGAACTTCCAAATTCAATATAAATGTTTCCAAGTATCACCTAGTAACTTGCTCAACTTATCAATTTCCGCAAATCCCCTAGAAATAATGTAATCTCTGCTCTATATTGACAATATACTGTACTTTGTAATTTATTGACTCGACGCAATGTCACTTCTGTCCGATATCTTCCTTATCCCATGAATAAATTCTTCTCATGAACAAAGTCCGTGGAACTTCAGGAGAGAGAGGTGTGGAGCGGGGCTGATTGAAAGCTGGGTTTGAGTTTCTCAAAGGTTAAGTCGTAAGGTGCTCTCTCCACTGCATTTGAAGCTGATAAATCTGCCTTCAACCCTGCCTTAAATAGACTAGGTAATTACCTGCTCAAGCATCTGTCAAAATCCTGGCCATTACCAATGTCAAAGAGCAATGGAATTCATGGATATCATTTACCATGCACTTTCGAAATATAATAAAATCAATTTAGGCTGAAAAATGTAAATTGAAGTTTATTCAAGGTATAAGTGGGATTATTTACAGCGATGTCCAAATTAGGCTGAATTGAACAGTGCATTTAAAAAAAAACTCTGATCCATTCCTGTTCATGTTTGTGTGATTATAATTTAATCAGCTCCAGTAATAGACTGTCGTTATGGGGAAAAATACAGTAATTGCTTTTGGGATTGTGGCTACTTGACCTTGTCCTCACCAATCTACCTGTCACCGCAGCATCTGTCCATGACAGCGTTATCAGAAGTGACCACCGTACCGTCCTTGTAGGGACAACGTCTGGTCTTCACCTTGAGTTCTCTCCTTAGTTTAGATCAGTTTAGAGATGCAGCGCGGAAACAGGCCCTTCGGCCCACCGTGTCCGCACCGACTCACCCCGCACACGAACACTATCCTAAATACACCAGGGGCAATTTACAATTATACCAAGCCAATTAACCTACAAACCTGTATGTCTTTGAAGTGTTCGTCTTCATCCTGTTGTGTGTTAAATGGAACATTCAGAACAGGGCATCCATTGAATGCAGCAACAGAGATTTGTTGCAATCTATAATTTCAGAGCAATATCTCCCATATCTAGAGTTTTATATTTGTTATTAACATTATAGTTAAAGTTCCCAAGTATTACTAATAATTAGCTTATTGTATTTATTGATTATTATATATTTATGTGAGTGTTATTATGTCAATGCTGTTGAGCTGCAGCAAGCAAGCATTACATTGTTCCATTGGCAATACATATGACGATCAAAGTGCGGCACGGTGGCGCAGCGGTAGAGTTGCTGCCTTACAGCACTTGTCGAGCCGGAGCCTCGGGTTCGATCCTGACTACAGGTGCTGTCTGCACGGGGTTTGTACGTTCTCCCCTTGACCCGTGTGGGTTTTCTCCGAGATCTTTGGTTTCCTCCCACACGCCAAAGACGCACAGATTTGTAGGTTAATTGGCTTGGTGCAAGTGTAAATTGCCCCAGGTGTGTGTTGGAAAGTGTTGGTGTGTGGGGATCGCTGGTCGGTGCAGACTCATTGGGCCGAAGGACCTGTTTCTGCACTGTATCTCTAAAGTAAACTAGAAACACTCTCGACTCTCTTCACTGGACTAACCATTACCCTTAGTTTAAACTATTCAATTAGTTTTTGAGATACAGTTCAGAAACAGATCCATCGGCCCAGCGAGTCCGTGCCGACCAGCGATCCCCGCACACTAACACTATCCTATACACACTTTACACTTATTTACCTTTTGCACTATTACACTTTACACTGATTTACACTTATACCAAGTCAATTAACCTACAAACCTGCACGTCTTTGGAGTGTGGGAGGAAACCGGAGCACCCAGAGAAAACCCATGCAGGTCACGGGGAGAAGGTATAATCTCTGTACAGACAGCACCCGTAGTCGGGATCGAACCCGGGTCTCTGGCGCTGCAAGCTCTGCAAGGCAGCAACTCTACCGCTGCACCGCAGAGCTGCCCTTTGGTGACAGGTTTATCCAGTTAATGTAGGTATGTTGCAAAACTTACCTTGAGCAGCGCTGCACTTCTGCCGCTCCCCGTGTGCGCGACTTTGGCGCCTTTCAGAGGGGGGCGGGCTTAAAGTGCCGTTTTTCAACAGGCAGGACAAATCGATGAATGTCGGGCGATTTGGTTGCGGAAGAAAAATCGCTCCGACATTTCATCAATGAAGGTATTTTTAAATACTCTAAATTATTTATTAACTAGAGTAATTTAAAAATCACCTTCAAAAGCCGTGAGAACAGACAACCGGAAGGATTTTGCGTAGGGGAGAAAAAAAGGTAAATAGTTTATTTTTACATTAAAAGTTGGTTTTTTCGGGAGCCTTTAATAATATTTTTATGTTGCGAAAATGGGTCCCAAAAAATCTATGAACAAACAGTATTTTTCCTCCTGACTTCACCGCTAACCGCAACGTTCCAATCCACCACATTCCACTAAAACCCACTCGCTAGTTGATTTAAATGGCCATTAATTTACAGGAATCAAACACTAAATTCCTTCCATTTGGCCCAGAAATTCATGAAAATGAGATTTAAAAATTATGTTATATTGTGGATTATTGTGTGAATGTTATTTGGACACTTAGGCAATTTAAAAAATGTTTATCTTTTCTTAAGAAATGGATAGATGTTTAGATCTACTCATTGAATTTTGTAATTAGCTACAATTAGATAACTAACTAATTATATGCTTTAATTTCAGGTCATCCAAGTAAGATTGTTCCATATTTGTTTCAGAATGCTTCAATCTATAATAACTGAAAATTTCATTGAGTTCTCTTAATTTTTAAGAAAGTTATGGGCTTTTAACTTTTCCAGATCACAGCTTTTGAGTTAAGTCAATTGAAAGGCAATGGGGAGCAAGATGCTAATTTCCGAGTATGAAAATGGCCATAACTTTCTTAATACTGAAGATATGAAAGTAAATTAGGTGTCAAATTAAACTTCTTTTTATGCTTTATCTGATGGGATAAATTGCAGACTTGATTTTTTAAATCTCAAAATTTTGTAACATTGCTAGTTAATGTAACCCATTGAATGTGATGATCGGGTGACCCGCCACAATTGACCCTGATAACAAATGCACAATAATAGACTCACACTATACCGCTGATAATGACAGAGCGAGGACCACAATAAATCTTGCTGAGTCTCTCCGAGTCCACTGGTGATCAATATATTGACGTGGGCAGAGAATAAAACCATGGACCTTCATGAGGGGCATGAATAATCTTCTGAACCCAATTAGCAATTATTTCCTTCATCGTCTCAAGTGTTGCTCCTCAAGGATTTCTCCGGTTAACCGACTACACAACTAGTCTGATGAAAAGGATGCAATGTTCAGGCAGGAACTGGCCCATTGCAAAGGGTCGAGGTTGAAGCAGACTGCAAGAATAATGAAAGGCGTAGATAGAGTGGGTGTGGAATGGCACAGCCTCAGAATTAAAGGGCGCTCTTTTAGAAAGGAGGTGAGGAGGAACTTCTTTAGTCAGCGGGTAGTTAATCTGTGGAACTCATTGCCACAGAGGGCTGTGGAGACAAAGTCAGTGGATATTTTTAAGGCTGAGATAGGCAAATTCTAGATTAGAACAGGCATCGAGTTATGGGGAGAAGGCAGGAAAATGGGATTAGGAGGCTGCCATGACTGAATGGCGGAGATGACTCAATGGGCCGAACGGCCTAATTCTACTCCTATAACGTGAATGTGATCTTGTGAGATGCCTATGGAGATGCCAGCCGATCATCCAAAATGTATAGGCTTCCAAAGCCCAGATTATGAGTGAACCTCGGGCCTCGTTCGGACGGGTGCTTTCTGGTTATGGGCCAAAGGAACCTAAATGCGGCACCGTGGCGCATGGGTAGCATTGCTCCCTTGCAGCACCAGAGACCCAGGTTCAATCCTGACCAGGGGTGCTATCTGTTCAGAGTTTGCACGTTCTTCCTGTGACCACATGGGTTTTCTCCAGGTGCTCCGGTTTCCTCCCAAGTTCCAATTAAAAGTAGGTTTGTAGATTTATTGACTTCTGTAAATTGTCCCTAGTGTGTTAGATAGAACTAGTGTACAGGTGATCATTGGTTGACACCGACTCGATGGGCCAAAGGGCCCGTTTCCTTGCTGCATCTCTAAAATAAAATAAACTAAAACTTCTTTCACATTAAAAAATAATAATTTACCTCCTTATTCACTGATATTTCAGTGGATTGTGGACTCTACTCGAAGCAATAAACTGATCGATCATCCTTCCACTATTTAAAAAATGTTATTGGATGGATTAGCATCAAGGGTATACTGATCATCATTCCATTTATCCTAGAGTTGTGGGGTAATACTGGCCGTTCAGCTCAACTTGCCCACACCGGTCAACGTGTCCCAACTACACTAGTTCCACCTGCCTGCATTTAAGGCCCATATCCCTCTAAACCTATCCTATCCATGTACTTGTCTAAAACTTCTTAAACGTTGCAATAATCCCTTCCTCAACTACCTCCTCTGGCAGCTTGTTCCATACACCACACACACCCCTCAGGTTCCCATTTAATCTTTCCCCTCTCACCTTAAACCTATGTCCCATTATTATAGAGACATAGAAACATAGAAACATAGAAAATAAGTGCAGGAAAAGACCATTCATCCCTTCGAGCCAGCTCCGCCATTCATTGTGATCATGGCTGATCATCCCCTATCAATAACCCGTGTCTGCCTTCTCCCCATATCCCTTGACTCCACTTGCCCCTAGAGCTCTATCTAACTCTCTCTTAAATCCATCCAGTGACATGGCCTCTGCTGCCCTCTGTGGCAGGGAATTCCATAAATTCACAACTCTCTGGGTGAAAAAGTTTTTTCTCATGTCAAAATTATCTTGCGCATTTCTTCTTTGGATCTCAACTGATTCTAATCTGGCATCTTCCTGAAATTAACTGCTCATATTCTAATACGCGGTAATAATATGCAGCCCCCTTTTATCAAACTATCTTTAATTTGACTTTATCAGACTTACCTTGCACTAAATGTATACTGTGGACAGCTTGATTGTAATCTGGTCTCTTTGTTGTACCTTGGTACACATGATACTAAACTAAACTTAACTTAACTAAACTAAACTAAATTAATTTACCATCTCTGGCAGCTCCAGTTCCCTCCCACACTTCAAAGACGTACAGGTTTGTAGGTAAATTGGCTTTGGTATAATTTCAAAATTTTCACCGGTGTGTTAGTGTGGGGGGGATCACAGGTCGGCACGGACTCGGTAGGGCCGAAGGGCCTGTTTCCGCGCTGTATATCTAAAACTAAACAAATCAAAACTGAACTGATCTGAATGCCAAACCATCTTCTCTCCATTTACTGCTCCCATCTGTCTCCCAGACACTGTCAACCAATCCATCTGCGATGTTATGCAAAGGCCGTGAGTAAACACCATCTGTACACAGTGAGCCATTTGGCAAAAGTGGATGCCATCTCTGCTGGAACTACGGTCATCTGTACTAACAAACCATTAGCCTTCATCGTTTGCTTCTTGGAAGGGGAATCATTCATCTTGTTGTTCGTTCCAAGCCTCTCTGGAGGTGTTTCTCTCCTCTGAAACCTTGCAGTTGGCTTGTGATCGCTATTCCATTTCAAATGAGTCACAGTGATTACATGGGCCACTGGTGCTATTCTATGGTCACTGGAGCTTAAAGGTCTGGTTTTACACATCTGCCTGATTCAGGAACACAACAGTTCGTGACATCCGAGGCTGCGTGCTAATCAACTGCCTTTCAAACAATTGCAGCTTCAACAAAGCACTTTACTCAACGAAGCTGACAAACAAGCAGCGTGATTTCCACTCGAGTAACAAGGTAGATAGACACAAAACGCTGGAGGAACTCAGCGGGACAGGCAGCATCTCTGGTGAGAAGGGACCGGTGACGCTTTCGGTCGAGACCCTTCTTCAGACCCGAATTTTCACCCATTCCTTCTCTTCAGAGTTGCCACCTGAGTTACTGCAGCACTTTGTGTCTATCTTCGGTGTAAACCGGCATCTGCAGTTCCTTCCTACGAGAAACAAGATTCCTAATATAGGGAATATTGGGATATGGGTTTAGAGGGATATGGGCCAAACGTGGGCATGTGGGACTTGTACACATAAGGCTCCTCGTTGAGCATGTATAAGTTGAGTTGAAGGGCCTGTTTCCGTGCTGTGTGACTCTATGACTCTAAAGAACGTACAAACTCCGTACAGACACGTTCAATCTTGTCCTCGGGTGCTGTCTTTACGGAGTTTGCATGGTCTCCCTGTGACCACGTGGGTTTTCTCCGGGTGCTCAGGTTTCCTCCCACATTCCAAAGACGCGCATGTTTGAAGGTTAATTGGCTTTGGGAAAATTGCAAATTGCCCCTAGTGTGTAGGATAGTGCTAGTGTGCGGGGTGATCGCTGGTCAATGCGGTCTTGGTGTGTTGAAGGGCCTGTTTCCGCTCTCTATCTCCAAAGTCTAAAATCGAAACAGAGATGACGCAAAGTACAGGAGTTATGGGCCTGTCCCACCAGCATGCAGCTCTATGCGATGAGCGCGACCTAACGTGGTCGCTTGAGCCATCCGGCGTCACGGGGCCGGTCCCACATTGATCGCCGGAGCCGTGCGGAATTGTGCGGAGTTCGTCCCGACATCGCGCGGGGCTCCGAAAAACTGACCACGTTCAAAAATTCCGCGCGGCAACGGCTTGTTGGCTCACAGTCGCCTCAACGCATTACACACCGCCTCGACGTTGTGCCTCCGTGACCCTCTCTGTAGGTGCCTCCGTGACCCTCTATGTGTGCCCCTCTCTGTCCTGGCGAACTTACCTTTAAGACTTCGCTCCAAGTTCGCCTCACTTTGCGCCGTGTTGCGCCACTCACCCGACCCCCGCGCGGCCCTCGCTGCCGGTTTGGTCACGCTTGCCGCATGCAGGCGCATGCTGGTGGGAACTGCCCTGTACAGGGGATTACCAGACCTCCGCGCGGCCCCCGCTTCTAGATCGCATGGAGTCGGATGCTGGTAGGACAGGCCCTTAACACAGCAGGTCAAGCAACATCTCTGGAGAACATGGAGAAGTGACGTTCCTCACCAGGGCCCTTCTTCAGACTGATTCTTTGGGGGTAGAGAGATGGAAGAGAGGGGGGGTAGGACAAAGCCTGATGGGTAATAGGTTGAAACAAAGAATTGCAGATGCTGGTATATACTGAAGATAGACACGAAATGCTGGAGTAACTCAGCGGGTCAGGCAGCATCTCTGGATTAAAGGAAGGTGACATTTCAGCTTGGGACCCAACTTAAGCTTGATACAGGTATGGGGGGTGGGGGTGATAGGCAGACAGAAAGATGGTTAGACAAACACCAGGGATGAAATGATAGAGAGCAGCCCAGAGCTACTATCTACCTCATTGGAGACCCTCAGACTACCTTTGAACGGACTTTACCACTCCTTATCTTGCACTAAACGTGATTCACGTTATTCCCTTCATCATGTGCACTGTGGACGGATTGATTGTAATCACTTATTGTCTTTCTGTTGATTGCACAGCACGCAACAAAAGCTTTTCACTGTACCTCTGTACACGTGACAATAAATAAAACTAAAACTGACACCTTCTTTGCCATTGTGTTGATACGTTCAGGGAGCTGTGGACTTTGATCCTATGATCCGTCCGAGTCTGCATATCAACCGAGCGCTTTGAAATTCAGCCTGGGAACTGTTTTGTTTTCATTTCTCTTAACTACACAAAAATAATCAATGATTGAAAAAACTTCTAAAGATGGAACTCCCAGTTTGGGAAATCTAAGCGAAATATTATTGCTAGATTTGCAATGCTGTAAGATATTAGCTGGACACTGCAATTTAGTTTAGAGATACATCGCGGAAATAGGCACTTCGGCCCACCGTGTCCGCGCCGACCAGCGATCGCCACACACTAACACTATCCTACACACACTATGGACAATTTACAATTTTGCCGAGCCAAATTAACCTACAAACCTGTGAATGAAGGAAATGCAAATGCTGGTTTACACTGAAGATAGACACAAAAAACTGGAGTAACTCAGCGGGACAGTCAGCAACTCTGGAGAGGAGGGATGGATGACGTTTCGGGTCGAAACCCTTCTTCAGACCTGCAAACCGACAATCCTATACATCTTTGGAATGTAGGAGGAAACCAGAGATCCTGGAGAAAACCCACGCAGGTCACGGGGAGAACGTACAAACTCCGCACAGACAGCACCCATTGTCAGGATCGAACCCGGGTCTCTGGCGCTGCAAGGCAGCAACTCTACGCATTGTGCCACTGTGCCACAGTATTAACTGAGGCATAAAGGCAGAACCTAAACTAACACCTAAATATCTCCCATGTGAAGTTAAAACCACTTTTGGCCCATTGTCAATCATCCTTGACTAATAGCAACTTCCCCGACCAAGGGAGGATTTCCATTGAACTGTTTAGAGTGTGCATTTCTCAGCATATCGACCATTCATACTCTCCAGTATGTGTAAGCACATTTATAAAAGGCCCTCAACACTGTCAGTTATTTTATTTTAAGTTGCAATTTTTAGCTGATCAGAAAGCAATTAATGCAGAGGGCTGTGTAGGACAATTTTCCCCTTTCATTTGAGTTCTGTTAAATCGGACTCCCAGACAGGGCCCGTCGCAAAACGTCACCAATCCTATTTTCTCCAAAGATGCTGCCTGACTGCTGCCTCCCCTGTCTGCCTTCCACAAAGACCGCTTCCATTGCTCCAGATGCCAGCTGATCTATATCGGTGAGACCAAGCAGAGGCTTGGCGATCGTTTCGCCGAACACCTCCGCTCGGTCCGCAATAACCAGCCCGACCTCCCGATGGCTCAGCACTTCAACTCCCCCTCCCATTCCGTATTCGACCTCTCGGTCCTGGGCCTCCTCCACGGCCAGAGTGAGCAAAACCGCAAGTTGGAGGAACAGCACCTCATATTCTGCTTGGGGAGACTGCATCCTCTGGGCTTAAACATTGAATTTTCTCAATTCTCTTAACCCTGGCTGTCTCCTCCCCTTCCCACCTCTCCCTCAGCCCTCGGGCCCTGGCATTCCTTCTCTCTCTATCTCTCCCCCACCCAAGTCGCACTAGCTTCTCATTTTCACACTACAAACAGCTTACAATGGCCCGTTTCCTTTATCATCGATACTTTTTTGCATATCTTTCATTCATTGTTCTTTATCTCTCCACATCACCGTCTATATCTCTCGTTTTCCTGAGTCTGAAGAAGGGTCTCGACCCGAAACGTCACCTATCTCCTTCACTCCTTAGATGCTGCTGCACCCGCTGAGTTTCTCCAGCTTTTTGTGTAACCCTGCTGCCTGACCTGCTGAGTTACTCCAGATCTTTGTGTCTATCTTTCGCAGAAATAACAGAGCTTCCACAAGATGAGGGATGATCTTATAGAGGTGCATAAAATCATGAGAGGAATAGATCGGGTAGATGCGCAGCCTCTTGCCTAGAGTAGGTGAATCGAGGACCAGTAGACATAGCTTTAAGGTGAAGGGGAAGTACATCTACCCAATCTATTCCTCTCATGATTTTATACACCTCTATAAGATCATCCCTCCAACACTCCAAGGACATGCAGATTTGCAGATAGGCACAAAAATGCTGGAGTAACTCAGTGGGACAGGCGGCAACTCTGAAGAGAAGGAATGGGTTAGGTTTCGGGTCCGAAGAAGGGTCTCCCCCTGAAACGTCACCTCTCACTTCTCTCCAGAGATGCTGCCTGTCCCGCTGAGTTACTCCAGCATTTTGTGTCTATCTTTCTCCTCTGTCAGTCTTATAGTCATCCAGTTCATGCACCTGTCTAACTACTTAAAAATGTTGGGATAGTCCCAGCCTCAACTACCTCCTCTGGCAGCTCGTTCTATACACCCGCCACCCTTTGTGTGAACAAGTCTTGTGACCTGTTACTGAAAGGAGGCAGAACAGTAATGTTCGCAACCCCCTGTGGAGTTTTGTATCTTTGCACCGTGATTAAGAGCCATGTTCTGGGCCAGCAGTCTGCTTGATTTGCATGGAGATTGCTAATGGAATCAGAGTGGATGGTTGTCACAGTGCGCTGGATACATGACAGATGTTTCGTAGGAGACCCCTGTGGTGCAGGGACTAGAGAAACCACCTGCTTCTTAACGACAAAAATAAAATCCCTCGGCATCCTCTGCGGAACGTAGGAGCTGGGATGCAAGGAAGAATGTGTGCACAGGTGCACATATATGCTACTAATTGGGTTCCATATTCACAATCAATTTCCATCAAAAATTGTACAAGAGTCAAACTGTGCATTTCAGGAGATGATTAGCATTCACTGTGGCTCCACTGGCAGTCCTGCTCCTCTGACAAGCACAATATGGAGGCTTCCTCGCGAGCACAGAAACATGAGTGCGTAGCGCGGTGAGGAGCTGCACAGTGGTGCAGCGCCAGAGACCCGCATTCGATCCTGACTACGGTGCTGCCTGTACGGAGTTTGTCCGTTCTCCCCGTGACCTGCGTGGGTTTTCCCCGCGTGCTCCGGTTTCCTTCCACACTCCAAAGGCGAACAGGTTTGTAGGTTAATTGGCTTCAGTAAAATTATACATTGTCCTTGGTGTGTGGAGGATAATGTTGGTGTGTGGGAACTCGGTTGGTCGAAGGGCCTGTTTCCGTGCCATATTTTTAAACAAAAGCACTGTAGTGGGTGCACTCTTTTAAAGGATATATTTATACAAGGATCAGTCTTACAATCATACAGTTCATGTACCTGTCTAACAGCTTTTTAAAATGTTGGGATAGTCCCAGCCTCAACTACTGTACCTCCTCTGGCAGCTCGTTCTATACACCCACCACCCTTTGTATGAAAAAGTTACCCCTCAGATTCTTATTAGATCTTTTCCCCTTCTCCTTAAACCTATGTCCTCTGGTCCTCGATTCCCCTACTCTGGGCAAGAGACTCTGTGCATCTATCATATCGATTTATTACCCCAAAGTTTGATATGAACTTTGCACAATAAATGCAGGTATATCATCTCCACACACCAGAGAGAATGGTTCACTTGCCTTTGGCGTTGTGGCATGCTCCCTCAAAGAGGTAGACTTTCAATAACCAGATAATTATTATCAGGAATATTATCAATGACTCCCATGTGTAGCCTTTGGCTTATTACAGAAACTTGATCTGCAAAAGATTTAATTGATCCTTAATGATTTCAAACCACACAACATAAAATTTAAATTGTTTCTAAATCATTTAAAGACCTTTATCTTGAACTGAGCATGTTTTAATTCAGGACTTGTTTAACAAGAGGCTTGGAAACAGAATATAAATAGTTTGATTTAGCAGTCACTATTCCTGGAAGCACCAGGAATAGGCGACTGTTTAATTTCTAGCTGGATTCTAAACATAACATTAAGGTTTTTTTTTTAAATGCCCAAAAGCCAAGTGGAACTATCAATCATTTTGACGCACACTTTCTCAAGAGGATCTCTTGGTCGGTATCATCTGGATAATTTACTGGGAAGATATTTGTTAAAGACCGGGTTTAATGTACAATCTCTGCTCACAACAAGCCAAACTCCAAACAAATAAATAGAACAAAATGCTGATTTAAATATTTGCTATCATCTCATAATAAGTTCAGAAATGACAGCAGCAGAATTAGGCCGTTCGGCCCATCAAGTCTACTCTGCCATTCAATGATGGCTGATCTGTCTCTCCCTCCTAACTCCATTCTCCTGCCTTCTCCCCATAACCGCTGAAACCCGTACTAATTAAGAATCTAACTATCTCTGCCATAAATATATCCATTGACTTGTGTATAAAACCATGAGAGGAATAGATTGGGTAGATGCACAGAGTCTCTTGCCAGAGTAGGTGAATCAAAGACCAGAGGACATAGATTTAAGGAGAAGGGGAAAAGATTTAAGAGGAATCTGAGGGGCAACTTTTTCATGCAAAGGGTAGTGGGTGTATGGAATGAGCTGCCAGAGGAGGTAGGGGCAGGGACTATCCCAACATTTAAGTAACAATCAGCCAGCGGTAGAGCTACTGCCTTCCTGATCCACAGACCCGGGTTTGATCCTGACTACAGGCGCTTGTCTGTACAGAGTTTGTATGTTCTCCCCGTGACCTACGTGGGTTTTCTCCAAGATATTCGCTTTCCTCCCACACGCTAAAAAATGTAACGGTTTGTAGGCTATTTGACTTGGTATGAATTCCAAATTGGCCTTAGTGTGTGTAGGGTAGTGTTAATGTGTGGGGATTGCTAGTCGGCAAGGATGGTGGGCCGAAGGGCCTGTTTCGGTGCTGTATCTCTAAAATTAAAAATGTAAGCTGAAGATAGACACTAAAAGGATATAAACTATACTAAAATCTCAGCGGGCAGGCAACATCTCTGGAGAGAAGGAATGGGTGATGTTTCAGGGCTCTTCTTCAGAAGGGTTTCAATCCCAAACATCAGCCATTCCTTCCAGCCTGACTCCTGCATTTTACATCTATCTTTGGTGTATCAGTTCCTTCCTACACAACTAATTCTGGAAATGATTTTACGTGAGAGTTCACTGGTGCCTTTGCCATGAAGCTGTTTTCAATTCAATTTTTCTCTTTTATATCTGATCTCGTTCGCCAATTTGTCATCAGTGAGGTACAGCATACTGCCGGGCTTTATTTCTCACCACTTCAGTGAAGCACCAGAAATGATGCTGCAGTTCATGTTGATCAAGACGCCCAGCATCCTCTGACCATAAATCAATGTTGATTTAGATAAATGACGGTGTAAGTGCAGTAAACACCGATGCCAGTATTCATCTTGACGCGAGCCGTTCCATATTGTGTAGGGCACTTGTTTGCTCACGAGCATATGGTTAGAGTATTGTGAAACCATAATGCAATGACGAAGGAGAATGCATCGCAACCTGATCACACTCCATTTTACAAGTGCTTTCGTTGCTGCACCACCTCCATTTTACCTGTTCTTCTTTATTTCAATAAATAACTTTAGTTGAGCTTTTCAGTTAACTTTAGTTTAGGGAAATATTTAGTTTCAGTTTAGTTTAGTTCAGGGAAAGATTTAGATTAGTTTAGTTTAGTTTAGTTTAATTTAAGGTAATATTTAGATTAGTTTAGTTTCATTTAATTCAGTTAATAGACAATGGACAATAGGTGCAGGAGTAGGCTATTCGGCCCCTCGAGCCAGCACTGCCATTCAATGTGATCATGGCTGATCATCCCCAATCAGTACCCCATTCCTGCCTTCTCCCCATATCCCCTGACTCCACTATTTTTAAGAGCCCTATCTAGCTCTCTCTTGAAAGCATCCAGAGAACCTGCCTTCACCAGCCTCTGAGGCAGAGAATTCCACAGACTCACCACTCTCTGTGAGAAAAAATGTTTCCTCTTCTCCGTTCTAAATGGCTTGCTCCTTATTCTTAAACAGTGGCCCCTGGTGCTCAACTCCCCCAACATCGGGTTTCCTGCCTCTAGCGTGTCCAAACCCTGAACAATCCTACATGTTTCAATGAGATCTCCTCTCATCCTTCTAAACTCCAGAGTGTACAAGCCCAGCTGCTCCATTCTCTCAGCATGTGACAGTCCCGCCATCCCGGGAATTAACCTTGTAAACCTACGCTGCACTCCCTACTCTGCAGTTTAGTTTAGTTTAGTGATACAGTGCCCAAGCAAGTCTTTCGCCCACAGAGGCAGATACTATCACAGCTATTTGGACAGCTACATGGATAGGAAAAGCTGAGAGTGATATGGGACAAACACAGGCAGATGGGACTTGTGTAGGTGGGGCATGTTGGTGGGGTGGAAGATTGCAACTTTCACGTGGTCCGCCCTGTTTCGACTAATGCAATCAACTCGACGTCCACAAACGGAAGATCAAATAGAACAAGTTGTCCACAACTTTAGGCTGTGCACGCCACACGAAAGAAGAAGAAGGCATGTTGGTGGCCTTGATATGTTGGGCTGCGGGGCCTGTTTCTCTGCTGCATGACAATGACTCTAAAACTAAAGGGCAGGGCAATGGCCGATGTTGGGGGAGTGGAGCACCAGGGGCCACTGTTTAAGAATAAGGAGCAAGCCATTTAGAACAGAGAAGAGGAAACATTTTTTCTCACAGAGAGTGGTGAGTCTGTGAAATTCTCTGCCTCAGAGGCTGGTGAAGGCAGGTTCTCTGGGTGCTTTCAAGAGAGCTAGATATTTTTCTTAAAAATAGCGGAGTCAGGGGATATGGGGAGAGTAGTAGAGTTACTGCCTTACAGCACGAGAGACCAGGGTTCGATCCCCACTATGGGTGCTGTCTGTACGGAGTTTACACATTCGCTCCGTGACTGCGTGGGTTTTATTCCGGGTGCTCCGGTTTCCTCCCACACTACACAAGACGTACAGGTTTGTAGGCTAATTGGCTTGGTGTAAATTTAAAATCATCCCCAGTGTGCGGAGTTTGCTGGTCGGCGTGGACTCAGTGGGCCAACGAGCCTGTTTGCACGCTGTACCTCGCTATAAGTAAACTAAACTACACCAGAGTGGGGTCCACCGTAAATTGGAGGAGCAGCACCTCATATTTCGCTTGGGCAGTTTGCACCCCAGCGGCATGAACATTGACTTTTCCAATTTCAGGCAGTCCTTACTATCTCCTCCCCTTCTCAGCTCTCCCTCAGCCCTTTGGCTCCACCTCTTCCTTTCTCCTTCCCCCCCTCACATCAGTCTGAAGAAGGGTTTTAGCCCGAAACGTTGCCCATTTCCTTCGCTCCATAGATGCTGCCTCACCCGCTGAGTTGCTCCAGCATTGTTGTCTACCTTTGATTTTACAGCATCTGCAGTTCCTTCTCAAACCAGAGGACATAGGTTTGAGGTGAGATGGGAAAGATTTAATAGAAACCTGAGGGGCAACTTTTTTGCACAAAGGGTGGTGGGTATAGGGAACAACCTGCCAGAGTAGCTAATTGAGGCTGTTACTATCACAACAGGAGCATGGAGAAGACAGGTTGTTGAAGGAATGGACCAAATGCAGGCAGGTGGGACTAGTATAGATGGGGCATCTTGGTCAGCTTGTCGTGTCGGGCCGAAGGGCCTGTTTCTATGCTGTGTGACTCTATAACTGTTGGTGGCACAGCAGTAGAGTTGCTGCCTTACACCGCTTACAGCGCCAGTGACCAGGTTCGATCCCGACTACAGGTGCTGTCTGTACCTTCTCCCAGTGACCTGCGTGGGTTTTCTCCGAGAACTTCAGTCCCCCCCCCCCCTCCCCCACACTCCAAAGATGTACAGGTTTGTAGGTTGATTTAAAATATATATATTTTTTAAATTAATTGTTGAAAACATTAGCGACGCAGTGGTGCTGGTTTCCGGCGGGCACGGTGACGGGCGCACCTCACATCTCCGTCCTCCACGCAGCTGGCAAGCTCCTCTTTTGTCTCTACACGCGCGTCTTCCATCAACGTCTTCAGCATCGTCTTGTTTGGCCGTCCCGGGTCACGTCATCCACGGGTGGCTCACACAGCGCAACCTTGTTTGCTGGTCATTTCTGGGTGGCGGTGGCAGTGACCAGCGAGCCTCATCCCTCTCCATCTGATCTTCTCCGTCAGAGGTGGAATCTCCCCGTAGAGCTGGGCGTTGGTGATGGGGTCCCTCCAGCTGAGCATTCGGGTGTGGGTACCATCGAGAGACTTGCACAGTGCTCGAGTGACTTGGTATAAATGTAAAAATGGGGTGGGAGATTGCAACCTTCACGTGGTCCGCCCATGTTTCGACGAATGCAATCAACCTGGCGTGCACAATCAAATTGAATCAAATAGAACAAGTTGTCCAACAACTTTAGGCAAGCAGAAGAAGAATGTAAAAAGTGTCCCTAATATGTGTGGGATAGTGTTAACGTGCGGGGATCGCTGGTCAGTGCGCACTCGGTGGGCCGAAGGGCCTGTTTCCGTGCTGTATCACTAAACTCAAGTAAAATAAACAGTTCTGATACAGCTGCCATTTGCATTGTATCCTCGACATATTTAACAAAGTTAACTGTTAACTTTGACTCTCGGAACCATCATTAGTAGAGATTACAATAATACGTTGTGTGAAAATTACTGCTGATTTGTAACCAATTCTCTGCCGTTTAATTAGATGTGTTAACAGGTCCTATTAAGGCGGTGAAGATGTTATCGATGAAAAGCAATAATCACTCCAGCCCTGGCCCCTCACAATGCGATTTGAAGATACGAGTATTCACAATTCCATCTTAATTCTACTTGGGAGGAGTTATTGATGTTTTATTATGGGAAACACAGGGACATTAAGAATATCTTTTGCCTCTGCAGAAATTAAACCTTCACAATAACAGCCTAATCAGATTACAAAATCTATTAGTGTCAAACAGTGAAGCCATTGAGCTCTATGTTTCAGTACCAAGAAGGGTTATCATCTCGTCATTAAACATGCCATTATCAATATCAATGTATGTTTTAGTCATAAAATGATTGCCTCTTCAATTCCTGAGGGAAGATTGTAAGCTTGCTACAGTCAATTACTGTGAACCTATGTACACCATTAGGTTTGTATTATTGCTTGCTTAACTTGCTGTGTTTTGCATGTCACATCTGTCACAGTTGTGGTGTTCATAAGAGCAGCATAATTCCTTCAGCCTAATTGCTAAACAAGCAATACTTCCTTAATTTATGGATTATTTGTATTCTTGTTTTACCTTTGACTGCTGCCCGAGAGCACTTTCACAGCCCTGTAAGCACTGAGCTGATCTCTGCACTGTAGATGGCTCTATAGTAATCATAAGTTCATGTGCTAGGAACAAAATTAGGCCATTCGGCCCATCAAGTCTACTCTGCCATTCAATCATGGCTGATCTATCTCTCGCTCCTAACCCCATTCTCCTGCCTTCTCCCCATATCCCCCGACATCCATACTAATCACAAATCTATCCATCTCTGCCTTAAAAATATCCATGGACTTCCCCACCCACTGGCTAAACATGCAATCATGTATAGTTTTTCTGTCGAAGATGGACACAAAATGCTGAGGTAACTCAGCGGGACAGGCAGCATCTCTGGTGAGAAGGAATGGGTGACGTTTTGGGTTCTTCTTCCACTGACCAGTAAATTCAGCTAAGCTAAGCTAGCATGCGGCAAAAGCTTTTCACTGTACCCTGGTACACGTGACAATAAACAAAACTAAACTAAACTTCCCAGCTGTCTGCACCTTCTCCCAGAGAAGGGCAGTCACGGTGGCGCAGTGGTAGAGCTGCTGCCTTCCAGCGAATGCAGCGCTGGAGACCCGGGTTCGATCCCGACCATGGGCGCTGTCTGAACGGAGTTTGTACGTTCTCCCTGTGACCGCGTGGGTTTTCTCCGTGATCTTCGGTTTCCTCCCACACTCCAAAGACGTGCAGATTTGTAGGTCAATTGGTTTGGTAAATGTACAAAAATGTCCCTAATGGGTGTAGGATAGTATTAATGTGCGGGGACCGCTGGTCGGCGCGGACCCGGTGGGCCGAAGGGCCTGGTTCTGTGCTGTATCTCTAAACTAAACTAAACTAAAGTAAATTAAACTAAACAGTTACCAGAGAATACCTGGCCGGCATTACAATGGTGGGTCCAAAGGGCTTGTGTCCATGCAGTTTGTCTCAATGATTTAGATTTAAAGCCTTTGGCATGGAACCGTTCTGCCCCCACAGGAGATATCTGGAGAAGGTGCTTTATGCTGTAAAATATGCATCACTTATTGTAGAGAGGATGGTTCCACCACTAGGAGAGTCTACGACCAGACGCCATAGCCTGAGAATAAAAGGAGGAGAGCACATTTCTTTAGACAGAGGGTGGTGAATCTGTGGGATTCATTGTCACAGACGGCTGTGGAGACCAAATCAATGGATGTGTTTTCAAGGCGGAAGGATAGATTGGCCTTGATTGAATGGCAGAGTAGACTTGATGGTCCAAATGGCCTAATTCTGCTCCTATAACTTATGAACTAAGGGCATAGCAAAAAGATGAGAATCAAAAAGCTTAATGGAGATGTGCGGGGCAAGTTTTATTGCACAAAGAGGGGTGGGGGCCTGGAACGCATGGCCAGGGGTGGTGGTGGAGGCAGATACGATAGTGGCGTCCTAGTGGTTTTTAAGACAGGCGCATGTAAGTGCAAGGAATAAAGGGGTGTGGACTATGTACAGGCAGATGAGATCAGTTTAACTTGGCATCATGTTCAGCACAAACATTGTGGGCCGAAGGGCCTGTTCCTGTTCTGTACCGTTCTGTGTAACTAGATGCAGTGACAGCCATCTGCTCCAATCCCAATGGGATGAAAAGTGATACTCTTGGGGGAGTCTACCATGGACAACTGATGGCACACTGCTTCACAACAATCTGTAACGTGAAAATGGTAGCTGTTGTTCAGGTAGATACAGGTTCAGTTACGGGTGTCAGGGGTTATGGGGAGAAGACAGAGGAATGGGGCTAGGAGAGAGAGAGAGAGATAGGTAGGGTAGATGGGCCGAATGGTCTAATTCTGCTCCTATCTCTTATGATCTTATGAACTATGATAGAACGGAGACAAGAAAACACTTTTTCTCACAGACAGTGGTGAGTCTGTGAAATTCTCTGCCTCAGAGGGGGTGGAGGCAGGTTCTTTGGATGCTTTCAAAGGAGCGCTAGATAGGGCTCTTAAAAATAGCGGAGTCAGGGGATATGGGGAGAAGGCAGGAACGGGGTACTGATTGGGGATGATCAGCCATGATCACATTGAATGGCAGTGCTGGCTCGGAGGGCCGAATGGCCTCCTCCTGCACCTACTGTCTATTGTCTTATGATAGAGTATCATCAATGACGAGTCACACCCGGCCACACCCTCTTCTCCCCTCTCCCATCGAGCAAAAGGTATAGAACTGTGAAAACGCACACCTCCAGATTCAGGGACAGTTTCTTCCCAACTGAACCATCCTACCACACCAGACAGCAATCCTGAACTGCTATCTACCTCATTGGCAATCCTCGGACTATCTTTGATCTGACTTTACTGGCTTTATGTATTTTCATGCATTTGTCCACTGTAAATGGCTCAATTGTATTCATGTATTGTATGTCCACTGACTGGTCAGCGAGCAACAAAGCCTTTCACTGTACCTTGGTACACGTGACAATAAACTAAACTAGAATCAGAGCTGGACAGCAAGTAATTGAAGATAGACACAAAAAACTGGAGTAACTCAGCGGGTCAGACAGCATCTCTGGAGAAAGGAAATAGGTGACGTTTCGAGGTCGGGGTCCTTCTTCAGACTCGAACCGACCGGAAATGTCACCTATTCCTTTACTCCAGAGGTGTTGAGTACAGGGCCTGTCCTACCAGCATCCGACTCCATGCGATGAGCGCGATCAAACTAGAAGCAGGGGCCGCGCGGAGGTCGGGTGATCCCCTGTACAGGACCTGTCCCACCAGCATGCGGCTGCATGCGGCAGGCGCGACCAAACCGGCAGCGAGGGCCGCGCGGAGGTCGGGTGAGTGGCGCAACGCGGCGCAAAGTGAGGCGAACTTGGAGCGAAGTCTTAAGGTAAGTTCGCCAGGACAGAGAGGGGCACACAGAGAGGGGCACAGAGGCACACACACAGAGGGCCACGGAGCCACACACATAGAGGGTCACGGAGGCACCTACAGATAGGTTCACGGAGGCACGATGTTGAGACGGTGTGTAATGCGTCGAGGCAACTGCGAGCCGACAAGCCGTTGCCGCGCGGAATTTTTGAACATAGTCAGTTTTTCGGAGCCCCACGCAATGTCGGGACGAACTCCGCACAATTCCGCACGGCTCCGGTGATCGAAGTGGGACCGGCCCCGCGACGCCGGACGGCTCAAGCGGCCACGTTAGGTCACGCTCATCGCACGGAGTTGCATGCTGGTGGGACAGGCCCTTTACTCCAGCTTTTTGCGTCTACCTTCAGTTTAAACCAGCATCTGCAGTTCCTTCCTACACAGAAACTAATTGACTTTTGCAGACGGAAACCAGGCTGACAATGAAACGAGAGTCGAGAGCAGATGGCAGTGTTGAAGAAGGAATTGCCAAAATGGTTTGGCTATCCGTGGCCGGTGCCCCATTAGAGACACAGGGATGGGACATATCACTGACATTTGATGGGAGATTGTTAGCGTCGAGTGTAAAAAGACCAGCGGCTTCCTGCTGAGGTAAACAGTCAGTAACTGCACTGCAAGCGACTGTGTGATTATCTCTCGCCGTGAGATCGAGATGTTGGGTGTCAGGGCGCGTATTCAACTCTGTTTGGCACCTTCCCACAGTGGAGGCTTCCAACGACTCAATTTAAAAGTTCAAGGGAACAATGCCACTTCTCAAGGAGAGACAAACAATTTTCGACAAACCATCTGCTACCAGTTTTATTTTCATTGAGGTGTTTGTTGTCATCAGCGGAAGCCAAATAGAAAATTAGCGCTTGTTCAAGGATGAACCTGAGGTGCAGCTCAAGTGACTGGAGAAGCGACAGATTTGAACCGTGAGTTTACATGTTTACGGAGAACGAGAGGAACTGCAGATGATGGAATCCATGAGCAAAACGCAAAAGTACTGGAGGAACGCAATAGAAAGGAACGACATTAGCTTGGAGGATGTGGAATCGATATGGGCAGAGCTGCGAAACACTAAGGGGCAGAAAACGCTAGTGGGAGTTGTGTACAGGCCACCTAACAGTAGTAGTGGAGTTGGGGATGGCATCAAACAGGAAATTAGAAATGCATGCGACAAAGGTAAAACCGTTATAATGGGTGACTTCAATCTACATATAGATTGGGTGAATCAAATTGGCAGGGGTGCTGAGGAAGAGGATTTCTTGGAATGTATGCGGGATAGTTTTCTAAACCAACATGTAGAGGAACCAACGAGAGAGCAGGCTATTCTAGACTGGGTATTGAGTAATGAGGAAGGGTTAGTTAACAGTCTTGTTGTGCGTGGCCCCTTGGGCAAGAGTGACCATAATATGGTTGAGTTCTTCATTATCATGGAGAGTGACATAATTAATTCAGAAACGAGTGTTCTGAAGTTAAAGAAAGGTAACTTTGTGCTGGACTTCATTCTGACGGTGGAGGAGGCCCAGGACAGAAAGGTCAGTGTGGGAAAGGGAGGGAGAGTTGAAGTGTTCAGCATTCATAGCAAAAGGATTTGAGTATAGGAGCAGGGAGGTTCTACTTCAGTTGTACAGGGTCTTGGTGAGGCCACACCTGGAGTATTGCGTACAGTTTTGGTCTCCTAATCTGAGGAAAGACATTCTTGCCAAAGAGGGAGTACAGAGAAGGTTCACCAGCCTGATTCCTGGGATGTCAGGACTTTCGTATGAAGAAAGACTGGATAGACTCGGCATGTACTCGCTTGAATTTAGAGGATTGAGGGGAGATCTTATAGAAACGTACAAAATTCTTAAGGGGTTGGACAGGGTAGATGCAGGAAGATTGTTCCCGATGTTGGGGAAGTCCAGAACAAGGGGTCACAGTTTAAGGATGAGGGGGAAGTCTTGTAGGATCCAGATGAGAAAACCATTTTTCACACAGAGTGGTGAATCTGTGGAATTCTCTGCCACAGGAGGTAGTTGAGGCCAGTTCAGTGGCTATATTTAAGAGGGAGTTAGATGTGGCCCTAGTGGCTGAGGGGATCAGGGGGTATGGGGAGAAGGCAGGTACAGGATACTGACTTGGATGATCAGCCATGATCACATTGAATGGCGGTGCAGGCTCGATGGGCCGAATGGCCTACTCCTGCACTTATAGTCTATGTTTCTATGTTTCTAACACGGCAGGTCAGGCAGTATCTGCGGGGGAAATCAACACTGATGCTTCCACGAGGGTGCGTTCTCAGGCCAACCTCGTTACTCCTTGTACGTACCCGTGGCTGGCAGTCATGCACAAATCCAACTCCATTTACAAGCTCGCGGATCACACCACTGTTAAGGGCCGGATATCAAATAATGACGAGATGGCGTACCGGAGATGCTCCAGAAATCGGCAGAGATGCTACCTGTCCTGCTGAGTTACTCCTGAGTTACTCTATCTTCGGTTTAAATCTAAACTAAACATTGAGGCTGTTTTTCAAGAATATAATTTCCAATTGTTAAATAAAAAGTTAAAACAGCATTATTTAAATATGACATATACCATAGAAACGCAGTAACATTGAAAAATAGGTGCAGTCCCTTCGAGCCAGCACCACCATTCAATATGATCATGGCTGATCATCTAAAATCACATACCCCATTCCTGCTTTCTCCCCATATCCCTTGATTCCTTTAGCCCTAAAAGCACAATCTAACTCTCTCTGGATTGTAATTGGTGGTGACAGTGGTGCAGTGATGGAGTTAAAATGGGAGATTGTGGGAGTTAAGATGTTTGGGAACCGGGAGATCGCGTGGGCCAAGGTGAACTGAGCGTAAGTGGACTCAGCGAAACGATCGTTGTGTCATCGTTACGTTCATTACAAAACGTGAAAACGCACACACACTTGCTGCGGGTTCAGATTGCACGGCACGGTGGCATAGCGGTAGATTAGCTGCCGTGCAGCCCTTTCAGCACCAGAGACCCAGGTTCGATCCCGACTACAGTTGCTGTCTGTACGGAGTTTGTACGTTCTCCCCGTGACCTGCGTGGGTTTTCTCCGAGATCTTTGGTTTCCCCCAATACCCCAAAGACGTACAGGTTTGTAGGTAAATTAGCTTGGTAAATGTATAAATGTGAATTGTCCCAAGTTCAAGTCACATTTTTATTGTCACATACACCAATTGGCGCAGTGAAATTTGAGTTACCATGCAGCCACACAAATAATATAAACACAACACTATAGAATTTAACATAAAAACCCCCCACAGAGGAATCAACACTTCCCACTGTGAGGGAAGGCAATAAAGTTCAGTCCTCTTCCTCATGTTCACCCGTGGTCGGGGCCTATTGTGTGTAGAACAGTGTTAATATGCAGGGATCGCTGGCCGGCGCGGACTCGTTGGGCCGAAGGGCCTGTTTCCGCGCTGTATCTCGAAGGTAAACTGCTCCAAAATTCCTTCAGGATGCACCTTTATGCAAACCCACGTTCAAACTTCATTTTGATGCACAAACTGTGGCTTATTGGCAAGCCCGGCAGCCAGCTCCACTTATACAATTAGTTTCCTGAGGAATGAATGGTAATGCTAAATGAAAGAGCATACAACACACGTTTATTTCTGAAATTGTGTTCTGCATTGATGAATTTTAATTTCCATAAATTTTAAATATTTGTGTCATTTGATTGTCAATAAATCTGCTTCTCTGGCAACAAAATACATTTCTTCTATGTTCAATTTGCTTCATGTTCTGATGTATTTAGTAAGCACTTGGGTCTGCTGCCTATTTATTTTTAAATGGTGTAAATGTCAGGGACTTCTGAAGCTATGTGTGGTTATATATTGGTTATATTATTATACCCATCAAATGGCAAACTTAATGTAACGCAACTGATAGGAAAATAAAATATGTATAAAAGAAGATAGGCACAAAATGGTGGAGTAACTCAGCGGGACAGGCAGCATCTCTGGAGAGAAGGAATGGGTGACGCTTCGGGTCGAGAACCATCTTCAGACTGAGGGTCGGGGAGAGTGGGAAACTAGGGATATGTAAAGGTACAGAGCAGGCAGCACAGAGGGGGAGCAGAGAGAGAGCAGGTTGCAGAACTCCTGTCAGAGAGAGGTGGAGAACTTCTTCAAAATCAGCAAGCCGTGAGGAGATTTCGCAGTGGAGCAGATGCTGGCACACACCGAAGATATTTAACTGGTCTCTTTTTTATTTGAGTGGATAGAGTAGATGTTGGGAGCAAAGAAAGACACTACAAGCTGAAATAACTCAGCGGGACAGGCAGCGTCTCTGGAGAGAAGGAATAGGTGACAATTCGGATTGAGACCGTTCTTCAGACAGATGTCGAGAGGATGCTTCCACTTGTGAGAGAGTCTAGGACCAGAGATCGTAGCCTCGGAATTAAAGGACATTCCTTTAGGAAGCAGTTAAGGCGGATTTTATTTTGTCAGTGGTGAATCTTTGGAATTCATTGCCACAGAAGGCTGTGGAGGCCAAGTCAATGGATATTTTTTACGGCAAAGATAGATAGATTCTTGATTAGTGTGGGTGTCAGGGATTATGGGGGGAAGGCAGGAGAATGGGGTTGAGAGGGAAAGAAAGCCATGATTCAATGGTGGGGCAAACTTGATGAGCCAAATGGCCTAATTCTGCTCCTAATACTGATGAACAAGCCATGAAGCCAACCTTTTGATTCTGTTTTGTTGGATTAGTTGCACACTAGCACTATCCTACACACACTAGGGACAATTTACAATCTTCACCAATTAACCTACAAACCTGCACATCTTTGGAGTGTGGGAGGAAACTGGAGCACCCGAATAAAACACAGAAGGTCACAGGGAGAACGTACAAACTCCATACAGACAAGCACCCCTAGTCAGGATCGAACCCAGGTCTCGCGCTGCTCCACCGTGCCACTTTTGCTCTGTTGAACATGTACTGCATGAAACTAGTACATCATTCTGTCTTCTTCTGTGTAGGATTGCTGGTCTTTCATCCGCCCATCCTAACCAGTTTGACGAGCTTCATGTTTATCAAAAGAAACTGCGGAATTTTCTGCGTAGAACTCAAGTTTATTGCAGGTTAAAGCTCTCTTTGCACATGTCAATCTGTTCCCCGACATAATGCCCGAGGCACAGCCAACACGGTGCTCTTTTTCAACACCAATAGTTACAGAATGCAGGTAACATCCAGTGCTTTGGAGTAACTCAATGGGTCAGGCAGCATCTCTGGAAGCAAAGTCGAGACAAGGCACTGCAGATGCTGGTTTACAAGCAACACAGTGCTGGAGTGACCTCAGCAGGTCACATTTCAGGTCAGGACACTTATTCAGACTGATCCCCATCCGAAACGTCACCTATTCTCCAGAGATGTTGCCTGACCTGCTGAAGTACTCCAGCACTTTGTGTCCTAATCTGTGGAATAAATGTTTAGTTTAGTTTAGTTTAGACAATAGGTGCAGGAGTAGGCCATTCGGCCCTTCGAGCCAGCACCGCCATTCAATGTGATCATGGCTGATCGTTCCCAATCAGTTTCCCGTTCCTGCCTTCTCCCCATATCCCCTGACTCCGCTATCCTTAAGAGCCCTATCCAGCTCTCTCTTGAAAGCATCCAGAGAACCTGCCTCCACCGCCCTCTAAGGCAGAGAATTCCACAGACTCACAATTCTCTGTGTGAAAAAGTGTTTCCTCGTCTCCTTTCTAAATGGCTTGTCCCTTATTCATCAGTTTAGATTAGTCTAGTTTAGTTTAGTTTAGTGATAGAACATGGAAAAAGGCTGTTCGGCCCACCAATTGACCACTCATCGACCATTGATCACTTTCACAGCAGTTCCATATCATCCCACTTTCTCACCCGCTCCTTACACACAAGGGATCATTTACAGAGGCCAATTAAGCTACAAAACCCATGTGAATTTGGAATGTGAGAGGAATTCTATGCGATTATAGGGATAGCGTACAAACTCCACACAGAGAGCACCTGAGGTTAGGATAGAATCCTTATCTCTTGCGCCATGAGGCATGGATAGGCGATGATTCAGATCGGAACTCTTCTACAGAACTTAAGAGTGTTTTCTTCAGATTGGTTGGAATGACGTGTCCAGGGTGTTTTTACTAAGATCTACTTAAGTGCATCCACTTGGACGTTCTCACATTCACAAATACAACGCCAGCTTTTTCTATCCCAGTCGGAAATGCTACCGTAGTGAAATAATGAAAAGAAATACAAAGGTAGACAAAAATGCTGGAGAAACTCAGCGGGTGAGGCAGCATCTAGGGAGCGAAGGAACAGGCAACTTTTTGGGTCGGGACCCAAGAAAGACAATATCTGTTGTTGTGCCGTCAATATGTGGAAGGTTCATCAAGCTGTCCAAGAAGCTTCTGTTCTCCAGAGATGCTGCTTGACCCCTTGAGTTACTTCAGCTTGTAACAGCTTTTAAACTATTTTGATGCTAATCTTGGCATAATTATGTTAAATCAATGCAAGATAAATTCTCCCAGGGATATCGCAAGGACTTGGAAGTATTATGTCTTTTCAATTAATTGTATACAGACAGGAATAGGTTGAATTTCATATATATATTATCATATAATGATATGGAAGGAGGCCATTTGGCCCATTGTGTCCATGTTGCCTCCAGAGGAACGACCCTATTTGTCCAATTCCTCCTTTCTCTATTTTCTCTTCTACCTATGGAATTTATTCTTCCTGACTCATGAGTTCTAGAGTCATACAGTCGTACAGCGTGGTACCAGACCCTGAGGCCAATATGGCCCATCTACACCAGTCCCACGTACCCGCATTTGGTCCATATCCCTCTAAACGCGTCTGATCCTGTCTAAATGTTTCTTAAACATTGGGATATTCCCAGCCTCAACTACCTCCTCCGGCAGCTCGTTCCATACACTCACCACCCTTTGCGTGAAAAAATTACTCCTCAGATTCCTATTAAATAGACAATAGACAATAGTCAATAGGTGCAGGACCATTTGGCCCTTCGAGCCAGCACCGCCATTCAACGTGATCACGGCTGATTATCCCCAATCAGTACCCCATTCCTGCCTTCTCCCCATATCCCCCTGACTCCACTATCTTTAAGAGCCCTATCTAGCTCTCTCTTGAAAGTATCCAGAGAACCTGCCTCCACCGCCCTCTGAGACAGAGAATTCCACAGACTCACCACTCTCTGTGTGAAAAAGTGTTTCCGCATCTCCGTTCTAAATGGCTTACCCCTTATTCTTAAACTGTGGCCCCTGGTTCTGGACTCCCCCAACATGGGGAACATGTTTCCTGCCTCTAGCGTGTCCAAACCCTTTAACAATCTTATATGTTTCAATGAGATTCCCTCTCATCCTTCTAAATTCCAGAGTGAGTAAATCTTTCCCCCCCTTATTTTAAACCTATCTGACCTTGTTCACAATTCACCAACTCTGGGCTAGAGACTCTGTGCATCTACACAATCTATTCTTCTCATGATTTTGTACACCTCTATTAGATCACCCATCTTCCTCCTGTGCTCCTGAGTTGATTAACCTGCACTCAGGGGTAATTTATAATGGCTAATTTACAAAACAGCACATCCTGAGGTTATTGAAGGAAACCAGAGTATTCAAACGAAACCCAAGAGATGTGTAGACTTGGTTTGGCACAAACAGTACTCCAGATTTATAATAACTTCGCCTTTCATATTTTCAGGAAATTCTCAAAAGCAAAATGTTCATGAATTGCAATTCTGGTCATTATGCAGAAAAAGAGATTATAGACTGAATGCAGTTGCTACATAAATTTAGAAAGATAAGAGGGGGAACCTCATTGAAACTTACTGAGCAGTGAAAGGCCTGGATAGAGTGGATGCGGAGAGGATGTTTCCATTAGTGGGAGAGTCTAGGACCAGAGGCCACAGCCTCAGAATAAATGGACGTACCTTTAGAAAGATGAGGAGGAATCTCTTCAGTCAGAGGGTCGTGAATCTATGGAATTCTTTGCCATAGAAGGCTGTGGAGGCCGTCAGTGGATATCTTTAAGGCAGAGATAGATAGATTTTTGATTAGTACAGGTGTCAGAGGTTGAGGGGAGAAGGCAGGAGAATGGGGTTAGGAGGGAGAGGTAGATCAGCGTGATTGAATGGCGGAGTAGACTTGATGGGGCTTATGACAGACTATGTTTCAGATTGGAACATTCCTTCAAAATCAGAGTGTCATGTACGCGGTTTGAACGATCACATAACAAAGGGCACAAAATGCTGGAGTAACTCAGTGGGACAGCCAGCATCTCTGGAGAGAAGGAATGGGAGACGTTTCAGGTCGAGACATCGCAGACATTGTAAAGATAAGCATAAAGTTGAGGGAAAAATCTTGAAAGTAAGAAATGATAGGTACTTGCTCAAGATGTCCGACCTTTGTAGCAGTTGAAGGAACCAAGTTGAGACTAATGGGCCTGTCCCATTTAGGCGACTCTTTCAGCGACTTCCAGGGACTAGTTTTAATGGAATTCACCTACGACACCTGGAGACAACCTACTGCAACAAACATTGTCACCACTGTCGCCTAAACATTTTCAACATGGTGACATTTTTGTGGCAGTCGCCCAAAAAATCGCCTAAGTGGGACAGGCCCATCACACAGAGGAAATATTTACAATGGCTGAGTTAATGAGGGTAGAAGCATTGCTTGGTGTCATGAAAGTGACCAATAAGAAATTGAATTTTAACTTTAATACTGGCTGCAGTGTTACGCTGCTGAATGTGGAGGTGGCTGGCCGGGAAACATTACATCCGAACTTACAAAGGCACTGCTAAATCGGAAAACCTTATCAAATGAAAGCATTAAAGCTGTCAGAGATGCTAACAGGACAGTAATGTACGGAAGACAGGTTAGGAGATTACCACCAGAAATCCGACTGACTTGAGCCCCACCGCGGGGCGTGGACTTAACATTGGAGCTGATTCCTTGCCTGGGATCTGCGGACTTACCATCAGGAGCTCGCAGTCTCGGGAGAGGCCGAGTCGGGGAGCTCCAATGATCGTCCCGTCAACGGAGGGCTCACGGCCCCCGACCACGGGAGAGCAAATAAGGGAAGAGATTGAACTTGTTATCGCCTTCCATCACAGTGAGGAATGTAGAGGAGTCACTGTTTATGTTAAAATGTATTTTGCGCTGTTCTGTTGCTTTTTATTTGACTTGGCAAATGAATTCTTAGGTAGACACAAAATGCTGGAGAAACTCAGTGGGTGAGGCAGCATCTGTCGAGAGAAGGAATTGGCAAAGTTTCGGGTCGAGACTTCTTCAGACATTCCTCGTACATTGCAAAACATACTGGGCTAATAAAGTATTATTGTGATTGTGATTGTGATAAACACATGCTGTACATACATTCATACATACACACATAAAACACACAATAATAGTGTAATGTACACTGAAGAAAGCGAATGGTATGTTAGCATTCATAGCAAAAGGATTTGAGTATATGGTCTTGGTGAGACCACACCTGGAGTATTGCATACAGTTTTGGTCTCCAAATCTGAGGAAAGACATTCTTGCCATAGAGGGAGTACAGAGAAGGTTTACCAGACTAATTCCTGGGATGGCACGGCTTTCATATGAGGAAAGACTGGATAGACTCGGCTCTTACTCGCTAGAATTTAGAAGACTGAGGGGGGATCTTATAGAAACTTACAAAGTTGTTAAGGGGTTGGACAGGCTAGATGCAGGAAGATTGTTCCCGATGTTGGGGAACTCCAGAACAAGGGATCATAGTCTAAGGATAAGGGGGAATTCCTTTGGGAATGAGATGAGGAAAACATATTTCACACAGAGAGTGGTGAGTCTCTGGAACTCTCTGCCACAGAAGGTAGTTGAGGCTAGTTCATTGGCTATATTTAAGAGGGAGTTAGATGTGGCCCTTGTGGCTAAAGGGATCAGGGGGTATGGAGAGAAGGCAGGTACAGGATACGGAGTTGGATGATCAGCCATGATCATATTGAATGGCGGTGCAGGCTCGAAGGGCCAAATGGCTTACTCCTGCACCTATTTTCTATGTTTCTATGTATCTATACAAAACCAGTGCACAAGTCGATGTAGTCCGGAGCTTATTTGAAGGTTGTAGTGTTTAATAGCTTGATGGCGGCAGGAAAGAGGAATCTGAACCAAACTCCATGTTGATCACAGTGCTCCATCATGCAGGCTTAAGCCAAGGCAAGTGCCTTCTTTAAGGAAATTAAAACTGCAGGCTGAAATCAGAGATAGAATGCAATTGAACTGGTTGAGAACACTGAATGGTGAATGACTCCTACGCCAGTGTTACAACTTGGTGGATCAATCAGGATTTGTAGAGATTACAGGCAGCTTGTGAACGGAGTCTCATTGCGCAAACAGTATCCCACTACTCGAAGCAAAGTTATATTTGCAGTTTGGTCTGAAAGCCACCAGTTCACCAAATTGGTGAAGCATGAATGAAGCATATCCACAGATAATGTTCAAGGTTCAAATTAAGAATGTTTTGACTAGCAATACAGAAAAAGGCTTGTAATGAAGGCTAGTTTAGAGAAACAGCGCAAAAACAGGTCCTTTGACCCACCGAGTCCGCACAGACCAGCCATCCCTGCACACACTATCCCACACTAGGAATAATTGCTTAGATATATACCAAGCCTGTGTAAGAATGAAACTGCAGGTGCTGTTTCAAATCAAAGGTAGACACAAAATGCTGGAGTAACTCAGCGGGTGAGGCAGCTTCAGTCAGACTGAAGAAGGGTCTCGACCCGAAATGCCGCCCATTCCTTCTCTTCAGAGTTGCTGCCTCACCCGCTGAGTTACTCCAGCATTTTGTGTCGACCAACAAACCTGTATGCATTTGGAGATGTGGGAGGAAAGCAAAGTTCTCAGAGAGGACTCAAGCAGGTCACAGACAGCACCTGGAGCCAGGATCGAACCCCGGTCTCTGGTGCTGTAAATGTTTTAACACAGCAACTCTACCGCTGCGCCACCGTGCCGCCCTTGCTAAGGGCTTGTCAGAACCAACTACTGTTTAGAGTTTCAATTGTACTTTCTACCTTTCAGAGAACAATTGGAGGGTATGTATACATGTATGCAAGTATGTATGTACATGTGTATGTGTGTATGTATGTATGTATGTATGTATGCATGCATGTATGTGTATGTATGCATGCATGCATGTGTGTATGTGTGTATGTATGTATGTATGTATGAATGCATGTATGTATGTATGCATGTATGTATGTGTGTATGTGTGTATGTATGTATGAATGCATGCATGCATGTATGTATGTAAGCAAATATGTGTGTATGTATGTATGTCACTTGAGCTCACCGAGTCCACACCGACCATTGATGACCGGTTCACACTAGTTCTATGTTTACCACTTTCGTATCCAATCCCAGCACACTAGGGGCAATAAACCTATAATTCTACACATCTTTAGGATGTAGGAGGAAACTGGAGCACCCGGTTCACATGTTCACAGGGAGAACATGCAAACTCCATATGGAGAGCACCCGAGGTCAGGATCGATCCTGGGTCTCCGGTGCTATGCGGCAGCAGGTGAAACAGCAGCAAGGAGAATATCGAGAGAGAAAGGGAAGAGGGGGTTAACATGGCAAGGGAATATCTTAAAGATGTTTATGAAAGAACTGCAGATGCTGGTTTAAATCGAAGGTCGACATTAAATGCTGGAGTAACTCAGCGGGACAGGCAGCATCTCTGAAGATGGAGGAGAACTTCTTCAAACTTCGTCTGATGAAGAGTCTCGACCCGAAACGTCACCCATGCCTTCTCTCCAGAGATGTTGCCTGTCCCGCTGAGTTACTACAGCATTTTGTGTCTACCATCTTAAAGATGTTTCTGAACACAGCCAGGAAAAAAAGAGAGAGAGAGAGAGACAGACAGACAGACAGAGAGACAGACAGGGAGACAGACAGAGAGACAGACAGAGAGACAGACAGAGAGACAGACAGAGAGACAGACAGAGAGACAGACAGAGAGACAGACAGAGAGACAGACAGAGAGACAGACAGAGAGACAGAGAGAGAGAGAGAGAGAGAGAGACAGAGAGAGAGAGAGAGAGAGAGAGAGACTCATTGCAGGAGGAAAATTGGCAATAAAGTCCAAAGAAATAATTAAAAATGAATGCTTGTCTTCAAAAGTTTTAGTTTAGTTTAGTTCACAGATACAGCGCAGAAACAGGCCCTTCGGCCCACCGAGTCCGCGCCGACCAGCGATCCCCGCACACTAGCACTATCCCACACAAATTAGGGACAATTTACAATTTTTACCAAAGCCAATTAACCTACAAACCTTTACGTCTTTGGGCTGTGGGGGTAAACCGGAGAAAACCTACGCAGGTCACGGGGACAACGTACAAACTCCATACAGACAGCACCCGTAGTCAGGATCGAACCCGGGTCTGGCGCTGGGATTCCACCGTGCCGCAATTATGTTGAAAATTATTTTCAACTTGCAGAGCAAAAGTTGTAGCCGCAGTTGGACGAAGTAATGGGACCATCCCCTGCCCTAGTTGGCATAAATATTTGAAATACTGCAGGGGAGAATAATTTGTGAATAAAATGAAGGTGTCATTTCACATTCTAATGTGTCACTTTATCTAGTTCAGGCATCATCGTTTCCTGTCAATGCGCTGATTTCTTTGGATCTGTTCATGTCTCGAGGGAGATGAGATAAAGGATCAGACATCATCTAGTTGTTCGGAAACCTGTCTTCCTCCTGCACTATTTGTGTTCTCAGCAGCTCGGGTGAGCAGCATCAGCATTTTAATGCCTACCGCCTACCAGAGAGCGAATGCAAATCTGTCTTGTCTGAACGAGGGGATGGTCGCATATTGTCTCCCTGCCACAGAACGATCTGCCGCTCCGAGCAGCCGTGATATGGAGCACTATCTCCCCCACATGGCTATAACAACAGAGTACTGAGAAATCTATCGCTGCACTCAGAGGTGCTTTATCAAGCGTTATATAGTCATAGAGTGATACAGTGCAGAATTAGGCCCTTCGGCCCAACTTGCCCACACCGACCTACATGTCCCAGCTACACTAGTCCCACCTGCCTCTGCTTGGATCAGACATCAAACAATAAACGTAAATAATAAACTTGAACTTGGCCCATATCCCTCCAAACCTGTCCGATCCATGTACTGTTTCTTAAACATTGGGATAGTCCAAGCGTCAACTATCTCCTCTAGCAGCTCATTCCATACACCCACCACCCATTGTGTGAAAAACTAATCCCTCAGATTCCAATTAAATCTTTTCCCCTTCACCTTAAACCTATGTCCTCTGGTCATCGATTCCCCCTACTCTGGGCAAGAGACTCTGTGCGTCTACCCGATCTATTCCTCTCATGATTTTACACACCAGTAAAAGGTCACCCCTCATCCTCCTGCGCTCCAGAATAGAGTTCCAGCTTGCTCAACCTCTCCCCAGAGCTCAGATCCTCTAGTCGTGGCAACATCCTCGTAAATCCTCTCTGTACTCTTTCCAGCTTGACGACATCTTTCCTGCAATTAGATTCATTAAACCCAACCCAACACAACAGCCCAAAGCACTGCCCCGACCACTGCAGGAGGAAGAGCAAACTGCACAGACCTTCTCAGGCGAAAGGAATCCTTGACCCGAAAGTTCAACTATCCATGTTCTCCAGAGATGGATGGCACAGCGGTAGAGTTGCTGCCTTACAGCACCAGAGACCCGGTTTGATCCCTGGGGTGTAAGATAGAACTGGTGTACGGGTGATCATTGGTCGAGGTGGACTTGGCGGGGACATGTTTCCACGCTGTATTTCTGAACTAAAGCCCTGTTGCAGCTCTGTAGGAATTTGGTTAGGCCTCATTGAGAGTAATGTGTTCTGCTCTGGTCTCCCCATTACAGAAAACATGTGGCAGGTTTGGAAAGAGTGCAAATGATGTTTAATTTAGATTAGTTTATTGTTGTCTCCTGTATGATCATGATCACATTGTATGGCGGTGCTGGCTCCAAGGGCCAAATGGCCTAATCCTGCACCTATTGTCTATTGTCTATTGTATTAAAATGCAGTGAAAAGCTATTTATTTGCGTGCCATCCAGTCAAAGAAAAGATTAGACGTGAATGCATCAAGCCATCAAAAAAAACCATTTAGTGCAAAATATAACATTAAAGTCCGATAAAGTCCAACTATAGATAGTTCAAAGGTCTTCAATGAGGTAAATGGGAGGTCAGGACCATAGCTTGGAAGAATGCTGTTTGGATTAGAGGGCTTCAGCTACAGGGAGAGGTTGCATAGATTTGGATTGTTGTCTCTGGAGCATCAGAGATTGAGGCGAGACTTGAGAGAAGTATACAACATTATGAGAGGCATAGATAGGGTAGACAGTCAGAACCTTTTCCCAGGGTGGAAATGTCCAGCATTCGAGGACACAAGTTAAGAGGGGGAAAGTATAATAGAAATGTGCAGTGCAAGTTTTTTTACACAGAGAGTAGTGGGGGCCTGGAACGCATTGCCAGATGTGGTGGTGGAGGCAGGTACGATTGTGGTGTTTAAGCGGCTGTTAAATAGGCACATGTTAGTGCAGGGAATAGAGGGACATGGATCATGTACAGGAAGGTGAGATCAGTTTATCTTGACATCGTGTTCGGCACAAACATTGTGGGCTGAAGGGCCTGTTTCTGTTCTACCAAAGATAGACACAAAATGCTGGAGTAACTCACCGGGTCAGGCAGCATCTCTGGAGAAAAGGAATAGGTGACGTTTCAAGTCTGGACCCGAAACGTCACCTATTCCTTTCTCCAGAGCTGCTGCCTGACCCGCTGTTACTCCAGTAATTGGTGTCTATCTCTGGCTAACCAGCAGCTGAAGTTCCTTCCTATGCATTCTGTACTGTTTAGTATTCTGCTAAACTTCCATTTGTAAAACGCATTGAATGAAGTACCAATACTGTAAGTGTTAATGAACCGAAAGCTAAATACAGAAGCAGCTCCAGTGAAAACAAGGGTAAAATGGGATTAGATCATTCTCCAAACACGGGGAGATGCACAATTCAGTCGCTCGGCATAAAATGGTCCGAGTGTGAAAGTTTAATTACTTGGATACCTACAACACTTCTGAAAGCAAGCGGGAGGGAGAAAGGAGACAAGGTTTCTCTCTAATGAATATCTGCGAAGAAAAAGTGAAGATCTATCAAGGACAGGCACAGATACTAATAAATAGAACCTAACCAGAAAACAAAAGGCAAGTAATGATACTAATGAGCTGGTGCTGAGTACAGGAAGAGCTCCTTACACCTTTCAACGCAATTACATCTCAAGTAATGTCAACAAGGGCGGCACGGTGGCGCAGCGGGAGAGTTGCTGCCTTACAGCGCCAGAGACCTGGGTTCGATCCTGACCACGGTACTGGCTGTATGGAGTTTGTGCGTTCTCACTGCGACCTGCGTGTGTTTTCTCCGGGAGCTCTGGTTTCCTACCACATTCCAAAGACATCCAGGTTTGTAGATTAATTACCTTGGTATAATTGTAAATTGTTCCCAGTGTGTTAGTGTGCGGGGATCGCCGATCTGTGTGGACTCAGCGAGCCGACAGGCGTGTTTCTGCGTTGTATCTCTAAACTAAACTAACCATAAGTAAATATGAGGGACACAAAGAGCTGGAGTAACTCAGCAGGTCAGGCAGCAACCCGATAGATTCTCCAGAGAATGGTCCCGACATGAAATGCCGCCAATCCATCCTCTCCATGGGGGCTGTCTAACTCATTGAGTTACTCCAGTACTTTGTGTCCTTCTTTGTAAACCGGCATCTGCAGTTCCTTTTTTCTACTTGAGTAAATGTAAGCGTGCAGACTAAACTGTCTGAAGAAGGGTCTCGATCCGAAACGTCACCATTCCTTCTCCCCAGAGATGTTGCCTCTCCCGCTGAGTTACTCCAGCTTTTTGTGTCTATCTTCTTGCATTAAACGTACATTGCTTGCAGACATTGTGGGGTGAAGGGCCTGTTCCAGTGTTGTTTTTTTCCACGTTCTATGACTTTTACATTTTGATATTACCCTAGTTGGGCAACAAGGAATTTCTTTACTCTCGTTGATTCCTTAATCATTATTATTTGATTATGTTGACTGATCTCACTGTACTGAGTGGTGTCGTACACACATCAAAATACTACACTTATTTATTAAAGTCCACTTACAGCATTAGTCTACAGGACGTTACAGTACCTAACAGCTACCCAGACTGAATTATGTAAGCAAGACCTTGGTAATATAAATCAAAGATCCTACAGCAAGCAAGATAGTGCACTCCTGCTAAACTCAATGGGCTGACCTGTAGTACACTATGGAGTGGAATGTCAGCCTTTTTGTCGGCCATTTCAGTAACCCGACCCGACTTTGTAAATCCCACTCGCAGTGTAATCAGCGTTGTGGGGGAACTGTTTGTGTGTGTGTGATATAGTGTTAGACCCATTATTCATAATTCTGTTAATTCATAATTCTGCTATTTTTTTGTTAATGATTAATATGTCAATAAATTATAATTCTGTTAATTTTCTTTTTTTTTTTAATGTTTTTAATTATTATTTTTTTAAGTTTAAAAAGATATATATATTTTTAAATGGCTCATGTGCTGTGTTTCAGTCGATGTTTGTATTAAACTTGCACTAGGATCTTCGGATGAAAGATCTTACAGCAAACGATAGTATCTTGCTATAGATCTTTGCTTTGGATAAGAGTGTGGAAACGGAAGCCGGTTACAGAAATGGGGCCGAACATTACTCATGAACCTGCCCAAGACCGTACTACGTCTTTTCCGTCGAGTTCACTATCTTGCTCGCTGTAGGATCTTCAATATAAATTGCATATTAGGCAGAGCAACTACAAACAAGCACCACAATTGGTTAGTAGGAAATAATCAATCTACACTCACTTAATATTCTGAGTTGCACTTTTTCATCCAGGGACTTGTTGGGCATTTTATTCAAACTAATACCTTCAAGCTAACATTGCCAAACATTACAATACTGAGTTACTTTCAAGCTAAGTTATTGTAAATTACTGTAGATCCCGTGAGCTTCATCAATGGAAGTATTTTTCTTTTGTCAAAGATTGTTTGCCCTGAGGTGGAAGAGAATAAATTATTACCTGACTAGACTTTATACTTTAGAGATGCAGCGTGGAAACAGGCCCTTTGGCCCACTGATTCCATGCCGACCAGCGATCCCCGCTAACATTAACACTATCATACATATCACATATCACACTATTTCCCCGAGTCGCGACCTCGTCGCGGCCAACCTCCTGGATCGGAGCGGCCTTTCCTGCCAGGGACCGGGAACCAGACCAGAGCTGCAACAGCGGCGGTGGCGCTGGAGTCACCACGGGGTGGGCGATGCCTACCTGGGTCGCCGTTGGAGCTCCGGAGCGTTGGGCCGCTGCTCCAACATCATGGAGCTCTGGTTGGGAGAGCTTCCAACGCGGGCAGCGCTGAACTCCATGGAGTCCTGGGGCCCTTTGCCGAGGGCCTCCAGCGTTGTGTCTCCATCCGGCGCGCCCTGCGGACTTTGGGAGCCGCAGACTCCGGTAGGAGGGGGCCGACTCAGGGTCCAGGCCGCTGAGGACTAATTATTATTAGGTCATGTTCATAAGTGATAGGGGCAGAATTTGGCCATTCAGCCCATCAAGTCTACCTAGCCATTCAATCATGGCTGATCTGTTTCTCCTTCCTAACCCCTTTCCTCTACCTTCTCCCCATAACTCCTGGCATCCATACTTATCAATTGGTCAATTGATCAACTGAAGAAGGGTCTCGACCAAAAAAATAATCTATTATTTTTCTCCAGAGATGCTGTCTGACCTGCTGAGTTACTCCAGCTGTTTGTGTCGATCTTTGATATTATATTAATATGGTCTAATTTATCATATTAATATCGTCTGGATAATATGCATTTATAAAGTCTATATTAATCTGCAAATACAAGGAATTTGGGGTGAATAGAAATACCTTGCTTTTATGTAGTGATTTGCATGTGGAGTTATTTTATTTTAGCTGAGTTTTAATTAAACCCCATATTTTGCATTTTCAAATTACATTAACGCATTCAGTGCCAAGATTCATTAAAAAAAATCTAAATATCATTAATGGTTTGGGAGAGTTCAGTTTAGTTTAGAAGTCAGCGTCATCCACAAACGTTCAATGACGTTTGCAGAGGGGGGTGAGTGACGGTGGTCCGGGCAAGCTAAGTTCAAACATCAAGCTTCATCCCCAATATTTGTCATATTCTGCCACCGGACGCAGTCCAGTCGTCAAGTGATTGAGTACTTGTCACCTGTGAGCTGAATGGTGACGGCGAGCCCCAGAGTGACGGCGAGCCCCAGACAGCCTGCCACTTAGTTTAGCTTCATTCATCTCTTGTCAGTTGCCCTTGGCTCACCCTGAAGCAGTCTAGAGCTCTGTAATCCCACCTGCAAGCTGTTTCATGGTGCCAATAGGCCACAAAGAGGAAACCAAGAAGTCAAAGGCGTTCCAAATTCCACGAACAATCTCCGCTTTTGTTTTCCTTAGCTTGACGCAGACCTGGAACAACGTTTAGTTTAGTTTATAGACACAAAATGCTGGAGTAACTCAGCGGGACAGGCAGCATCTCTGGAGAGAAGGAATGGGTGATGTTTCGGGTCGAGACCCTTCAGACTGATCAATGGGTGACATTTCGAGTCGAGACCCTTCTTCAGACTTCAGACAGACTTGTTTAGTTTAGTTTAGAGATACAGTGCGGAAACAGACCCTTTTTGGCCGACCAGCGATCCCCACACACTAACACTATCCTACATGCACAAGGGACAATTTATGCTTATCACAAGCCAGAAAAAAAGTTCAGTGTGTAAATATATACATGCACACATACTAATAAATAGACAAATGTAGTGCAATAATAATAATAATGGCCTATTGTAGTTCAGAGCTTATTTCTTGTCGTGTTGTCGTGCAGAACGTGAAAATAAGTTACTGTTGGTCAAAATTTCTCATCTATTTACCATCATCAAACAAAATATAGCAAGCAAGGGTCAAAAGGAAAGAAAATATTTTCAAAGTACCATTCTGAATCTTTTGACAGATCATCTTGAACAGTTTTATTAGATGAACTGTATCATTTCAGCAAATTGACAGCACAATCTACTCCCACTACATATTATCCAACCCTGCTCATTTCTTGAGATAGACACAAAATGCTGGAGTAACTCAGCGGGTCAGACAGCATCTCTGGACAAAAGGAATAGATGACATTTTGGGTCGCTACCCTTCCTCAGACTGAGAGTCAGGGGGAAGGGATATAGACGATGATGTTGAGAGATATAGAACAAATGTATGAAAGATATACATAGAAGTAGCGATGATAAAGAAAACAGGCCGTAGTTACGTGTGGGTTAGGTGCAAACGAGTTACAGACAACGAGACTCAACAAGACGACTTTGAAGCTGGTACGACGACTTGGGTGGGGGAGGGATGGAGAGAGGGGGGATGCCGGGGTTACTTGGAGTTTGAGATATCAATATCTATATCCACCGCCAGTTTAAATTCCATTTGGAATATTTTGGAGGACCAAGAAACCAAGAGCCAAGAACCATACCGCTGGGGTGGAAGCTGCCCGAGCGACATATGAAGGTGCTGTTCCTCCAATTTGCGAGTAGCCTCACTCTGACAGCAGAGGAGGCCCAGGACAGAAAGGTGAATGTGGGAATGGGAGGGGAAGTTAAAAACAATTTAATTAAAGGGAAACTACTCATTTCCTAGTTCAGCAAAGAACGAATGCAAAAAGTGACAGATTATAAATGACTTAAAGAAAACCTTGGATCAGAAATTCAGGGGAACTGCGGAGGAGGCGAGCACAGTGTGTACTTGGGTAAGGTTTCAGAATTAAAAGACTTAACACTGAATAGCTTATGTAAATGAGGAGTTTTTGCATCATTAGCAAAATTAATTGGTGTTCAGCACATCTTCAAAGTGTTGAATGATCTGGAGTATCTGTCGCCATGTAAGTTAACAGATACATACTTCAGTTCAACTCAATATTAGTCTCCGGGACATAGATGTACTTTCCACTTGCAGGCAATTTGAGACAGTACATGACTTGTTTGTACAATGATAACTCACAGATCTTCTCCACATAAGCTCTGATGAGTTGAAGAGATTTAGTTTAGTTTAGGTTAGAAATACAGTGCACACAGGCCCTTCGGCCCTCTGAGTCCAAAATACAGCGCAGACACAGGCCCTTCAGCCCAGCGATCCCCGCACTATCCTATCAGCAATATCCTACTACACATACTAGGGACAACTAACATTTTAATATCAAGAGAATTAACCTACAAACCTGCATGTCTTTTGGAGTGTGAGAGGAAACGGATTGTCTCGGAGAAACCCACGTCGGTCACGGGGAGAACGTACAAATTCGATACAGAAAGCATCCGTAGCCAGGATCGAACCTGGGTCCCTGGCACTTTCAACACCTTGGGTGTGCAAAAGAAAACATTTCACTGTGACTTGTCACATGTGACAATAAAACATTAATTTTACTTCGGAGTCACGTGAGTGACTACGTGAAGAACCCCGTACAGCCGTTCGTGCGTCATAGGAACATAGAAATTAGGAGCAGGAGTAGTCCATTCGGCCCTTCGAGCCTGCACCGCCATTCAATATGATCATGGCTGATCATCCAACTAAGTATTCCGTACCTGCCTTCTCTCCATACCCCCGACCCCCTTAGCCACAAGGGCCACATCTAACTCCCTCTTAAATATAGCCAATGAACTGGCCTCAACTACCCTGGCAGAGAGTTCCAGAGACCCACCACTCTCCGTGTGAAAAAAGTCCTTCTCATCTCGGTCCTAAAGGATTTCGCCCTTATCCTTAAGCTGTGACCCCTTGTCCTGGACCTCCCCAACATCGGGAACAATCTTCCTGCATCTAGCTTATCCAACCCCTTAAGAATTTTGTAAGTTTGTATAAGATCCCCTCTCAATCTCCTAAATTCTAGAGAGTATAAACCGAGTCTATCCAGTCTTTCTTCATAAGACAGTCCTGACATCCCAGGAATCAGTCTGGTGAACCTTCTCTGCACTCCCTCTATGGCAATAATGTCCTTCCTCAGATTTGGAGACCAGAACTGTACGCAATACTCCAGGTGTGGTCTCACCAAGACCCTGTACAATTGAAGTAGACCCTCCTTGCTCCTATACTCAAATCTTTTTGCTATGAAAGCTAACATACCATTCGCTTTCTTCACTGCTGCTGCACCTGCATGCCTACTTTCAATGACTGGTGACACCCAGGTCGTGCTGCATCTCCCCTTTTCCTAATCGGCCACCATTGCGTCAGACGCTTTCGTGCAGACGACTGTGGAGCAGCGCAGCTCCTCCAACTGTAAGTCTAAAAAAGTTTCAGGTAAGTGCTATTTTCTTACCTGTTCTAGGTCTCCTGCAGGAACCTCCGGGTTTTTTGCGGGATGCTCGCGATGGCCGACGAGGGCTTTGGGGGAAAACCCTGGTCCAACCGCGGAAGCGGAGAGCTGGGAATGTCAGGTTCGCGATCGGAGTCACTGATAACGCGGTCAGTGACTCCACACGTTGGGTTCCCGGGGAGGGGAAGCCCGAGAATATTGCGGTTTTAGACCGCAGTAGTCCCTAGGGGATGGGGCTTAACGGACCTGAACGGTCAGCCTGGGTTCCCGGTGGAGGGGAAACTCAAGTATATGCGGTTCCCAGACCGCAGTAGTCCCCAGCACACGGGGTTAACTCACATAAATGATTAGCCTGGGTGCCAGGAGGGTACCGCAGATATATATTTATATTTATATATATTATATATATATATATGGATTCCCGGGGAGGGGAAATTCACCTATAGGGTTCCCAAACTACAATAATCCCCAGGATATGGGGACAACTGACAAAAATAGTCAGTACAATTAGGAAAGTTGGGAGGTTTCACCTCTTGGAATTAATTTAGAAACACTTCTTCAGCAGGAGTTGGGTCAGCAGTAAAGTTTTGGCAGTGTCAGCCTATTGCAGAGGCTGTGCCAGCAGCACCTTTGGGTAGGGCTGCTTCATGGGGATGCCCAGTTATGGCAGTGCCAGCCTATGGGAAAGGCTGTGCCAGCAGTACCTTTGTTTAAGACTGCTCATGGGGATGCCAAACTATGGCAGGCTAGCCTATTGCAGAGGCTGTGCCAGGAGTACCTTTGCTCAGGGCTGCTCCAAGGGAATGCCAAGTTATGGTAGGCTAGCCCGTTGGAGAGGTTATGCAAGCAGCACCTTTGCTCAGGGCTGCTTCATGAGAACACCAAATCTATGGCAAATACTGACCTATGGGAAAGTCCGTGCCAGCAGCACCTTTGTTCAGGGCTGCTTCATGGGCGCCAGCGGTACCTTGTTAGGGCTGCTTTATGGGAATAGCAGTTTAGTGGGGTATTCCCATTTACAGTGATCATGGGATGAGGAGGCATTGTTAGGATAAGGCAATATAACAGAATGATGACAAAAAAACATTCAAAGAAAACTGTGAATCAGTTTTAAAAAGGTTATATATGTGCTAAAATCCACTGTTAAGTCTCAAACTATATTTGAGAAATTGGGCTCCTCTATCCAGTTAGATTAAGTTCCTATCAAATAGACTTGTAGGATGTTGGGATTTACTTTTAGGTATTCAATTGCCCATGATGCCGGCCTGGGCAACAGATTGCAGTCAATAAACTTTGGTAACAGTTGTTGTTATAAAACAGTTCTAGTCGTTAGACTAATTGTTAATTGTATAGATGCAATTCAACTGTGTAAGTAGAGCAACAGTTATTTTGTTAAATGGTTAATTATTAAGTGCCACCTAGGTCATTGTTAACACCATCTGAAATTAATAAAGTCACGATGATGGACAAACAGTGTTCATTACTGCTCCAGTAGTTGTTAGGTAAATCTTTCATTATATTGCAAATTGGTGCTAATGGCCCTAAATGGGAAATTGTGTCAGCAGGGCTTTGTAGCAGGCCTGCTTTATGGCTCCCTCATGTAAGAGGGGAGCATGTGGGATTGGTATAGTTTAATGCCGAGTCTGAGGGTATAGCCATGGAGCATGCCCAAGGGATCAGGGCATATGCCAGAGGTCTATTATACATCAGTCACTATTAGCTATGATTTCACACTGTTGCTTTGAAGATTGACACACGAACGGCTGTACGGAGTTCTTCGCGTAGTCCCTCAACTCGTCTTTGTCCAGTCCTTTACAAATACCCAGCATTTGGAAAAGTATTACCCGTTCACATTTAAATGAACCGATTTCCAACAAGAATCTTGGATTAGCCCTGGAGTAGCCCTGCTGGTTCCAATTAAAATTCCAGTCTAGAAGGCATCAGCGGTAACCATTTCATAATGGCCTGGTAAAGTGGAACACCTCCTTGAATCTCAGCAACCAACCTCCTAGACAGATGTTGAACTTCACCTTGGGCCATTAATGTGCCAGTTCAAGATTTTCTGGATTGAAGAATAAGGAGTTTGAAAATTCAAACCTCATACTTGAGATAAACCCCAATGGCTCAACAATAGTGTAGGGGGGAAACCGAGAACAAAAGGGGGGCCCAGCAGTGGCGCCATGGTAGAGTTGCTGCCTTACAGCGTTACAGCGCCAGAGACCTAGGTTCGATCCCAACTACGGGTGTTGTCTGAACGGAGTTTGTACGTTCTCCCCGTGCCCTGAGTGGGTTTTCAACGAGATCTTCGGTTTCCTCCCACACTCCAAAGACGTACATGTTTGATGGTTAACTGGCTTGATATAAATGTAAATTGTCCCTGGGGTGTGTTAGTGTGCAGAGATCAATGGTCGGCACGGACTCGGTGGGCTGAAGGGCCTGATTCCACGTTGTATCTCTAAACTAAACTGAACTCTGAAGAGAGGTCCTGACCTGAATCATAGCCTGTCCATTTCCGATTGAAAGGCTGGTGGGGTTTATGGAATGAGCTGCTGAAGGAGGTAGTTGAGGAAAGTATTATCGCAACATCTAAGAAAGATTTAGGCAGATACATGGGTAGGGCAGGATTAGAGGGAAATAGGCCAATTGTAGATGGGACATGTTGGCCAGTGTGGGCAAGCTGTGCCGATGGGCCTGTTTCCACACTGTATGACTATGACTCTAAATGCTGCCTGAAATGTCGAGTTCCTCCAGCACTTTGCGTTTTGTTTGATGCCAGCCTCTGCACTTTCTTGTATCTCAGTCAACTATGTTGGGCAGGTCGTGCTACTTCCCTGCCCTACACCAGTCTCTTGAAACAACTATTTTGCTCTGAGCTCTGTCATATTTACCTCTTAATTCTGGCACTCTCCATATAAATTTAATACGTTTTCTTATAGTTTTACCATGTTCTCTCACTATCTTTTGAGTCGAGTTTAGTTTAGTTTAGAGATGACGGCGCGGAAACGGTCCTTCGGCCCACCATGTCCGCGCCGACCAGTGATCCCCACACACTAACATTATCCCTACACACACACACACACACACACACACACACACACAAGGGACAATTTGCACTTCTACCAAGCCAACTAAGCGGCAAATCCATACTTCTTTGGAATTTGGGAGGAAACCAGAGTTCCCAGAGAAAGCCCACGCAGGTCACAGGGAGAAATACAAACTGCACACGGGCAGCACCCGCGGTCAGGATGGAACCCAGGTCCCTGGCGCTGCGAGGCAGCAACTCTACCGCTGCGCTACCTGATTTTGCTAATGCCACTTTTATCATCTTTATAATAATGACCCATGATTCATACCATGTTAATAATCTGTCACCTCTTTTACGGTTTACAAAAACACTGATTACTCAAAGCTGTTGAAACATTTAAGAGTGTGACACAGAGTTTTAATGGGATGTTAAGAGGTAAAAGACCAAACACAGATTGCAAAAGCACTGGGGATGACAATGGTTGGAATGCATTGATTAAACTGCACTTTCAGGGACTTGAATATAGATGCCGAGGCTGGAAATATGTTAATATTTTGATGACTGCCCATTATCTTTAGTCCAACAATGAGAAGCCAAAAGCTATATATTGCAAATCAAAACAGATATTGCTGGAAATGTTCACTTCCTCAGACTGATGGGGAATGTGGCGCATGTGGCAGGGAATCAAATCAATCACGGACTATAAGACTGCTTCACCGCCCTGTGATGACAACATTGAGTTCCTCAATGAACTCAACAACTATTTTGGTCCGTTCGAGGCATTAAATAACACACCTGCAAGCAAAGGTATTCCTCATTGTGAGGAAAAGACACTCAGTCTTGACATAGTGGATGTTCGGAGGACCTTAAAAGGAGTGAACGCACGAAAGGCGGCAGGCCCTGATAACATACCAGGGCGGGTGCTCAGGGAATGTGCTGATCAGCTGGCACATGTCCTTACGGACATATTTAACACCTCGCTGAACCAGGCTGTCGTCCCATTATGTTTCAAGACTGCCACCATCGTACCAGTGCCAAAAAAATCCAACATCCAACCACGAGTTTGATTTTTTTTTTAAGCTCTGGAGAGCTCTTGAATTAGCTTGTACAGTGGGACAGCCCCTTGACACTATTCTACACACACAGGGAATAATTTACACTTATACCAAGCCAATTAATCTATAAACCTGTATGTCTTTGGTGTGTGGGAGGAAACTGTAGATCTCTGAGAGATCCCGCGCAGGTCACGGGGAGAATGTACAAACTCCGTACAGACAGCACCCGTAGAGTCATAGAGTGATACAATGTGGAAACAGGCCCTTTGGCTCAACTTGCCCACACCGGCCAACATGTCCCATATACACTAGTCCCACCTGCCTGCACTTCTCCATATCCCTCCAAACCTGTCCTGTGCATGAACCTGTCTAACTGTTTCTTAAAATTTAGGATTGTCCCAGCCTCAACCACCTCCTCTGGCAGCTTGTTCCATACACCCACCACCCTTTGTGTGAAAAAGTTACTCCTCAGATTCCTATTAAATCTTTTCCCCTTCACGTTGAACCTATGTCCTGTATTCCCCTACTCTGGGCAAGAGACTCTGTGCATCTACCCAATCTGTTCCTCTCATGAATATGCACACCTCTATAAGATCTCCCCTCATCCTCCTACGCTCCAAGGAATAGAGACCAAGCCTACTCGACCTCTCCCTTTAGCTCACACCCGTAGTCGGCATCGAACCCAGGTCTCCGGCGCTGTAAGGCAGCAACTCTAGCACTGCACCACCGTGGCCACCCACTAGTCATAATGGACATAAGAGGAGCTGAGTTAAGCCGTCGATAAGAACAATTTCGCTCCCTGAATCACCAAAGAAAAATGATGGCCATAATTCGAAGACATTGTAAACAACAGGCTTCAGAGATCAAGAACACCAGACACATTAATAATCACTCATCTGCTTATTGCACCAAGAACAGTTCATAGACTAGAGTCAAATTAAAATAATAATTATATAGAACAGTTGGCAAACTGCTTATGGGGCCTGACCCACTTGCACGACTTTTTGGACGACTGCCGGCACCCATCATAGGTCGTTGCAGATCTGTAAAAATGTTCAACATGTTGAAAATCCAGCGGCGACCAGAAAGACACTACGACTCTTTGGGTGACTGAGGAGACGACTCACGACCATACAGGCGACACCCTGGCGACATGTCGCGGGGTGAAGCCTGTGTGGTCGTGAGTAGTCGGCCAAAGAGTCGTACCTTGTTCTGGTCGCCGCTGGATTTTCAACATGTCGACCTGCAACGACCTGTGCCGGCAGTCTCCGAAAAAGTCGCGTAAGTGGGACAGGCCCGTAATTATTTGATATGACACTAAATTAGTAATTGTTACTGTTTAGTTTATCGTCACATGTACCAAGGTACAGTGAAATGCTTTTGTTGCGTGCTATCCAGTCAGCGGAAAGAGAATACATGATTACAATCGAGCTATTTACTGTGTACAGATACATAATAACATTTAGTGCAAGGTGAAGCTAGCAAAGTCCGAATAAGGATAGTCCGAGGGTCACCAAAGAGGTAGATAGTAGTTCAGCACTGCTCTCCGGTTGTGGTAGGATGGTTCAGTTGCCGGATAATAGCTGGAAAGAAACTGTCCCTGAAACTGGAGGTGATCTTGGTTATTTATACTGGGAAATTAATCTAACCTTCCAATTTTACAACATACAAAGTGCCTCCTTTCATTATAAATGCATAATGATTCAAATTGCAAATACAAGCAAGCATTAAATATTAATTTGTTTACATAAAGTCAGTATTTATTGTGTGGCCACAGAGCTTACATGATGAGAACACGTAAGTGGCTTCAGTGATTAGCCTGGTTTTATTCTGATAGATTCCTGATTTAAGCATTTCTTGAATCTAAACAAGCAAAATTTGGAGACAATAATAATCTTCATCTTAACATAACGTTACTTGGGGATATAATCTTCGGTATTACAAATATTGTAATTCTGCACTGAGTTATCAAGGGAGACGGCATTTCTCCCAAGAACTTCATTTACTTTTGTACTCCCATGTTGAGCACTGTTCCCAAGATAACAACCTCTCTGCTGTTCTGAGAAATATTAGTTTAGTTTAGCGATACAGCACGGAAACATGCACTTCGGCCCACCGAGTCCGTGCCGACCAGCGATCCCCGCTCTTTATGTCGGCACCCTTTATGTAGCGTCTCTTTGCATACCTTGAGTGTGCAATATAAATAATTTTGCTGGGACTTGTCACATGTGACAATAAAGTATTAATTATTTCATTCATTCAATAGATGCAGGAATAGGCCATTCGGCCCATCGAGCTAGCACTGCCATTCAATGTGATCATGGCTGATCATCCCCAATCAGTACCCCATTCCTGCCTTCTCCCCATATCCCCTGACTCTGCTATTTTTAAGAGCCCTTTCTTGAAAGCTCATTAACACCATCCTACACTCGGGACAGTTTTTATACCGACCCAAGTAACCTACAAACATGTACGTCTTTGGAGTGTGGGTGGAAAAGGAAGATCTTGGAGAAAACCCGCACAGGTCACGGGAAGAACGTACAAACTCCGTACAGACGAGCACCTGTAGTCAGGATCGAACCTGGGTCTCTGGCGCCGTAAGGCAGCAACTCAACCAGGGTGGGAGATTGCAACCTTCACATGGTCCACCCTGTTTCGACTAATGCAATTAACCCGACGTGCACAAACAAGATCAAACAAGTTGACCGACAACTTTAGGCTGTGCACGTCATACGCAAGAAGAGGAAGTAACTCTACCGCTGCGCCACCGTACCGCCGGGTCCCGATGAATATTGTGTGTAACTATATCCTGATGAAATATTTCTGCTTTCTTTGATGCAATTTTGTAAGCATAGTCAGATTTCGTATGCAATCGAATTCACCTTCCATTCTGAAATGTTTGTGCAATCAACAGACTATCCTGCAATTTCAACCATTTCTGTAAATTGCACCAATTTCTCCCCTTCTGTCCCCCATGCCCTTCCACCTATATTCCTTCCTCTGGCTTCACAATTCACACCTCATCTTAACTGAGTCTGAAGGGTCTGAACAAGGGTCTCGACCCAAACGTTACCCATACCTTCTCTGCAGGTATGCGGCCTGTCCCGCTGAAATACTCCAGCATTTTGTGTCTATCTTCGGTTTAAACCAGCATCTGCAGTTCCTTCCTACATCATCTTTACTTATTGCACACTCCATTTACGGGCCCGCTCCATTTGCGCGTCGTGATGTACACGTGATGCGCGCATGCCGTGCATTATGCGTGCGTAGTGACGTAGGCAGTGACGAGCGGTCACATGTGGCGCCCCAGGTGTTTGGGATCCACAAAAGCTTCGCGCGCCACTTGCATGAAGCGCAAATGACGCCCAAGTGGCACAGGCCCTTTATTCCCGTGTATAGCGAATGAGATTACTAGCCACAAGGTTATTTTTCTGCCATTTCAAAACATTTGTCAGATTACGTGAAGAAATAAGCTTGATGCTGTTTGAGAACACGATAAAATCCTTGAATAGATAATACATTCAACAATGTTTTTGTGTCAGTGAAGCATTGGCAAAAATGTTATCTTGTGCAATTATGGAGGGCACATAATGTGGGAAGTTTATATGTTCTATTCTATTGAGGCGCGACTATTTTTACATCTATGGCCTTGTCGTAAAACCAAATGAGAAAACCTTATCTCCCTATAACTTCACTGGACCAATTTATATATTTTTCAGTTTATTCACAGCAATTTCTGTCTGCTTTTCATTACATTATTATGATGTAAATACAGAAGAATTAAGAAAAAAACACCACGGTGGAACAGCGGTAGAGTCACTGCCTTACAGCGCCAGAGGCCTGGGTTCGATCCAGACTACGGGTGCTGTCTGTATGGAGTTGGTACGTTCTCCCCATGACTGTGTGGGTTTTCTCCAGGATTTCTGGTTTCCTCCCACACTGCAAAGACATATAGGTTTGTAGGTTAATTGGCTTTGGTAAAATTGTAAATTGTCCCAAGTGTGTGTGGAACAGTGTTGGTGTGTGGGGATCGCTGGTCGGCGCAGACTCGGTGCACCAAAGGACCCGTATCACAAATCTAAATGGGTTTTTTTTCCAACCTGCAAGATGGGCAATTTTAGCGTGTGTGCACAACTCGAAATAAAGAAAAAATAAAATATATATTTATAAGAGATACAATGTGGAAAGCGGTCATTCGGCCCACCGAGTCCGCACCGACCAGCGATCCCTGCACATTAACACTATCCTAACCAAGGAACACTTTTTACATTTATACTTGGTCAATTCATCTGACAAAAGTCTGAAGGAGGGTCTGGACCCGAAACGTCGCCTATCTCCTTCGCTCCTTAGATGCTGCTGCACCCGCTGAGTTTCTCCAGCTTTTTGTGTAACCTGACAAACCTGTACATTTTTGGAGTGTGGGAGGAAACCGATGTTCTTGGAGAAAACCAACACGGGTCACGGGGAGAACGTACAAACTCCGCACAGACAGCACCCGTAGTCAGGATCGAACCCGGGACTCTGATGCTGTAAGCACTGTAAGACGGCAAATCTACCGCTGCGCCACCGTGCTGCCCTGGATACTGTCTCAGGTGTGCATACATTTGTTCACACAGCAGCAGCAGCAGCCTTCCTCATGAAGTCTGCCTCCAATATTATGTTGAAACGTATGCCTGAATTATTTCTTTAATGCATTTTGTTACCAACCTCTTGGGACCATGAGCCGTCACAATGAAGAACGTCTGGAAAAAACATAGCCGATCAGTGGAGTTACTGGTAAAAATGGAAAGAAGCCAAGCTTGAGAATACAACCCCTAGTAAAGATGACAGCTCCAAGGAGTACATTAAATCAGAATAACAGCCCTTTGGCGTAGACTATAGGTGAGGTGAATTGGCTTTGGAATAAATAAAGAAGATAGACACAAAAAACTGGAGTAACTTAGCAGGTCAGGTAGCATCTCTGGAAAAAACATGAGAGGAATATATAATATCATGAGAGGAATAGATTGTGTAGATGTACTGAGAATCTTGCCCAGAGCCGGGGAATTGAAAACTAGGGGACATCGGTTTAAGGTGAGGGGGGGAAGATTTAATAATATTCTGAAGAGTTACTTTTTCACACAAAAGGGTGGTAGGTGTATGGAACGAGCTACCAGCAGAGGTAATTGAGGTAGGTACAATTGCAACGTTTAAGAAATATTTAGACAAATACATGGATAGGACAAGTTTAGAGGGATATGGGCCAAATGCAGGTAGGTGGGACTAATATAGATGTGACATGTTGGTCAGTGCAGGCAAGTTGGGCCGAAGGGCCTGTTTCCATGTTGTATGAGACTGACTCTAAAGGGATTCGCTGGCATTTCAGGGGGAGACCCTTCTTCAAGCTTGTTCTGTAACAAGTAAGCATGCTATGAGTGTAGGAAGGCACTGCTGGTTTACACCGAAGATAGACACAAAATGCTGGAGTACCTCAGCGGGTCAGGCAGCATCTCTGGAGAAAAGGAATGGGTGACACTTCAGGTCGTGATCCTTCTTCAGACTGAGAGTGAGGGGAGAGGGAAAGAGGCAAAAATGATTCTCAGTCTGAGGCAGGGTCTCGATCCGAAACGTCACCTAGTTCTTTTCTCCAAGCATGCTATTAGGCTCAGGCTGATGGAATGCAAGTAGCCCATGATGATAGAACAGGGCGGGATGGTGGCGCAGCTGTGGAGTTGCTGCCTGAAGCCCCTGTCCCACTGTACGAGGTAATTCAAGAGTTCTCCCGAGCTTTCCCCTGATTCAAACTCGGAGAACGTCCGTAGCGGGTCTATAGGAGTTTGTGGATGCCTCGTAGCGGCTCGTAATGCTAACGGTAGGTACTCGGGAAATCCGGTAAAGTCGTGACAATTTTTCATCCCTGCAAAAAATGTCCACGAGTACAAAAATACTCGTGATGAAAAAAATTGTTACTTTTTACTCGTGCGAGCCGCTACGAGACATCCACGAACTCCTACGGACATTCTCCGAGTTCGAATCGGGGGGGGAAACTCGGAAGAACTCTTGAATTACATCATAGAGTGGGACAGGGGCTTTACAGCGCAAGACACCCGGGTTCGATCCTGACTACGGGTGCTGTCTGTTTGTGTGAACGTTCTCCCCGTGACCTGCGTGGGTTTTCTCCGGGATCTTCGGTTTCCTCCCACACTCCAAAGACGCGCAGGCCTGTAGGTTAATTGGCTTGGTGCAAATGTAAAATTGTCCCTAGTGTGTGTCGGGTAGTGTTAGTGTGCGAGGATCGCTGGTCGGCGTGGGCTCGGTGGGCCGAAGGGCCTGTTTGCGTGCTGTATCTCTAAATTAAACTAGAAGTTATTAGCGCCAATGACTTCAGGGAGTGTTGTACTGTCCATGGAGGCATCGAGCAAACCTGCGGTCGATCCTTGAATGGGAATGACTCTACATTGCCGTGCGATCGTATTAAACAGTGCAGTGACAGGTGGTTTGTTAGCGAGACATACCACGCTGAATTGTAAAATTTCCTGAGAAGCCTCTGCCACATGGAATATCATATATCAAATGTAACATTTATGCTAACTATACATCACATTGAACTGAATTTGAATTATGTTAAATCACAGTGATTTACCCTCCAGAATATTCCTTTTGCAATGATCGGTGATTCTTTTCAAAGATTTTGTGCCTTGCAGAAAATTTAGTGTTTTCCCGTTTAAACATGCAAGGTGAGTCTAGTATTATTGTTATGGTGGCTTTATACGAGAACCCTTTAAAGCCGATGTACTTAACATTCTGGCCCACACAGTCTATTCATTATCTCAAACACGGTAACACAGTAGGGGGCCTGTCCCACTTGCGCAACCTTGGCTCACAAATTACGCGACCTCGTGGTCGCTTGAGGCGTACGGGCACCGTATGGCCGCGCGGGGCCGGTCCCACTTAGAAGCGCGGAGTTGTGCGGGGCTGGTCCCGACATCACACGAGGCTCCGAAATTCTGGCAGTGGCCGAAATCTTCACGCGCCAACGGCCTGTCGGCACGCAGGCACATTGCGGTCGTACGCAGCGTCTTGAAGGCGTACGCCTAGCACGTGACATTGCGCGATGACATCACCGCTCGGCGTGGTGTTGCGTGATGTCGTTACCGCCTGACGCCATGCGACACCCAAATTCAGTCGGCCTGCCTCCTGCCCAGCTGATTGGTAAGGACGATGCAAATGACGTCACGCGCGTACTTAGCGTGAACTCCGCTTCCGTTTGGTCGCGCCAAACACACGCAATTGCATGCAAGTGGGACAGGCCCTTAAGACACCCAGGCCTTACTGATTGTGCTCCATTCCTTGCATCCATAGATAGGCACAGATAGAGTGGATGTGGAGAGGATGTTTCCACTGGTGGGAGAGTCTAGGACCAGAGGTCAAAGCCTCAGAATTAAGGGCGCTCTTTTAGAAACGAGGTGAGGAGGAATTTCTATAGTCGGAGGATAGTTAATCTGTGGAACTCATTGCCACAGAGGGCTGTGGAGACCAAGTCAGATAGACAAATTCTTGACTAGAACGAGTGCCAAGGGCTATGGGGAGAAGGCAGGAAAATGGGGTTAGGATGCAGAAATCAGCCATGATTGAACGGCGGAGTAGACTCGATGGGATCATTGGCCTAATTCTACTCCTATAACTTGTACACTTGTGTATCTCCCCCCACACAAACCTCTCAGTGGCACCTACTGTTTGTAGCTACAAACAATCTGCAAAAGGGGAGATTTTACTGAGGTCAATTCACCTACAAACCTCAGTAAAATCCTCAGTCTTTGAGAGCTGAGGAGTGGACCGGTAGGAGAGGGACTGGAATATTATCTCCAGAGCCTTAGTTTAGTTTTATTGTCACGTGTACTGAGGTACAACTAAAAGTTTTTGTAGCATGCTAACCAGTCAGCGGAAAGACAATACGTGATTATAATCGATCCATTTACAGTGTTCAGATGCACCCTATGGGAATAACGTTTAGTGCAAGGTATAGCCAGCGGAGTCCGAGCAAGGATAGTCCGAGGGACATCAAAGAGGTAGATACCTTCAAGGTCGGCTGCAGGAGCAGCCCCAGGACACAGAGGTGGTCGGCAGTGGAGAGGGGCGTAGGGTCGGGTTTACCTTGGCTTACCTGGAGGGTCAGGCTTACCTGGGAGTACCTGGATACGGGGCACCCCAAGACTTACAACACATGGACTGGACTTTATATTGTTTGCGATTTCTTGATTTTTTTCCTTGTTTTTAAAAACTGCGCCAAAATTGTGGCAACAGTATATTTGTGGTTGTGCAAAGGAATCTCACTGTGCTGTGCACACGTGACAATAACGAACCATTGAACCATTGAACCCATGTGGGATTCAGTCTAGTGTAGTTTAGCTTAGAGCAGGGAAACGGGTCCTTCAGTCCACCGAGTCCCCGCCGACCAGCGATCCCTGCACACTAACACTATCCTACACCCACCAGGGACAATTTACACTGATACCAAGCCAATTAACCCACAAACCTGGAGTGTGGGAGGAAACCGAGGATCTCGGACAAAACCAAGGCAGGTCACGGAGAGATCGTACAAGCTCCGTACAGACAGTTCCCGTGGTCAGGATCGAACCTGGGTCTCCGGCGCTGCAAGCACTGTAACGCAGCAACTCTATCGTGGCGCCACCGTGCCACCATGGTAAGAACTGGCCAGAAATCGATGGACTGAATAAAAACATAGAAAATAGGTGCAGGAGTAGGCCATTCGGCCCTTCGAGCCAGCACTGCTGTTCAATATGATCATGGCTGATCATTTAAAATCAGTACCTCGTTCTTGTTTTCTCCCCATATTCCTTGATTGGCCCAAAGAGCTAAATCTAACTCTCCCTTGAAAACTTCCAGTGAATCGGCCTCCACTGCCTTCTGTGGCAGTGAATTCCACAGATTCACAACCCTCTGGCTGAAAAAGTTTGTTGAAAAATAATGGTTTTGCGTCCCCAACAGTTCATGATAATACATCGCAGGAGCAACATGTATCGAGCCTTAGTGTTAATCCACGTGTAAAAGCACAGTTGAGACAAGCAGTGGGCTCCCTGTAATGTGAAGTGCTGCCACGGCAACTAGAATACGATAACTGTGCTTCAGCCGAACTCACAAGATAAACGGGTTTAAGTTTTAGAACTTAAGAGCAAGACTTTTTTTAATTATATTTTTGTTCTCTGAATGTTATTGATGGAAAATCAGTGCAGCAATTAGCATAAAGTGCACTGTTAAACTATGCAAATTATTCGCAGAGCCTTTTATGCAACAAGTTTTTATTAAAATCTGGATGAAGCCTGAGCATTTTTACAGGTCGCCAATGTTAATGACTATAGTTTCATTTATACAGAGCTTTAAGGATAATTGCAGAGATATCCTGAGCTCAGTTATTCAGGAATACTTGGTTCTGAGATTTCTGCTACTACTTAGCTATATTCATCACCATGACAATCTTGGTGAAAATTTATTTTTCTTTCACCATTTTGATCTATGGGATTAATTATTAATACCAGTCGTACAATGTGATTGTTTAAGACGGGGGTGGTTTGCTGCCTGACAGCGCCAGAGACCCGGGTTCGATCCCCACTACAGGTGCTGTCTGTGCAAATTTTGCACATTCTCCCCGTGACCGTGTGGTTTTCTCCAGGAGCTCTGGTTTTCTCCCACACTCCAAAGGCATACGGTGTCTCCAGGAGCGCAGGAGGATGTGGGGTGATCTTATAGAGGTGCATAAGATCACAAGAGGAATAGATCAGGTAAACGCAGGGTAGAGGAAATGGAAACCAGAGGACATGGGTTTAAGGTGAGGTGGTGGGGGGGAGATTTAATAGGAACCCGAGGCGTAATTTTTTCACACAAAGGTTGGTGGGTTTATGGAACGAGCTGCCAGAGGAGGTAGTTTAGTTTTTTAGTTTAGAGTAGAGGTACTGCGCGGAAACGGGCCCTTTGGCCACCGAGTCTGCACCGACCAGCGATCCCCGCACATTAACACTCCCCCACACACAGTAGGGACAATTTACATTTATACCACACCAATTTACCTACAAGCCTGTATGTCTTTGGAGCATGGGAGGAAACAGGAGATCTCGGAGAAAACCCACGCAAGTCACGGGGAGAACGTACAGACAGCACCAGCCGTCGGGATCGAACCCGGGTCTCAACTCTACCGCTGCGCCACCGTGCTGCACAATTTTAAATCGTAGGCTTGTAATTGAGGCAGGGACTAGAACAATGTTTATACAAAGTTAAGACAGGTACATGGACAGGATGGGTTTAGAAGGATATGGACAAAATGCAGGAAGGTGGGAGTAGTGTAGATGGGGCATGTTGGTCAGTGTGGGCAAGTTGACACTATGATTCTATGAGCCCAATGCTTTAATGCTGACATTTTTGGAATCACACTGTTAGAACTAAGTAATTGAATTAAATAAATGCCCTTCCCACCTTGTTTCTGTCAGGTTCTTTGCTTTCACTATGCAGTTGGCTTTTCTCTCAAAAAATAAAATCTCATGGGAATTATTTACTGAATTTCATTTCCCCCAGCATGCCTGTGTTGCATATGATGCATAATTCAGAGCTACCAACTATATATATTTTTTCTCTCTCTCTCTGCATATATTTAGGGCAGCACGGTGGTGCAGAGGTGAAGTTACTGCCTCACAGCGCCAGAGTCCCAAGTTTGGTTATGACAACGGGTGCTGTCTGTACGGAGTTTGCACGTTCTCCCCGTGACCTGCGTGGGTTTTCTCTGAGATCTTCGGCTTCCTCCCACACTCCAAAGACGACAGGTCCGTAGGCTAATTGGGTTGGTATAAATCTAAAATTGTCCCTAGTGTGTGTAGGACAGAGTTAATGTGCGGGGATCGCTGGTCGGTGCAGATTCGGTGGGCCGAATGGCCTGTGCCTGTGCTGTATCTCTAAACTAAACTAGACCAACTTTTCAGCCATATACTGAGCAAAAACAAACTCCTTGCTGCATCTCATCCATCTACCAGTGGATCAGCAGAATATCCAGTCAGGATAGTTTGTGTGCAATCATAACCATGGCCAGAAGGGGCACCAAAGTGTAATCCAAAGATAAGTCCCTTAATAAAGTTGCGCAGTCACTTATGTGTGACACTAAACTAAACTAAGGTGCTGAAGATAATACCCCAGTCCCTCTCCTACCGGTCCACCCCTCAACACTCAAAGACGTGCAGGGTTTGTAGGTGAATTCACCTCAGTAAAATCTCCGCTTTTGCAGATTTTTTGTAGCTACCAACAGTGGGCGCCACTGAGAGGTTTTTGTGGGGGTAGATTCACAAGTTATCGGAGTAGAATTAGGCCATTCGACCCATCGAGTCCACTCCATCATTCAATCATGGCTGATCTCTGCCTCCTAATCCCATATTCCTGCCATCTCCTCATAACCCTTGACACCCGTTCTAATCAAAAATGTATCTATCTCTGCCTTAAACATATTCAGACTTGGCCTCCGCAACCCTCTGTGGCAACAAGTACCACAATTTCCTTAATAAAATAACCCAATTGCCTTGCCCTACTTCTCTGTTGATAAGAAAAGTTATTGAATGCATTTAAATATGTTTTCCCATTTTGAAGTTATTGCAAATATCTTTATTGACTTTTTTCCCCAGTTAAACTTATTGAACGGTGTATTAAAAACTCAAACTTTGATAATCACTCCCAATTTTTTCTTGAATTTCCAGAATTGTTTAATTAGTTATCGACAGTGAGGTGCAATTGACTTCTCCGTAGATGTGAATTGATTGTTTTCTTGCCTTGAGACCAAATCTATGGGCTTGATAACTGGGGAACAAGTGAAATAATTAGTAATGTTTTTCTAATCGCTGTTTCTGAAATTGGAAGATTGCATTCTGCACAAACGTCAGAGCCAGAATTGAACTGTGAAGGTAACACAAGAATAAACTGCACCAAATGCTATTCACATTTTTCCCTTTATCATGTATCTGTGAATGGCTCGATTATAATCAGGAATTGTCTTTCTGCTGAATGGATGGCAAGCAACGAAAGCTTTTCACTGCATCATTGTACACGAGAACTCAAACTGCAGCTGATGGAAAACAGTTTTTTTTCTAAATGCCAAAAACTCTCAACATTTCAGGGAGGATTGATGGAGGGAGGCAGAGTTTTGCTACTTGATTTCAATAATATATCGTGGCCCCATAGCAGAAGCGTCCACATCGCGGGGCTGGAAACTGGACGCATCCCGAGCTAATTCTGCTGCCACCACCATCTATTGCGCCAAGTGATGGCTTCCACTGATTGTCGCCGGAAGCTTGCGTCCTTTTCAGGACGGACGATGACCGCGAGGTCAACATTTGTAACGAGATGGACACGAAAAGAAGAAGAAGAATGATATATATCGTCAAGTATCTACTGAATTGTTGGGGACTTCAGTTAAAAAGCAATGATCGTCAATAGATTGTGAAATATAATTCAGCGGAAATATCGCCAGTGAATTTCAGCAGAGGGGTGCAGCGGTAGAGTTGCTGCCTCACAGCGCCAGAGACCTGGGTTTGATCATGACTACGGGTGCTGTCTGTATGGAGTTTGCATGTTCTTGTTGTGACCCGTTTGGCTTCTCTCTGGGTGCTTATGTTTCCTCCCACATCAAAAAGAAAAGAGTCAAAATACTTTATTGTCATGTGTCCCTGACAGGACAATGAAAATCTTTCTTTGTATAGCACAACAGAACATAGATGGCATTGACTACAATTCTATACATAAATACACCCATGACTTAATAAATTAATAAAGTGCAAATAACAGATGGAGGGATATTAATGTTCAGAGTTTTGTCCGAGCCAGGTTTAATAGCCTGATGGCTGTGGGGAAGTAGCTATTCCTAAACCGGGTTGTTGCAGTCTTCAGGCTCCTGTACCTTCTACCCGAAGGCAGCAGGGAGATGAGTGTGTGGCTAGGGTGGTGTGGGTCCTTGATGATGCTGCCAGCCTTTTTGAGGCAGCGACTGTGGTAAATCCCCTCGATGGAAGGAAGGTCAGAGCCGATGATGGACTGGGCAGTGTTTACTACTTTTTGTAGTCTTTTCCTCTCCAGGGCGCTCAAGTTGCCAAACCAAGCCACGATGCAACCGGTCAGCAAGCTCTCTACTGTACACCTGTAGAAGTTAGAGAGAGTCCTCCTTGACAGACCGACTCTCCGTAATCTTCTTAGGAAGTAGAGGCGCTGATGAGCTTTCTTAATAATTGCATCTGTGTTCTCAGACCAGGAAAGATCTTCACAGATGTGCACGCCCAGGAATACATGCCCAAAACCTGGGGGTTCCGCAGGTAAATAGTCTTCTGTAAATTGCCCCCTAGTGTGTAGGATACGGAACTAGGATAACATAGAACTAGTGTGTGGGTGATCATTGGTCGGCATGGACTCGTTGGGCTGTAGGCCCCGTTTCCATGCAGTGTCTCTAAACCAAACTTAGTGAAATACAGAACAAATATCAAATACAATGCAGAAATCTGTAAAATGTAAACGCCATTCAATTCAATAAGTCTTGACCTTCCATTTCCCCCCCTGGAGACACATGTTTCTCCTCAGATACGCCGTGATCCACACACCGTAGGTAGACACAAAATACTGGAGTAACTCAGCAGGACAGGCAGAATCTCTGGAGAGAAGCAATGGGTGACATTTCAGGATCGAGACCCTTCTTCTTCTTTTGTGTGGCGTGCACAGCCTAAAGTTGTCGGACAACTGGTTCTATTTGATCTTCCATTTGTGCACGTCGAGTTGATTGCATTAGTCGAAACAGGGCGGACCATGTGAAGGCTGCAATCTCCCACCCCAAGCCGGAGAGTCGGGGGAAGAGGGAAACTGGAGATATGGATGGGCACACAGAGGATGTGAGGTGTGAAAACAACAGATCAAAGCAGACGATGATCAAAGGAAATGTAGAATGGTTCATTGTTAACTGAACGGAAGGTGACACGGAGGCATACAATCAGTAAGGGTTACACAAAAAGCTGGAGAAACTCAGCGGGTGCAGCAGCATCTAAGGAGCGAAGGAGATAGGCGACGTTTCGGGTCGAGACCCTTCTTCAGACCCTCCTTCTACAATCAGTAATATTAATCAGGTGGAAAGTGAAACTAGTCCGAGAACTATAGTGGTGGAGCGACAGAGAGAGAGGGAAAGCAAGGGTTACTTGAAGTTAGAGAAATAAGTATTCAAATACCATGTACATGTTCCATATACTACTGGTCGGGCCAATTCTGTGCAGGAAAGACGTTTTCCTTGAATCCCTTGCTGGATTTACTGGTGATTTCCTGAAAATTAGAAAGTCATAGATTTGTGCAGCATGGAAACAGGCCGTTCAGCCCATCTAGTCCATGCTGATCATCAAACATCCACTGACACAAAGTCTTACACACATTCCATTGAATATTTTCTCTGTTGTTCCAATCACTTCACCCAACACTAGAACAATTTACAGAAGCAAATTGGCCTGGAAGTCTGCATCACTTCTGGGATGTGGGAGGCAACTGGAGCACCTGGGGCAAACGCACGCGGTCCCAGGGAGGTCGCCAACTTCATACCATCAGGCAAGAGGTACAGACGTTTGTAAAGGTGCACCCCCCGAATTAAGGGACAGTTTCTTCCCAGCTGTTATCGGGCAACTAAACTGTCCTCTCACCAGCTCGAGTGCAGTGCTGACCACACATCCACCTCATTGGAGTCCTGTGAACTATCTTTAAAAGGACTTTATCTTGCACTAATTCTACTGTTTATCATTTATCTGTGGACTGCTTGATTGCGAGCTTGCATAGATATTTCTTTGATTGGATAGCACCCAAATAAAAGCTTGTCACTGTACCTTGGTACAGGCAATAATAAACTAAAACTACAGTTCCAGTAGAAGTGTCTGAAGAAGGGTCTCGACCCGAAACGTCGCCTATCTCCTTCGCTCCTTAGATGCTGCTGCACCCGCTGAGTTTCTCCAGCTTTTTGTGTAACCCTACAGTTCCAGAAGTCAGGATTGAACCTATGATGCTGAAACTACAGCAACTCGACTGGTTGTGCAACTGTGCTGCAGTCACGGGGAGAACGTACAAACTCCGCACAGACAGCGGCCCGGACTCGGGATCGAACCCTGGCCTCTGGTGCTGTAAGGCTGGCAGCGTCTCCGTGTTGGTACGATAAATCGCGAATCAGTCGCTGAATCAAAGGCGAGGTTTGCAAGTGATCGTCGGGGCCTCAGCACCGGGTCACGTTTCCTTGCACGAACTCCTCTTCGAGGGCGGCACAGTGGTGCAGCGGTGGAGTTGCTGCATCACAGCGCCGGAGACCCGCGTTCGATCCTGACTACGGGTGTTGCGCTGATACCGATGTGCTAGCGTGCCACCAAACTTTTAAATCCACTCACCCCTCGCCGCAACCACACCTCAGCTCCATCCGGCAACATATACCCACGCCTCAGAGAGCTGTGAGTCTGTGGAATTCTCTGCCTCAGAGGGCAGTGGAGGCCGGTTCTCTGAATACTTTCAAGAGAGAGCTAGATAGGGCTCTTAAAAATAGCGGAGTCGGGGGATATGGGGAGAAGGCAGGAACGGGATACTAATTAGGGATGATCAGCCATGATCACATTGAATGGCGGTGCTGGCTCGAAGGGCCAAATGGCCTCCTACTGCACCTATTGTCTATTGACAGGTTTAGAGGGATATGGGGCAAATGGAGGCAAGTGGAGATCTGTGGCCAGTGTGAGCAAGTTGGGCCGAAGGGCCTGTTTCCACGCTGTATGACTCTATAAGACTATCAGCCCATTAACTGCAAAATAAAACATACACTTGGTTCCCAAGTGGTGGAATTTGCTGCAGTCCCCGCTTCACTTCTGCTCAATGGCTCTGCCTGGAATTTTGATGAGTTGCAGAAAGCAATATTTGAGGGAACTTTGAGAGGATTAATTAACTTAATTAGTTTTTGATGCTTGCAATTCTTCGACCAAATCGAGTGGTGTCCAGGACGCAGGGAGCTCGTTACAAGCGGCACACGAGTCCTTTTGTAATTGTTGTTCAGCTTGTCAATTATAGCTGTTCAAAGTTTCAAGTAAAGCATGAGAACTTCTAAGCACAAAGGCAGCACAATGTGACTTCTGAAAGTGACGATAATCAAAGTAGAATTTCACTTCAGACAATATACTCAACAGTGCTGGAAAATCATCCCCAATTGAAGCAGACTATGAAGTGTGTTGTCATGCATTGGGAGCACCTCTTAGTTTAGTTTAGAGACACAGCGCAGAAACAGGCCCTTCGGCCCACCGAGACCAGCGATCCCTGCTATACAAGTACACACAAGGGACAATTTACAATTTTAACCAAAGTCAATTAAACTACAAACCTGCACCTCTTTGGAGTGTGGGAGGAAACTGAAGTTCCCGGAGAAAACCCACAAAGGTCACGGGGAGAACTTACTCACAGCACCCATTGTCAGGATCGAACCCAGGTCTCTGGTGCTGTAATGGGACTGTTCCACTTGGCGATTTTTTTTTTTTAGCCAACTCCCTGCCGGTGACTGTCATAGTCGTAGCAGGTCGCCGTAAAAATGACGACAACCTACTTCATCCTGGGGACAACCTACGTCAGGAGAAGTCAAGCTACGCTCATTGGCGTTAAAACCACTGTCACCGAAAATGTTTCAACATGTTGAAAATTGAGCAGCGACCAGAAAGACACTACGACTTTTTGCGCAACTGAGGAGACGACTCCCGGTGAACATGTGGCGACAAACTAGTCGCCTAAAAAATCGTCTAAGTGGGACAGGCCCACAAGGCGGCAACTCTACCAATGCACCACCATGTCGGCCTTTAATGTAGAATTGGAGTAGTTACTGATATAATGTTTTTACGTTTACTGAAGCACATGGAATTTCAGTGAACTATGACTTGGGTTGAATTGGTGTTGTAATGAAGGCATCAGTGTTATGAACAGCACTCAATATTCAATTACATCTCAGTCAGTGGATTTAGTCTGAAGAAGGGTATCGACCCAAAACATCGCCTATCTCCTTCGCTCCTTAAGGGCCCTTCCCCCCAGCATGCAACTCTATGCGATTAGCGCGACCTAACGTGGTTGCTTGAGCCGTCCGACGTCGTGGGGCTGGTACCACTTCGGACGCCGGAGCCGTGCGGAATTGTGCGGAGTTCATCCCGAGTTCGTCCCGAAACCGCGCGGGGCTCCGAAAAACTGACAATGTCCAAAAATTCCGCGCGGTAACGGCTTGTCGGCTCGCAATCGCCTCGACATTTACACACCGCCCGGACATCGTGCCTCCGTGAACCTATTTGTAAGAGCCTCCGTGACCCTCTATGGGTGTGGCTCCGTGGCCCTGATTTTAGTTATCAGGCAACTGTACCATCCTCTCACCAACTAAAGAGCGGACCTGACCTACCATCTACCTCAATGGAGACCTTTGGACTATCTTTGATCGGACTTTACTGGACTTTATCTTGCACAAGCCTATTCCCTTTATCCTGTATTAAAGAAGGAACTGCAGATGCTGGAGAATCGAGGGTTACACAAAAAGCTGGAGAAACTCAGCGGGTGCAGCAGCATCTAAGGAGCGAAGGAGATCCCTTTATCCCTTTATCCTGTATCTGTACACTCTGCATGGCTTGCTTGTAATCATGTATAGTCTTTCCGTTGACTGGTAGCATGTGGGAACAAAAACTGTTTCACTACCTTGGTACATATGACAATAACAAACTGAATTAAATGCAGTGATCCAGTGCTATACATTACCAATTATCAATGTAATGTATTTATTGTATTAATCATTAATATATATTTATTTGTGTGTTGCATTAATGGGCCTGTTAGGCTTCAGCAAATAAGAATTACATTGTTCCACTCCTGGTCCATATGGCAATCAAATTTTCTCTCTCTACGTCTAAAGAAGGGCCTCAAACTGAAACATCACCCATTCCTTCTCTCCACAGATGCTACATGTCCCGCTGAGTTACTCCAGCACTTTGTGTCTATCTTCGGTGTGAAGCAGCATCTGCAGTTCCCTCCTACTCATCTCTATTATTTGTCTTGTGTCGCTCCCTCCGACAGACTTTTGCCTCCGTCAACTTAATATTGTGATTTTGAGTCAATGCTTCACAATATCATATTTGACAAAGCACTTTGATTGTGCAGACCGCCGGAGTAAGAGGGAAATGTAATGGTATCTCTGCGGAAACATCTATAATTAAACAGGGAGGGAGTAAAAGCATGAGGAAGAGCAATTAATGGTAATGATCATAACCTGTTGGAACAGCTTGATACTGATTCTGCAAAGTATAGATCTAATGGAGCTGATGCAATGCCTCGGGACATTTATGCACCAGGAAATATTCTTATTCTTGAGGTACTTAAGGTACTTTTTTGCATATCTTCCATTCATTGTTCTTTATCTCTCCACATCACCATCTATCTCTCTCATGTCCCTTTATCCCTAACCAGTCTGAAGAAGGGTCTCGACCTGAAATGTCACCCATTCCTTCTCTCCAGAGATGCTGCCTGTCCGTCCCGCTGAGTTACTCCAGCTTTTTGTGCCTGTCTTCGGGAGTTAGCCGTCAGCAGCTGTGTTGCTGTGACAGTCCAAAGGCCCAATGGATGCCAGTATCATGCTTCTACTCTAACTCTGGAGAGTGGCGGACATGGTCACCTATGGTCTGCCTTCCTTGCAAAGCACACGGAGCAAGAGAAAGAGGAGAGGAAGGGAGAAAAAAAAGTGCTCTGTAAAAATACACCGCTAAGATGCTGCAGGATTTAAACAGTTGTCAGATAACATTCATCGATACTTTCCTCCTGTCAAATGAATTAAACATCAAGGAAAGGGAGAAATTACTTGTGTTTTGTCACTTCTCCGCTGTGGGATAGGTCATTTTCATCACCGCATTCAAATTGCATTTAGACGAACAAAAATTGAACATAGCTCTCTCTCCCAGTACTCTGACAGCTGCTTATACAGATAATGTGGTAAATACAGATAAAACTATTTAGGTGATAGAACTGCCTGAAGCCACAGGCAGCCACTGAAGATATGCGCAAGGTATTAAACACGACTGGATTAGATTATTTTTCCCAAAATGTTGCCCATCTGTCATAGGTGTCAACATTTCCTCCGCTGCTTTGCTGAAATGTGTTGTCAAGTTTTCTAATTTCTCCAAAAAAAAAAACTCGCACCCATCGGTTGACCTTTTACAGATACATCCCGCTCCAGGCAGAAGAGACTTTCAGCGGGTACACTTGTTCACAGGCTTTCCTGAAGTTGACGGTCTTCATAGTTCGGCATTTCACAGTTGCGTTTTAGTTTAGTTTAGAGATACAGAGTGGAAACAGGCCCACCGCGCCCACGCTGACCAGCGATCCCCGCACACTAGTGCTATCCCAGACATGCTATGGACAATTTACACTTGTAGCAAGCCAATTAACCTACAGACCTGCATGTCTTTGGAGTGTGGAAGGAAACCGAAGATCTCGGAGGAAACGTCACGGGGGGAATGTACAAACTCTGTACAGACAACACCAGATTGGTCATGGTTCAATGGTCCTTTATTGTCATGTGTACCTAGATCTAATGAAATTTGATTGACTATACAGTGATTGGGGAAAAAAAGCAACAAGATACAAAACTAAATAAAGATTAAACATAAACAGCCGCCTCAGCAGCGTGTGAGAATCCCCATGGCACTCCGCATAAGCCAATATTCAATGTCCGGGCCACACACACACGTTCCTTCACCGTGATGTGACCAGAGTTGTACCGACCGCCGTCACTCTCTCTGCAGTCCCTGTCCGCCCGAACAGTCAGAAAGCCGTCCGCGCTCGCACCAGACATGTTCTCATGCGGGAACATCATGGCGTGATGTTCCCGCAAACACCGAGATCACTGCACTCACGGCACTCCCTCCGAGTCCCCACCAGTGCAGGCAGAACTGTCCATCTTGCTTTTCAGCAACCTCACATTCCCCCACTGTGATGGAAGGCAAAAAAACATATCTTCTCTCCTCCTTTTCACCTGCGGTCGGGGCGATCGAGGCACCCGCCATCGAGGCTCCTGCGGTTGATGCTTCCGGGGTCGATCCCTGACCACGGGACCACCAGCTCCATGACGTTAAGGCCGCAGTGCGGACGGAGGTACGATATGGAAATAGTTACAAGTACAAGTACAAAGTACATTTATTGTCACATACACCAATTGGTGTAGTGAAATTTGACTTGCCGTGCAGCACGCAGATAAAGATAAGACCCAACACTAAAGAATTAACAATAAACATAGAAACATCCCCCCACAATGGTTCCCACTGTGGGGGAAGACACAAAGTCCAGTCCCATCCCCAAGTTCACCCATAGTCGGGCCTATTGAGGCCTCCACAGTCGGCGCTACGGCGGCCCGATGCTTTAGACCTTTTCGCTGGGTGTTGGTGTTCCGTCATCGGGAGAGTCCTCACAGTGGCTTGGGACACCTGGAACGGCCGCTTCCCTACCAGAGTCCGCGGCTTCCGAAGCTGACAAGGCAGCGCTTCGGATAGTTGCATCTCCATCAAGGGAAGAGATAGATAAGGAGATACAAAAACTACAGATACACTAAAACATACAAGTAAAAACAGAGTAAAAACAACAAAGGAAGAAAGGGACAAGACAGGCTGTTGGCGGGGCTGCCAGGAATGGCGCCACCCGGTGGGTGGAACCAGTGCTGTAAGACAGCAACTCTACCGCTGCACCACCGTTTTGTGTTGCTCTTGGATCGGAATAAAACCCATTTGACCTTGACCACTTGACATTGTCTAATGGTGTTTCCTGGCAATGTACAAGACTGAACACATCGAGGAATATCAGAGGAACTATCGATGGTACGAATAAAAAGTTAATTAAAGTGCATGGCAGTTAAGCAATTGTAGCTGAAGTTGTGAAATAATCTCAGCAATGCGCAATAAACCATGCTTATTTTTCTTGCTTGATTGGACTTACATAAGCCAAAAAAATGTATCAGGGTTTAATATGTTTGCTGCCAAAAATAAATGATTTCTCTTATGTTCTCTTCTTATAAATCGTCTGCACAGCGACACAACTTTTATATTGCTTTGAGTTAGAACCTTAATAAATCTACTGTTCCCCTTGTACATGCATTAATAGAAATTGGTAGGAGTGCTTTACTGAGCTAAATCTTTGTAAGTAATATGTCTTTTCTTGTCACTGTAACTCTCAATAATTTTGTGTAGCTAGTGTTCACACAGCACCATTTAGTTGAACAGCTCTGTGCTCCCTTACTGTAAGTTTAATTTAGTTTAGCTTAGAGATACAGCGCTGGAACAGGACCTTCGGGCCACCGAGTCCACACTGAGCAGTGACCCCTGCACATTAACACTACCCCAGACACTCGAAGGACAATTTTTATATTTATACCAAGCCAATTAAGCTACAAATCTGTATGTCTTTGGAGTGTGGGGGGAAACCGATAATCTCGGAGAAAACCTACGCAGGTGAATGCACAAACTCCGTACAGACAGCACCCGTAGTCAGGATCGAACCTGGGTCTCTGGCGCTGTAAGGCTACTACTGCTGAACGGATCCACCAATTGAGAGGTGAATAAAGATGGCATGGTTAGTAAGGACATCCTTACTCAGGACATCCTTACTTACTCAGGAAGGAAATCCTTGTGATTGAGGCAGTGCAGCGTAGGTTCATGAGATTGATCCCTGGGATGGCGGGACTGTCATATGAGGAAAGATTGAAAAGACTAGGCTTGTATTCACTGGAGTTTAGAAGGATGAGGGGGATTCTTATAGAAATATATAAAATTATAAAAGGACTGGACAAGCTAGATGCAGGAAAAATGTTCCCAATGTTGGGCAAGTCCAGAACCAGGGGCCACAGTCTTAGAATAAAGGGGAGGCCATTTAAGACTGAGGTGAGAAAAAACGTTTTCACCCAGAGAGTTGTGAATTTATGGAATTCCCTGCCACAGAGGGCAGTGGAGGCCAAGTCACTGGATGGATTTAAGAGAGAGTTAGATAGAGCTCTAGGGGCTAGTGGAGTCAAGGGATATGGGGAGAAGGCAGGAACGGGTTATTGATGGGGGACGATCAGCCATGATCACAATGAATGGCGGTGCTGGCTCGAAGGGCCGAATGGCCTCCTCCTGCACCTATTTTCTATGTAACTTCTCAGATCACCCTAAAATTTGTGGCTTAACATGTAAATCAGGACCAAAGATTAATGAAGTGAAAATAAAAGCTATGAAGAGGCAGTAACCTAAAATAACACAGCAGTTATATTGCTTTGCAAAAATAAAAAATCCTTAAGTAGAAAATTGAAGGGCAATGGCTATTTTTGACAGTTAAATATGTCAAGTCCTGATGACATTTTTGTGCTCTTCACTCAAGCAAAGAAATATCATGATTCATTAGCATATGGGATAAAATAGATGTCTGAGAAATATTATGAAGCCAAAAGCAAAAGACTGGAATTATTCTTCAGGTCAGGCAACGTCAGTTCTGATGGAAACTCATTGACCTGAAGCATTAAGTACCGTACTTTTTGCTCTACAGATGAATAGGAAAGATGAATTAGAGAGATGTCGGTCTAATTTCTATCCGAGTAGTCTTCAAGTTCCTCCAATATATTTTTGCCGTGTAAATAAACCCATTTGAATGACAAAGATGTGATCCTAAAATTTGCCAGGGTTAAGGCAGGTAGTGTTTAAGAAACACTTAGTAGAACACAGGTACAGGCACAGGGTAAGTTTAGAGGGATATGGGCTCAACGCAGGCAGATGGGGCTTGTGGAGATGGGGCAACCAGTGTAGATCGACATGGGCAAGCTGCCCTGCTGTATGACTCTATGAGATGCAGATGTCTTAATGAACCATCCAGATAATGCCATTAATCAGAAGGATACTCACAAAAATGGACACAAAATGCTGAAGTAACTAAGTGGGTCAGGCAACACCTCTGGAGAAAACGGTCGTGAGAGGTCTCCAAAGAGTTGTAGCGTCTTCCTGGTCGCCGCTGAATTTTCAACGTGTTGAAAATTTTGGTGACCTATCACAGATGCCGGCAGTCGCCTGTAAAGGTTGCGTAAGTGGGACAAGCTCTTTAGATAAGCGATCATCCGGTTGCCAAACAGACGTTAACTCATCCTCCCATTTCCACACTGACCTTTCTGTCCTGGGCCTCCTCCACTGTCAGAGTGAGGCCCAGCGCAAATTGGAGGAACGGTGCCTCATATTTTGCTTGGGTAGCTCACACCCCAGTGGTATGAATATCGACTTCTAAATTCAAGTAACCCTCACATTCCCTCCTCTACAGCCAACAATGGATCATTGTGGGCTCATTGGTCATCGGTGCTGGCTCTGATCTGTTCTGTACCTTTTCATACCTCCAGTTTTGCTCTCCTCTGCCTCGCAGTCTGAGGAAGTGTTTTGATCCAAAACACCACCTATTCCTTTTCTCTGGAGATGCTGCCTGACCCGCTGAGTTAATTCAGTTTTTTTGCCACTCTTTGGTGTAACCCAGCACCTGCAGTTCCTTCCTACACAAAGATTAGGACAAATCAGGGGCGGCCACAGATGACCTCAGGCAGTCTGAAGAAGGGTCTCGACCTGAAACGTCACCCATTTCTTCTCTCTAGAGAAGCTGCCTGTCCCACTGAGTTCCTCCAGCATTTTGTGTCTATCTTCATCATTATTCCTCACATCCGTTTTATTACACTGTGGCCTTGCTTAACTCTAGGTCCCCCTAATGCCAGCCCACACCACCCAAACTGCTCCTTATATTTGTTAACAGTTTGGTTTAGAGATACAGCGCAGAATAGACCCTTCGGCCCACCGAGTCCACACCGACCAGCGATCCCCACACACCAACACAATCCAACACGCACGAGGGACAATTTCTACATTTTTTGCCAATTAACTGACAAACCTGTACGTCGTATGACTGAGTCTGGAATGATATAATGTATTGAACTTTAAACAAAGTGACGTGCGTGTCACTGTGTTTACGCTCCCTGTATTGTGTGCGTTCACTCAGTGTGTTCCATTTAATGTTGACAGACTCCGTTCAAGGACTCTGGTAATAGGTTGGAGAATGAAAGGTTGTCTGACGAAGGTCAGAACCGTGGGCGATCTGAAATGAACACGTGCACAGTAATTGTCAGGGGTTGTTGGAAAAATACATTCAAAATGTTTAAGTTTTATCCCCTGTGTTTTACTGACTACAGCATCTATGACACTTGTGAGGTTGATAGAGTGTAATGCCCCTGTCCCACTTAGGAAACCTGAACGGAAACCTCTGGAGACTTTGCGCCCCACCCAAGGTTTCCATGCGGTTCCCGGAGGTTTTTGTCCTCCGGCAACCTCCTTCAACTAGCACCGCAACCGGCTTCGACAAAAAAATTACCCATTTTTAAAACGGAAACCACTTTCGACCATTAGGGAGACTGACAAAAACATCCGGGAACTGCACAGAAACCTTGGGTGGGCATTAGAGTCAAACAGCATGGAAACAGGCCCTTCGACCCAACTAGTCCACACCGCCCCAGTTGTAATAGAGTTCACCATTAAAGAGGAAAGCCTGTGCAGTCTTGATAAAACGGTCGCATATATCAATAAGTTATGAATATTTTGTTCAATTAAATTTGACAAACTGAAATTGATACACAAGCTTCCTAACAAAAATTGAGGTTATTTATAAAGTTGCTATCCTCAAAGACGGTTCAGTCAACCATTTCAATAGCCAGTGATGTCAGTCACCGTTATTCTGGGGCGCTAGAATGGGTGGTGTGGGTCAAGTACAGTCAAGCACAGTTGGTGGAGCTCCAACAATCCATTTCAAGTCAAGTCAAGTCAAGCACAGGGCAGGTGGGGCCAGCCAACAATACAATCCATTTGCTTTCATTTCAGGTAAGGTCAAGCAAAGCAAAGGCAAAGCAAAAGCACAGGGCAGGCCAAAAACCTCATTGCAATTTAATTTAGGGTTAAAAAATCATTTATTGCAAGTACATTGTAGACTCCCAGTTCAGTTGACTCACAGCTTAGAATCACAGTTGTGGCCTCTCACTCGTGATATTCAAGAGTGATTGACTCACGTCCAGGCATCCAGGCTTTATACTCCTGCCCCCCCAGGAAGGGGCATTACCTTCATCAAGGTGATTGAGGCGAGAGGACCAATCAGCTGATCGCAGGATTTTTTTTAAACACTCATACTTTTTTTATTTTTCAGTGATCGGAAAAACCCTTGGGGATGCTGCAGCGGAGGAGGACTGTGAGTAAGACAGGAAAAAATCATAGCGATATAGGGTAGCGTTTTTTTTCTAAAATCAATTAACAATGTAGACAGGAGGTGGTCAAGTGAGACTTTTAGTAATATAGTTTTCGACAGGTACATGGTTAGGACAGGTTTGGAGGGATATGGACCAAAATTAGCAGTTGGGACTAGTATAGATGGGAAATGTTGACCAGTATGGGCAAGTTGGGCCAAAGGGCCCGTTTCCACATTACTATGCATTCATTCTTCAATGCATACATTCTTTTGTCAAATAATCGCTTGATACATTTTTCTAATCCAGCATCTGAAAGAAATGATTGCAAAACAACTCCAATATGTTTCTGAATGCACCTGGGGAGGGGGTGACTTGTGTGGGAAGGGATGAGTTGACCAGGGAGTTGCAGAGGGATCGGTCTCTGCGGAACGCGGAAAGGTGTGGATATGGGAAGATGTGGCCAGTAGTGGGATCCCATTGGAGATGGTGAAAATGCCGGATGATAATGTGCCGTATGTGACGTCTGATGGGGTGAACGGTGACTAGTGGGTCTCTGTCATTGTTGCGACTCAGGGGAGGGAAGGGCATCATAGATGAGCCCCTCACAGGGTCTCCTCGCTTCCCCTCAGCTCCGCTCTTGATCCCCCTCCCACAGGGATAGAGTCTAAAGAAGGGTCTCGACCCGAAACATCACCCATTCCTTCTCTGCAGAGATGCCGGCTGTCCCGCTGAGTTACTCCAGCGTTTTGCATCTATCTTCAGTCCCCCTTGTCCCGCTGAGTTACTCCAGCATTTTGTGCCTAATCTATGTTTTCTCATTTGCTGTCAGGTGTCTCCAGAATGTTTTTGTTCTAACGTGGCAGCAACCTGTTTCAGCTCTGTAGGGCAGGGACTGCAGCATCCCAAAGGAATTGAAACTCAATAGAATCACCCCATGCGGATAATGAGCTACTTCTGTGGCTCAGTTGATGGAAGGACAATCTACTCGAGGATTAAGTCATCTACACCCAGGAGAGAGATACAGACCAAGGAGAGACAATTTGTGCTGAATTGTCTCATCTCAGTCAGAAACAGTTCTTCATTCTCTGTGTCTTTCTCACAGGATAATGGTATTGCTGGTGAAGTCAAGATTTTAGTTTGTTTTAAGTTTAGAGTTACAGTGCAGAAACTCTGTACTTTGGCCCACCGAGCCGACCAGCGATCCCCGCACACTAACACCATCCTACGCACACAAGGGACAACTTTTACAATTATACCAAGTCAATTAACCTACAGACCTGCAAGTTCTTTGGAGCGTGGGAGGAAACCGAAGATCTCGGAGAAAACCCACGCAGGTCTCGTGTAGAACGTACAAACTCTGTACAGACAGCACCCGTAGTCAGGATCAAACCCGGGTCTCTGGCGCGGTAAGGCAGCAACTCTACCGCTGCGCCATCGATTTTTCATCCTGGATTCAGATGGTCAATTATGAGTTAATCACATGGGTGTCTGGCCTGGGGAACTAGTAATGGGCCCGATGAGGACAGCATGGCAGAATTCCTTCACCATTCCCTTAAGGACATTCATAAACTAAATATGACTTATGATGATCCTGTGACATGGCTTTTACTGATCATAATCATCATCATACTTTATTAGCCAAGTATGTTTTGCAACATACAAGGAATTTGGCTTGCCAAACAATCATACCAATAAAAAGCAACAAGACACACAAAATACGTTTTAACATAAACATCCACCACAGTGACTCCTCCACATTCCTCACTGTGATGGAAGGTGAAACAAAAAGTTCCATTTCTATCCTTCTTTGTTCTCCCACAATTGGGGGCCTCGAGCCTTCCGTTGTCGGGACAATCCTGGCTCCCGTAGCCGGCGGTCCGGCCCTCTGCGTCAGGGTGATCAAGCTCTCGCATGGGGTGTGGGGGGGGGGGGAAATCGCAGCTCCCCCATGCCGTGCGATCGGACCTCGGGTCGGGGGTGGCCGAACCTCCTGCGGCTTTCGAGTATCCTGACATCACTCTCTACCCGTGACTGCGAGCACCGCGATGGTGAAATCCGCCGGCCACGGTTGGAGTGTCGATCCCGAGCAAAGGATCGCAGGCTCCGACAGTAGGTCCACGGCCCCCCGCAATGGGCTCAAGGTCAGTTTCGAGCAAGCCGCCAGCTCCATGATATCAGGCCGCAGGGCAATCGGACATACCATCCGGAAAGCAATCGCATCTCCGGCAAGGTAAGACATTGGAAAAAAAACATATTCTGTTTCTATTTCAAATTGTCAGCTTAACTATCATATATAACTTGATTAGTTTAGTTCCGAGATACACCACGTAAGCAAGCCCAAGGCCCACCCAGTCCACGCCAACCAGCGATCTCCGCACACCAACACAATCCTACACACACACCAGGGACAATTTACAATTTTACCAAAGCCTTTGTCTTTGGCGTGTGAGAGGAAACTGGAGCACCTGGGGAAAACCCATACAGGTCACAGGGGGAGCATACAAACTCCGTACAGACAGCACCCAAGGTCACGTTCGAACCCAGGTCTCTGGAGCTGTAAGGCAGCAACTCTACCGCTGAGCCACCGTGCCGCCTGTTATATCCGGGTCAAGACACAACCCAAAATTCAATTTTCTTCCCACATCCCTGGTTTGTAGGTTAATTGGCCCCCTGTGACATGCCCCTGAGAGTATAAGTGACATAACATAGTACTAGTGTAAATAGGTGATTGATGGTTGGCATGGAATCAGTGGGCTGAAGGGCCTGTTGCCACGCTATATCACTGCCCTATGATTACACAAGGAGTTTGCTGCCACAAATACTTTCTTTCGTGAAGAAGGGTCTCCACCCAAAACGTCACCCATTCCTTCTCTCCAGAGATGCTGCCTGTCCCGCTGAGTTACTCCAGCTTTTTGTGTCTGCCTTCATTATTATTCCTCAGTGTCTTTCCAGACACTGTTTTTCCATGACATTGTATAGGCAGCTTACAACCCAGCACGATGAATATTGAGGGTACACAAAAGGCTGGAGAGACTCAGCGGGTGCAGCTGCATCTAAGGAGCGAAGGAGATAGGCGACGTTTCGGGCCAAAACCCTTCTTCAGACTATGAATATTGATTTATCTAAACTTTGAGTAACTCTTGCTTCCCCTCGCTCTCCATCCCTCCCCCATCCTAGTTCTCCGACATGTTTCACTGTCCTCCCGATTCATTTTTCTGATCGTATGCATCATTGTCACTTTCCCCTCAGCCAACATTGAACCAATCTACATATCCTTGATCATTTTCTGCTATTGATCTGTGCAGGAAGGAACTGCAGATGCTGGTTTAAACCTAAGAGCTGGAGTAACTCAGCCGGATCAGGCAGCATCGCTGGAGAGAAGGAATGGTTGACGTTTCGGGTCAAGACCCTTCTTCAGACTCGACCCCAAACGATGTCACCCATCCATCACGGAAATGAGAGATAGAGTTGGTTGATGGAGAGAGCTATAGAACAAATGAATGAAAGATATGCAAAAGCCTGCTTTGATCTGTCATTTTCACACCTTGCACTTCCATATCTCTTGTGTCCCTCTCCCTGAATTTCGGTCTGAAGAAGGATCTCGACCAGAAAAGGTCACCATTTCCCTCTCTCTGGAGATGCTGCCTTGTCCTGCTGTGTTACTCCAGCGTTTTGTGTATGTCTTACATTGTTTGAATGGTTCTTTAAGAGGCAAAAACAGCAGCTTGTTGATGGGAAAAGAGAAAAATCACTTTGTTGTCTATCACATTGTATTTTTTTTCATGAAAACCAAGGTTACACGGACTCCCTGGAGACTCACTGATGCACTGAAATATTTTGATTATAATAATGCAGCAACAATGTGGAATGAATTGCTTCAGAATTCAATGCTGAGTCTAAAATCGTGACTTTTTACACCATTATATTTTGAAAGCTAATGTCAGAAACAGACAATAAAAAAAAACACTAATGGAGGACAACGCAGATGAATTAAAACTGTATTTTTATTTTGCATGTTATTAAAATTAAGAGGTTTGGCCTCTTAAGACAGGGGTGGCGTACTGTTTTAGATTTATATTAATTCTAAGTCATAAAATTATTTAAAAATGACAAAATATCAAGACACAAACACATGCAGGAGAGCCATTAATTGAAGTCAAATGGTCTAAACTGAAAAGAATAGGAAAGTCTACAACTCCTACTAATAGTGTGAGATTTGAAGAGGTACTTTGCCTCATTGGAGGTTATGGAAAGTGTAAGTGACCCAAGGAAGCTGTTTAGCAATGAAGAGAGTCACAAAATGCTGGGGTAACTCAGCGGGACAGGCAGCATCTCTGGAGAGAAGGAATGGGTGAAGGATGTTCACAGCCTGAAGAAGGGTCGTGACCCGAAATGTCATCCGCTCCTTCTCTCCAGAGATGCTGCCTGTCCCGCTGAGTTACTCCAGCATTGTGTGTCTATCTTTGGTGTAAACCAGCATCTGCAGTTCCTTCCAACACACAAGCTATTTAACAATAATGGAAATATCCACTTTACAACTCCTTAATAACAGACCTGCACATCCATTAACTTGAAGAGAGACGCAAAATATTGGAGTATCTCAGCGGGTCAGGCAGCATCTCGGGAGAAAAGGAATAGGTGACGTTTTGGGTCAAGACCCTTCTTCAGACTTGACTTATTCAGACCATTAACTTCTGACCCGAGTTCAAATTCCAATATGGTCTTTGTGGAATTGAAACTCAATTAATAAACTGTTTTTGTTTCTTAAAAGGATACAGCAAGGCTAAGAAATGATGGAAATATAGAAAATAGGTGCAGCAGTAGGCCATTTGGCCCGTCGAGCCAGCACCGCCATTTAATACGATCATGGCTGATCATCCAAAATCAGTGCCCCATTCCTGCCTTCTTCCCAAATTCCTCAATTCCTTTAGCCCTAAGAACTAAACCTAATTCCCTCTTGAAAGCCTGCTTCCGCACTGTATCTCGAAGCTAAATTAAAATACTAAGCCCCTTTACCAATCTTCTATGGCTTGGTGCTTCAGGTGTTCATCCAGACACTTCTGAATGGTGTTCAGTAACTGCCTCCACTGTTGGTTTCTAGGCATTCCGCAGTTGTGGTGAAGTATTGAAATGGACTGTTCAGAAAGAGAATGTAGTGAATCATTGAAGGGAGGATACAAAAACTTACGGAGGCATTACAGTCTGGAGCCAAAGTAGATGAGCAAAACTAAAGACTTAAATGGGTAGGAAGGAACTGCAGATGCTGGTACAAACCAAAGGTAGACACAAAAAAGCTGGAGTAACTCAGCGGGACAGGCAGCATCTCTGGAGAGAAGGAATGGGTGACGTTTCGGGTCGAGGCTCCAGAGATGCTGCCTTTCTGTTGGGTCAGTGCAGGACAAGATAAACACAATGGAATTTCAGATCTGTTCACGACAGGAATGGTTAAAGGAATGAAGACCAGAGAAAAGAGCTAGTTCCCAGCTGTTATCAGGCAACTGAATCATCCAACCACAACCAGAGAGCAGTCCTGAACAATTGTATACCTCATTGGTGATCCTTGGACTATCCTTATTCAGAGGAAGCAATGGTATTTTGTGTAGGAAGGAACTGCAGATGCTGGTTTACATCAAAAATAGGCAAGGGTCTGAAGAAAGGTCTCAACCCAAAATCCATTCCTTCTATTCAGAGATGCTGCCTGTCCGCTGAGTTACTACAATGTTATTTCGTACTTTACTCAGATAGTCATGTGTAGGAAGGAACTACATGTTTACATTAAAGATAGACACAAAATGCTGGAGTAACTCAGCTGGACAGGCAGCATCTCTGAATAAAAACATAGAAAAATAGGTGCAAGAGTAGGCCATTCGGCCCTTCAAGCCAGCACTGCCATTCAATATGATCATGGCTGATCATCTAAAATCAGTACCCCGTTCCTGCTTTCTCCCCATATCCCATGATTCCATTAAGAACTAAACCTAATTCTCTCTTGGAAAAATCCAGTGAATTGGCCTCCACTGCCTTCTGTGGCGGAGAATTCCACAGATTTACAACTCTCTGGGTGAAATGTATTTCCTCTTCTCAGTCCCCTCATTCTTAAATTGTAATCCCTGGTTCTGTACTCTGCCAACATTGGGGAAAAAAATTCCTGCATCTAGCCTGTCCAATCCTTTAAGAATTTTAAATGTTTCTATCAGATCTCCTCTCATCCGTTTAATTCCCAGTGAATATAAGCCCAGTCGACCCATTCTTTCATCATACGTCAGAAGGAATTAATTCCTTCTATCCAGAGATGCTCCCTATCCCACTGAGTTACTACAATGTTATTTTGCACTTTACTCAAGTAGTTCTCTGGCAGTCTAAGGTTAACTATGTCTTCCTAACAAAGTAATTTGAGGAATGCTATTACCTACCTGGAGTGTCTCCATTCTATTGTTCCTTGGGGTTGATGCTTCCACTTAAATTCAACAGCAATCATCATGAATTGTGTTCCATGAACGGCTTAAAAGATTGTTGTCCAATGTGTTTGTCTCGGCTTCCAATGAAGAAATAATTAAGCACTGATAGGAATAGGGCAATTTAAGTTACCAATCGAAAATGTCATTTACAAACCTAATTGGTAATTGCCCCAAATCTGCAGAAATCTTCACCTTTTAAACATGCGTGCAATTGTCTCCCAGAACTTTTTTGGCTCCAATCCTGTTACATTAATTTGTTGTGTTAATTCGGGACACATTTAGAATTTTGTTCATATGACATTTTTGCTTCAGAGGGGAGCGGAGTACCTCCTCCATGGCCAGAGTGAGTCCCACTGCAAATTGGAGGAGCAGCACCTCATATTTTGCTTGGGTACTTTACACCCCAGCGGTATGAACATTGACTTCTCCAATTTCAGGTAGTCCTTGCTTTCTCCCTCCTTCTCCCCCCCCCCCCCAACCCCACCCTCACAGCTAATTTGTTGGCTAATTGGCTTGGTAAAATTGTCGATTGTCTCTAGTGTGTGTAGGATAGTGTTAAGGCCCTGTCCCACTTTCCCGAGTTACTCACGAGCTTGATTCCCCTTGATTCGAACTTGGGGAATGTCGGGGAATGTCGGTAGCGAGCCCGTAGATGTTTCGTAGCAGCTCGTAATGCATCAGGTAAGTTGGGACGTTTTTTCAACATGTTGAAATATGTCCACGAGTTCAGAAAATAGCCCTGAGTACCTACGATCAGCTATTACCATAATTCTTCGAGTTTGAATCAAGGGGAAAACTCTGGAGAGTTTGTGAGTACCTCGGGAAAGTGGGACAGGGCCTTTAGTGTGCGGGGGTCAGCTGAAGGGCCTATTTCCACGCTGTACCAAACTAAAACTAAAATCTAAACAAAATATAAAACAAAACAAGAACAAGAAGATACAGAAATGCTGATGAGAGGAAAGAGAGGCTTCTACGCGTGGGATTAGTAGTTCTTCACCACATTACAAGAACAGTGAGTGGACGGTGATAAAGGCTGATACACTTCCGAGTTCATGGCAGCAGTGTTGTTCTTTGTAAATAAAATGGATTCAGAGTTCTGTAATCAGGGATACCATGTCAGAATGTGCAGACGGTACAGAAAATAGTCAGCACGATTTACCAGGGAGAGGATTGCAACTGACATGGAGAGAATTTAAACAGATTGGTAAAACTCGGCAAATCAATTTTGGATGAAATTTAATTTGCAGAAGTGCTGGGCGATGCAGTTGGGACCTCTGTTGTTGGACCAGCCATATTTCAAATGAGACCATATCTGCCTGCTTGAATGAAAGAAGAGGTTCCCTTGATACTACTTCAGAATGAGATCATGAAATCCCTTGACAGTCAAAATATTTATCTTTCATCCTTGCTATTCAGGCAGTGCAGCGTAGGTTCATGAGGTTCATCCCCGAGATGGCGGGACTGTCATATAGAAACATAGAAACATATTAATAGGTGCAGGAGTAGGCCATTTGGCCCTTCGAGCCTGCGCCGCCATTCAATATGATCATGGCAGATCATCCAACTCAGTATCCTGTACCTGCCTTCTCTCCATACCCTCTGATCCCTTTAGCCACAAGGGCCACATCTAACTCCCTCTTAAATATAGCCAATGAACTGGCCTCGACTACCTTCTGTGGCAGAGAATTCCAGAGACTCACTACTCTGTGTGAAAAATGTTTTTCTCATCTCGGTCCTAAAAGATTTCCCCCTCATCCTTAAACTGTGACCCCTTGTTCTGGAGTTCCCCAACATCGGGAACAATCTTCCTGCATCTAGCCTGTCCAACCCCTTAAGAGTTTTGTTAAAGAAGGAACTGCAGATGCTGGAGAATCGAGGGTTACACAAAAGGCTGGAGAAACTCAGCGGGTGCAGCAGCATCTAAGGAGCAAAGGAGATAAAGAAGGGTCTCGACCCGAAACGTCGCCTATCTCCTTCGCTCCTTAGATGCTGCTGCACCCGCTGAGTTTCTCCAGCCTTTTGTGTACCCTTAAGAATTTTGTAAGATGAGAGGAAAGAGAGGCTTCTACATGTGGGATACATATGTGGAAAGATTGGAAAGACTGGGCTTGTGTTCACTGGAATTTAGACGGATGAGAAGGGATTTTATAGAAATGTATAAAATTATAAAGGACTGGTGAAGCTAGATGCAGGAAAAATGTTCCCAATGATGGGAGGTGAACAAGGGGTCACAGTTTAAGGATAAGGAGGAGAGTCTAGAACCAGGAGCCACAGTCTAAGGATAAAGGGGAGGCTATTTAAAACGAAGATGAGAAAAAACATTTTCACCCAGGGAGTTGTGAATTTGTGGAATTCTCTGCCACGAAGGCAGTAGAGGCCAATTCACTGGTTGAATTTAAAAGAGAGTTAGATAGAGCTCTAGGGGCTAGCGGAATCAAGGGATATGGGGAGAAGGCAGGAACGGGTTACGGATTGCAGTTGATCAGCCATGATCACAATGAATGGCGGTGCTGGCTCGAAGGGCCAAATGGCCTCATCCTGCACCTCATTTCTATGTTACTGAAAATTGCATAGCTGATTGTTTGTCTTTAGTTTAGTTCAGTTTAGAGATACAGCGCGGAAACAGGCCCTTCTGCCCACCCAGTCCTCGACGTCCAGCGATCCCCGCACATTGACACCAAGCCAATTAACCTACAAACTTGTACGTCTTTGGAGTGTGGGAGGAAACCGAAGATCTCGGAGCACACACACCCAGGTCACGGGGAGAACGTGCAAACTCCGTACAGACAGCACCTGTAATCAGAATCGAACCCGGGTCTCTGGCGCTGTAAGGCAGCAACTCTACCGCTGCGCACTCATGCCACCCTATTTCACCACGAAAAAAACAGTAACAAACTGGGAATGTTAAATTACATCATGGATATCTATCCAAGTTCTTTAAGACATTGTTTCTAACTGTTTTAAACACTTGTTTGCCATATTGCCTGCTTTTCATCTCCAGCCTTTATCCACCCAATTTGCAAGCACAGAGTCATAAACATCAAAAGATAGACATAAAATTATGAAGTAACTCAGTGGCACAGGCAGCACCTCTGGAGAGAAGGAATGGGTGACGTTTCGGGTCGTGATCCTTCTTCAGTCTGGAGAAGTCAAGTCAAGTCCATTATATTTCTATAACATATTGAAAAATAACTCTCGTTGACCAAAGTGCTCTTACATCAGTGCAGGTACTAACGCGCGACATACAATGGTACAGACATACATAAATACAGCGCTCCCTCAGAGGACCTCAAGAAACGCTTGTGAGTAGAAATAGGTTTTAAGTCTAGACTTAAGAGTCGAAGGGTCTCGCCCTGAAACATCACCCATTTCTTCGGGTCGAGACCCTTTTTCAAAACAGAAAGTCAAAGGAAAGGGAAATGAGAGATATAGACAATGATGGCCCGTTTCCTTTATCATCGTTACTTTTTTGCATATCTTTCATTCATTTGTTCTATATCTCTCTCTATCACCACACCTGTCCCGCTGAGTTACTCCAGCATTTTGTGTCTATCTTTTGCAATTTATGACCCTGTGCTTGCAAGTTAAGTCATTAAGTCACCTTGTTTAAGGAACCCAAAATTAACAACCTTATTTAGATGAGGTTTCCCTAGTAATAGAGCTTGTGCCAGGATTCCAATTAAATCCAGTAGCACTTAATTCTGACTTCATTGTTCTTGGTCTGTTATTGCAACCATCTTATATTGTTTCACATTAAAGAATCTTTTGAGCACCTGTACAAATCTCCTTTAATGTATTGTCTATAAAGGTTTAGTTTAGAAACACAGCACGGGAACAGGCCCTTCGGCCCAGCGATCCCCGCACAGTAACACTATCCTACGCACACTAGGGACAATTTACACCTCTAATAAGCCAATTAACCTCAAAACCTGTACGTCTTTGGAGTGTGGGAGGAAACCGAAGATCTTGGAGAAAACGCCGGCAGGTCAATGGGAGAACGTACAAACTCCGTACAGACAGCACCCATAATCGGGATTTAAACCCAGTCTCCAGTGCTGCAAGCATTGTAAAGGGGCTGTCCCACTTGGGCGACTTAATCTGGGAGTTCTGGCGAGTTTGCCCTCGAATCATCCTCACACCAATGTTGACACGAGGTCCGAGGAGGTCTTCGTAACTCTCCTTCATTCAAGTGTAGTCCCCTTGAACTTGGGGCCTCAGCTAGGTCACGGCGTATTTTTCCACATGCTGAAAAATGTCCACGAGTAAGTTGCCATGGAAAAAATCAATACTTCTGTTACCCGTAGGTTTAGTCGTAATAGGTCGTAGTAGGTTGGCATGTTAGTCGTAGGTAATCGAGGGTAGTCGAAGGTAGTCGTAGATAGTCTTCATCATTGTTGAAGGGAGGTCGAAGGAGACTGAAGGAGATCGTCTTCACTCTCCACTATTCGCTGTCCAATTTTCCCGGTTAGTCAAAGCTGGTCTTCAACATAGTCGAAGGAGATCTTCAACATGACATTTTTTCAAACTCTCCTAAACTCACCAATTAGGGTTAGGGTTAGGGTTAGGGTTAGAGTCTGAAGAAGGGTCTCGACCCGAAAAGTTCTCCACAGGAAGAAAACCAAACTGCTCAGATCCCTAGGTGGACAAAAATGCTGGAGAAACTCAGCGGGTGAGGCGGCATCTATGGAGCGAAGGAAATCGGCAACGTTTCGGGCCGAAACCCTTATTCAGGCCTGAAACGTTGCCTATTTCCTTCGCTCCTTAGATGCTGCTGCACCCGCTGAGTTTCTCCAGCTTTTTGTGTAATCACCAATTAGGTTGCCCAAGTGGGACAGCCCCTTAAGGCAGCAACTTTATCGTTGCGCCACCGTGCCAACCTTTATGGTTCATACGTTCATACGTTCTAGGGGCAAAATGAGTCCATTCGGTCCATCAAGTCTACTCCGCCATTCAAACGTGGTTGATCTATCTTTCTGCTATGTGGGGGGGGGGCCCTATACTCCTGCCATCTCCCCATAACCCCTGACGCCCGTACTAATCATAAAAATACTAACATAGTCAGTTTTTAGTTCATAATTTATAAAATGTTTTCATACCTCACGCTGCATCAGCATGATCAGGGACGAGTCGCAACCTGGCCACTCCCTCTTCTCACATCGGGCAAAAGGTATAGAAGTGTGAAAACGCACACCTCCAAGAAGGGTCTCGACCCGAAACCTCACCTATTCCTTCGTTGCATAGATGCTGCCTCACCCGCTGAGTTTCTCCAGCATTTTTATCTACCTCCAGATTCAGGGTCAGTTTCATCCCAGCTGTTATCAGGCAACTGAACCATCCTACCATAAGTTGGGAGCAGTCCTGAACTACTATCTACCTCTTTGGTGACCCTCAGACTATCCCTAATCGGACTTTGCTGGCTTTACCTTGCACTGAACGTTATGTATCTATACACTGTAAATGGCTCGATTGTAATCATGTATTGTCTTTCCGCTGACTGGTTAGCACGCAACAAAAGCTTTTCAGTGTACCTCAGTACACGAGACAATAAACTAAACTGAAAAATAGTACAACATTGGCACATTATTGATGGTGCGGTAAATGTCCCACGGAGGATTAAATGTCGTTACAATGAGAATATGTCATATTCTTTGCTGATCGCCTGTGGCCATACGTCCCAAATGCTCCCACTGCGTTTAATTTTGGAGACACACTGTAACTTTATATTAGTTTCATTCAATTTGTGCGCGTTGACCTGCTATTCCATTCAGCAGTATAAGGAGAAAGAAATTAGTTCACCGTTTGCAATTTAATACATTGGCTGCAAGAGATAGCAGAGGAAATGATGCACTTAACACGCACTGCTGGACTAGAATAATGTACTGCAGAATTTAAGAAAAATAACTACCAGAATATATTTATCAAGCTCAGTAACTAGAATGTATTAGGTGAAAAATACATTTATTCGAATTACCTCATCTGGGGAAGTGCGTAGGAAACCTCATTGAATTGTGATGTGAAGCATTATTTGATCTCTCCATTGCACATCAGTCGGGGAGCATGCACTTACAGTATAGTATATTAAAGAATGTTTGATATCAATTAAGTCAAATAGCTTGCCGGCTCTGCTTTATGAGGTTGCATGGAAGGACCTGCAAAGTGTTCTGGTGATGAGATAGATGATAAAAGCTTTCTTCAGAAGGTGAGGGGAAAATGCCGGAAGTTTCCAAGGTCATCTCTTATCTGTAGCGGAAAGAACACTTCACCGAAGATAGACACAGCGTGCTGGAGTAACTCAGCAGGACAGGCGGCACCTCTGGAGAGAAGGAATGGGTGATGTTTCGGGTCGAGGCCCTTGTTTGTCGGTGTAAACCAGCATCTGGAGTTCCTTCCTACAAAGATCACTTCATCGGTTCAGTTCAGTTCAGTTTACTTGAAGACCCTTCTTCAGACTGAGAGTCGGGTTGGTAAACGAGAGATATAGATGGTGATGTAGAGAGATATAGAACAAATGAATTAAAGATATGCAAAAAATTAACAATGATAAAAGAACCAAGCCACTGTTAGCTGTGGGCTAGGTGAAAACGAGTTTCAGCCAATGAGACTCAACAAGGGCGGCATGGTGGCGCAGCGGTAGAGTTGCTGCCTTACTCTGAATGCAGCGCAAGAGACTCAGGTTCGATCCTGACTACTGGTGCTGTCTGTGTGGAGTTTGTACGTTCTCCCCGTGACCTATGTGGGTTTCCTCCCACACTCCAAAGACGTGCAGGTTTGTAGATTAATTGGCTTGGTAAATGTAAAAATTGTCCCAAGTGTGTGTAGGATAGTGTCAATATGCAGGGATCGCTGGTTGGCATGGATCCTGTGGGCCGAGGGGCCTGTTTCCGCACTTTATCTCTAAACTAGACTAGGAGCAATTTATAGACCAAATTAATCTACAAATCCGTACATGTCTTTGGAATATGGATGAAAACCGGAGCACCCGGAAGAAACCCAATGCGGTCGCAGAGAGAATGTGCAAACTCCACACAGCCAGCACTTGTGCCTCTGGTACTAGGAAGCAGCATCTTTGTTCCGACCACCAACTAGACATGCGGTCCTGAACTACTATCTACCTCACTGGAGATCCTCAGACTATCTTTGATCGGACTTTAGTGGCTTTATCTTGCACTCTACGTTATTCACATAATTCCCTTTCATCGTGTATCTGTTCAGTGCGGACGGCTCGATTTTAATCGTGTATACAGAGATCCGGGTTCGATCCTGACCTCGGGTCCTCTTGCACAGTCTCCCTGTGACCCCCGAGTGGGTTTCCTCTGGGTGCTCTGGTTTCCTCATCATCTCCCAAAGATGTGCGGGTTTGTATATTAATTGGCCCTCTGTTAAATTGCCCCTAATATGTAGGGAGTGGAAAGGAAAGCAGGATAATATTGAAACCGGAGCACCTGGAGGAAACCCACCCGGGTCACGGGTTGAACTTACAAGCAGCTCTGTACAGGCAGACAGAGCCCATAGTCAGGATCGAACCCGGGTCTCTGCTGCTGTAAGGCAGCAACTCTACCGCTGTGCATGAAAATAGACCCTGGTCGACAAAATAATCAACGGCATAATTCCACAAGCTGTGAGGAAAGGAGAAAAATATTAGGAAAGCAGAATTGAAAAAGGACGGCAAAATTTGCAAACAAATATGTCAGCCCTCAATGATTTATACAACAGTGACAGCGAATAAAATATGATCCATTGATTGTCAAATTCTTTAGGACTCCCCGAGGCTGCGGCTAGCTTTTATATAAATGCTAGCGTGCTCTTCCTTTGACATTTTTGAAAGATTTCCAAAACTGATATGAGTGATTATCTTACTTTTGTATGTTATTTTCTACTTTTGATTGATTGCATTGGCAAGCGGAAAGCTATGTGTCAGGATATTGTAAGGTAAGTATCGGGCAAATCCAGGGCCACAAGACACCTTTGTGACCTGTAAATAGAAGCAAGCATTAAATATTAACTTTATACAGAAAGTCAGTACTTATTGTGTGGCCACAGAGCTTAGATGATGAGAAAACGTTAAGTGGCTTCAGTGATTAGCCTGGATTTATTCTGATAAGGTTCCTGATTTAAGCATTTCTTGAATCTGAACAAGCAACATTTGGGACAATATTAATCTTCGTCTTAACATACCGTTCCCTGGGGATATAATCTTCGGTATTACAAATATTGTAATTCTGTACTGTGTTATCAAGGAAGACGGCATTTCTCCCAAGAACTCTTTCATCTCTTGTATTCCCATGTTAAGCACTGTTCTTAAGATAACATCCTCTCCGCAGCTCTGACAAATATTAGTTTAGTTCAGAGATACAGCGCAGAAACAGGCCCTTCGGCCCACCGAGTCCACACCGACCAGCGATTTCCTTACACTAGCACGGTGGCGTAGAGGTAGGCTTGCTGCCTTACAGCGGTGGAGACCCGGGTTCGATCCTGACTGCGGGAGCTGTCTGTACGGAGTTTATACGTTCTCCCCGTGACCTGTGTGGGATTTCTCCGAGATCTTCGGTTTCCTCCCACACTCCAAAGCCATACAGGTTTGTAAGTTAATGGGCTGGGTATAAATTTAAATTGTCCCTAGTGTGTGTAGGGTAGTGTTAGTGTGCGGGAATCAGTCAACGGTATCGAATTGGTTGCTGAAGGGCCCCTTTCCACTCTCTATCTCTGAACTAAACTAAACTAACACTTTTCTACACACACCAAGGATAATTCATTGCAACAGAAGCGCCACTGAAGATATTTTTAAGGCAGAGATAGATCGATTCTTAATTAGCGCAGGTGTCATGGGTTATGGGGAGAAGGCAGGAGAATGGGGTTAGGAGGGAGAGATAGATCAGCCATGATTGAATGGCGGAGTAGACTTGATGGGCCGAATGGCTTAATTCTGGTCCTGTCACTTATGACCTTGTGATAGTATCATAGATTCACACAGCATTGAAACAGCCCCTTCAGCCCAACATGTCAACAGCGACCAACATGCCCATCTGCAATCGACCCACTTGCCTGCATGTGGCCCATATCCATCTGAACGGATCCATGTACCTGTCCAAATGGTCTTAAAGCATTGTGCTGGTACCTTGTGATAAATCACCTGGTCTATTTCTACCAAGCTAAGTTTCTCCAGTGCCAATAGAGTTAAAATTGCAAGCCTTTTCACTTTGTGTCAGTGTCAATAGAAAGGTAACCTTGCTGACAACTAAAACAAATTTTGATTTGGAATGCAAGTATTTATCCGCATGAATATTTAATTTGTTCAGTGTTCAGGATCTGCACAAGAGAAAGTGAGCCAAGAATAATATTTGGGAACTGTTCAAATGTTCTAAAGGTCTGTGTCTAGTTTTGGAAAGGGCATTTTGAGTCAACAGTCGTGTTTCCCGAAGTGCTGCCCGGCAGAGGCCTGCCCGAGGTGCCCTGGTGTTCGCCCAAAGGTTTGCCGGTCGGCGGGACCTTGCTCGAAGTCTCACCGGCCAGCAGGATGGTCGAAGTCTTGGCGGCCGGCGTAATCGTGAAGGAGCCGCTGGAGACGTTGGACGCGAGGAGCAGGGGCCAGTGGGAGGGCGAACCCGTGTAATGCCTTCAGCGCCTTCAAGGTGGCTGCAGGAGGCACCCCCAGGACATAAAGATTCAGGTTCTGGTTTATTACTGAGGCAAACACCTCATCAGTGGTCATCTCGCGCAGGTCGGAGTGAGTGGAGTTGTGATTACATTTTGACGTGGGCCTTTGTGACCAAGTTGAGGAGATCTAGTTGCTCAATCCCCTTTTTAAATGACGTGTGTTGGGTGGTAGCCTATTCCATTCCCTTATCGTCCTTGGGTAAAGGGAATATTGGGAGCAAACTTTATTGAAATTTAGTGAGTTGATGATGTGGGGACCGTTATTTTGTCTAGTTTCATGGCAGCTGGTGGTCTGGAATGACGGGACATTTGATGGCATGATATTGTGAAACTCCTTGTAAATTGCAATAAGTCTTAGCCTGATTCTGCGGATGGACGGTCCAGGAGAGGCGAGGGACGTTGGCTCGCGGGAACTGCTTCCTGGGGGCTGACCAGACTTTGGACTTTGAATAATGCAGCCAAAAATGGCAGCGCCCTCATGTGTAGTAAATGCAAGAAATAATTTTATCGTGCAGTTGCATGTGTGACAAATAGAACACTGTTGAGTTAGTGAACAATTAGTGATGGGCTCTTCCCAGAGTCAGGTAGGGATCTGAGCAGTTGTTTAAGAAGGAACTGCAGATGCTGGAAAATCAAAGGTAGACAAAAATGCTGGAGAAACTCAGCGGGTGCAGCAGCATCTATGGAGCGAAGGAAATAGGCAACGTTTCAGGCCTGAATAAGGGTTTCGGCCCGAAACATTGCCGATTGCCTTCGCTCCATAGATGCCGCCTCACCCGCTGAGTTTCTCCAGCATTTTTGTCCACCTAGGGATCTGAGCAGTTTGGTTTTCTTCCTGTGGAGAACTTTGATGTGATATTGACACATGCAACTGCTGAGCAAAAGACAAAAATGCCGGAGGATCTCAGCAGGTCGGTGTGGGGAATGGACAGATGATGTTCCGGCTCAGGACATCAATGACATTTGATATAAAACGATTCAAAGTGCTGGAGTAACACGACAGGTCAGGCAGCATCTCTGAGAGAAGATGGACACAAAAAGCTGGAGTAACTCAGCGGGACAGGCAGCAACTCTGGAGAGAAGGAATGGGTGACTTTTCGGCTCGAGTCCGAAGAAGGGTCTCGACCTGAAACGTCACCCATTCCTTCTCACCAGAGATGCTGCCTGTCCCGCTGAGTTACTCCAGCTTTTTGTGTCTGTCTTTGTGTCTGTCACATTCCCCACTGCCAGTTGTGAATTTAGGAAATCTCGGCTGCAAATTCCACTTCCCATTGATACAAGGTTGTAAATGGTTAAGTGGGGATTGCTTTTGGAGGAAGGAGGTGGAAGATGTTTAATTACGGGTTCATTGTGCAGTTTGGCTTGTCCGTGTTATAACATTCAGATGATCAATACACACATCATAAAAAATAATTTAGCCCTTGCCCAATTGAAAACCTTCAACAAGGCTTTCCTGGTCCATGTAGACTCATAGAAATTTATGGCACAGTAGAAGTGAACACAAACTATCTCACCACGACCAAATGACAAAGATAAATCCAGCTTAATTCCTCTCTCTAGCTCTTATCCTTGTTGATTGAAGCTCATCAATAGCCCTATTGTATCTGTCATTTCCCCGAGGAGAAAGTTTCAGACTCACTCTCTCTCTCTTTTTCGATTTTCCAAGGACTTTATTCAGCAAAAATGCACAGTACAGCACATCAAAAACACATTCAGAGGTTACAATACATCAAGCAATCATTAGAATACAATGATGCAGTCCTCATTTACAATTCTCTCGACCCCACGCGGTGACCAGGGTTCACGGACGGCCTCCAGAGTCCCCGTGGACACCGCGTGTTCCCTCTCCAGGGACACACGTGCACGGACGTAGACCCAGAAGAGAGACAGGCGGCAGACTCTGGCATGACCGTCGACCGCCCGCTGCCTGGACCCGCGAATGGCCATCTTGACCAGGCCCAGGAGCAAACCCACAGGTAGGTCCCACCCTTCCCCACTCCCTGCCTTGTGTCCGAACACCAGAATCGTAGGTGTCCAAACACATAGTTTTATGAAGTTGCAACATATCTTCTACCCTAACCTCTGGCTGTTGAAGGTACACCGGCCGTGTGCCTTCTTCACCACCCTGTTTGTATTGCTACTTTCAGGGAGCAATGTGCTTGATCCACGAAATGTTTAAGAAGGAACTGTACATGCTGGAAAATCAAAGGTTGACAAAAATGCTGGAGAAACTCAGCAGGTGAGGCACCCTGGGTCTCGACCTGAAACATCGCCTATTTCCTTCGCTCCATAGATGCTGCCTCACCCGCTGTTTTTTCCCCAGCATTTTTGTCTACCTTTGCTTGATCCCCGAGATCCCTTTGGGCAACAAAGCTGCTGAGCATCCTGCCATTAATTGTATAATCTCACTTTGCATTCCCCCGTACACTAACACTACCCTGCATACACTAGGGACAATATACACCCACCAAGCCAATTAACCTACAAACCTGCATGTCTTTGGAGAATGGGAGGAAACTGGAGAAAACCCACGTGGTCAGTAGACAATAGACAATACTGAACAAAACCTGAAACATCACCCATTCCTTCTCTCCAGAGACGCTGCCTGTCCCACTGAGTTACTGCAGCATTTTGTGTCTATCTTCGGTTTTAAACTAAACTAAACATTGTGGCTGTTCTTCATGAATATAATTTCCAATTGTTAAAAAAAAAGTTAAAACAGCATATGTGACATACACTTTAGAAACATACTAACATAGACAATAGGTGCAAGAGTAGGCCATTCGGCCCTTCGAGCCAGCATCGCCATTCAATATAATCATGGCTGATCATCCACAATCAATACCCTGTTCCTGCCTTCTCGCCATATCCCCTTCACTGGGAGAACGTACAAATTCCGTATTGACAGCACCCGCAGTCAGGATCGAACCCGGGTCTCTGGCGCTGTAAGGCAGCAACTCTACCGCTGCGCCACTGTGCCGCCCCCTTTTCCTCCAATTTTATATTTTACAACAGCTGCCAATGTCCTGTGTTCTGAAATGTCCCCCTCTAAACCTTCCTGATAAGGTACCCACCCATCTGAGCTATTAGTCTAACCTTGTCTGAATTGCTTCCTAGGCATTAACATTGATAGCATGTAATTATGCACCGGACTGCTGTACTCTCCATTGAATATAATATGTGTTGGCTGGAGAAGTGGAATAGAGTTTAATTTACAGATACAGCACGGAAACAGGCCCTTTGGCCCACTGAGTCTGCACCGACCAGCGATGCCCGCACAATAACACTACCCTACACACACCAGGGACAATTTACACTCGTACCAAGCCAATTAACCTATAGACCTGTACGTCTTTGGAGTGTGGGAGGAAACCAAAGATATCGGAGAAAACCCACGCAGGTCGGGGGGGGGGAAGGTACAAAGTCCGTACAGACAGCACCCAGAGAAGCTGCCTGTCCCGCTGAGTTTGTGTCTATAAAAGATGTACCTCAATCTGCCTTTGCATTCATATTTTTTTCCCTTTCACTTGATTAATGTCAACATCAAACTGCTTGTATATCTTCTGACTGACAGACTGTCCTATTAAAAATATTTTCTAATTATTCTTCCAGTGACCTTTCATAATCCAGTTCTAAGGATTTTTTTTCTGCATGAGCATGATTGTAAGCTCCGATAAAGGCAAAGAAATTTGCAACATATTGTCACTTGTAATAATGTCACATTGCGTTAATATCTTCAGTTTGATGAGAAATTAAACTAATTTGCCAAGAACTGATGACATTTCAATCTGGAAAATGTTTATAGCTAGCCAACAGTATTGTGATTAATTGTAGTTATTTGTCCTCTGTTAAAGGCGGTTAATTGTGTATCCTCAGTCATAGGCACCTGCTTTACCTTGAAGACATAGCCCTGCTTTAACTAATCATAGAGTCATAGAGCTATGGTGCAGAGGCAGGCTCTATGGGCCGTCTTAATCATAAGTTCATAAGTGATAGGAGCAGAATTAGGCAATTCAGTCCATCAAGTCTACTCTGCTATTCAATCATGGCTGATCTATTTTTCCCTCTTAACCCCATTCTGCTGCCTTCTCCCCGTAACCCCCGACACCTGTACTGATCAAGAATCTGTCTATCTCTGCCTTAAAAATATCCATTAACTTGGCCTCCACAGCCTTCTGTGGCAACAAATTCCACAGATTCACCACCCTCTGTCGAAAGAAATTCTTCCTCATCTCCTTCCTAAAGGAACATCCCTTAATTCTGAGGCTGTGACCTCTAGTCTGAGATTCTCCCGCTAGTGGATGAAATTCCTCCCTATCTTCTTCCTAAATTAATGTTGCCCATCTACACTAATCCTATTTACCAGCACCAGGTGGGATAACCTTCTAGGCGTTGGTGATCTAAGGTCCCCTCTCCACCACCCACTCAGTCATTGCATTCCAGATTATACAGACATATAAAGGTCCGGAGAGCTGTGACCGCCGACTCCAACATCCGAGGAGCTGCGGCTACGGGCGGGAGGCGCTGGATTTAAAACACCGCGGAGCCTGGGATCCGAGATCGCCAGTCGGAGCTCCAGTCAACGCGGCCTGAGGACTTCGGGAGCCGTGGTATCCAGGGAGGAAGCAGCTGCTCCAGTCATTCCAAGCCGCTGAGGAGGGTTTAGCCGACGCTGGAGTTCCATCTTCCCGGCAAGAGGGCCTGAAGCATCGGGCTGGCTGCGGAGGCCACAAATAGGCCCCGACCTCGGGTGATCATAGAGGAAGAGGACTAAACATTCTGGTGCCTTTCCCCACAGTGGAAACTGGTGATTCTGTTGTCGTGGACGTTTGTGTTGAATTCTATAATGTGTTGTGTCATTTTTCTTTTTTTAATTTTTCTATGGATGTACGGAAACTTAATTATTTGTTTTATGCAGAGCACTTTGGTTCAACGCGAGTTGATTTAAACTTGCTATATAAATAAAACTTACTTACTTACATTAGTGATGAGATAATCCATAGATGTGCTCAGCTGTTGATAAGGAGAATCCCCTTCAATATAATGAGTAATGAGCAGTGGGAACCAGAAGTGAAAGCCTTTGCTTACAAAATTTAGCTTTAAAAATCCCAATAAGCCTGCAACAAAAAAAATATTGTTAGAGCAATGCCAACATTTCTTAAAATCCGCATCATATTGGCAACATCCACGAAGAGAGCATAGAATTCCCACAAGCAATTGAAACTCACCTATATCGGATGGTCTGGACTCACATATAGGTCAGTTTGAGCCTCAGAATTAAAGGACATGTCTTTAGTTAGGAAATGGGGAGGAATCTATTGAATCAGAGGATGGTGAATCTGTGGAATTAATTGCCACAGAAGGCTGTGGATGCCAACAACAATGCATGTTTTTAAACATAGAAGCATAGAAATTAGATGCAGGAGTAGGCCATTCGGCCCTTCGAGCCTGCACCGCCATTCAATATGATCATGGCTGATCATCCAACTCAGTATCCCGTACCTGCTTTCTCTCCATACCCTCTGATCCCCTTTGCCACAAGGGCCACATCTAACTCCCTCTTAAATATAGCAGAGATAGGCGGAGAAATTAAGGCGGAGATCGATAGATTCTTGATTAGTACAGGTATCAGGGGTTTTGGGGAGAAGGCAGGAGAATAGGGTTAGGAGGGAGAGATAGCTCAGCCATGATTGAATGGCGGTAGACTTGATGGGCCGAATGGCCTAATTCTTTTCCTCTCACTTGTGAACATGAAGCCCAAATACATCAGTTGATCTGGGCTTACAAATAGGTCAGATTGAGTTAGAATTTTGGATAAGTTTAACAGTCATCAGCATTTCCTAATTACATGAATTTAAATCCCCCTTACTGCCAAGGCGAGATTTGAACTCATGTCTTTGGATCAACAGTAATTCAGTCATTCAGTCACGGCACGGTGGCGCAGCGGTAGAGTTGCTGCCTTACAGCACCAGGGACCCGGGTTCTATCCTGACTACGGGTGCTGTCTGTGCGGAGTTTGTACGTTCTCCCTGCAACCTGTGTGGGTTTTCCCCGCGTGCTCCGGTTTCCTCCCACACTCCAAAGACGTGCAGGTTTCTAGGTTAATTGGCTTGGTATAATTGTAAATCAGATAGTGCTAGTGTGCGGGGGATGGCTGGCCAGCATGGATTCGGTGGGCCGAAGGGCCTGTTTCCATGCTGTATCTCTAAACTAAACTGAGCTGTTGTAGATTTGGATGTATATTCCCTGACAATATAAAGGGATTTGTGACACTAGGACTGAGCATAGAAGGTGAGCATGAGTTACAACATCATTGGTGTGTCCTTTGTCAGGATGTGGATTGTCATGTCTTTTGTTGGAACCTTTAGCAGCTCGTGCAGCGGCAAAGTTCAGTTGATTAATTTTTCAAGCACAGTGCATTTCCCATCTGTGCCTTTATCATTAACTTGCCTGTGAAATAACTGTCGTGTATTTAAGATTGGCTTGCAGCTGGAAGACTGCAAACAGATTGACGCTGACAGCAAAAATGTTTAGCATATGAATATAACCAAATCTCCTATGGCATGGAATAATGGAGGATTCTTGTACCAGCTTTTTGAAAGAACCTTTTGTTGGTACCCTGTTAATTTTCCATAGTCCAATTCTTGTTCTTCCTCTATTTTCAAATATGCTTTCAATTCCTCTTTGAGAGCAGGCGTGCAATGATTTTATACTACACCTTTGGTGAGTCCAAGCAGATAGTTTGCTTATTGTGCAAAGCAAGAATGCAATACAACGTGGAATGCAATTGGTTTTTCAACCTGTTCACTGAGAACGAGTTTGGTACATTGCAACGTTAATTTCTGTGCATGTTGGGGGTGTCGACATGCTGCCATTGTTCAGAGTCAGGTTAATTAAAAGCTTGTGACCCTTAAAATGTACTGTAAATCGAGGGGGATCAGCGTATATTGCAGTCGGCAGCTTATGGTTTTAGCATTAGTTTAGTTTATTGTCATGTGTACCGAGGTACAATGAAAAGCTTTGTTGTTGCATGCGATGCAGTCAGCAGAAAGACAATATATGATTACAATCAAGCCGTGTGCAAGCTAAACTCCAGTACCAGTAAACTCCAGTAAATTCCCATTAAAGATAGTCCGAGGGTCTCCAACGAGGTCGATGGTAGTTCAGTTCATTTCGTTTAGAGACACAGCACGGAGGCAGGCTCTTTGGCCCACTGAGTCCACACTGACCAGTAATCCCCACACATTTACACTATCTTACACACTAGGGTCAATTTACAATTACACCAAGCCAATTCACCGACAAACCTGTACGTCTTTGGAGTGTGGGAGGGAACCAAAGATCCAGGAGAAAACCCACGCAGATCACGGGGAGAACGTACATAGTCCTTACAGACAGTGCCCGCAGTTAGGATCGAACCCGGGTCTCTGGCGCAGTAAGGCAGCAAGTCTACCGTTGCACCACCGTGCCAGCCATGGAAGGCCAGGACCACACCCTAGTTGGTGATTTTCTTTCTATCTACAGTACATATTTTTAAAGCGTTAAACAATTATCTCTGTTGGGTGACACACAGTAACTTATCAAGTCCAGATACCTTCTTCACAAGATGAAAGTGAGATGGAACAGCACCAATAGTGTTATCGCCGTCAAAATTGTATCATTTTCAATTTGTTGCCATTTGTCCTTTGGTGACAGAGATGGGAATCTAACGAAAGTAAAGTGCAGTGAGTGCCATCTACACGTGCTCAGTTTCAACCTTCTGTAAAGCACAGAATTATTATAGCACACAAAGAGGATTTTAAACATTTTCAGCCACTCCATGTATCCCTATCCCGAGACAGACACAAAATGCCAGAGTAACTCAGTGGGACAGGCAGCATCTCTGGAGAGAAGGAATGGGTGATGTTTCGGGTCGAAGCTCTTCCTCAGAGACACTGTCTTCTTGAAGCTTTGCAATTTATTTTTGACACAACCTCCCATGTACGATAATACTTACTTTGGAATGGTTCCAATTTAACACAGCTTACCGCTTCTTTTTTTCCCTCATTGAATCGGCAATTGGACGTCTCAATTTTCAAGTCGCACACGGAATCGATGCCCTCAAAGTTTCATCCGAAAAACGTGGATTGATTTTTTAATCCTGTTTTTGACGTATTGTACAAAAGATCAATTGGCAGGCTATTGGAGGGGACTAATTGCAATTTTATCTTCATCACTTGCCATTGATTCACCAAGTTAAGGGATTGGTCAAAGGTTACAAAGAGCATGTCCCAACATACTCTGTGCATGGTTAGCCCTGCTACCAATTATTGACAATACCAGAAGTGATGGAAGCTGACGGTTAAAGATATTTAACTACTGACTTCAACTTTTTCAGCTAATGCGGCACCTGATATTAAGATGGAACATTGAAATTAAAATTAATTATTTGTATTTCACATGCAGATAATTTTATCAATGATTTTATTGTCATTAAGTTTTAAATGTATTTTCTTATATGAGAAATCTTGTTATTAATAAGATTTTCTAATATAAGAAAATACATTTAAATGGAAATGACAATAAAATTGATAAAATTATGTGCAAATGAATGGTTTTAATTTCAATTATTTTAATTAATATACGGGTCCACCTCCGATTTTCCCGGCACCCTTTGTTCCAGAGCCTTTCTGGATTATCCGGTTTGCCGGAGCAACAGAGGTCATGGCCACCGACAGGATTCCAACGGTACTGGAACGGTTCGCCAAGACTGCCAAGGGGCCAAGATACAAAGTCGGCCTCGGAAGCCGGCTGTGGCAACGGATCTGCCAGCTTTGGCCGGGCCAGAGTTCCAGAGCCCCAGCCGCAAGGGGGGAAAATCACGATGAGGTCGAGATTGGCCAAACTAGATGCTACATTTTCGGCGTGAATTCCGGGTGGGTTTTCAAGTGCGCTCTCATAATTTTGTCCGGATTTGCCAGAAAATTAATGGTGGACCTTTATTAAAAGATCAACTCAGTGAAAACATCAATCTGATAGCCAAAGTCAAACAATATTCGGATTCATGGATTTCTTTCATTAATCTTTCCACATTGGTAGATTTTGAGCACGGCTTATACTTGTAACATGGTTGGTAATTTTCATTGCTAAAAGCAATTATTTATTGCAAAGGAGACTGTTAAAAATTAAAAAAATTAAATCCAAAATCTTCCTTATATCGGAATTGATACAGAGGTGGTAAGCCAGCAGACTTCCAAAAGTCCAGTCTGAAGAAGGGTCTCGACCCGAAACGTCACCCATCCTTTTTCTCCAGAGATACCGCCTGTTCCGTTGAGATACTCCAGCTTTTTGTGTCTATCTTAGGCTTCCAAAAGAGTGGTTAAAAATATAACATAGCTGGGTGTTGCTGATAGCAAACTGTTTACAATAGACAATACACAATAGGTGCAGGAATAGGCCATTCGGCCCTTCGAGCCAGCACTGCCATTCAATGTGATCATGGCTGATCATCCACAATCAGTATGCCGTTCCTGCCTTCTCTCCATATCCCCTGACTCCGCTATCTTTAAGAGCCCCTATCTTGCTCTCTCAGACTTGAATATTGTTCAGAATTTCTGAATTAATGCCAACCCATGGGAGATGAAGACTTGTGGCAGACTTGTCTTCTAAACTAAACTAAAACAAACTATGAGGCAGAATAGGACTTCTACTAACCTCTCCTTACCCGTGCCACCAACCCAAATAAAAGACTGAGATAGACACAAAGTGATGGAGAAACTCAGCGGGTGAGGCAGCTTCCCTGGAGAAAAAGAATAGGTTTCTGCTTCCAAGATGGTGCCCAACACAGGGGACTATTTGCATGCTCGCCACAGAAGTAGATCTACAAAGTCATACAATCGTTCCACACTCGCAAATCTCCATCTATACACTGTAAATGGCTCTATTGTAATCGCGTATTGTCTTTCTGATGACTCGTTCACACACTACAAAAGCTTTTTACCTCGGTACACATGATAAAAAATTAAACTGAACTGACCCGAAACGTCACCCATTCCTTCTATCCAGAGATTCTTTAGGAAGGAGAGGAATTTCTTTAGTCATAGTGTGCTGAATCTGTGGAATTCTTTGCCACAGAAGGTGGTGGAGGCCAAACCAATTTTTAAAGCCGAGATACTGTAGATAGATTCTTGATTAGTACGGGTGTCAGGGGTTATGGGGAGAAGGCCGGAGAATGGGGTTCGGAGGGAGAGATATGCTTGGATTGCCGTGACTGAATGGCGGAGTAGACGTGATGATGAGCCGAATGGCCTAAATCTGCTCCTATCACTCATCACCTTATGAAACCACGTTTTTTTTTTGTGCAGGGAGGAAATTTCAGACGCTTAAACATATCGTTATTCATAGGTTGTTCCAGTTAAAATGCAGAAGCCCCCAGCATTTTAAGATTGTTTTACTCCAATGTTAATGCTGTGAAAAGAAGATTAGAAAGACCGCAACATAGAATTAAGTAAAATAACTTTATCAATGCAGATAAAGACAAGGCAAATCAATTGGATGCCCTCGTGGAAATGAAATCATTACATTCATCCAATGATTTTCAATAAGTAAATGCATTAGGAACACATTTGTGAAGATTAAAATGGCAAATCCTTAAATAATATTGCATAGGCTAGAGTTAAACTGTTACTTAAAGATATCACAGATTATTTTAAATTCTTCAACTGTCTTCATCTCTAATTTAGGCATCTTGAATTACTTCAAGACGTCTTGAGACATTTTTGTCTGGTACTGGAATTATACTTGTTAAATTATTAAGGGAACCATAAACTGCAATCTTAAATGAGAAGCTCTGAATTTAAATATAATTACTTTTAAATAGAACTGCAGTTATCTTCTGGTTGGCTTTTGCAATAGTCATCATCATTTTGAGATCTTTCTAATTTGTCTTAAAATACCTTTAGGTAGACACAAAATAAAATGCCTTTAGTCTGGGTGACCTTGAAAGTAAATGTCATTCAGAGTTACATGGATCAGATTTCAATTTTTAGTTTAGTTGATAGACACAAAATGCTGGAGTAAAGGGCCTGTCCCACCAGCATACAACTCTATGCGATGAATGCAATCAAACTAGAAGCGGGGGCCGCGCGGAGGTCGGGTGATCCCCGTACAGGGCCGTTCCCACCAGCATGCGCCTGCATGTGGCAAGCGCAACCAAACCGGCAGTAGGGGCCGCATGGAGGTCGGGTGAGTGGCGCAACGCGGCGCAAAGTGAGGCGAACTTGGAGCGAAGTCTAAGGCAAGTTCGCCAGGACAGAGAGGGGCACACAGAGAAGGGCACAGAGGCACATACACATAGAGGGCCACGGAGGCACCTACAGATAGGTTCACGGAGGCACTATGTCGGGGCGGTGTGTAATGCGTCGAGGCGACTGCGAGCCGACAAGCTGTTGCTGCGCGGAATTTTTGGACATAGTCAGTTTTACGGAGCCCCGCGCGGTGTCGGGACGAACTATGGACGAACTCCGCACAATTCCGGCGATCGAAGTGGGACCGGCCCCGCGACGCCGGACGGCTCAAGCGACCACGTTAGGTTGCGCTAATCGCATAGAGTTACATGCTGGTGGGACAGGCCCTTAACTCAGCGGGACAGGCAGCAGCTCTGGAGAGAAGGAATGGGTGACGTTTTGGGTGGAGACCCTTCTTCAGACTGAATCAAGGGAGAGGGAGGTACAGAGATAAGGAAATGTAGGGTGTGAAAACGTGACAAAGGGGATGATTATCAAGGAAAATGTGAAATAAATTATTGTTAGCTCGGAGAATTTAACACCAAAGCAAACAGAGATCAAATGTAAACAGGGACAGTCAGACTGGTCGGAGAACTTGGAAGGGGGAGCGATGGAGAGAGAGGGAAAGTAAGGGTTACTTGAAGTTAGAGAAGTCAATATTCATACCACTGGGGTCCAAGTGAAATATGAGGTGCTGTTCCTCCAATTTGTGCTGGACTTCACTCTGACAGTGGAGGAGGCCCAGGACAGAAAGGTCAGTGTGGGAAAGGGAGGGAGAGTTGAAGTGTTTAGCATTCATAGCAAAATGATTTGAGTGCAGGAGCAGGGAGGTTCTACTGCAGTTTTACAGGGTTTTAGTGAGACCACACCTGGAGTATTGCGTACAGTTTTGGTCTCCGAATCTGAGGAAAGACATTCTTGCCATAGAGGGAGTACAGAGAAGGTTCACCAGACTGATTCCTGGGATGTCAGGACTTTCATATGAAGAAAGACTGGATAGATTTGGTTTGTACTCGCTAGAATTTAGAAAATTGAGGAGGGATCTTATAGAAACTTACAAAATTCTTAAGGGGTTGGACAGGCTAGATGCAGGAAGATTGTTCCCGATGTTGGGGAAGTCCAGAACAAGGGGTCACAGTTTAAGGATAAGGGGGAAGTCTTTTAGGACCGAGATGAGAAAAACATTTTTCACACAGACAGTGGTGAATCTCTGGAATTCTCTGCCACAGAAGGTAGTTGAGGCCAGTTCATTGGCTATATTTAAGAGGGAGTTAGATGTGGCCCTTGTGGCTAAAGGGATCAGGGGGTATGGAGAGAAGGCAGGTACGGGATACTGAGTTGGATGATCAGCCATGATCATATTGAATGGCGGTGCTGGCTTGAAGGGCCGAATGGACTACTCCTGCACCTATTTTCTATGTTTCTATGTTAACCAGGAGATCAGGGAGGTTTAGGCGGACTGAATGGAGATGTTCAGCAAAACAATCACCGAACCTGCGCTTGGTCTCGCTAATATATGGGAGTCCACACCTGGAACAGCGGATACAGTAGATAAGGTTGGAGGAGATACAAATGAACCTCCTTAGTATAGTTTAGTTTAGTTTAATACAGCGTGGAAACAGGTCCTTTGGCCCACCGAGTCCGCCGGCCAGCAATCCCCGCACACTAACACTATTCTACATACACACTAGGAACAATTTTTACACTTATACCAAATCCAATTAACCTACAAACCTGTACGTGTTTGGAGTGTGGGAGTAAACCGAAGATCTCGGAGAAAACCCATGTGGTCACAGGGAGAACGTACAAACTCCGTACCGACAGCACCCGTAGTCGGGATCGAACTTGGGTCTCTGGCGCTGCTAGCACTTTAAACGGCCTGTCCTAGCAGCATCCGACCTCATGCGATGAGCGCGATCAAACTAGAAGCGGGGGCCGCACGGAGGTCGGGTGATCCCTGTACAGGGCCGTTCCCACCAGCATGTGCCTGCATGCAGCAAGCGCGACCAAACCGGCAGCAAGGGCCGAGTAGAGGTCGGGTGAGTGGCGCAATGCGGCGCAGAGTGAGACGAACTTGGAGCAAAGTCTTAAAGGTAAGTTCACCTGGACAGAGAGGGGCACACAGAGAGGGGCACAGAGGCACACGCAGAGAGGACCACGGAGGCACGACGTCGAGGCGGTATGTAATGCGTCAAGGCGACTGCGAGCCGACAAGCCGTTGCCGCGCGGAATTTTTGAACACGGTCAGTTTTTCAGAGCCCCGCGCGATGTCGGGACGAACCCCGCACAATTCCGCATGGCTCCGGCGATCGAAGTGGGACCGGCCCCGCGACGCCGGACGGCTCAAGCGACCACGTTAGGTCGCGTATAGAGTTGCATGCTGGTGGGACAGGCCCTTAAGGCAGCAACTCTACCACTGCGCCACCAAATTGTTCTTTGAATGTCATCATGTCAGCTTTGGAAAGTAAATGTTGAAGTCCTTTGTAATGTGCTGGAGAAATCAATTTTATGTAATCTGCAAAGCTGCCTATTTCACATAATTACCAATATATATATACACACATAAATTAACATGACATATAACAATGGATGGGGAAGATATATAATAAAAAGATTTGCAGACATTCATATTTCAGCGAAGACAGATTGATGACTTCAATTTACTTTTATCTGAAATTTAATTTCATCCTTAAATGTCCGACATACCTGAATATTTGCAGAAAGATATTCATTCATTGTACACTTACGACATATACTTGGCATATATTTTTGCAAGTAACCAACCATTTTGTGAACGGCATTTTATCATCTGCTATTATTTGTGATGAATTATGAGCCCGGCTGAAATCATAAATCGTTTTCAGTCTGTGATAATAACTGGCTGTAAATGTTGACAAATTTCTGTAGTGAACGGTGGCCATAGATCAGATCCTGTCAGTAGCCACAAAGCAAACTGATCTGCAAAATGGTTCACTCACGGAGCGAACACTTTATTTTAAAGGGAATTTTTTTTGTCAGAAGGTGGTGAATCTGTGGAATTCATCGATCAAATGGTGGAGGAATGATATAATGAAACTCAGTTCAATCAAATTCTCAATATCAGTGGCATAGTTGGTAGGGCTGTTGCCTCACAATGCAAAAAAAAACAGTTTTAATCCTGTCCCTGGATTCTGTCTGTGTGGAGTTTGCAGGTTATTTAGTTAGGGGGTGGTGAATCTGTGGAATTCATTGCCACAGATGGCTGTGGAGTCCAAGTCGTGGATTTTTTTTAAGGCAGATTCTTGATTAGTTCAGTTTGGCTTAGAGATACTGTGCAGAAACAGGCCCTTGGGCCCACCGAGTCCCCGCCGACCAGCGATCTCCACACATTAACACTACCCTTTTCATGCAGTCTTACCAAGCCAATTAACCTACAAACCTGTACGCCTTTGGAGTGTGGGAAGAAACTGAAGACCTCGGAGAAAACCCACGCTGTCACGGGGAGAACGTACAAAGTCCGTTCAGACAGCACCCATAGTCAGGATCGAACCTGGGTCACTGACGCTGTACGGCTGCAACTCTACCGCTGCGCTATCGTGCCATCCTGCCACCACGGTATGGGTGTCAGGGGTTACGGGGAGAAGGCAGGAGAATGAGATTAAGAGGGAAAGGTAGATCAGCCATGATTGAATGGCTGGGTAGACTTGATGGCCAAATGGCTAATTCTGCTGCTATCACATGAATTTCTGGAATACAGTTTATGGAAAATTGCCAAAGCTGCTTTCAATTCACTGCAGGCATTGTTTGTATGTAAATATCTACCTTTAATATTATTTGTCAAATGCCCAGATTTGCAATCTCTCTCATTTAGTAGACGGTTCTTCAGTGTTGCTACTTCAGCCACATGGAACTGATATGCATGAAAGAAAATAAGTATTTTAATACTAGATGGACACAAAATGCTGGAGCAACTCAGCGGGACAGGCAGCATCTCTGGAGAGAAAGAATGGGTGATGTTTCGGGTCGAGACCCTTCTTCAGACTGAGAGTCAGGGGAGAGGGAGACACAGAGATATGGAAGGGTAAGGTTTGAAACCGAGAAGTCAAAGTGGACAAAGTTCAAGGAAACTATAGAATAGCTCATTGTTAGGTGGGGGAAGCTGACAACAAGTCGTGCAAAGGTAAGATTTAATCAGGAGGACAGTCAGACTGGTCAGTGAATTAGGATGGGGGAGGGATGGAGAGGGAGGGAAAGCAGACTGCTGTGTGGAATAAATTCATGAAGCCGTCATGAGCTGTCATTTGCAGAAACCTGCGTGAAAGCTATCACTTTTATTAAGATGTTAGGAAATTTGAGGGAAAGTTATTGATGACAACTCAAGTTGTCATCAACAACTTGAATAAGTACTTGAATAAATAAAACCCAAGTATTTCAGCAGGGGTTTATTGAGATGTGGTAACAATGATTAAAAGATGCAGAAAGGGCAAAGCGTTAGAGTTGCTGCCTCACAGCGCCAGAGGCCCGGGTTCGATCCCGACTACGGGTGATGACTGTGCGGAGTTTGTACGTTCTCTTTGGGACCGCGTGGGCTCTCTCTGAGATCTCCAGTTTCCTCCCACACTCCAAAGACGTGCAGGATTGTAGGTTAATTGGATTGGCTTGAGTGTAAAAATTATCCCAAGTGTGCGTAGGATAGTGTTAAGGGCCTGTCCCACCAGCATGCAACTCGATGCGATTAGCGCGACCTAACGTGGTCGCTTGAGCCGTCCGGCGTCGCGGGGCCGGTCCCACTTCGATCGCCGGAGCTGTGCGGAATTGTGCGGAGTTCGTCCCGAGTTCGTCCAGACGCCGCGCGGGGCTCCGAAAAACCGACAATGTCCAAAAATCCCGCGCGGCAACGGTTTGTCGGCTCGCAGTCGCCGCGACATTTACACACCGCCCGGACATCGTGCCTCCGTGAAACTATTTGTAAGTGCCTCCGTGACCCTCTATGTGTGTGGCTCCGTGGCCCTGTATGTGTGTGTGTCTCGGTGCCCCTCTCTGTGTGCCCCTCTAAGTCCTGGCGAACTTACCTTGGACTTGCTTCAAGTTCGCCTCGCTTTGCGTCGCGCCACTCACCCAACCTCTGCGCGGCCCCTACTGCCGGTTTAGTTGCGCTTGCCGCATGCAGGCGCATGCTGGTGGGACCGGCCCTGTACAGGGGATCAGCCGACCTCCGCGCGGCCCCCGCTGCCGGTTTGATCGCGTTCATCGCATATAGTTGCGTGCTGGTGGGACAGGCCCTTTAATGTGAAGGATCGCTGGTCGGTGCGGACTCAGTGGGCCGATGGGCCGGTTTCCGCGCTGTATCTCTAAACTAAAACTAAATATGAGCACTAAATCGCACACGATACTCCTCAGTAGAATAATAAAAACATGGGCTGATACTTTCTACGCTGTGAAAAATGTTGGCAGAAAGATAATTGTGCGGGATATCTAAAGGGGCATCTGTGTGTAATCACTGTTTTAAACCCAGTTGTATCGAGTAGAAAGCTCACGGTAAGATATACAGTATTAGGAGCATAAAAGTAATAAATTCTTCTCAGCAAAATATATCTGTCACAAAATGTATTAAGCATTCCTATCTAGGATTTGGAGTGACTATGCCGCCCATGGAATCATCTTATCTATGTTCTTTGAATGGTGATCTGTCCTCAACTTGACTTTCATGGAACCCTGAGCTGAGTTCAGCCAAGCTCGTCCTGAGCAGGGACGACATGTTTAACAACCTTCATTCATCTGATTGTATTGACTATATAACAATTCATAAGATCATCGAATATAGGAGCATATGGAGTTTGCACGTTCTCCCTGGGTGCTCCAGTTTCCTCCCACATCCCAAAGACATGCAGGTTTGTAGGTTAATTGGACCCACTGTAAATTGCCCCTAGTGTGTAGTGAGTTGATGGGAAAGTGGGATAAATATAGAAATGGTGTGAATGGGTGTTTGGCAGTTGGCGTGGACATGGTTCATCAGTTTATAACTTATAGGAGCAGAATTCGGCCCATCAAGTCTACTCCACCATACATTCATGGCTGATCTCTCTCTCCCTCCCAACCCCATTCTCCTGCCTTCTCCCCATTAACCCTGACACCCATACTAATCAAGAACTTGTCAATCTCTGTCATGATAATACCCAATGACTTGGCCTCCACAGCCATCAGTGGCAATGAATTCCACAGATTCACCACCCTCTGACTTAAGACATTCCTCATCATCTCCTTTCTAAATGTACGTCCTTTTATTCTGAGGCTGTGGTCCATGACTGGAAACATTCTCCCCACATTCACTCTATCCAGGACTTTCACAATTTAGTAGGTTTCAATGAGGTTCCCCCTCATCCTTCTAAACTCCAGCGAGTACAGGCCCAGTGCCGTCAAACGCTCATCATATGCTAAACCAATCATTCCTGGGATCATTCTCGTAAACCTCCTCTGTCTTTCTGTCCTGGGCCTCCTCCACCGTCAGAGTGAGGCCACATACAAATTGGAGGAACAGCACCTCATATTTAATTTGGGCAACTTGCACACCAGCGATATGGATGTTGTTTTCTCCAACTTCAAGTAACCCTTGCATCCCTCTCTCTCCATCCCACCCCCACCCTAGTCATCGTACTAGTTTCAATGTTGTCCTGTTGAGATTACTGTTTGTATCCACACATTATCACCTTCTCCACAACCAACAATGGACCATTGTGGGCTCTACCTTTCCTTGATCATCTTTGCTGGCTTTGATTTGTCCTTTTGTATACCTGTCATTCATTCATTCTATGTACCTTTTCATATTGTGTCAGAAGGAACTGCAGATGCAGGTTTAAACCTAGGATAGACACAAAAAGCTGAGTGACTCAGCGGGTCAGGCAGCATCTCGGGAGAGAAGGTATAGGTGATGTTTCGGGTCAAGACTGAAAGACTCGGATCTGAAGAAGGGTCGTGACCTGAAATGCGACAATAGACAATAGGCGCAGGAGTAGGCCATTTGGCTCTTCGAGCCAGCACCGCCATTCAATGTGATCATGGCTGATCATCCCCAATCAGTACCCCGTTCCTGCCTTCTCCCCATATCCCCTGACTCTGCTATTTTTAAGAACCCTATCTAGCTCTCTCTTGAAAGCATCCAGAGAACCTGCCTCCACCGTCCTCTGAGGCAGAGAATTCCACAGACTCACCACTCTCTGTGAGAAAAAGTGTCTCCTCGTCTCCGTTCTAAATGCCTTACCCCTTATTCATTTTCTTCAGAGACACCGTCTGACCTGTATATTCTCATATTTCTTGTTTCCCTCTCCGCTGACTCTCAGTCTGAAGAAGGGTCTCGGCCCGAAATGCTACCAATTCATTTTCCACAGAGATGCTGCCTGACCCGCTGTGTTTTGTTGTTTACTCCGGGACATGAAAAAAAACAAATAATAATACTTAGTCTTGACAAGGAGCATAATATGGGGGGGAAATGGTTTAAAGACGCAAGAAACTATTGGAAAGCGCAGGCTCGGCGATCGCTTCGCCCAGCACCTCCGCTCAGTCCCAATAACCAACCTGAACTCCCCCTCCCATTCCGAATCTGACCTTTCTGACCTTGACATAAATTGGAGGAGCAGCACCTCATATTTCGCTTGGGTAGTTTACACCCCAGGGGTATGATCATTGACTTCTCCAATTTCAGGTAGTCCTTGCTTTCTCCCTCCTTCCCAGCTCCCCGGCAAGCCTACGGTCTCCGCCTCTTCCTTTCCTTTTCCCATCCCCCCCCCCCCCCCCCTCAGTCTGAAGAACGGTCTTGACCCAAAACGTCGCCTATTCCTTCTCTCCATAGATGCCGCCTCACCCATTGAGTTTCTTCAGCATTTTGGTCTACATTGGAAAGGACTGTCCCTTTAAATGCATTCACAGTCGAAGTGAGAACATGAGAAGAAGCAGTTTAAATAATTCTACCTTCATGATGCATTTGGGACACGAGAATGCGAGAGGAGATGTATAAATATCAGCTTTTAATTTCTGTTATCAGGTAATTAGGCTCAGTGGAGTTTGCCTGCATTGCATCTGGGACAAGACTAGCTAATGCTCGCCTGTTCTCCCCGTAGTCCCCTCACTAGCTGTTCACCTCTCCAATCATTATTTATTTTGAAAACCCTTCACTCGGAACAATAGCCTTCGGCATTCCTTTGCCCATTGATCCTAAGTTGGAGAAAGGCTTCCTTTTAATCATGGCTTTGTGAATTATTACGCTGGAGGGGAATGTTTAGAAAATTTGACTTTTCAATGTGAATCATTTTAACTTTTGCCACCGACCTTTTCCTGAGTATTAAAGGGAAGGAGGAAATGTATTCCTCTTATATCAATCTTTTTTCCGATAAACCAAAATCTTATTAATAGTGGCGTTCCAAAGGTGAAGCTCTAGATTTCCTGCTGGAATTGCCAATGTTACATTTTGTTATGCATCGTAGTTGTACTTGGTTGCATCCATCTTATTGTACGGTGCTGAGATAATTCAAACGTAAATAGTGAAAGGCCCGGATAGAGTGGATGTGGAGAAAGTGTTTCCACTAGTGGGAGAATCAAGGACCAGGGGCAATATCTTCAGAATTAAAGGACGTTCCTTTAGGAAGGAGATGAGGAGGAATCTCTTTAATCAGAGAGTGGGGAATCTGTGGAATTCATGGCCACAAGAGGCTGTGGAGGCCAAGTCAATGAATATCTTTAAGGCAGAGATAGATAGATTCTTGATTAGTGCGGGTGTCAGGGGTTACGGGGAGAAGGCAGGAGAATGGGGTTCAGAGGGAAAGATAGATCAGCCATGATTGAATGGTGGATATGACGATGGGCAGAATGGCCTAAATCTACTCCTATCACTTATGGACATACAGGTTGCGATCTTATTATACAAGTCCAATTTCAAAGCCTACAGGCTTCTATTGAAAGACGCAAAATGTTGGAGAAACTCAATGGGTTAGACAGGTGAAGAAGGGTCTTGACCCAAAATGTCACCCATTCCTTCTCTCCAGAGATGCTGCCTGTGTGTGAGTTACTCTAGCTTTTTGTGTCTGTCTTCAGCATCTCTGGAAAACATTGATCGTTGACGTTTCATGTTGGGGCCCTTCATCAACCATTTCTGAAGAAGGGTCATGACCCGAAACATTACCTACCCATGTTCTCCAGAGATGCTGCCTGACCCATTGAGTTACTCCAACACATTATGTCTTTTTTGTAAGTTCAAGATTCAAGAGAGTTTATTGTCATGTGTCCCAGATAGGACAATGAAATTCTTGCTTTGCTTCAGCACAACAGAATATAGTAGGCATGAATAAATACAGAACAGATCAGAGTGTCCATATACCATTGAATATATATATATACACACACATAAATATGCAGATAAAGTGCAATGGGTTATTAATGTTCAGAGTTTTGTTTGAGTTGAGTTTAATAGCCTGATGGCTGTGGGGAAGTAGCTATTCCTGAACATGGACATTGCAGTCTTCAGGCTCCTGTACCTTCCACCTGAAAGGAGCGGAGAGATGAGTGCGTGGCCAGGATGGTGTGGGTCCTTGATGATGCTGCCAGCCTTTTTGAAGCAGTGACTGCGATAGATCCCCTCAATGGAAGGGAGGACAGAGCCGATGATGGACTGGGCAGTGTTTACAACCAACCATGACAACCAACATATGCCGTTCCTTGTGTTTCCTACCTTGACCGCAGTGCACAAATGAAGAGCTGCCAGTGCACAGATGCTGGAGGAGGTAGTTGAGGTAACATTCAAGAATTGGTGGAAATGTGTCAGACTCGATAACAATCAGCATGGGAGCACCTCAGGGCTGCGTGCTCAGCCCCCTGCTGTACTCACTCTATACTCATGACTGCGTAGCTGGTCATAGCGCGAACTCCATCATCAAGTTCGCTGACGACACCACTGTTGTGGGACGTATCACTGATGGGGATGAGTCAGAGTATAGAAGAGAGATCAAGCACCATATGGAGCCAGCACAACAACCTGGCCCTCAACACCAGCAAAACCAAGGAACTGATTGTGGACTTTGGAAGGAGTAGGATGGGGACCCACAGTCCTGTTTATATCAACGGGACGATGGTTGAAAGGGTCAAGAGCTTGGGTCAAATTCCTGGGCGTGCACATCTGTGAAGATCTTTCCTGGTCCGAGAACACAGATGCAATTATTAAGAAAGCTCATCAGCGCCTCTACTTCCTGAGAAGATTACGGAGAGTTGGTCTGTCAAGGAGGACTCTCTCTAACTTCAACAGGTGTGCAGTAGAGAGCTTGCTGACTGGTTGCATCGTGGCTTGGTTCGGCAACTTGAGCGCCCTGGAGAGGAAAAGACTACAAAAAGTAGTAAACACTGCCCAGTCCATCATCGGCTCTGACCTTCCTTCCATCGAGGGGATTTATCACAGTCACTGCCTCAAAAAGGCTGGTAGCATCATCAAGGACCCACACCACCCTGGCCACACACTCATCTCCCTGCTACCTTCGGGTAGAAGGTACAGGAGCCTGAAGACTGCAACAACCCGGTTTAGGAATAGCTACTTCCCCACAGCCATCAGGCTATTAAACCTGGCTCGGAACTCTGAACATTAATATCCCTCCATCTGTTATTTGCACTTTATTAATTTATTAATTCATGGGTGTATTTATGTATAGAATTGTAGTCAATGCCTTCTATGTTCTATTGTGCTATGCAAAGAAAGATTTTCATTGTCCTGTCAGGGACACATGACAATAAACTCTTGACTTTGAAACATTTAGACAGGTACGTGGATAGGACTGGTTTGGAGGAAATGGGCCAAAAACAGGTAGGTGGGTCTGGTATAGATGGGGCATGTTGGTCGGCGTAGGCAAGGTGGGCCAAAGGGCCTGTTTCCATGCTGTGTCTCTAAACTATACTAAACTATGTAAAATTATTGGCGTTTCACTACATTAGAAATTTGAATCTGGTCAGTATACAACTATTTGTACCTGCGCAACACCAATGTAACACAATGGCTGCATTCTCCCGAAATGTGGAACTGCAGTAATGAATAGCAGACACACACAAAATGCTGGAGTAACCCCACGGGACAGGCAGCATGTCTGGAGAAGGAGTGGGTGGCGTTTCGGGTCAAGACCCTTCTTCACCCATTGCTTCTCTCCAGACATGCTGCCTGACCCGCTGAGTCACTCCGGCATTTTGTGTCCATCTTCGGTGTAAACCTGCATCTGCGGTTCCTTCCTACACGCGCAGTGATAAATTCACAGCGCATATTTGTTTTTTATTTTAACCACATCAACCTCTCTCTCCATTTAATGTTGGCATTAATAAACTAATTAATTATACAGCTTTTCCTCCATTTACTGAAATATGCTTGAATTAATTACTGCCATCAATCAATTCACAGTGAATTCTCGACACATTTAGTGTTGTGTTATTGTTGTGCTGTTCAATTATTGTTTGCATGTGTGGATGTTGTTGAGTGTCCATGGAACTTACTTTGATTCATGTTCCTCATCATTACGAGCTCTCTCTGAGCGTGATCTTGCTTCCAAATTTAATTTAGCTGCCGTCTCATTCCCTCAGGCTGCCTGCAACTGAAATAGCTAAAACCTTTCATGGTTATATATTTGTGTAAGGGATACAGCGCGGAAACAGGCCCTTCGGCCCATCGAGCCCGCGCCGACCAGCGATGCCCGCACACTAATGGCCTTGTCCCACGGTACGAGTTCATTCCAAGAGCTCTCCCGAGTTTGCCCTCATTCTAACTCCGAGATTTGCGGTAATGGCCACTCATCGGTACTCGGGGCTCTCGTGGACATTTTTCAACATTTTTCACGAGTCTTCCCGAGCTAACCTGCCGTTAGCGAGTCTTCCCGAGTACCTGCCGTTAGCGTTACGACCCACTTAGAGACGTCACCAAGCTCCGACGTACCCGCTACGTTCATTCTCCATGCTTACCACGAGTTTGTTTTTTTTTTAAACTCGGGAGAGCTCTTGGAATGAACTCGTACCGTGGGACAGGGCCATAACACTAGGGACAATTTACACTTACACCAAGCCAATTAAACTATAAACGTGTACGTCTTTGTAGTGTTGGAGAAAACCGGAGATCTCGGGGAAAACCCACACTGTCACGGGGAGAACGCACAAATTCCGTACAGACAGCACCCATAGTTGGGATCGAACCCGGGTCCCTGGCGCTGTGAGGCAGCAACTCTACCGCTGCGCCACCGTGCTGCTATTTTGTGCAATTGATTGATTTGAAACTTCGGATGGCACTGGAAATCTGTGCTGGGGATAAAAACAAACGCAAGGTTTGGAGCAGATCAATTCCCCCCTCTCCCGCAAGCCTGCATGCCTGTTCGATCAGCTCTAAGATTAAGCACTTAGTGCAATGCTGATTAGTGCCATTCATGTACGGTTTGGAACAAGACAGAGTGCTGTAAGGATAAATACAGACAGTGCTAATTGATTGTGTGATGAGTGATGGCTTCTGAACTGCAGGCAGGGGATTCTGGCCTGCAATCTGTAATTTATGTAAAACTGAAGGTTTAATACAAACTCTGGAGTTTTGCTGGATTTGTCTTTCAGTGGCAGAGGCAAACTTTGCACAAGCTCTCCCTTGCAGATTAAGTGGAGAGGCCAGAGCATTCCACTGATATTGAACAGCGGAGACCTTTGAAGAGCAGAGAGGTTTCGAATGATTTCCAATTGCAAGTTTCTCATTTAAAATACAGGCATAACCTTACAATGGTCTTTTTTTCTACTTTTTTTTCCTCCTTTTCTTTCTAATAATGTAAATACTGATTCTGTTCTATTCTGTTCTGTAGTTTTTTTGCACAATCCGCAGGTATTGCCACTTTCATTTCATTGGACATCTTATATGTGTATGTGCCAAATAAACTTGACTTTACTTGGTACCAAAGTTATTTTATTCGGAACCACACGTCTTCAACTGATTCGATGTTGCTTGCTTTTATATAGTACAGGTCCACCACTGATTTTCCGGCACCCTTGGTTCCAGATATTTTGCAGGATTGTCCCTTTTGCCGGACCAACGGAGGTCACGGCCTCCGGGAGGAGTCCAACATGTACCAGAACGTTCCACCTAGGCCGCCGAGATACCGGCCCACGGATTCGGCCTCGGAGGTTGGCTGTGGGAACGGATATGCCGGCTCCGAGCGGGCCGGAGTTCCAGAGCCCCGGCCACGGGGGGCCAAATTCCACCTGCCGATCGACCGCGGAAGACCCAATGAGGTTGAGATTGACCACCTCGCCTGGCCTAGGCGCCACATTTTTTGGGGAACTTCCAGGGGGGGGGGTTTCAAGTGCACTCGTGAATCTTTGACCGGATTAAAGGAGGTGTCGGATATACACCTGGTGTGGCATTGGTACTGTGTGTCTACACACCAGCTTACAAGGTCAACATCATCAAGTCAAGAGTCAAGTGAGTTTTATTGTCATGTGTCCCAGATAGGACAATGACATTCTTGCTTGCTGCAGCACAACAGAATATGTAAACATAATACAGAACAGGAGATACAAGTTCAGTGTGTCTATATACCATAGACCATATATATACACAATAAATCAACAGTTAAAGTGCAATAGGCTGTTATTGTTCGGAGTTTGTTTGATGGCGTGTTTACTAGCCTGATGGCTGTGGGAAGAAGCTGTTCCTGAACCTGGATGTTCCAGATTTCAGGCTCCTGTACCTTCTTCTCGATGGCAGTGCAGAGATGAGTGTGTGGCCAGGATGGTGTGGGTCTTTGATGATGTTGGCAGCCTTTTTGAGGCAGCGACTGCAATAGATCCCCTCGATGGTGGGGAGGTAACAGCCGATGATGGACTGGGCAGTGGTCACAACTTTCTCCATTCTTTTCCGCTCCTGGGAGTTCAAGTTACCGAACCAAGCTACGATGCAACCAGTCAGTATGCTCACCACTATGCACCTGTAGAAGTTCGTTGAAAATATTAGCGACGCAGTGGTTCTGGTTTCTGACAGGCACGGTGACGGACGCGCCTCACATCTCCGTCCTCCACTAAAAGCTCCTCTTTTGTCTCCACACGTACATCTTCCGTCAACGTCTTCAGCATCGTCTGGTTTGGCCATCCCTGGGTCACGTCATCCATCGGTGGTTCCCACAGCGCAACCTTGTTTGCTGGTCATTTCTGGGTAACGTTGGCAGTGACCAGCGAGCCTCATCCCTCTCCATCTGATCTTCTCGGTCAGAGATGGAATCTCCCCGTAGAGCTGGCCGTTGGTGAAGTCGTCTCTCCAACTGAGCATTTGGGTGTAGGTACCATCGAGAGACTTGGACAGTGCTCAAGTGAGAGTCCATGCCTCACACCCGTACAATAATATGGTCTCTACAGTTGCATGGAATAATCTCAGTTTGGGACCCTAATGGGGCTGTCCCACTAATTCAAGAGCTCTCCCGAGTTTATTAAAAAAATCAAACTCGTGGTAAGTACGTAGCGGGTACGTCGGAGCTCGGGACATCTCTTAGCGGCTCGTAACGCTAACGGCTGGTACATGGGAAATGCGGTAAGCTCGTGAAGGCTCGTGAAGAGCCCCGAGTACCCACGAGAGCCTTTACTGTAATTCTCCAAGTTCGAATCAGGGGAAACTCGGGAGAACTCTTGAATTAGCTCGCACAGTGGGACAGGCCCATTAGACATCCGAGACGTCTTGATTTTGCCCATGTTATTGAGGGCTTTCCATGTACAAGGTCCCTGTGTGCCTACACACCAGCGTACAATGCCACTGTATATCTACACCAGCGTACACAGTCTTTTTTTTCTCCTTCTTAACAAGGACGTTATTCAGTATTTGTACTTTACAGTGTACCAGGAGGTACAAAGACTTTCAATAGTCACATTGCACCAGGCGGTCATTTTAATACAATAGTTCCATCGTTGTCTACAATGCACATGACCCCTCCCCCCCCCCCCCCATGGCGACCAGCGTTCAACGAAGGCCTCCAGCGTCCCCGTGGACACCGCGTGTTCCCTCTCCAGGGACCCATGAGCACGGACATAGGCCCGGAAGAGGGGCAGGCAGCCGACTCTGGCATGACCATCGACCGCCCGCTGCCCGGACCCGCGAATGGCCGTGTTGGCCAGGACCAGGAGCAAACCGACAGTGAGATCCCACCCCCTCGATCGGCCGTCCCCACTCCCTGCCTTGTGCCCAAATACAAAAATCATGGGATTAAATTGGAACGAGGAGCAGCCCCCTCAGATATTGGTACAGGGGCAGCAACCTCCCACACTCCATATACACGTGAAACGCGGTCTCTTCCTCGCCGCAGAGGTTACAGGCGGCCGGTGAGTCCGAGTACAATGTCATTGTTTGTCCACACACCAGTGTGGCGATGCCATTGTGTATCTGGACTCCTGTACAGCGCAGTAACAGTGAGTCTGAACTCCATGATAGCAGGGTCTCAGTGCATCGCTCTGTATCCGTGCTGCCTGCTACTCTATGAAAATGCAGCTTTAATGAAGGAAAAACGCTCGACGAGCACATGCCAAACAAGGGAGAAGGACGGTTAATCCTCCCTCAATCTGTGAACATCTTTCTCATGGAGAGAAACCCTCTTCTTCTTCTTGCGTATGGCGTGCACAGCCTAAAGTTGTTGGACAACTTGTTCTATTTGATGTTAAAGAAGGAACTGCAGATGCTGGAGAATCAAGGGTTACACAAAAAGCTGGAGAAACTCAGCGGGTGCAGCAGCATCTAAGGAGCGAAGGAGGTAGGCGACGTTTCGGGTCGAGACCCTTCTTCAGACTGGAAGTCTTTTCTATTTGATCTTGTTTGATTGTGCACGCCAGGTTGATTGCATTCGTCGAGACAGGGCGGACCACGTGAAGGTTGCAATCTCCTGCCCCATGGAGAGAAATGATTTCACAACAAGGATGTCAGCGGTTATGGGGAGAAGGCAGGAGAATGGGGGTGAGAGGGAAGGTTAGATCAGACATGCTTGAATGGCAGAGGAGACTTAATGAGTCTGATTCTGCTCCTAAAACAGGTGAACAATCCAGTGAGTGGATTCATGTGAAGGAGTTAGTTTTTATGAGCATTCGATGTGGTTATGACAAAGCTTGAGGTGCATGTGTCTTCTCCAGCACATGTTGTCATGTTGCTTAATATATATTATAGTAAGGCCAAATTCAGTATGTTGGAGCTCGAGTGTCAGAGATATTGATTTAAAAACAAATAATGTTAGTGTCCAATAAAGTGATTACTACTCCCATGTTATAATTCGATATGGAACGTTAGTTAAATAATCTTGAAAGGAAACGGAAAGATCCATTCAGTTATGCACACCACTGTCAAATGTGAAGGCTGTATCAGTGTTTACTCCACTCTCAGCTCGATCACAACCATTTTCATTCCTCAAGCTTGAGGAAGTATTCTTCAAAGTACTGATGGCAGCTTCTTCAAGTAAGCTACTGAGCTCAGTTGGCTGAGATCAACTTCCACTGAGCTCCAAAGCTCTTAATTCTTAGTGCTAACAGAATCAAGGGATATGGGGGAGAAAGCAGGAAAGGGGTATTGATTTTAGATGATGAGCCATGATCATACTGAATGGCAGTACTGGCTCGAAGGGCTGAATGGCCTACTCCTGCACCTCTTTTTCTGTCTTTCTATGTTCCTCTCTGTTTCAAAATGTGTAGAATGCTTAGAGTTCAACATTTGGTTTATTGTCAGGTGTACAGTGAAAAGCTTTTGTTGCGTGCTAACCACTCAGCGGAAAGACAATACATGGTTACAATCGAACCATCAACAATGTACAGGTACACGATAACGGGAATAACAAGAATAACATCTAGTTATTGATAAAGCCAGAAAATTCAGATTAAAGATAGTAGCTCAGGTCTGCTCTCTGGATGGTGGTAGGATGATTCAGTTGCCTGATAACAGCCAGGACGAAACTGTCCCTGAATCTGGAGGTGTGCGTTTTCACACTTCTGTACCTTTTGCCTGATGGGAGAGGGAAGAAGAGGGAGTGGCCAGGGTGTGACTCATCCTTCAGGATTTCACCTCCGCACAGCCCAACATTGAATACTGTTTAGTTTAGTCTAGAGATAAAACGCAGGACTGAGTCCACACCGACCAGCGATCCCCGCACATTAACACTATCCTACACACACCAGGGACAATTTACATTTATACCAAGCCAATGTACCTACAAACCTGTGCCTCTTCGGATTGTGGGAGAAAACTGCAGATCTCTAAAGAACTAAACAACTTTCCACCAATTACACCAGAGTCTCGTTAAGCCTTGGGGCTTCCCAGATGATACTTTTGAAGTTGTTTTCATTGTACCCGTCTCACAACATTGAAGATACATTTGGACAGGCACATTAATAGGACAGGTTCAGAGGGTTATAGGCCAACAGCCAGCAGGTGGGACCAATGCAGATGAGGCATGTTGGTCAAAGTGGACGAGTTGGGCCGAAGTATTTCCACGTTGTATGACTCTAACTACCTCCTCCGGCAGCTCATTCCATAATACTTACCACCCTTTGACATTGCCCATTAAGCTTGTAATACATCTTCACCCCACCTCGCCTAAATCAATGTCCCCTTGTTCTTGTCCTAGAGTTCTTAGTTAAATCTATGTCACCTGGTTCCTGATGAAACCTATTACCTCTAGTTCTTGATTAAACACAAGTCACCTGGTTCTTGATTAAACCACATCCTTTTGTTCTTGATGAAACTATGTCCTTGTTAATTTCTCTCTCTTGTGCCTCATGGACAAATCAACTTTGAATGGAGAACAAAAATAGGTAGTTAATGGTATCTTACTACTATATACCCGTTTAGTGCATCCTAATTGGTTTTCCAATCTCCGGTACTAATCAGGAATCTATCTATCTCTGCCTTAAAAATATCCACTGACTTAGCCTCCAGAGCCGTCTGTGGCAAAGAATTCTACAAATTCACCACGCTCTGACTAAAGGAATTTCTCCTCATCTCCTTCCTAAAGGTACGTCCCTTTATTCTGAGGCCATGGCTTTTGATCCTAGACTTGCACACTAGTGAAAACACCCTCTCCACTTCCACTCTACCCAGGCCTTTCACAACAGCACCCTCCGGCTAAAGAAATTCCTCCCCATCTCCTTCCTAAAGGTAAGTCCTTTTATTCTGAGGCTATGGCCTCTGATCCTATTTAAGCAACTGCTGACAATATCATAGCTAATGGCAGTGCTATCTTTGAACTAAATTAGGTTATGAGAAGAAGACACATATGTACGGGTGTCAGGAGTTGCGGGGAGAAGGCATAAGAATGGGATTAGGAGGGAGGTAGATCATTGATGATTGAATGACAAAGTAGACTTGATGTTGGTAGATTTCCTAATCTGAGGAAAGACATTCTTGCCATTGAGGGAGTACAGAGAAGGTTCATTCCTGGGATGGCAGGACTTTAGTATGAAGAAAGATGGATAGACTCGGCTTGAATTTAGAAGATTGAGGGGAGATCTTATAGAAACGTACAAATTTCTTAAGGGGTTGGACAAGCTAGATGCAGGAAGATTGTTCCCGATGTTGGGAAAGTCCAGAACAAGGGGTCACAGTTTAAGGATAAGGGGGAACTCTTTTTGGACCGAGATGAGAAAAAAAAATTCACACAGAGAGTGGTGAATCTGTGGAATTCTCTGCCACAGAAAGTAGTTGAGGCCAGTTCGTTGGCTATATTTAAGAGGGAGCTAGATGTGGCCCTTGTGGCTAAGGGGATCAGGGGGTATGGAGAGAAGGCAGGTACAGGATACTGAGTTGGATGATCAGCCATGATCATATTGAATGGCGGTGCAGGCTCGAAGGGCCGAATGGCCTTATCCTGCACCCATGTTCTATGGGCTGAATGGTGTAAATCTGCTCCTATCACTAATGAACTTGTATCTCTTAATGCTGCAGCGCTCTGCTTTAGAGAATTCTGTGAACTATTTGAAGGCTGTTCCAATCTTTTCCCTGCTTGTTGTCCAAAGCCATGGGGTGGTGTCCTGTGTGCTTTTTGTTTTGTCTCCTTGTCACAAGTCACTTGTGCTTCGCCTCACTCGTTTTGCAAGCAGCGCTCCCTGAGAATTGGCTCTGCCGTTTCAATTGGAACGAGTGCTCTTGATGTAAATCTTTCTCCGCCATTCTGAAAGGGACAATCTGCTGACTGGGCAACTATTTCCACCCACTCTATCCTTGAAAGTGTTTTGAGTTTTTTACTCGTCTAATTGAAACCGTAACATGACCTGTTCCAAATGAGCCTTTCCTCACAGCTAGCTGTGGGTGAAGTTGTATTGAACACATTCAGTGAATCCCAATGCAACAATTTAATCCACAGCACTGCCCATTATATACCATTTCCACCCATCCATAGCTTCATTTAAAATGACTTTGTTTTAATCTCAGCTGAGCAATTTAAACAGAGATAAGCACATTTTACAAATTAAGTATTTTTATTTGCTGACATGGCCTTGCTTATTAACGTTGTTACACTTGCATTAATGGAATACAATCCAGCATAATTTCAGCAATTTTTAGTGGGCTCATCACCATCATTTTTTAATAGGAAGGTGCAAATTGTCAGAAATACAGAGATAGTCACAGACAATAGGTGCAGGAGTAGGCCATCCGGCCCTTTGAGCCAGCACTGCCATTCAATTTGATCATAGCCTATGATCATTGTGATTATAGAGAGATACAGCATGGAAACTGGCTCTTCGGCCCAACTTGCCCACAACAGCCAACAGCTCCCATCTACACTGGTCCCATCTGCCTGCGTTTGCCCCATATCCTTCCAAACCAGCCCTATCCATAAACCTATCTACATTTGTCAAACTTTGCGATAGTCCCAGCCTCAACTACCTCCTCCGGCAGCTCATTCCTTGCACCCATGTGCTTGCATATGTAGTTTTGTTTAACTGAGCTACGGTGAAACGCTTGTTTACGTGCTGTCCAGTCAAAGAAAATACTCGACATGAAATACAATTGAGCTGTCTACGATGCACAGGTAACGAGATGCCAGTGCACAGCTGCCAGAGGAGGTAGTTGAGGCAGGGAGTATCGCAACGTTTAAGAAAAAGTTAGACGGGTACATGGATAGGACAGGTTTGGAGGGATACGGACCAAACACAGGCAGGTGGAACTAGTGTAGCTGGGACACGTTGGCCAGTGTGGGCAAGTTGGGACGAAGGGCCCGTTTTCATGCTGTATGACTATGATGCTATAACGCGTAACGGGCACAAGGTTTAGTGCAAGATATACTGTGGAGGTCTGATCAAAGCATTCAGAGTTCTCCAATGAAGCCTCGCCCATACACCCAAACACTCCCAGTGGAGAATTGTCACCATGAGGACAATTGTGTCCTCTCGTGTTTAATTAGTGTGGATAAAAGAGTTTGTACGTTGTCCCCGTGAACTGCGTGGGTTTACTCTGGGTTCTCTGGTTTCCGCCCACACTCCAAAGACGTGCAGGTTTGTGGGTTAATTGTCTTCTGTAAATTGTCCCTTGCGTGTAGGATAATGCTGGTGTATGAAGTGATCGCTGTTCCGTGCGGACTCGGTGACCTGACGGAACCGTTTCCGTGCTGTACTTCTAATGACTAAAGTCTAATTGATTGAAGAATTAAAGGAGAGATGAGAAATCTAGAGGGCGGCTGGAATGTGGAATCCAGTGCCTGAGCAACATGGTCGGGATGAAACGCACGTTGGAATTAAAATGTACTTGCCTTGTACTTGAGAAGGTGAGACTGTCGGATTATATCTTCAATCATGCTTTGTATCTTCATTCATGCTTCGAATATTTTACATCTATGGTGATAGAAGTGATTCAACATAAAGTTTTACCTGCCATGAATAACTCCCAACTGTGCTGCAATACTGGTGAAACATTCGTCCTGATCCCATAACATATTCATTTTATTGTTATCCATCAATCTTTCTCTCTCTGCCTTCAATGTACAGAATAACGGAAAACTGATCATTTAGTTTAGTGATCCAACGTGGAAACGGGCCACCTCGTCCGCGCCTGCCAGCGATCCCCGTACACAAGCGGTATCCCACACACACTCGCGCGAGGGACACGTTACAATTTTACCAAGCTAATTAACCTACAATCTGAATGTCTTTGGAGTGTGGGAGGAAACCGGAGCGCCCGGAGGAAACTCACATGGTCACAGGATGAATGTACAAACTCCACACGGGCAACACCCGTAGTCAGGATCAAGGATTGGCTTTGGTAAAAACTGGAAATTATCCCATGTGGGTGTAGGATAGTGTTCGTGTGCGGGATTGCAGGTCTCAGTGGGCCGAATGGCCTGTACCTGCATGGTATAAGGATACTTAAGGATAAGGGGGAAATCGTTTAGGACCGAGATGAGAAGGACTTTTTTTCACACACAGAGTGGTTTGTCTCTGGAACTCTCTGCCACAGAGGGTGGTTGAGGCCAGTTCATGGGCTATATTTAAGAGGGAGTTAGATGTGGCCCTTGTGGCTAAGGTGATCAGAGGGTATGGAGAGAAGGCAGGTACGGGATACCGAGTTGGATGATCAGCCATGATCATATTGAATGGCGGTGCAGGCTCGAAGGGCCGAATGGCCTACTCCTGCACCTAATTTCTATGTTTCTATGTATGATGTTATGTATCTTTAAAAGCTAAAAAAATATTAATTCTTGAATTATTTTTGAATTTCAATGTAAAGTCACTTTCTTGGTGTGGGTTGTGGGGGAATTCAGTTTAGTTCAGTTTATTGTCACGTGTACCGATGTGAAAAGCTTTTGTCGCCTGCTGTCCAGTCAGCGGTAAAACAATAAATGGTAACACATCATTGAGTAACACCCTTGCATGTTCAAATCTGACTTGAATCCAAAACATTTGCTCATCAGCTTAAAATCAATATAAGATATAAAGAGAAAGGTTGTTTTACATTCATTGCCCTGACCATCAGTAATTGATGACATTTTCAAGACGTTGTCATCTTCTGAAGAACAAAAGATTAATTACCAATTTTGTTTGTCTTTCATTGAGGCTACAAGTTCCATTTAGCCGAGTTAGTACTCAACTGGAATAACTTACTGTGTAGTAATGAATTGCAGAAAGCTGGTTAAAACTGAGGACAGACACAAAATGGTGGAGTAACTCAGCGGGACAGACAGCATCTCTGGAGAGAAGGAATGGGTGATGTTTTGATTCGAGACCCTTCATGACCCAAAACTTCACCCATTGCTATTCCCCAGCGCTGCTGTCTGTCCCGCTGAGACTCTGGCATTTTGTGTCTGTCTTTGGAATCAGTTACTTCCATTTCCTTCTATTAGTGAAGGTAATTCAAGTGACGGCACTGCGGCGCAGCGGTAGAGTTGCTGCCTCACAACACCGGGTTCAATCCTGTCTACCGGTGCTGTCTGTATGGAGTTTTCACGTTCTCTCTGTCACCGTGTGGGTTTTCTCCGGGTGCTCCAGTTTCCTCCTACATTCCAAGGACGTCCAGGTTTGTAGGTTAATTGGCTTGTGGAAATTGTCCCTAATGCGTAGGATAAAGCTACTGTTTGGTGATCGCTGGTCGGCACGGACTCGGCAGGCCGAAGACCTTGTTTCCACGCTGGATGTGTAAAACTAAAAACTGGGTCTTTATGGATTTACTTTAGGTTAGAGATACATTCGGCCCACCGAGTCCACACCGACCAGCGATCCCCGTACGCTAACACTATCCTACACACACTAGGGACAATTTGCATTCCTACCAAGCCAAGTAACCTACAAATGTGTAGGTCTTTGGAGCGTGGGAGGAAACCGAAGATCTCGGAGAAAACCCACACGGTCATGGGGAGAACGTACAAACTCGGTACACACAGCACCCGTAGTCGGGATTGAACCCGGGTCTCCGGTGCTGTAAGGCAGCAACCCTACCTCCATGCCACCATGTGTCATTATTTTGTCACCCTACCTTTCCATATTTCTTGCCATTGATCTGAACACACTGGCTGTTTACTGTCTCAGTCTGGTAGAGCCTTTCGCAGGCACCAGTGTAAAGGCTAGCAGCTAATTATTTATTCATGGGAGACCAGCAGTTTTACTAGCCAATGTTATATTTCCAATCCTACCTCATGGAATCTGCTTCCAATATTGAGATAGCAAAGCATTTTAAATAGATCCCATGAAAGAGGTAGTAGACTTCTATGACAGTGCCCATATGAAGTGAAGCTTAATTCTGGCACGCTGAATATTTTAAATCACATTTTGCCTGTTCCAGCAATGGCCATTGTTCTCTTTATTAACACTGACAATATTAAGTAATTTTATTTGCAACGTCTCATTTCATAATATTTGACTACAAGTTTCCATGATATAATTAGAGAAAGTTCGTTTAGAGGCGCAGCGCGGAAACAGGCACTTCAACCTACAGAGTCCGCACCGACCAGCGATCCCCGCACACTGACTCTATCCCACACACACACGGGACAATTTGCACTTATGCCAAATTAATTAGCCAACAAACCTGGCTTTGCAGCGCCAGGGACCTGGGTTCGATCCCGACTACGGGTGCTTGTCTATACGCTCTCCCCGTGAACTGCATGGATTTTCACCGAGATCTTTGTTTTCCTCCCACATGCCAAAGACGTACAGTTTTGTAGCATAATTGGCTTGGTACAAGTGTAAATTGTCCCTAGTGTGTATAGGATGGTGTTAGTAAGTACATTTTATTTATATAACACGTTTAAATCAACTTGCATTGAAACCAAAGTGCTTTACATGGAAGAAATAATCTTTTCCGTACATCCATAGAAAATGTTTTGAAAGAAAAATGACAACACATTATAGAATTTAACAGCAGAATCAGCATTTTCCACTGTGGGGAAAGGACCAGAAAGTTGAGTCTTCCTCCGTGGTCGCCCGAGGTCGGGGCCTAGTTGTGGCCTCCGCAGCCAATCTGATGTTTTGAGGCCCTCTTGCCGGATGATGGAACTCCGGCGTCGGGAGAAACACTCCTCAGCGGCTTGGAGTGTGTGGAACAGCCGATCCCGCCCCGGAGAACGCGGCTCCCGATGTCCACAGGCCGCGCGGGGATGTGCCGGGATCGCTGTTCGGCACGGACTCGATGGGCCAAAGGGCCTGCTTTTGTCCTGATTCTCCAGACTGAACTAAACCTTGGGCACATTGCGTTACGTTGAGTGGCACTACCATTGAATTAAATTGCAAGGGCTGAGAGTAGGTTTGGCAGCTTTAATCTGGCGGTCTATGAGGAACAATGTGCCAAAACCTACAGCAGAATTGTAAGCTGCCAATACCCAGTATCTCACTCCCTTTAACCTCAGGGACCAGCCCTAGTTCCTTGAGAAAGGCATGCCAGAAGCAACACAGGATTACACACTGTGGACGGAGCCCAGTTAATGTAGCTTTAGCAGCACGAAACATCACCCAGGGCAAAGTCGGCTAATTGTTTGGCACCCCATCCATCATTTGCTTCTCCAACGACATAATAATTGCAGTGTGCACTATTGGCGAAGAGCGCAGCAATTCCTCACGTATGCTCTTCTGACGGTATCTTCCAAACCCACAGCACCACATGGGAACGCCCACTATTTCAGGATTTTCTCCAAGTTGGGCGTTACCTTGGCTAACGTAAATGTATTTCTGTTCCTCCACCAAATTGGATTTAAGTGCCGGATATCTTTGTCCAACAGGACGGCAGCAATGCCATTGTGACAAATCTATTCAAGACGGTGACAGGCGGCACAGTGGTGCAGCGGTAGAGTCGCTGCCTGAATAAAGCGGGAGGCTAATTCAATGCTGGAATTTATATCAAGAGGACTGGAATACAAAAACAGAGATGAAATGCTGTGGCTCTATAAGGTGCTGGTCAGCGTGAGGGGGGGGGGGGGGGGGGGGGGGGGGAGAGGGGTCCCCGCTTTGAGGGGGCTGATTCAAGCCCCACCATTCGGGGCGGACGAAGATGCTGTTGCCGGAGTTCGGAGTCGGTCACCATCTCCAGACGTTACTGGCCACAGGGCCCATGGCCGAAGCCTCACGTGTGTGTGCGCATGCGATACATGCGCGGCTGCCAATAAATTGTGTGTCCCCCCCCCCATGTTTTGATAGTGATTTCCGTGCCTGCTGGTCAGTCTGCATTTGGAGTACTGTGAGCAAATGTACAATTATAATACTAAGCCAATTAGCCTACAAACCTGGCCTTCCAACGCCAGGGAACCACGTTCGATTCTGAATACGGGTGCTGTCTGTACAGAGTTTGTACGTTCTCCCCGTGACCTGCGTGGATTTTGTCCAGGTGTTCCGGTTTCCTCCCACAATCCAAAGATCCACAGGATTGGAGGTTAATTGGCTTTGGTTTATAAAAAAAAAAGTAAATTGTCCCTAGTGTCGGATCGTGCAAGTGTACGGGGTGATCGCTGGTCAGCGCAGACGCGTTGGGCCGCAGGGCCTGTTCCCGAGCCGTATTGCTAAAGTAAAGGTGGCTCCACGTTCAACTTCATAATAACAATTAAGGTTGGGTAGTCTTCATAAATCTTCTCAGGGACGACAACGTCCAAATGCAATAAACTTTCCAAAGACTGGGGGAAGTTTATGCTCATAAAATTTACTACTCAACTAACCAATACTGACAGCTTTGCAATGAGAACATTTCTTAAATATTTTCCCACTGATAAACCTGTGTGGGTGGATCCGAAATGTGAATGATGAATGACTGAAATTGATAGAATTGAACTGCCTGGTTAAGTAAATAGGCAGATGTGATTCATTACATTTTGCCCTGGTTTAAAATCACATTCACACATTGAGTGGCACTAGTGGTAGAGCTACTGCATTGAAACACACAGAACAGTGAAAGGCCTTGATAGAGTGCATGTGGAGAGGATGTTTCCACTAGTGGGACATTCTAGAACCAGAGGTCAAAGCCTCAGAATTAACGGACATTCCTTTAGGAGGAGAAATTCCTTTAGTCAGAGGGTGGTGAATCTGTGGAATTCTTTGTTACACAGAAGGCTGCGGAGGCCAAGTCAATGGGTATTTAAGCCAGAGATAGCTAGTTATTGATAAATACAGGTGTCAAAGGTTATGGGGAGAAGGCAGGACATCTCATCTCCTTCCTAAAGGTACGTCCTTTTATTCTGAGGCTGTGTCCTCTGGTCATACACAAGCAAACTGCTGATGATATTATGGCTAATGGCAGTGCTATATTTCAACTACATAAGGTTATGAGAAGAAGACACATATACGGGTGTCGGGGGTTATGGGGAGAAGGCAGGACAATGGGGTTAGGAGAGAGAGATAGATCAGCCGTGATTGAATGGTGGAGTAGACTTGATGGGCTGAATGGCCTAATTCTACTCCTATCACTTATGACCTTCTGACACACGGCGGAAACCCATGCGGTCCCAGGGGGAAGTTCATGAGAGGTTTCCTCCTGTATCCTAAAGGCATGTGGGTTTGTGGGTGAATTGGCATCTGTAGATTGACCCTAGTGTGTAAGGAGTGGATGCAGAAGTGTATAGCTGCTGCACCCGCTGAGTTTCTCCAGCTTTTTGTGTAACCCTGTGATAACATAGATCTAGTTTGAATGAATGATCAACGTTCTCAGTGGTCTGAAGTGCCTGTCTCCATATATAGGAAGGAACTGAAGATGGACACAAAATCCTGGAGTAACTCAGCGGGTCAGCCAGCATCTTTGCGGAAAAGGAAAAGGTGCCGTTTTGGGTTGAGACCCTTGTTCAGACTCTGCCTGATCCGCTGAGTTACTCCAGCATTTTGGGCATTTTCCCTTGCTGCATATTTCCATCAAATAATTGCATTATCAGAAAAGTTCTGAAAAATGTTACCAGCTTCGTGATACTGACCATAAGTATTCAAGAAATATTATCCATGTTAACTGCGACCTGTGCAAACAACCTTCAGTCTGTAAACTGAACTAAACTCTGGAGGATTGCAAAGACAACATTATTTTTTGCCAGATCTGTTGTTTGGGAATACAATTGATTTTTTCTAAACTGCATTTGCAATAATAAAATTTAATGATTCATAAAGAATGGATGCATGATATTCTCTCTTCAAGGCCTAGATGTGCATGCAGTGTATACTAGTTCCATCATTATACCTGCATACCATTTCTAACTGTCAATGATGTAGTCCATTAATTTTAATGGTTGTTACGATAATTTTCTAATGTTTTTCTAGTTGCTCAGAAGTCCTGTTATTTTTTTTATTACCAAACTAACTCTAAAACCGTTCTTATGAACCCAAAGGTTTTTTTTTGTTTCAGGGTGGCACGGTGGTGCAGCAGTAGAGTTGCTATCTTACTACGCCAGAGAACCGGGTTCGATCCTGACTACGGGTGCGGAGTTTGTATGTTATCCCCGTGACCTGTGTGGGTTTTCTCCAGGAGCTCTGGTTTCCTCCCACACTGCACAGGCGTATAGGTTTAAAGGCTAATTGGCTTGTTAAAATGGTCCCTAATGTGTTTAAGATTATTTTAGTGTGTGATGGTCGCTGTTTGGCATGGACTCCAGGGGTCCTAGGGCCTATTTCTGCACTGTATCTCAGAATTTAAAGGTATTGTGTAATTATGGTGTAATTAAAAAGGTATGGAATGCCTCACTCCCTGATGACATAATGTGAGATCAGGTTAGTGGTACACCATTGGGCAACACTCGCTTGAATTTGGGAGATTGAGGGGTGGATCTTATAGAGACTGACAAAATTCTTAAGGGGTTGGACAGGCTAGATGCAGGAAGATTAGTCCTGATGTTGGGGAACTCCAGAACAAGGGGTCACAGTTTAAGGATAAGGGGGAAGTATTTTAGGACTGAGATGAGAAGATCATTTTTCACACAGAGTGGTGAGTCTGTGGAATTCTCTGCCACAGAAGGTAGTTGAGGCCAGTTCATTGGCTATATTTAAGAGGGAGTTAGATGTGGCCCTTGTGGCTAAAGGGATCATGGGGTATGGAGAGAAGGCAGGTACAGGATACTGAGTTGAATGATCAGCCATATCATATTGAATGGTGGTGCAGGATCGAAGGGCTGAATGGCCCACTCCTGCACCTATTTTCTATGAACACAGCTTTCCCAAAAAATTACGGGTTAATAATCCAATGGAATTTACAACCAGCAAATTCAGAAAAAACTTTGCGTGACTGAATTCTTTTGTCTTATCACTTAGTCGAATTTTCCTATGCTTCCAACATCATTTATATTTTATGCTTTTGGTTTTGAGTTTGCTCTTTGTCATAGAGTCAGTGATAGTGTGGAAACGGGCCATTCGGCCCAACTTGCCCACACCGGCCAACATGCCCCAGCTACACCAGTCCCACCTGCCCGCGTTTGGTCCATATCCCTCCAAACCTGTCCTATCCATGTACCCGTCGTCTAACTTTCTTAAATATTGGGGTAGTCCCAGCCTCAACGACCTCCTCTAGGGGGCTCGTTCCATACACCCACTGCTTTCTGATTTCTCCGGGTGCTCCGGTTCCCCCCCCACCCCCCCCCCCTACATCCCAATGATGGACGGGTTTGTAGGTTAATTGAACTTCTGTAAATGATCTGTAGCGTATAGGATAGAACTAGTGTATTCTTCCCCACTATTGGAAACATCCTCTCCACATACCAAATAATGAAAGGCCTGGATAGGGTGTAAGTTTCAAAGAGGTCCAGCGAGTACAGGCCCAGTTAAACGTTCGTCCAAAGCTTGTGTACAAAAACTTGCTGAGTTGGACGTTCTACTCGAGTAATAAAACCACCGAACAAATCTCCAGACATGATTTATCATTAATTGACTTTATGACATAGAGGTTGCAGTTGCAATAAGAGTTTTTGCTGACTAGCTGTAAAATACACTGTACTATCATCTTCCACTCAATGTGCAGAATCCATAACATATTCACTGTCAGAGGTTTTGCTGGACAATAACAAACATTTTATCCCAAGTGTGGCGCAGCAGTGGAGCTGCCTTGTATGCTTAATGTTAATAACCATATAACAATTACAGCACGGAAACAGGCCCTCTCGGTCCTTCCAGTCCGTGCCGACCATTTATTTTCCCCTAGTCCCATCTACCTGCACTCAGACCATACCCCTCCATTCCCTTCCCGTCCATATACTTATCCACTTTACTTTTAAATGTTAAAATCGATCCTGCCTCCACCACTTCTGCAGGAAGATCATTCCACACAGCCACCACTCTCTGATTAAAGAAGTTCCCCCTCGTGTTACCCCTAAACTTCTGTCCCTTAATTTTCATGTCATGCCCTCTTGTTTGAATCTTTCCTACCCTCAATGGGAAAAGCTTATCCACACATATTTTAATAGATTAAAATTAACCCCAAACTCCCCCCCCCCCCCCCCCCTCCCTCCCAAATTCTTGAGCCACCACATCTGTCCCTCTGGCTCTACATCCGTATCAAATTTGCACCCCTTGGCAATGGTCACTTGCACCTCTTTGTAAAGCCAACAAACCCACATGCTTTATTACTAGCCATATGGGTGGCACGGTGGCGCAGCGGTAGAGTTGTTGCCTTACTGCGCCAGAGACCTGGGTTCGATTCCGACTACGGGTGCTGTCTGTACGGTGTTTGTGCTTTCTCCCCGTAACCTGCATGGGTTTTCTCCGAAATCTACGGTTTCCTCCCACACTCCAAAGACGTGCAGGTTCTTGGGTTAATCAGCTTGGTAAATGTAAAAATTTGTGTCTGTGTCTCTATTAGTGTACGGCGATTGCTTGTCCTGTTTCCGTGATGTATCTCTAAACTAAAGGCAGTCTGAAGATGCATTCCAACCTGAAATGTCACCTATTGTTTTCTCCAGAGATGCTGCCTGACCCGTTGAGTTACTCCAGCATTTTGTGTCTAACTTCCGTATAAACCAGCATCTGCAGTTCCTTCCTATTTGTCAGAGTGAAAAGCTGGAAAACGACCACAAAATGAAACCATAATCTTTTCTAGTTTATTTGTGGTCTTGAGACGTGTTTCCCATTCATTTATTAGCCAGTAAAGGGAAAGTCTTGTGTTTAATGAAACATGGCATTAATTTATCTTGAAGGTGCTGGACAATAAATTGCACATTCTCTGAATGTCAATGTGTTTTATCTAATGAGGGAACCACTTAGTGACTAAACGCCCCACTTACACGAACTTTAATGATATCGTAGTATATTTTAGAAGTGGAAAAGTTCTATTCAGACATGTCTCAAAAATTAAAATATATTTAAAGTCCAAACAATACATCATAAAAATGGATATTCAATCTATCTTAACTTTTAGGAAGTCATAGAGTGATACAGTGTGGAAACGGGCCCTTTGGCCCACACTAGCCAACATGCTCCAGCCACACTAGTCCCACCTGCCTGCGTTTGGTCCATATCCTTCCAAACCTGTACAGTGGTCAAGATAGCTTTAAAACCCTGTCCCACTGTACGAGTTCATTCAAGAGCTCTCCCGAGTTTTAAAAAAACTTGTGGTAAGCACGTAGAATGAATATAGCGGGTACGTCAGAGCTCGGGGGCATCTCTTAGCGGCTCGTAACGCCACCGGCAGGTACTCGGGGAAACGTGGTAAGCTCGGGAAGACTCGAAGATTTTTCAAAATGTCCACGAGAGCCCAGAGTACCTGCGAGCGGTTATTACTGTAATTCTCAGAGTTCGAATCAGGACAAACTCGGGAGAACTCTTGAATGAACTTGTACAGTGGGACAGGGCTTTTGAGATGAGAGGACAAAATTTGAAGACATGAGGGGCAGTAAGCGATGGGTGTCTAGATTGCGCTGCCAGTACCGGTGGTGGCAGAGGCAAATATGATCGTGGCATTTCAGCGTTTTTTAGATAGGTACATGGATAGGCGGGGAACAGTGTGATATGAATCACAGACAAGCAGAGGAGGTTAGTTTATGGAGGAAGAAACTGCCGATAGACACACAATTCTGGAGTAACTCAGCAGGACGGGCAGCATCTCTAGAGGGAAGGAATGGGTGATGTTTTGGGTCCAGACCCTTCTTCAGAACTGCAGATGCTGGTTTAAACCAAAGCAAGACACAAAAAAGCTGCAGTAACTTTTTAAAGCGGGACAGACAGCATTCCTGGAGAGAAGGAATAAGTTAGATGAGTTTAACCTGGCTCCATATTTGGCACGGACATTGTAGATATTAATAAAGCATATGGGTTTAAAGGCATATTTTGTTTAGTTTAGAGATACAGTGCAGAAACCGGCCCTTCGGCCCACCGAGTCCACGCTGACCAGCGATCGGCGACCAGCTAACACTGACCTAAACACACTAGGGATCTATTTACATTTATACATTGAAACCAAGCCAATTCACCCACAAACCTGCAGTTCTTTGGAGTGTGGGAGGAAACCAAAGATCTCGGAGAAAACCCACGCAGGTCACGGGGAGAACGTACAAACTCCGTACAGACAGCATCCATCGTGAGGAGGATAGAACCCGGGTCACTGGCGCTGTGAGGCAGCAACTCTACCGCTGCACCACCGTGCCACACATATGGCTAGTAATAAAGCATGTGGGTTTGGCTTTACAAAGAGGTGCAAGTGACCATTGCCAAGGGGTGCAAATTTGATACGGATGTAGAATCGGAAGGACAGATGGGGTGGCTCAAGAATTTGGGGTGGGGGGGGGGGAGAAGTTTGGGGTTACATTTAATCTATTAACATTACGCATACAACCAAGAATTCTGTTGGACCCGTCTCCATTTTGCTTCAGTAACATTCCCAGAAATTCCTCCAACTTGTAAAAATATGTTCTAGCTGCATTTCCAATGATATTGAGGCATTGGTGAACATACACTAGTTCGGTCGTACACAGTGGGGACAATGTGCAGAAACCACTTAGCCTGCAGACATGCAAGTATTTGGATTTTCAGGGGCTACCGGAGCACCTGGAGAAAGCCAACGCAGTCACGGGGAGAACGTTCAAACTCCATACAGACAGCACCCGTAGTCAGGATTGATCACGGGGTCTCTGGTGCCGTAAGGCGGCAACTGTTCCGCTGCGCCGCCATGCCGGTGTTGTGTCTGATTGTTGGAATATACTTTAGCTAGGGGTTTAAGCCTTAGAAAGGATACAGAGGCCTGGTGGTGAGCCATGCGTAGTACGAACCCTCGGCTCTGGAGGGAGGAATCGGGTGTCATGGTGACGGGGGGGTGGGGGGGGGGGGGGTCCCCAGGCGGTATACAAGGTCGGGCAATGCCCGTGCCCCGTGGTAGGAGTTGGGAGCTGTACGGAGGAAGAAATGAACGATAATTGCTTGCACAAACCTTGTGCCCTGTGCTTTTCTTGGCTGGACATCTGCGTATGGCCGCCACTCTATTTACTGTAATTATGCCAAGATGCAGGGCTTTTGTTACAATGATGAATACGGGGAGGCTCAGAGCAGATGCAGCGATGGGGAAACATAATGCTCGGCAAAGTGTGTGAAGTGTTTAGACAGGATAATGAGAAGGAATATTTTTCTGCAGAAAATATAATGAAACAAACTGTGCTTTCTGGAAAAAAATTATAGCTCTTGAAAATGGGTTGAAGATGAATTTCAGACCAGTGGAGAATGGTCAGGGAAAATGGATTTAATATGATAGCTCTTTCTCAAACCTCGCATAGACAGAATGGGTAGAATGGTCTCTTGCGCTGTATCTTTCCCGAACTGAGGAATAACCCAAATAACACATGGGATCACGTCGTCGTTGACAAATGATCAACTGCAGAGAACACAAAGTACCAGAGTAACTCCAGCAGGTCAGGCAGCATCTCCGGAGAACATGGATAGGTGACGTTTTGGGTCGGGTTGCCAGTATTCTTTTAGATTCACATGGATTCTAATACATCTACTGCAAGGGGCTAAGAAGTCTCTAGTTTTAATTTTTTTCCTTAATGTCAGTGCCTTCAGCATTGTGGCACTTGTATAGACCTGCTCTGAAATGTCAGCTTCAAATATGCGCTCGTATATAACCATATAACAATTACAGCACGGAAACAGGCCTTCTCAGGCCTTCTTGTGTCTATATGCATGCACTGCGGCACGGAGGCTCAGCGGTAGAGTTGCTGCCTCACAGCACCAGAGACCCGGGTTCAATCCTGACTACGGGTGTTGTCTGTACGGGGTTTGTACGTTCTCCTCATGACCTGCGTGGGCTTTCTCCGGTTTCTTCCCATACACCAAAGACGTGCAAGTTTGTAGGTTAATTAACTCGGAATAATTGTAAATTGTTGCTAGTGCGTGTAGGATACTGTTAGTGTGTGGCTCGATGGGGCAAAGGGCCTGATTCTGCTCTGAATCTAAAAACTAAATTAAACTAAAATATCTCACCATCTATATCGCTCGTTTAAGAAAGAACTGTAGATGCTGGAAAAATCGAAGGTAGACAAAAATGATGGAAAAACTCAGCGGTTGAGGCAGCATCTATGGAGCGAAGGAATAGGTGACATTTTGGGTCGAGACCCTTCTTCAGAGAGGAGGAGAATTTTTTCAAAGTAGGCATCTCTTGAGGAGATTTTGTGCTTCTTGTGTCTATCTTCGGTTTAAACCAACATCTGCAGTTCTTTCCTAAACTAAAGTGCTGCCTTAGACTTTTGGGAGACTTTGTTTGCAAGAGTTCCTCTGTAAACCTGATTACATATGACATTGATTTTAATTACAAAGCTGAAGCCAAAACAAGTCTTCTCTCTGTACATTGCACATGAGTGCCAACCCTGACAAATCTGTTGATAACAATGGATATGTACTTAAAGTAAACCACAGTGGTATGCAGTCTCATTGTATAGAAGGTCATAGGAGCAGAATTAGGCCATTCGACCCATCAAGTCTACTCCGCCATTCAATCATGGCTGATCTATCTCTCCCTTCTAACCCCATTCTCCTGCCTCCTCCACATAACCACTGACACCCACACTAATCAAGAGTCTATCTATCACTGCCTTAAAAATATCCACTGATTTGGCCTCCACAGCCGTCTGTGGCAAAGAATTCCACAAATTCACCATCCTCCGACTCAAGAAATTCCTCCTCATCTCCTTCCGAAAAGAACGTCCTTTAATTCAGAGGCTATGACCTCTAGTCCTAGACTCTCCCACTAGTGGAAACAACCTCCCCACACTATCCAGGCTTTTCACTATTCTGTACTTTTCAATGAGGTCCCCCCTCATCCTTCTAAACTCTGGTGAGTACAGACCCAGTGCCATCTAACGCTCATCAGTACATAGAAAGAAGCATTCAAATGGACTTCCCAATTAATCTGAATAACATGATCTTTGATGGAATCGTCTAAAATTACCGAGGAAACTGAAAGCCATGTTGAATTTGTGCGATATTAAAATTTCAACCTCAACACGCTAAATCAACCCAGTCCACCCAGTTGGCACCAGAAGCGCTGTTTGATAAAAAATAAATTAACATTCTTGCAGCAAATATAGCTGGCAACATGAATTTCATCCCTCAAATGGTGATTGTTCAAAACTTGCGGTGTTCTTTTGAATTTTTGCAGTGTCAGCAATTTCTAACATGAACCAAGGGAATTGAAACAAAGGTTATCTAAAGTATTCCTCTTTCACCCATCCCACCCCATTCAACTCACTCTCGTGTTCAGTACGATCAAGGTTGTCCTCAGATTTGCTTTATATTCCTTTTTGCTTCAGTCCTTTTGCATCCAATGATGTTTGATTAGTTTAGAGATACAGTGAGGAAACGGGCCCTTTGGCCCACCGAGACCATACCGACCAGCGATCACCGCACGCTAACACTCTCCTATACACGCTAGGGACAATTTCCAATTATACCAAGCCAGTAAATTACAAACTTGCACATCTTTGGAGTGTGGGAGGAAGCCGAAGATCTCGGAGAAAACCCGCGCATGTCACGGGGAGAACGAACAAACTCCGTACAGACAGTGGCCGTAGTCGGGGTTGAACCCGGATCTCAAGCGCTCCAAGGCAACAACTCTACCACTGCATCACTGTGCCACCCACACAGATTTATTGTTTTACTAGTCTCGCAACAACATTTAATCCACTCGGTAGATTTGCCACGGTCGAGCACCTCAAGTGACTTTGCTGGACAGTAATTTATTACGAATTGACTCCAAGCCAAAAATCCATTTCAAAGTGTGAATGAACGAACATGTGCAATGTGTCTTTGTCCTGAATCGCTTATACTAACCATACAATGTACTGTGCAGTGTACTATGGACGCAGCCCAGACCATCGCACAAACCAACCTCCCTTCCATTGACAGCTCACACTGCCTCGGCAAGGCCAGCGGCATAATCAAGGACGAGTCGCGCCCCAGCCACTCCCTCTTCTCCCCTCTCCCATTAGGGAAAAGGTACAGAAGTGTGAAAACTCACACCTCCAGGTTCAGGTTAAGAAAGAACTGCAGATGCTGGAAAAATCGAAGGTAGACAAAAATGCTTGATGTTGCCTCACCCGCTGAGTTTCTCCAGCATTTTTGCCAACTCCAGATTCAGGGACAGGAATCATCCTACCACAACCAGAGAGCAGTACTGAACTACTATCTACCTCTTTGGTGAACCTCTGACTATCTTTGATCGGACTTTGCTGGCTTTACCTTGCACCAAACCTTATCAGGATTCATCTATGCACTGTGAATGGCTCGATTGTAATAGCGTATTGTCTTTCCGCTGACTGGATAGCACGCAAACAAAAAGTTTTCACTGTGCCTCGGTACACGTGAGAATAAACCAGTCTGAAGCTGGTACAGACTCTGAATCTAGTGTTTCAGATGAAAGATGACACTTCAGACATTTGAAACACTCACAACTCCACAAGTGCCAACATAGGTCTATTGCACAGAGCTTGAACAAATAACAACAGATAGTCCTCCGCCAGTTTCGTCACCTCCAACGTGACCCCTCCACTCGCCACATCTTCCCATCTCCCCCCCTGTCTGCCTTCCGCAAAGACCGCTCCCTCCGCAACTCCCTCGTCAATTCTTCCCTTCCCTCCCGCTCCACTCCTTCCCCGGGCACTTTCCCTTGCAACCGCAAGAGATGCCACACTTGTCCCTTCACCTCCCCATCCAATCCTTTCAGGGACCCAAGCAGTCCTTCCAAGTCCGACAGAGGTTCACCTGCACCTCCTCCAACCTCATCTACTGCATCCGTTGCTCCAGATGCCAGCTGATCTACATCGGTGAGACCAAGCGTAGGCTGGGCGATCGTTTCGCCGAACACCTCCGCTCGGTCCGCAATAACCAACCCGACCTCCCGGTGGCTCAGCACTTCAACTCCCCCTCCCACTCCGTATCCGACCTCTCGGTCCTGGGCCTCCTCCACGGCCAGAGTGATCAACACCGCAAGTTGGGAGAACAGCACCTCATATTCCGCTTGGGGAGTCTGCATCCTCTGGGCTTAAACATTGAATTTTCTCAATTCTGTTAACCCAGACTGCCTCCCCCCCAGCCCTCTGGCCCTGACATTCCTTCTCCATCTCTCCTCCCCCCCCCCCCCCCCCCCCCCCCCCCCAGTCGCACTAGCTCTCATTTTCACACCACAAACAGCTTACAATGGCCTGCTTCCTTTATCACCAATACTTTTTTGCATATCTTTCACTCATTGTTCCTTATCTCTCCACATCACTGTTTATATCTCTTGTTTCCCTGATCCCTGACCAGTCTGAAGAAGGGTCTCGACCCGAAACGTTGCCTATCTCCTTCGCTCCTTAGATGCTGCTGCACCCGCTGAGTTCCTCCAGCTTTTTGTGTAACCCTTGAACAAATCACTTTGACTCGTTAGCAAGGGGCTACTGTGGAGCCGACCACTATGGACATTAGTTGACAGAGAAAGGCTGTGGCTTGTGCAATGTATTACTTGTTCTTTTTAAATAAGGTTCAAGCCAGGTAAATTAATGCAACTTAATGGGATAATTGGGAGTTTGAAAAGATTTTTTGGTACAATTAATGCTCTTCTAAGTAGGTTTTAAAAACAACTCAGAAGGTTTGAACAGTTAAGCTTCTGTTTCAATTAATTGTAGGTTTAAAGCAGCACAATAATTACATCAGTGATTAACATCTAATCTCACATTGAGTACCTGGCATTAACTCCATTGAGGGTGAAGTGGTTCATTGATGGTTTGAATGATCAGTAATTTCCAATCGCTGAACCAGTTAATGCCTCCTGAAGTTTTGCTTTATATTAGGATATTGTTTCCTTCCAGTTATCAAAGTGGTCTCACAGACCTGCAGTATGCTGCCCAGTATCAAATATACTCTGGCACCTTCAAGGGCCTCTACACTGCAAGGGCCAGGAAACGAGCGGGCAAGATCATCTCTGACCCCTCTCATCCGGGCCACCAACTCTTTGAATCACTTCCCTGTGGAAGGCGAGTCTGGACTGTCAAAGCTGCCACAGCCAGACATAAAAACAGCTTTTTTCCACAAGTAGTAGCTCTACTCAATAACCAAAAATGTGTAGCCTCCTATTGCTCTGGTAATTTATTTAATTCACATGTTTAATCGATAGTGTTTTATTATTAATGTTTCATGTGTTATAACCATATAACAATTACAGCACGGAAACAGGCCTTCTCGGCCCTTCCAGTCCGTGCCAACCATTCATTTTCCCCTAGTCCCATCTACCTGCACTCAGACCATACCCCTCCATTCCCTTCCATATACCTAACCACTTTACTTTTAAATTGTTAAAATCGATCCTGCCTCCACCACTTCTGCAGGAAGACCATTCCACACAGCCACCACTCTCTGAGTAAAGAAGTTCCCCCTCATGTTACCCCTAAACTTCTGTCCCTTAATTCTCATGTCATGCCCTCTTGTTTGAATCTTCCCTACCCTCAATAGGAAAAGCTTATCCACGTCAACTCTGTCTATCCCTTTCATCATTTTAAAGACCTCAATCAAGACCCCCTTAACCTTCTGCGCTCCAAAGAATAAAGACCCAACTTGTTCAACCTTGTGTCATTCCTAACTGTCACTGTATGTCATGTTGTCACTTGCGGGTGGAGCACCAAGGCAAATTCCTTGTATGTGAATACTTGGCCAATAAACTTATTTATTCATTCATTCATACAAGATCCAGCCCTAACACGAGTCTGATATTGGTGAGGTTTTGCTGTCTGTCTATCTATCTGTTGGTGTAACAGTGGTAGACCTGCTGCCTTAGAGCACCAGAGGCCTGGGTTCGATCCCGACTACGGGTGCTCTCTGTACGGAGTTTGAACGTTCTCCCTGTGACCATGTGCATTTTCTCCGGGTGCTCTGGTTTCCTCCCACATTCCAAAGACGTACAGAGTGTAGATTAATTGGCTTTGGTAAAAAATGTAAAATTGCCCTTGGTGTGTAGAATAGCGGTCCTGTACGAGGCGATCGCTGGTCGGCACGGACTCAGTGGGCTGAAGGGCCTGCTTCCACGCTGTATCTCTAAACTAACCAAACTGAATACATTGGAGTGTGCAGGAAGGCACTTCAGATGCTGGTTTACACCATTTTGTACCTTTTCATATCTCTAGTTTCCCTCTCCCCCGACTGTCTGAAGAATGGTCTTGACCCGAAAAGTTGCCCATTCCTTCTCTCCAGAGATGCTGCCCGACCCGCTGAGTTACTCCAGCACTTTGTGTCTATCATCTGTGTAAATATTGGAGTACATTTCATCTACTACAAAGGACTTTAACGACAGCTTCTATTTCATTTTCCTAAAATAGAGGAACAACTGGAGATGCTTCATTCGGGGTTCTCTTTCATCCATCAGAGATACTGTTCTCTTTCTCCACTGACCTCCGAAAGTATTGACTGGTCTTTAATAATACCACAATCTCTCCGACATCTCAGGCTGATCCTTCTGCTGTATTCAACAGGGGACACACATCATTGCGGGCATATCTGCACGTTACACTCCCAGACATCACGATGCAGAGTGCATCTTGTGCACTGTAATTAGATACAAGCGCATCAATTTACCCCTTTGGTCGTGCTTACCGTTGCTAAGTTAGTTATTGTTGGTCGGCGAGTTCACTTGATTTCACCGTTGTATGCAAACCAGACGACGAGGTCATCTAGTCTGGGCTACGAGCCATAATACTGAAGCTCTGTCTGAACTCAGCCCCAGGCGGTGAAGAACATTAGGGATTTGAGATGTAAAAGAATCATTTCACACTTATTTAAAAATGGGCGGGTGTGTGTAACAAGCTGCAGGAGGTGGTGGTTGAGGCAGGGACTACTGCAATGTTTAAGAAATACTTAGACTGGTACTCCCACCCAAGTCGTTGTACTAGCCTTTAAGTCGTCTTGTTGAGTCTCATTGTCTGTAACTTTTTTTCACCGAGCCCTCAGCTAACCATGGCCTGTTTCCTTTATCATTGTTACTTTTTTTGCACATCTTTCATTCGTTTGTTGTATATCACAGTCTATATCTCTCATTTCCCTCACCCCCGACTCCTAGTCTGAAGAACAGTCTCAACGTGAAACGTTACCTATTCCATTTCGCCCGAGATGCTGTCTGACCTGTTGAATTACTCCAGCTTTTTGTGTCTCTTTGGTTTAAACCAGCTTCAGCAGATCCTTCCTACACATGGTTAGGTCAGGTTTAGAGGGACATGGGGCAAACGCAGGCAGGTGGGACGATTGTAGATAGGAACATGCGACAATAAACTAAACTCAACGATGCCAGTAGAAGAATGCTGGTAAAGGATTGTGGTCAAGGCCACGTTTAGGATAGAAGCATAGAAAATAGGTTGAGGAGTAGGCCATTCAGCCCTTCGAGCCAGCACCGCCTTTCAATATGATCATGGCTGATCATCCACAATCAGTACCCCGTTCCTGCTTTCTCACCGTAGAGCTAAATCTAACTCTCTCTTGAAAACATCCAGTGAATTGGCCTCCACTGCCTCTGTGGCAGAGAATTCCACAGATTCACGCAACTCGGGCCAGGAGGATGAGAAGCCAGCCAAGAAACTGTTTGATGTATCCAGTCTAGTAGTGAACCAAGCCTCAATAATTTAAATGGAAGATGGGCTGAGACAAGGACTAAGCCATGTAATGCTACGGAGGTGGAAAGGTATTGTGTTTGTCATTAAACAAAGCACAGTACAGCAACGAAACAGGCCCTTCGGCCCACAATGTGCCCAACATGATGCTGTTAAACTGATCTCATCTCTCTGTATACGATTCATGTCCCCTATTCTTTGAACAAACATGTGCCTATGCAGAAGCCCCTTAAAGACCACTATCATATCTGCATCGACCACCACCACCCCTGGCAGTGCACCAGGCCCAACATTCTCCGTGTAGAAAAACCTGCCCCCCCCCCCTTGCCTGATAACTGTGCCCTAGCTACTGTTGAACATTTACACCCTGGGGAAATAAGGTTCCGACTGTCATGGAGGGAATATTTCATCGGGCTGTGATAACCTAACTATAACCCAGTCTGGACGTTAACTAAGTTAACTAGAACTTTGTTCTGAAGATAGACACAAAGTGCTGGAGTGACTCAGCAGGACAGGCAGCATCTCTGGAGAGAAGGAATGGGCGACGCTTCGGGTCAGGACAATTCTTCTGAAAGAATGGGTCTCGACCTGAAACGATGCCCATTCCTTCTCTCCAGAGATGCTGCCTGTCCTGTTGAGTTACTCCAGCACTTTGTGTCTATCTTCAGTGTAAACCAGCATCTCCAATTTCTTCCTACACATTGGTTCTAGAATCAACTATCGTGGTTTAGTTTAGTTTAGACATAAAGTGCTGAAACAGGCCCTTCGGCCCACCGAGTCTGCACCGACCCCCGCACATTAACACCATCCTACACACACTAGAGACAATTTACATTTATACCAAGCCAATTAACCTACAAACCTGTACGTCTTTGGAGTGTGGGAGGAAACCGAAATTCTCGGAGAAAACCCACACAGGTCAAGGGGAGAACGTAAAACTCCGTACAGACAGCACCCGTAGTCGGGATCGAACCCAGGGCTGTGAGGCAGCAACTCTACCGCTGAGCCACCATGGCCGTGGTTCTAGCTAACCAAGATCGAAGTTATAGAGTTAATATAACTTTTATGTTAAGTTATAGATTTCATAGCATAGTTCAAAACAAATAAATGTAACTATGTTATGTGATTCATAGGACAACTGGTATACCATGGGATAGAAACAATTACATAATAGAATTGGCAGGAAAGGGAAAAGTGTTATCAGCAGTTGGAATCAGACCCATTGATGCGATGAAGAAGATGCTCACAGATAAAGAAGGACAACAGGTTAGCATTGATTGTCGAGGACTGCTGCAATTATATAACGTATTCCGATTAGATTATTTGTGACAGTATTTTACATTTCCAGAGAAACAGAATTCATTAAAAGACGTTGATAACAAGATAGAAGTCGACAGAGCAAATGGATTTAATGAAAGTATTGACCGTGGCACTTTCTCATGTCAACTCGTGTGGGTGTGAAGTTATTCAAAAGCTGCTCAAGAAGATTAGCAGTTGCTGGAAGAAAATTGCTACAGGTGAAAATAACTGTGGAGCAATGAATGGAACCTAAATTTCCTCAAAGGCAGTGGAAAAACTAAAGACATTTTGCAAATTAGTTGAAATGTCTGAAGACTTTTTTGTCAGGAGCAGTTTCGTTGTATAGCATCCCAATGCTTGCAGCTAGTTTATGGACTTTAGTATAGTGTAGAGATACAGCACAGAAACAGGCCCTTTGAGTCAATCAAAGAGTCAAGAGAGTTTGTCATGTGTCCCTGACAGGACAATGAAATTGTTGCGGGTTACACAAAAAGCTGGAGAAACTCAGCGGGTGCAGCAGCATCTAAGGAGCGAAGGAGATAGGCGATGGTTCGGGTCAAGACCCTTCTTCAGACTCTGAAGAAGTTCTTGCTTTGCTTCAGCACAACAGAACATAGTAGGCATTGACTACAAAACAGATCAGCGTGTTCATATACCATTATATACGTAAATACATACATGAATAAATAAATTGATAAAGTGCAAATAACAGATAAAGGGGTATTAATGTTCAGAGTTTTGTCCGAGCCAAGTTTAATAGCCTGATGGCTGTGGGGAAGTAGCTATTCCTGAACCTGGTCATTGCAGTCCTCAGGCTCCTGTACCTTCTACCCGAGTCAATCTCAGCACAATAACACTGTCCTACTCACACGAGTGACAAGTTTACATTTGTACCGAGCCTACAAACCTGTACGCCTTTTGGAGTGCATGAGGAAACCAGAGAAAACCCACGCAGATCACAGGGGGAACGTACAAACACTGTACAGACAGCACCTGCAGTCAGGATCGAATCCGGGTCTCTGGCGCTGGAAGGTAGCAACTCTACCGCTGCGCCACCATTGATGAATTCACGTTAAGTGCCAAGGTTCATGGGTGAGAAAACTACTGAGGAAAGAAAGGGACAGTACATTTATCACAGTAGATCAGTATGTCAGTCGATTGCATTAAGATTTAGAGGAAGTATGTTCAGGTGTTACGGTTAAAGTTCGGATAAAGGACTTGTGTGGCAATGGGCGAGAAATTAAATCGCATATCATGTACATTTCAGGCACTTTGCAAATAAATAGAACTAAATAAAAGGATCAGGATAAAAGGACGCACCTTTACAAGGGGGAAGCTTTTGATGAGTGTTTGTTGGCTGGGGTAGACAAAAGTGCTGGAAAAACTCAGCGGGTGTGGCAGCATCTATGGAGCGAAGGAAATGGGTAACATTTCGGGCCAAAACCCTTCTTCAGACTGATGTATGGTGGGGGGGGAAGAAAAAAAGGAAGAGGAGCCCGAGGGCTGAGGGAGAGTTGAGAAGGGAAGACAGCAAGGGCTACTGGAAATTGGAGAAGTCAATGTTTATGCCGCTGGGGTGCGGACTGCCCAAGCAGAATATGAGGTGCTGCTCACTCTGGCCATGGAAAGAGGTCCAGGACAGAAAGGTCGGATTCAGAATGGGAGGGGGAGTTGAAGTGCTGAGCCACAGGGAGATCAGGTTGGTTATTGTGGACCGAGCGGAGGTGTTCGGCGAAACGATCGCCAAGCCTACGCTTGGTCTCACCGATGTAGATTAGCTGACATCTAGAGCAGCGGATGAAATAGACTAGGTTGGAGGAGATGCAGGTGAACCTCTGTCGCACCTGGAACGACCGCAAAGACCGCTCCCTCCGTAACTCCCCGATCAATTCTTCCCTTCCCACCAGCACCACCCACTCCCTGGGCACTTTCCCTTGCAACCGCGGGAGATGCTACACTTGTCGCTTTACTCCTCAAAGTTTGTCGGCTGGGCCTGTACTCGCTGGAGTTTAGAAGTACGAGGTGAATTTTAGTTTGGCATTCAACACAATTATCCCCCAGCACCTGATAAGCAAACTGGTTCCATTGGGCCTCGGCACCCCCATGTGTAACTGGCTACTGGACTTCCTCACTGACAGACCCCAGTCTGTGAGGGTTGGAAATAACACCTCCAACACCATCTCTCTGAGCACCGGCTCCCCTCAGGGCTGTGTCCTGAGTCCACTGCTGTTCACCCTGATGACTCACGACTGTTGTGCCAGGTTTAGTACAAACCACATCATGAAGTACGCAGATGACACAACAGTGACGGGCCTCATCAGGGACGACAATTAGCTGGCTTACAGGGAGGAGGTGAAACAACTGGTGGACTGGTGCAATACGAACAACCTGATCCTGAATGTCGAAAAAACAAAGGAGGTCATCATCGACTTCAGGAAAACCCGGCACAGTCCCACACCACTTCACATCAATGACAGCGATGTGGAGGTGGTCAGTAGCACTAAGTTCCTGGGGGTGCAGATCACTAACAGTCTGACCTGGTCAAATAACATCTCATCAACAGTTAAGAGAGCGCAGCAGCGGTTGCACTTTCTGCGCCGGATGAGAAGAGCTCACCTCCCCCATCCCATCCTCACCACTTTCTACAGGGGCACCATAGAGAGTATTTTGACCAGCTGTATCTGTCTGGTTTGGGGACTGTAAAGCCTCTGACTGGAAGTCCGTGCAGAGAGTGGTGAGGACAGCGGAAAAAAATTATCGGGACCTCTCTCCCCTCAATCGGGGATATTGCGACCAAACCTTGCGTGTCTAAGGCCAGCAGTATTATAAAAGACCCCACACATCTCCATCACGGACTGTTCACTCTGCTGCCCTCGGGCAAAAGATATCGTAGCACAAGGAGCAGAACATCAAGGTTCTGCAACAGCTTCTTCCCACGAGCCATCAGTCTCCTGAATGCCATGTAATGGGCTGCCACAATTGTCTATTTATCCTTTTTATCCATGTTTATCCTTCTGTTAATGATCGTGTTGCACAGGGAGCCGAATACAACGGAATTTCGTTTGGAATTGCATATATCGATGTATTTCTAAATGACAATAAAGTTTGTTTGACTTTTGACTTGAATGAGGGACCTGATTGAAACTTACCGAATAGTCGAAGGCTTGGATAGAGTGGATGTGGAGAGGATGTTTCCACTACTGCGAGTGAGGAAGGATCCGACTGATGAACACTCATCACGATTCTCAACATGGTTTGTTAACTATTCATCATGTGTTGTAATCATGCCTCTTGGAGCTTGTTCTCCTGAGATCGGAGCCCACTTTGAAATGCTGACTGCCTTGAATTCTGTGTGTGGCTAGGATTTGCCTGGAGGCTATTAGAGGCTGTCAACACCACAATGATCCACTTGCTCATTAACTCTTTGACTTTATGTAAATTGCTTTGATAAATCACAAATACCATTGACAATTGCAATGGTATGAAAGATGACAGCACTTCTGTTGCTCTCGAGCCGAAGTAAGTACCTTCAGGATATTGCAAGGTCAGTTCGACAAACGCAATTAGACACCAAAGGCTGGAGTAACTCAGCGGGACAGGCAGCATCTCTGGAGAGAAGGAATGGGTGATGTTTCTGGTCGAGACCCTACTTCAGACAGAGTCAGGGGAAACGAGAGATATAGACAGTGATGCAGAGAGATTTCTAACAAGAAAGAGGCGGGAGGTGTCAGAGATGGTCCAAATGAATTTGAGTGCAGGATGGAAAATAGTGGTGATTAATAAAGTCCATGTGATCTGCATGGGTGCAAGAGGTAGCACCAATGTAGTCGTCAATGTAACAGAGATAGACGTCGGGGATAGGGCCAGTGTACGCCTGGAACAGGGATTGTTCAATGTATCTTACAAATAAACCTCAGTGTGTGTAGGGTAGTGTTAATGAGCGGGGATTGCTGGTTGGTACAGACTCAGTGGGCCGAAGGGCCTGTTTCCGTGCTGTATCTCTAAACTAAACACAAATCTCATAGCTAAGAGCACAGAATACATCTGGTCAAAATAGATTTAGTTACGTTTTTACGATAGCTCAGTACGTTCCATCCCAAGATTGGTTGCCACGGTGATAGGCTTCAACATTATGCACCTCAGATCCTTGCCAACACTTTTTCTGAAAACAATTTTGAGATTAATTGGTTCGAGATGAATTTTGTGGCTGTTTTCAACACACCATGTAGGTATGTTACATAATTTACCTTTAGCAGGGCTGCAGTTCTGCCACTGCCCGTGTGCGCGATTTTGCGCCTTTGAGAGGGGGGGGCGGGTTTAAAATGGCGTTTACTCCAGACTATAACGTATAATACCTGGATAATGTATTAGCATGAGTGAATTAAAAATCATCTTCTAAAGCCGTGAATGCCGACAACGGGACAGATCTCACATAGGGTACAAAACAAGGTCACAGAGTTTATTTTTACATAAAAACATGCTTCTTAGGAAGCCTTTAGTCAAAATTTCATGTTGCGAAAAGGTGACTTAGAAAATATACGAACCGGCAGTACATTTCCTGCCGACTGGGGGTTAAATTCACCTCAAACCACAACGTTCCAAACGATCGCGTTCCACAAAAACCCACTCGCAAGATGATTTAAATGGCCATTAATTTACGGGAATTAAACACTAAATTCCTTCAATTTGGCCTATAAATTGACGACAAAGACATTTAAAAATCATGTTATATTGTGAATTATTGTGTGAATGTCATTTGGACTCTTAGGCTTTTTAAAAATGTTAACCTTTTCCTAAGAAATGGATAGATGTTTAGATCTAGTAATTGAATTTTGTAATTAGCTACAATTAGGTAACTAACTAATTATATGCTTTAATTTCAGGTCATCCAAGTAAGATTGTTTCATATTTGTTTCAGAATACTTCAATCTATAATAACTGAAAATTTCATTCAGTTCTTATTTTTTAAGAAAATTATGGGCTTTTGACTGTCCTTGATCACAGCTTCTGTGTTATTGTCAATGGAAAAGCAATGGGGAACAAGATGCTAATTTTTGAGTATGAAAATGGCCATAACTTTTTTAATACTGAAGATAGTGAATTAGGTGTCAAATTAACATTGCTACAGCATGGTTTGAGAGACGACTAGATTGCTCAATGAATATTTTGAGTATTTTAAGAAGAACAGGAAACAACGAGTGCAAGTTCATGGTTCACCAGACTGATTCCTGGGATGTCAGGACTGTCTTATGAACAAAGACTGCATAGACTTGGTTTATACTCTCTAGAAATTAGGAGATTGAGAGGGGGTCTTATAGAAACTTACAAGATTCTTAAGGGGTTGGACAGGCTAGATGCAGGATGATTGTTCCCGATGTTGAGGAGGTCCAGGACAAGGGGTCACAGCTTAAGGATAAGGGGGAAATCCTTTAGGACCGAGATGAGAAGGAATTTTTTCACACAGAGAGTGGTGGGTCTCTGGAACTCTCTGCCACAGAGGGTAGTTGAGGCCAGTTCATTGGCTATATTTAAGAGGGAGTTAGATGTGGCCCTTGTGGCTAAGGGGATCAGAGGGTATGGAGAGAAGGCAGGTACGGGATACTGAGTTGCATGATCAGCCATGATCATATTGAATGGCGGTGCAGGCTCGAAGGGCCTACCCCTGCACCTAATTTCTATGTTTCTATGGGGAATCGCTAATCGGTACGGAGTTGGTGGGCCGAAGGGCCTGTTCCCACACTGCAACTGTAAACTAGACTAATATAGTTTTGGCCAACATAGATCGCAAAACTAATAATGCCCATCATTAACATGACAAGGTCATTACATTGGAAGCATCATGAGCATATTCCACTGTCTGTAGCTTTACATTCTTCAATTAAAACCAAGCCTGGATCACATTACCTTGTGGTCTAAATGCACCGACTTCAAACGTTTACGAAAACTTCATAAAACTGGCAATAAAAATAACAGTTCCTCTCTAGGTAAACACTGATATTTTCATTGAAGGGAGGTTGCTAAGCTTGATAACTGCTAAGAGCATTCACTTTCATCTGGCCCTCTTTAGGCAACGCCACTTAATGTAGTGCTGTGTTCTTTTGTTCAAGAATGAATTATTCAACAGTGAAAATTAAGCGATTTAAATGAAACGGCACAGTGGGCGTTTTCTTTGAGATAATTTGAATTAGCCAATTTCAGATTAAGAGGAGCACATTGTCTTGCCCACATCATCCTTTGTGTAGTCTTTGCGTGTTGTGTCTGCAAGGTGTTGCTTCACTGGAGATAAGAATGCCTTATAACAATTTAGTTATTCGCTTCCTTGAACTATTAACTTTTTGTTGAAACAAATTATTACGAGGAAGTTAGGGAGTGCTTTCTAGTTTAGACGAGTTTACTGTCACATGCACTGAGGTCCAATGAAAAACTTTTGTTGCAATAGACAATAATGATGGGCTTTTGAAGGCACTGGCCCTGAACTCGCTGGAATTTAGAAGGATGAGGGGACACCCCATTGAAACTTACCAAATAGTGAAAGGCATGGATAGAGTGGATGTGGAAACAATAGACAATAGGTGCAGGAGAAGGCCATTCAGCCCTTCGAGCCAGCACAGCCATTCAATGTGATCATGGCTGATCATCCCCAATCAGTACCCCATTCCTGCCTTCTCCCCATATCCCCGACTCTGCTATTTTTAAGAGCCCCATGTAGCTCCCTCTTGAAAGCATCCAGAGAACCTGCCTCCACCACCCTCTGAGGCAGAGAATACCACAGACTCGCCACTCTCCGTGAGAAAAAGTGTTTCCTCGTCTCAGTTCTAAATGGCCTACTCCTTATTCTCAAACTGTGGCCCCTGGTTCTGGACTCCCCCAACATCGGGAACAAGTTTCCTGCCTCTAGTGTGTCCAAGCCCTTAACAGAAGTTGTGTGCTATTCAGTCAGCAGAAAGACAATACATGATTACAATAGAGTCATTTACAGTGTACAGATACATGATAAGGGAATAACGTTTAGTGCAAGGTAAAGCCAGTAAAGTCCGGTCAAGGATAGTCCGAGAGTCACCAAAGGTGGATAGTAGTTCAGGACTGCTCTTTGGTTGTGGTAGGATAATTCAGTTGCCTGATAACAGCTGGCAAGAAACTGTCCCTGAATCTGGAGGTATGCGTTTTCACACTTCTATACTTTTTGCCCGATGGGAGAGGGGAGAAGAGGGAGTGGCCAGGGTGCGACTCGTCCTTGATGATGCTGCTGGCCTTGCCGAGGCAATGTGAGGTATAAATGTATAAGGTATTCTGTTATCATAATTGAAGGAAGAGTAAAACAGAGAATATACCAGGGGCACTGGGGTAACTCAGCGGGACAGGCAGCATTGATGGAGAGAATGAATGGGTGACGTTTTGGGTCGAAAGAAGGGTAACCAAACCCAAAACGTCACCATTCCTTCTCTCCAGGGAAGCTGCCTGTTCCGCTGAGTTATCCCAGCATTTTGACTTTAACTTCAGTTTAAACCAGCATCTGCAGGTCCATCCTACACCTATCCATGTTCTCCAGAGATGCTGTGAGATACTCCAGCACAAACATGCCTCTGAACCATTATCGTGGGCTAAAGCATTTACAAACCCCATCAACCCATTTTTGCAACATCCATATCCTTCCATAATAGACACAAAATGCTGGAGTAACTCAGCGGGACAGGCAGCATCTCTGGGGAGAAGGAACGGGTGACGTTTTGGGTAGAGACCCTTCTTCAGACAGAGTCAAGGCCTGGGAGAGGGAAACAGCGATATGAAAGAATGATGCGTGACATTACGAGACATTGACGGAGGTGCAGATCAAGGAACGTGTAGAATAGATAATTGTTAGCTAGGGGAAGGTGACAATGCTGACTGGTTCAGCGAATCCAATGACAGCAATGCGAAATCTTTAGACTTCACAGCTCTTTCAGAATCAGAATCACACGTTATTCGCCAAGTATGTTTTGCAACATACGAGGCATTTTGTAAAGGTTAGACCGAGAAAATTCAACCAAGAGTTGTTACAATGAACTGAACTGTGACAAATGTGTGTGAAGGAACTGCAGATGCTGGTTTACATCTAAAATAGACACAAAATGCCGGAGTAACTCAGTGCGACAGGCGGCATCTCTGGAGAGAAGGAATGGGTGACATTTCAGGTCAGGCTGAAGAAGGGTCTCGACCTGAAATGTACCTCATTCCTTCTCACCAGTGATGCTGCCTGTCCGACTGAGTTACTAGAGATAGATTCATGATTAATACGAGTGTCAGGGGTTGTGGGGAGAAGGCAGGAGAATGGGGTTAGGTGGGAGAGATAGGTCAGCCATAATTGAATGGCATAGATTTGGCACATCAAGTCTACTCTGCCATTCAATCACGGCTGATCTATCTTTTCCTCTCAACCCCCATTCTCCTGCCTTCTCCCTGTAACTACTGACACACATACTAATGAAGAATCTATCAATCGCCACCTTATATCTATTCACTTATCCTCCACAGCTTTCTGTGGCAATGAATTCCACTTGATGGGCTGAATGGCCTAATTCTGCACCTATAACATGAGCCTATGAACTTATACCTCAGTCCCATCAAGTGAACAAAAAGACATTTAAAGTATTTCAACAAATATCATAGAAAAATAGGTGCAGGAGTAGGCCATTCGGCCCTTCGAGCCTGCACCGCCATTCAATGTGATCATGGCTGATCATCCAACTCAGTATCCCATACCTGCCTTCTCTCCATACCCCCTGATCCCTTTAGCCACAAGTGCCACATCTTAAATATATCCAATGAACTGGCCTCAACTACCTTCTGTGGCAGAGAATTCCAGAGACTCACCACTCTCTGTGTAAATAATGTTTTCCTCATCTCGGTCCTAATATCTGGATAAGAAAAGTTCAAAGTGATGTGGGCCAAATGGGTTTATCTTAGATGGGTCATCTTGATCGACATGGACATTCATAAGTTCTTAAGGGATAGGAGAAAGATGTGGCCAATCACTAATCCAATGTACTAATCAAGAATCTAGCTATCTCGGTTTTAAAAATATCCATTGGCTAGGCCTCCACAGCTTTCGGTGGCAATGAATTCCACAGATTCACCTGATTGTGACTAAATAAATTCCTCCTGATCTCCTTCCTTTATTTCTGAGCCCATGACTCTGCCACGACTGGAAACATTCTCTCCACATCTACTCTATCCGGGATTGTCACTATTCGATAAATTTCAACGCGGTCCCCCCCCCTCTTCCTCGTAAATTCCAGCGAGTACAGGCCCAGTGCCGTCAAATGCTCAATACACGTTAACCCACTCGTTCCTGGGATCATTCTCGTAAACCTTGTAAAAGTCGGGATGGTGGGCCTGTTCTAAAGCTGCATGACGTCAAGTCAAAGTCAAAAGAGTTTATTGTCATGTGTCCCTGACAGGACAATGAAATTCTTTCTTTGCATAGCACAACAGAACATAGTAGGCATTGACTACAATTATATCCGTAAGTACACACATGAATTAATAAATTAATAAAGTGCAAATAACTGATGGAGGGATATTAATGTTCATAGTTTTGTCCGAGCCAAGTTTAATAGCCTGATGGCTGTGGGGAAGTAGCTATTCCTGAACCGGGTCATTGCAGTCCTCAGGCTCCTGTACCTTCTACCTGAAGGTAGCAGGGAGATGAGTGTGTGGCCAGGATGGTGTGGGTCCTTGATGATGCTGCCAGCCTTTATGAGGCAGCGACTGTGGTAGATCCCCTCGATGGAAGGAAGGTCAGAGCCGATGATGGACTGGGCAGTGTTTACTACTTTTTGTAGTCTTTTCCTCTCCAGGGCACTCAAGTTGCCGAGCCAAGCCACGATGCAACCGGTCAGCAAGCTCTCTACTGTGCACCTATAGAAGTTAGAGAGAGTCCTCCTGGACAGACCAACTCTCCGTATTCTTCTCAGGAAGTAGAGGCGCTGATGAGCTTTCTTAATAATTGCATCTGTGTTCTCGGACCAGGAAAGATCTTCACAGATATGCACGCCCAGGAATTTGAAGCTCTTGACCCTTTCAACCATCGACCCGTTGATATAAACAGGACTGTGGGTCCCCATCCTACTCCTTCCAAAGTCTACAAACAGTTCCTTGGTTTTGCTGGTGTTGAGGGCCAGGTTGTTGTGCTGGCACCATATGGACAGTTGCTCGATCTCTCTTCCATACTCCGACTCATCCCCGTCACTGATACGTCCCATAACAGTGGTGTCAAGTCAAGTCAACTCATTTTTATTTCTATAGCACATTAAAAAAACAACTCTCATTGGCCAAAGTGCTTTACATTGGTGGAGGTGCCAACAGTGGTTCATAGATTAAGTACATACACAAATACACACATATAGCCCTCCCTCAGAGGACATCAAGAAAGGCTTGAGAATATAGATGAGTTTTAAGTCACGACTTAAGAGTTGATGGAGGGGGCAGTTCTGATGGGAAGAGGGATGCTGTTCCACAGTCTAGGAGCTGCAACCGTAAACTCAGCCTCCAAGGGCCATTGAGGCCGAGTTTGAAAGAAGACTCAAAGATACCTTTGTCTCCCTCTGTCAGGTCTCCAAACATGGCTGCCCATTTTCTGGCCGAACTTGGCATCCGTTTAGAAACTATCCATAATTCCGAACACAAGAGGAAGAAATAAATGGTCCAGTCATCATATCTTTAAGATTTATTCTTTGGCTATATTAAAGGAAGATGCTTGATGGAATTTTACAATGTTAACACCTACCCCCGTGAATTATTACTGCTCTGCTTGAAGCTTAATTGAATTCCTTCTGCAAATTTGAGAGATAATGAAAATAAGTAAAATTAATGAATTATAACCCTTTACCCTTTTTATCGCAAGCATTTTTTTCTCTCTTTTATTCCACGATTTCTGTCTATTATTTATTAAATGAGTGAAGAAGAGATTATTCAAGGCATCAATTAACTGCAAGGTAAATGAAGGACAGTCACCTTGTGTTTATATTTTATAATAGTGTTCATACCAATCGTTTAATTATATGTTAACAGCGTTCTGCACATCACCATGGAAAGGAAATTAACATTTTAGACTTCCTTTCTTTTAACCTTGCAGGGTAGTCATCATGGGCTCCATGGTTTATAAAATCATGAGAGGACTAGATTGGGAAGATGCACAGAGTCTCTTGTCCAGAGTAGTGGAATTGGGAACCAGGGAACATAGGTTTAAGGTGAAAGGAGTGTGGTGGGTGCATGGAATGAGCTGCCAGAGGAGGTAGTTGAAGCTGGGACTATGGCAACATTTGAGAAACAACCACACAGGTACAAGGATAGTGTGCAGGGTGGAACTGTAGATGCTGGTATACACTGAAGATAGACACAGATGGCTGGAGTAACTCAATGGATCAGGCCGCATTTATGGAGAAATGGAATAGGTCGAGACCCTTCAGACTCATGGATAGGACAGGTTTAGAGGGATGTGGATCAAACACAGGCAGGTGGGACTAGTGTAGATGGGACATGTCGGTCAGTATGAGTAAGTTGGGCCGAAGGGCCTGTTTCCGCACTGCGTGTCTCCATGAGAAATCTTCACAATAGAAGGGATTAGTCGGAGCCAATAAACACAATTATGCTGCACGATTGCCAAGGTTGATTGTTGACGACGAAAGACCAGTCAGGGGAAGTCCAAGCAGAAATACAAGGTCATAAGTGATTGGAGTAGAATTAGGCCATTCGGCCCTTCAAATCAACTCTGCCATTCAATCATGGCTGATCTATCTCTCCATCCTAACCCCATTCTCCTGCCTTCTCCCCCATAACCTCTGACACCTGCACTAATCTAAATTCCGATAACAAAGCAGAAAGAGATGTTAAGTGAGCATTGTTACGTTTCTGAAGTGAGGTATGGAAGGATCAGGTTTGAACCCGAATGAATTCAAGGTCCTCTATTGATATTTAGTTTAACTTAGCTTAGATATACCACGTGGAAACAAGCACCTTCGGCCCACCGAGTCCACACCGACCAGCGATCCCCGCACACTATCACTAACCCACACACACACGGGAAGAGAAGAAGCCTGCCGTCAGATAACCAATCACATATTTGTCTCATTAATGCTCTTTCTTAAGGTCATGATTGTTAAAGGCCATTCGAGAGAGCTCACTGGACGTTTTCCCGAATAAGAAGGGAAGGATGAAAGTTGAGTTAACTGGCAAAGTCGTCAACCATCCTTCAGCAGAAATCTGGAGAAGTTCACCATGAACCAGAGGACATTGGTTTGAGTGAAGGGAGGGGGAAGAAGGGGGGGAGGGGGGAGAAGGGAAATTTAATAGGAACTTGAAAGGTAACTTTTACATACAAAGGGTGGTGGGTGTATGGTATGAGCTGATGGAGAAGGTAGTTGAGGCAGGTACTATCATGATGTTTAAGGAACATTTGGACAGGTACATGGATAGGACATGATTAAAGTGACATGGGCCAAAAGCAGGATGGTTGGACTGGTGAGGATGGGACATGTTGATTGGTGTAGGCAAGTTGGGCCAAAGCACCCGTTTCCACACCGGATGACCCTTTGATTCTATGAATCTAAACAAGTGCAGCGCAATATTGAGAAATGAATTAATAATTTTTTGTTATACATCCATAGGGTTAGGGTGGAAAGATATCAAGATATGGGCTTGCTTTGATCGTGCATCCCTAACTGAAAGATCACCGCATTATTGGGTCCTCTGAGGTTTTTGCTCATCTTCCTTAAGTCATTAATTCCCAGTTATAAACACTAAATAGCTAGTTCCCAGAATCATTACACCATCTATCAACTTGAGTCTTGTGAAAGATACATCATTGGAACTGCTGTGATTATCTGGTGTCCTTTAGAATTGGAAAGGAAACATTTAAATTGTAAACAATTAACATTTTACTAACACAATGAGCTAAGCATGGTTGAGAAGTTAAAACAAAATAGTAAGATTAAACGAGAACTTACCAGTTTGAAGTTTGATCTTTATTTTATGAGTTGTTGAGTTGAGGGACTACGTGAAGAACCCCGTACACCCGTTCGTGCGTCAATCTTCAAAGCAACGGTGTGAAATCACAGCTAATAGTAACTGAAGTACAATGGTAAGATAACAAAGACTAGAACTACCAGATGAAATCTATGAGGGCTGGGAGAGGAGGGCACGTAGTCCCTCAACTCGACTCCTCATAAAATAAAGATCAAACTTCAAACTAGTACGTTCTCGTTTAATCGTACTATTTTACTTTGGAGTCACGTGAGTGACTACGTGAAGACTTCAAAGCTCTGTGATTTCATGCCGTGTGAAACGAGTATACACAACCACAGCTGCTTCATTGACAAATGAAGGGAAAACATTCATAACACATACAGTCATAACAGATGTAAAACATGCTGATGCTGTTTAAATGAAACAATAATATTTCCATCTCTCACCCAGATGGAAAATATAACCAGAACATAAATAGAGTTAACAAATACTCCTGGTTCAGCAATGGGTCATTACAGATGTTTGGAGATTTGTTCGATGGACCATGCTCCAGCCGCAACAATGCAACCCAGCGGAACATAAATACCCTTGCTGCTGATGTTGTAGCAGCCCTGGTGGAATGAAATCTGGAAACAGAATCCATTAGTACATAACACAACTCCGTTTTTCTCATCTGGAATGGCCTGAACAATAAGTTCTCCCAAATTCTTTGTGCCTAACAACATTGCTAGTCCAGAACTCCAAGGCTCTTGATGACCTTGACATATTGTTGTATACATGTGTGCTTACCTTATCAAAGGTCCCCTGGTATGCCTGTGACTATTTTGAGACCTGACCCCCTTCTGGTCTGCTCAAGTATTTATAACATAATATTATAATTTACAGACGTTATCATCCTGTACCATCACAATTATTTAGCGACTGAACGTGCTGCACTAAACCAGCGCCAGAAGGATAACTACCTAATAAACTCCAGCCAAATTTAAAGATATAGCTGCAGCCTCCAGGTGAAATAGTGTTCACAAATGTCAAACTATGTCGCCGAAACTATGAAACCTTGCTCGTTGCAATAGCTTGTGCTTCGCCCTCCAGGTTACACCTATGGAAAAGTCTTACCTGAATAGAAGATTCAGCAGCCAACTGTAATGTCCCCCTGAAAGCGGTGTTCACTGCATATGTGTTTGGGATGGTAACTTTCTTGCCAGGCATAGACCTCTGGCATATGCCCTGATCTCTTGAGCATGCTCTATGGCTATACCCTCAGAATCAGCGTTAAACTATACCAATCCCACATGCTCCCCTCTTACATGAGGGAGCCATAAAGCAGGCCTGCTACAAAGCCCTGCTGACACAATTTCCCATTTAGGGCCATTAGCACCAATTTGCAATATAATGAAAGACTTACCTAACAACTACTGGAGCAGTAATGAACACTGTTTGTCCATCATCGTGACTTTATTAATTTCAGCTGGTGTTAACAATGACCTAGATGGCACTTAATAATTAACCATTTAACAAAATAACTGTTGCTCTACTTACACAGTTGAATTGCATCTATACAATTAACAATTAGTCTAACGACTAGAACTGTTTTATAACAACAACTGTTACCAATGTCTAATTGACTGCAATCTGTTGCCCAGGCGGCATCATGGCCAATTGAATACCTAAAAGTAAATCCCAACATCCTACAAGTCTATTTGATGAGAACTTAATCTAACTGGATAGAGGAGCCCAATTTCTCAAATATAGTTTGAGACTTAACAGTGGATTTTAACACATATAACTTTTTTAAAACTGTGAATAGTTTTCGTTGAATGCTTTTTTGTCATCATTCTGTTATATTGCCTTATCCTAACAATGCCTCCTCATCCCCCATGATCACTGTAAATGGGAATACCCTACTAAACTGCTATTCCCATAAAGCAGCCTTAACAAGGTACTGCTGGCGCCCATGAAGCAGCCCTGAACAAAGGTGCTGCTGGCGCGGCCTTTCCCATAGGCCAGTATTTGCCATAGATTTGGCGTTCTCATGAAGCAGCCCTGAGCAAAGGTACTGCTGGCACCGCCTCTGCAATAGGCTAGACTGCCATAGCTTGGCATCCCCATGAGCAGTTCTAAACAAAGGTACTGCTGGCACAGCCTTTCCCATAGGCTGGCACTGCCATAACTTGGCATTCCCATGAAGCAGCCCTACCCAAAGGTGCTGCTGGCACAGCCTCTCCAATAGGCTGACACTGCCAAAACTTTACTGCTGACCCAACTCCTGCTGAAGAAGTATCTCTAAATTAATTCCAAGAGGTGAAACCTCCCAACTTTCCTAATTGTACTGACTATTTTTGTCAGTTGTCCCCATATCCTGGGGATTATTGTAGTTTGGGAACCCCATAGGTGAATTTCCCCTCTCCGAAAATCCATATAAATATATAATATATACATAAATATATACCCGCGGCATCCTCCTGGCACCCAGGCTAATCATTTATGTGAGTTATCCCCATTTCCTGGGTACTACTGCGGTCTGGGAACCCAGCCTAACCATTTAGGTTTGTTTTAACCCCGTGTGCTGGGGACCACTGTGATGTAAAACTGCATATATTTGGGTTTCCCCTCCACCGGGAACCCAGGCTGACCGTTCAGGTCCGTTAAGCCCCATCCCCTAGGGACTACTGCGGTCTAGAACCGCACTATTCTCGGGTTTCCTCTCCCCGGGACCCCAACGTGTGGAGTCACTGACCGCGTTATCAGTGACTCCGATCGCGAACCCGACATTCCCAGCTCTCTGCTTCCGTGTTTGGACCAGGGTTTTCTCCCAAAGCCCTTGGCTGGGTCCCTCGTCAGCCATCGCGAGCATCCTGCAAAACCCCAGAGGTTTCTGCAGGAGACCTAGAACAGGTAAGAAAATAGCACTTACCTGGAACTTTTTTAGACTTACCGTTGGAGGTGCGGCGCTGCTCCACAGTCGTCTGCACGAAAGCGTCTGACGCAATGACGCACGGACGGCTGTACGGGGTTCTTCACGTAATCACTCACGTGACTCCAAAGTAAAATTTACATGTTACTGAAATCAATGAGTTTATAAACTCAGCAAACTAGAATTGCTTAAACCATTCCTCAGCGATTATTAATTCAAAATACGAATAATCATATCGTTCTTCATTTAGACAGCAATTCCTTAGGTTAGTTTAGTTTGTTGTCACGTGTGGCGAGGAAAAGTGAAAAACTTTTGTTCCATGCTAACCAGTCAGTGGAAAGACAAGCAATCAATACATGATTACAATCGAGTCATTTGGGACCCTGTTCCACTTCCACAACCTAATTCACGACCTCTGCCGGGTTTGCCCTTGACTCATACTCGCAGCATGGTCACCACGAGGTCGTAGGTAGGTCGTAGCAGGCCGTGATGCTAGTCGTAGGTACTTGTGGCATCAATTAGGTTGGAGCGTTTTTCTAGCCTGATGAAAAATGTCCACGAGCAAAAAGGGACGTTAATTAGGTCGTGAAAGTGGGACAGGGCCTTTACAGTGCCTAGATACATGCAAAAGGAATAACATTTAGTGCAAGGTAAAGCCAGCAAAGTCAGGTCAAGAATAGTCCAAGGGTGTCTAGTGAGGTAGATAGTAGTTCAGCACTGCTCTCTGGTTGTAGTAGGATGATCCAGTTGCCCGATAACAGCTGGGAAGAGAGGATTTTAAGAAAAGCATAGTTAAAGTAAAGAATGTTACTGTCGGAGTAGAGTTTTAAGAGTGTGGAGTGATTGCAAAATGTGACTGTAGATCTGCTTCCGTGGCCCACACTGGAAATATATTACAGACCAGGTAAATCAGTTGAGCCGGAGGGAGTTTACAACAATGCTTTGCCCCTGTCATTTCTCGCAGTTAACAATGTTATTCCTTCTGTGACCTTTTTCCGCATAAAGAGAAGAAGCCTGCTGTCAGATAACCAATCACACATTTTTCTCATTAACGCTCCTTCTTAAGGTCATGATTGTTAAAGGCCATTCAGGAGAGCACATAGGACGTTCCCCGAATAAGAAGGGAACGGTGAAAGTTGAGTTAACTGGCAAAGTCGTCAACGATCCTTCAGCAGAAATCTGGAGAAGTTCACCAAGTATTCTTTTAATTCAATGAAAAAAAAATAGTAATGGAAAATGAAGTAAGGGGCGAAATGCTGATGTAACTGGGGCAGCACGGTGGCGCAGCGGTAGAGTTGCTGCCTTGCAGTGCCGGAGACCCAGGTTCGATCCCGACTGCGGCTGCTGTCTATATGGAGTTTGTACGTTCTCCCCGTGACCGTGTGGGTTTTCGCCGAGATCTTTGGTTTCATTCCACGCTCCAAAGATGTCCAGGTTTGTGGGCTAAATGGTTTGGTGTAAGTGTCTTGGTATAAGTATAAGTGGTATAATTGCCCCTATAGTGTGTGTAGGGTCGTGTTACTGTGAGGGGATCGCTGGTCGGCACGGACTCGGTGGGCCGAACGGCCTGTTTTCACACTGTATCTCTAAACTAAACTGAACTCAGCGGGTCAGGCAGCATCTCGGGAGAAAAGGAATTTCATCGAGAGATGCTGCCTGACCCGCTGAGTTACTCCAGCATTTCGTGTCTATCTTCGGAATAAACCAGCATTTGCAGTTCCATCTTACACACATAGTAACAAAGCTGTTTTGTTGAAATACAATGATTCTAATTATCTTGGTCCGAGCCTTATGTTGGAGATTTGCAGTCTTTGAAGCAGGCCATTCGGCCCACCAAGTCCGTACTGACCAGCGATCCCTGCAAACTACCACTATCCTACAGACAATAGGAACAATTCTACCGAAGCCAATCAGCCTACAAACCTATACGTCTTTGGAGTGTGGGAGGAAACCAGAGATCCCGGAGAAAACCCACATACAGACAGCTTCCCTGATCAGGATGGAACTGGATAGTAGGAATCGGTGACGTTTTGGGCCGAGACCCTTCCTCAGAGATGCTATCCAGAGATGATGCCTGTCCTGCTGAGTTACTCCAGCATTTCACGACTTGCTTCACTATACAGAGCTGCCAGTTTGGCAACATGTTCAACTCCAAGGCAACCTGGTGCATCTGCCATGACCAACAGTTGGTTTGTTCGGAATTCCTGAACTTGGGAAAATGACCTTCAGTTTCTGCTGCACAGCTGCTGTACAGTTTGAAACCACAATGGAAAACCTCCCAAACACTTGTAGGATTGTTGCAACAACCAGGAGGGAAAAAAAATCAATTAATCAGAGCGTCTTCTTTGATGGAGCACTTTAATTAACTCTGACGCAGGGTACGCTCCACTGCTTATTGTGTATTCGACCTTCCAAAGTTTAAAGATAGCATTGTGTGAAGCTGTGAACTCAAAATTACAGTGCTGCAGTCTAATCAGTGTAGTGTGGTGATTGATCTACTAACAAAGCACATTTACACCTGTTGATTGGAGCTTCCAGGCAACAAATCCTTCACCAATACAGCACGCAGTGTCAATTAGTTGCACTTACCCCCATCATCACCAAGTGCTTCGAGAGGCTGGTCCTGGCACACCTCAAAAGCTGCCTACCCCCCACACTGGATCCCTATCAGTTTGCCTACCGCAAGAACAGGAGTACGGAGGATGCCATCTCAACGGCACTTCACTCCGCCCTCTCCCACCTCGACAACAGAGACACTTACGTAAGAATGCTGTTCATCGATTACAGCTCAGCATTCAACACCATTATACCATCAAAATTGATCGCCAAACTCGGTAATCTGTGCATCGCTCCTTCCCTCTGCAACTGGATACTGGACTTTCTAACCAACAGACCCCAGTCTGTTAGGTTAGACAAGCACACCTCTTCAACCCTCACCCTGAACACCGGCGTTCCACAGGGCTGTGTGCTGAGCCCCCTCCTCTACTCCCTCTTCACCTATGACTGCACACCTGTACATAGTACTAACACCATCATCAAGTATGCAGATGATACAACGGTGATTGGCCTCATCAGCAACAACGATGAGTCGGCCTACAGGGAGGAGGTCCAGCACTTAGCAGCATGGTGCGCTGACAACAACCTGGCCCTTAACTCCAAGAAGACCAAGGAGCTCAATGTAGACTTCAGGAAGTCCAGGGGCGGCACGCACACCCCCATCCACATTAACGGTACGGAGGTGGAACGTGTTTCTAGCTTCAGGTTCTTGGGAGTCAACCTCTCCGACGACCTCTCTTGGACCCACAATACCTCAACTCTGATCAAGAAGGCTCACCAGCGTCTCTTCTTCCTGAGGAGACTGAAGAAGGTCCATCTGTCTCCTCAGATCCTGGTGAACTTCTACCGCTGCACCATCGAGAGCATCCTTACCAACTGCATCACAGTTTGGTATGGCAACTGCTCTGTCTCCGACCGGAAGGCATTGCAGAGGGTGGTGAAAATTGCCCAACGCATCACCGGTTCCTCGCTCCCCTCCATTGAGTCTGTTCAAAGCAAGCGTTGTCTGCGGAGGGCGCTCAGCATCGCCAAGGACCTCTCTCACCCCAACCATGGACTGTTTACCCTCCTACCATCCGGGAGGCGCTACAGGTCTCTCCGTTGCCGAACCAGCAGGTCCAGGAACAGCTTCTTTCCGGCGGCTGTCACGCTACTCAACAACGTACCTCGGTGACTGCCAATCACCCCCCCCCCGGACACTTATTGTTATTTATTCAAATAATTTGCTGTGTGGCTCTTCCAGGGAGATGCTAAATGCATTTCGTTGTCTCTGTACTGTGCACTGACAATGACAATTAAAATTGAATCTGAATCTGAATCTGAATCTGAATTAGGTAGGAAGGAACGGCAGATGCTAGTTTAAACCGAAGACAGACACAAAATGCTGGAGTAACTCAGTGGGACAGGCAGCATCTCTGGAGAGAAGGAATGGGTGACGTTTCGGGTCGAGACCCTTCTTCAGACGAAGAAGGATGACTAAGACCAGTCTGAAGAAGGGTCTCGACCCGAAAAGTCACCTAATCCTTCTCTCCAGACAGCATCGGTTGTGTCCGAATCATAAGCAATGGGCTATATTTTGATGAATAATATGAATTTTGATGAATTTGCTGCACGGTTGCTGCCTCATAACCCCAGCGACACGGGTTCGATCCTGACCACAAGTGACACGAGATTGTACCTTCTCCCCGTGATTCCGTGGGTTTTTTTCGGGTGCTCCGGTTTCCTCCCGATTCCCAAGTCCACCAATTCCCGTGCCGACCAGCGATCCCCGCACACAGTACAGGTTTGTAGATTAATTGGCTTCTGTAAATTGCGTAGGATGCAAAACTGGGATAACATAGAACGAGTGCACGATGTGATCGCTGGTCGGCGTGGAGTTGGTGGGCTGATGGGTCTGTTTCCATGCAGTATCTCTAGCCTAAACTGACCTAAAGTAAATGGCATTCCACACACTCAAACAATGGGTATTAACATTCCAAGTGTTGTGGCCTTGAGTTCTCCAGTGTTAATGGACCAATATGGGTTCCACCTTTCCTTGATCATCGTTGCTAGCTTTGATTTTATCCTTTTGCATACCTTTTATTCATTTGTTCTTTGTACCATTTCATATCTCTCGTCTCCCTCTCCCCTGACTCTTAGTCTGAAGGAGAGTCTCGACCCAAAAGGTCACCATTCCTTCTCTCCAGCGATGCTGCCTGACCCTCTGAGTTACTCCAGCATTTTGTGTGGGCTTGGACACACTAGAGGCAGGAAACATGTTCCCGATGTTGGGGGTGTCCAGAACCAGGGGCCACAGTTTAGGAATAAGGGGTAAGCCATTTAGAATGAAGACGAGGAAACACTTTTTCTCACAGAGAGTGGTGAGTCTGTGGAATTCTCTGCCTCAGAGGGTGGTGGAGGCAGGTTCTCTGGATGCTTTCAAGAGAGAGCTAGATGGGGCTCTTAAAGAAGCGGAGTCAGGGGATATGGGGAGAAGGCAGGAACGGGGTACTGATTGGGGATGATCAGCCATGATCACATTGAATGGCGGTGCTGGCTCAGAGGGCCGAATGGCCTCCTCCTGCACCTATTGTCTATTGTGTCTGTCTTTGGTGTTAACCAGCATCTGCAGATCCTTCAGTTAATGTCAGTTTGGGAGAGTGCTTTAAGTCAGCTTGCTGTGCTTTCTTGTAATCATTGTAAGCGTCTCAACCTCAACACTGGGTTTGATCTTTCGTTGTTGGTGTCCTTCGTTGAGGCATTGCCCTGATCTCCAACAGAGAATGATCAGGTAGAAAAGTTGCATCATCAGTGAGGCCCTCATGTCAAATGAACCAACCCATTAAGGGGCGACCACTGGAGGTTTAGTTTGGTTCAGCGATACAGCGTGGAAACAGGCCCTTCGGCCCACCAGCGACCCCCGCAACACTAGCACTATGCTACACGCGCTAGGGACAATTTGCAATCTTTATCAAAGCCAATTAACCTACAAATCTGTACGTCGTTGGAGTGTGGGAGGAATCCAGACCACCCAGGGAAAACCCACGAGGTCACGGGGAGAACGTACAAACTCCGTACAGACAGCACCCGTAGTCGGGATCGAACCCGTGTCTTTGGCTCTGTGAGGCAGCAACTCTACCGCTGCGCCACCGTGCCGCACGCATGAGTGAGGTGTACATCCATAACCGGAAAGAATGGACAAAATTTTCCAGCATCTATTTGTTTCCGTGCTTTGAAATGCGTTATATTTTCATACAAAGGAAAACGAGGGCGCAATAATTCATTTAATCTATTCAGCAAATGTTGTGAGTCATGCAAAGCATTTCGGAAATTAAAAATTCCCCATGGAAATAGAATGGAAATGGCAGTTTATTTTGAGTTTGTTGTAACATTGTTACCCAGTGGGAGAATGTGGGTCTGGAAATGAAGCTTTGAATTTTCATCTTCATCATATTTTGTTTTGCAAGCTGACTGTAAAATGTATTCAACCACCGTGCTTCCCCACGCTGTACCTGATTATTATCAGAACAGATTGGTGGTCTCTGTATTGTTCATTTCAACCTCTTTAGACTTTAGACATACAGTGTGCAAACAGTGTTTTTTCACCCACCGAGTCCGCGCCGACCAGCGATCATGCCATACACTAGCACTATCCAACACACCAGGGACTATTTGCATAGTCGAATTAACCAACAGTCCTGTATGCCTTTGGAGCGTTGCAGGTAACCAGAGTACCCAGATAAAACCCACGCAGGTCACAGGGATGAGGTACAAGCTCCGCACAGGCAGCGCCCGTGGTCAGGATCGAACCTGGGACTTGTGAGGCAGCAACTCTACCGCTGTTCCACCGTGCCGCCTCTGCTTTCTGTCCAGCAAGGTAGGGTGTGTGGAACAGCAAGGTTCGCCAATACCTCACCAGTGGGATCTTTTAGCTCGCTGCCAGGCTAGGGGAGATGAAAATTAAATGGAAAGTAGCAAATAATATAAAAACGGTTATGAAAAAATGTCATGCGGCTAAATTTTAAAGTAGCTTTTCAGGTGACGTTTATCAGGTGCAATCCGTCTTACGCAGCAGTTGACTGTGTGCTCTGAACGATAAGATGCAAAGGAGCATTTGGCAGCAGTTCCTCAAATGATGGAAAACTCAATCATCGGTCTGAAGGAAACAGGAACATTTAACTGTAGTAAGCTTTTATTTCTGTATTAAAGAGATGGCAGATGGAAGGGTTTGGGTTCAGTTTAAGAACTGGCAGATTTAGTTACTGGCAACGTTTAAGAAACATTTAGACAGGTACATGGATAGGACAGGTTTGGTGGGATATGGGCCAAACGCAGGCAGGTGGGACTAGTGTAGCTGGGACGATGAAGATAGGCACAAAACGTTGGATGAAGGACACGGGCAGCATCTCTGGAGAATGGTCTCCAGGCAGTCGTGCAGTCACGGTGGCGCAGCGGTAGAGTTGCTGACTTACAGCGAATGCAGCACCAGGGACCCAGGTTCGATCCCGATTACGGGTGCTGTCTGTACGGAGTTTGTGCATCCTCCCCGTGACCTGCGTGGGTTTTCTCCGAGATCTTCGGTTTCCTCCACATTCCAAAGACGTACAGGTTTGTAGGTTAATTGGCTTTGTAAATGTAAAAATTGGCCCTAGTAGCTGTTAATGTGCGGGGATTTCTGGTCGGTGTGGGCCGAAGGGCCTGTTTCCGTGCTGTATCTCAAAACTAAAGCCCCTGTCCCACGATGCGAGTTCACCCAAGAGCTCTCCCGAGTTAAAAACAATCAAACTTGTGGTACCTCATCACGAGTATTTTTTTACTCTTGGAAATTTTTCACACTGTTGAAAAAACTTCACGAGTTTCCGCGTTTCCCGAGTACCTGCCGTTAGTGTTACGTGCCGCTACGAGACGTCCATGAGCTCCGACGTACCCGCTACGTACATTCTACCTACGTACCACGAGTTTCATTTATTTTTTAAACTCGAGAGAGCTCTTGTATAAACTCACATCATGGGACGGGCTTAAGACGGAATGGTTGACGTTTCGGGTCACGACCCTTCTTCAGGTTAGTTGGGACCTGATGGTCGATGTTGGGCCGAAGGGCCTGTTTCTGCACTCTATGACTATGACTCTATAAGAATCCTTGAGAGGATGAAGCTCAATGTTATTGTAAAATTGTCGAGGTGCCGCACAATTAGGACCCGTGTATAGTGTAAATCTGCATCATGAGGGTTTGTTTGTTGAGTTTAGAAACAGTGTCGAAACAGGCTCTTCGGCTCAGCGAGTTCTCGACGACCAGTGATCACCCCGTACACTTAGCACTATCCTACACACTAGGGAAACGTGTCAACCCATTCCTGCTCTCCACGGATGCTGCCTGACCCGCTGAGTTACTCCAGCATTTTGTGTCTATCTCCGGTTTAAACCAGCACCTGCAGTTCCTTCCTCCCCATTTCATTCCTTAACTTCTGCTCCTTGAGTGGAGAGAGATGTTGTTACTTTGATGGATGTTTGAAGATCAACGAGTACATGGCTCCCTCTTCAGATGGAGGAAGGGTTTTGCAAAAATAATATAAATTGTGCAAATATGTCCATTTCCCCGACACTCTACATCAAATATTTGTTATGGTGGACTTTAGTTTAGTCTAGAGATAAAGCATAGAAACAGGCCCTTCAGCCCACTGAGTCCGTGATGGCCTTCGATCCTGAAGAATGGTCTTGATCTGAAACTGTCACCTATTCATTTCTCCAGAGACGCTGCCTGACCCGCTGAGTTACTCCAGCATTTTGTGTGTACTCATTCACACTAGTTCTATGTTATCCCGTTCCTACAAAATAGGGGCAATTTACAGAAGGCCAATGAACCTTCAAACGTGCAAACCTCTGGGATGTGGGAGGAAGCCGGAGCACCCGGAGGAAACCCACATGTTCACAGGGAGAAACATGCAAACTCCACACAGACAGCCCAAGATGTTTGAACCCGGGTCTCCAAGGCTGTGAGGAGGCAGCAGCTCTACTGCTGCGCCTTTGTACATGAATTAGACAATAACTGAATTGGACAAAAAATGTCAAGAGCCTTTTAAGTAAGGATCCGAAGATACAGTGAGGGGGTAAAGATCCAGCAGGAATCTGAGGGTTAATTTTTTTCACACAAAATGGTGGTGGGTGTTTGGAACGAGCTGCAAGCGGAGGTAGTTGAAGCTGGGACTATCGCAACGTTTAAGAAACATTTAGAAAGGTACATGGATAGGACAGGTTTGGAAGGATATGGAGCAAACGCAGGGAGGTTTGGCTGGTGTGGACAAGTTGGGCTGAAGGGACTGTTTCCAAGCTGTAAGACTCTGTGACTCTATTATGTATATGTGTTCCTATGGAGATGTGTGTGTGTGTGTGTGTGTCTGGCATGCGTGTTTCCACCTGTGCATGTAGTTTGTAAATATACGCAGGGACTGAGGGGTGGAGTTCGGAACTAAAATCATTTATTTCCACCTTTCTGTAGAGTAGACCTTTCTTTCACCCATCTCTCCGAGTTCAGCTTACATCATTCGGCTAATAAGCTTGAGGTTAGGCTGCAATTTTACTACAATTGTTAGGTTACTTGGTACTGGTCCAATGTAGCACCGAGCAACTGACTGTTAATCATCCTGGGCTATAATGAAATCACACCAGGACATCTTTGTTTAAAGTAATGTGCAGCAGGGAACGTACTTTAAACCTGGATGTGGTACATGAATCACACAGTAGTCGTGCGTTTTTTGTAACGGAGAGCTACTCTGTATCTGTGGGGGAGCTGTACAACACGTTACTGGTACTGACAGGAAATAAATGAATCCAGGTTTCTCCATCAGCGATGTAGTTTGTGCTGGCTTGAAGCACAACGGCATCCCTACGGCTTATAAATACTGGCGCTGACACCCAGACATAGGGTTGCCAATTGTCCCATGTTAGCCGGGACATCCCGTATATTGGGCTAAATTGGTTTGCCCCGTACGGGACCGCCTTTGTTCCGTATTTAACTGCTACTACTGGGGTCGAGGGGACTGTCGGGGTCAGAGCTTGTCGCCTTACCCGTCCCGACATAGTGCAGCGCATGGAGTGCAGCAGCAGCGCCTCGGCCGTGGCCCCGTCGGTCGGTCGGCATCCCGGCCAGCTGTCTGACCTTCGGGCCTTCGCTTAACGCCAACACCACCACCCCTCTTTCTCATGGCCGATCATCGGTTCATGAGTGGGATGGGGTGCCGGATTTTGCACGTGACGTTGCGTGCAAAGTCCAGCGCCCGGGCTAAAACTCCTCAGCTGGCCCGCCGGCTGGGCTTTGTGTGCAGTCCAGCACCCGGGCCGACTCATCACTCACCCAACCAAGGCCGAGTTGGTCAACAAATTGCCGTCGGGAATTTGTCCCGTATATTGACCTTTTGTCCCTTATTTGGGAGTGAGTAAGTTGGGCAACCCTGCCCAGACATGAAGAATTCATAACTCCCAGTGGGTCAGGGAACTGTCTTGTTTTGTGAGAAACAGAGGACTCTCATAGGCTGAACTACATAGACAATAGACAACAGGTGCAGGAGTAGGCCATTTGGCCCTTCAAGCCAGCACCGCCATTCAATGTGATCATGGCTGATCATCCCCAATCAATACCTCATTCCTGCCTTCTCCCCATATCCCATTCTTTAAGAGCTTTTAGATCTACCTTTTTCACAGCTAGTCATAGAGTGATACAACAGGCCCATTGGCCCAACTCACCCACACCAGCCAACATGTCCCATCTACACTAGTCCCAACTGCCTGCGTTTGGCCAATATCCCTCCAAACCTTCCCATCCATGTACCAGTCTAACTGTTTCTTAAACATTGGGTCAGTCCCAGCCTCAACTACCTTCTCTAGCAGCTTGTTCCATACACCCACCACCCATTGTGTGAATAAGTTACCCCTCAGATTCCAATTAAATCTTTCCCCCTTTACCTTAAACCGATGTCCTCTGGTCCTTGATTCCCGTACTCTGGGCAAGAGACTCTGTGCACCTACCTGATCTATTCCTCTCATGATTTTGTACACCACTATAAGATCACCCCACATCCTTCTGCGCTCCAAGGAATAGAATTCTAGCCGACTCAACCTCTCCCTATAGCTCAGGCCCTTGAGTCCTGGCAACATCCTCATACAAGTAATTTATGAAATATTTACAGAAGTAACAAACATAAAAAAATTGGAATGCGTATGAACTGCAGATGCTGGTTTACACCAAAGTTAGACACAAAATGCTAGAGTAACTCAGCGGGACAGGCAGCATCTCTGGAGAGAATGAATGGGTGATGGTTTGGGTTGAGATCCTTCTTCAGACTGAGAATCAGGGGAGAGGGAGACAATAGAAGGGTAAGGTGTGAAAATAACAGATCAGAGCAAACATTGATCAGAGCAAACATTGATCAAATGCATCACAACCATTATGTACAATGGAATCTTGGACAATATAAGATTATTAAGGGTTTGGACACGCTAGAGGCAGGAAACATGTTCCCGATGTTGGGGAGTCCAGAACCAGGGGCCACAGTTTAAGAATAAGGGATAAGCCGTTTAGAACGGAAATGAGAGTTGTGAGTCTGTGGAATTCTCTGCCTCAGAGGGCGGTGGAGGCAGGTTTTCTGGATACTTTCATGAGAGAGCTAGATAGGGCTCTTAAAGATAGTGGAGTCAGGGGATATGGGGAAAAGGCAGAAACATGGTATTGATTGGGGATGATCAGCCATGATCACATTGAATGGCTCGAAGGACCAAATGGCCTACTCCTGCACCTATTGTCTATTGTTATCTAATACAGCTGACCTCCTCCGTGACACACTGGTCAACCTGAGGAGCACCTTCAGCAACAGACTGGTTCCACCAAGATGCAGCGCAGAATGCCACAGGAGATCCTTCTTCCCTGTGGCTATCAAACTGTACGACTCCTCCCCCTTCAGTCGTGGGGTAGATTACATCCCCAATCCTTCCACTCATCATTTTAAATTCATGTTTCGTGTACCTTGTACTTTATGACTATTGGCAGACCAATATCCCTCCTGGGATAAATAATGTTCTATTGTATCGTTTAGTAGAATCAATTTCAGAAATTCAGTCTGAAGAAGGGTCTCGATCCGGAACGTCACCCATTCCTTTTCTCCAGAGATGCTGCCTGACCCGCTGAGTTACTCCAGCATTTCTGTGTCCACCTATTAAAAAATAAGTGGAGGCTCTGTAGCTTTCCCTCGCGAGACACATGACAGGCAATATCTGTCTGGCAGCCAGCTTTAAGGCAATAACTCTGTTGACACTGATGCTGAGAGATGGACGTTGAGCGGCTTATGAACTTCAACAGAACAGCGGGATGAAACGACTGTTTTGCAAGAAGCTCGTTCTTCAATTACAGTACAAATCCCAAAAAATGTCAATATAATTATTTGCAGAGATGAATACCTGATTTACTGCACGCATTGTTATTGCTGTGACTTTGGGGGAGTCTAACGCAAGGTTAGTTATGTAGTAATTTAACTCTTTTCTGTTCATTGCTACAAGGGATTAAGCTATATATATATATATCACAATATCCAAAAATATACATAGCTATGACGTTTTCCTGAAATTCAACCGGTGAAAACATAAAAATAGTGTCATTTATTCAATATAGTTCCAGATTTTCTGTTGCACCTGATCTTCAAACATAAATAAAAATAGAACCAATAGAATTGCAAGTAATAAGAAAAAAAAATAAGGCTAAATTATACACAATAAAAATGCATTAAGGAAATTTAAAATATTCATTCAATTTGCATTTAAAGTCATAGGTCATAAGTGATAGGAGCAGAATTAGGTCATTTGGCCCATCAAGTCTATTCCAGCATTCAATCGTGGCTGATCTATCTCTCCCTCCCAGCCCCATTCTCCTGTCTTCTTCTTACACCCATACTAATCACTAGATCACTAATAGTCTGACCTGGTCAAATAACATCTCATCAACAGTTAAGAGAGCGCAGCAGCGGTTGCACTTTCTCGCCGGATGAGAAGAGCTCACCTCCCCCATCCCATCCTCACCACTTTCTACAGGGGCACCATAGAGATTATTTTGACCAGCTGTATCTCTGTCTGGTTTGGGGACTATAAAGCCTCCAACTGGAAGTCCGTGCAGAGAGTGGTGAGGACAGCAGAAAAAAATCATCGGGACCTCTCTCCCCTCAATCGGGGATATTGCGACCAAACGTTGTGTGTCTAAGGCCAGCAGTATTATAAAAGACCCCACACATCTCCATCACGGACTGTTCACTCCGCTGCCCTCGGGCAAAAGATATCGTAGCATAAGGAGCAGAACATCAAGGTTCTGCAGCAGCTTCTTCCCATGAGCCATCAGACTCCTGAATGCCATGTAATGGGCTGCCACCATTGTCTATTTATCCTTTTATCCTTTTTATCCATGTTTACCCTTCTGTTAATTATCGTGTTGCACAGGGAGCCAAATGCAACGGAATTTCATATACCAATGTATTTCTAAATGACAATAAAGTTTGTTTGACTTTGACTTTTGATCAAGAATCTATCTATCTCTGCCTTAAAAATATCCACTGACTTGGCCTCCACAACTATCTGTGGCAAAGGAATTTAGTCCTCCTCTCCTTCCTAAAAGAACGTCCTCATTTCACTCTCATGATGCAATTTACATCCTTTCCTTTAATCATGGACCAATAACAAGATCAGGCTGAAGAAAGGTCTCGACCCGAAACGTCACCCATTCCTTCTCTCCGGTGGTGCTGCCTGCCCCGCTGAAGGGCCTGTCCAACCAGCATCATTGACTGACGTGTCAGGGTCACCAAAAGATTTTGAACATTTCAAAATCCAGCGGCGACAAAAATAATGTTGCGACACTTGAGGAAACACCGCACGCCGTGGTCGGTGCGGACTCGGAGGGCCGAACGGGCTGTTTCCACGCTGTATTTCTAAACTTTAAAAAAACCTAAACATGTCTATTCTGCCCACCTCGGATAAGAATGTCACCGCGCAACCCATACCGTTTCATTTTTAACTTAAATTATTCATATTTTAATCCAATTTCAATTGACAGGAACTAAAAGAGTGCAGTTGAATGTAATATGGATTGAACTGCCCTCTGAACTAAAATAATGACCCTGATTAACAAACGAACAATGAAATGAAAAATTGTTTTAAATGCACACTTTGAAAATGATATACCTGGTATAACAAAGTACATTCCCCTGAAGATTAAAATAACAAAGCCCAATATAGCCATGCCCTTTGAGGTATTGTAATGAATGGCAAAATGATTTTTGGTATATAGTGGAAACATTTAACTGAGGTTCTGCAGTAGATGCCTGATTTTTAGCTGAATACCTGCACCGTGGTATTTGATTATTCTATTACCCAGTAAATGAAGGAGAAAGATATTAGTGTCACAGCAGTAGAGCTGCTGCCTTACAGCGCCAAATACCTGGGTTCGATCCTGACTATGGGTGCTGTTCGTTCTGTCATTCTGCCCGGACATGCGTGGGTTTTCTCCAAGATAGTGTCATGATGTCATAAAATGATATAGTGTGGAAACGGGCCCTTTGGCCCAACTTGCCCACACCTGCCAACATGTCACACCTGCCTGCGTTTGCTCCATATCTCTCCAAACCTGTCCTATCCATGTGCAATAAATCCACGTATCCTTGAGATGTCCGTTTTCATCCCAAGCTCCAAAAGACGTACAGGTTTGTAGGTTAATTTGGCTTGGTAAAAATGTAAATTTTCCCTAGCGTGTGTAGGATGGTGTTTGTGTACAGGGATCGCGGAGACGGGGCGGGGAGAAGAAAGGAAAAAGGAGGAGGAGAAGCCCGAGGGCTGAGGGAGAGGTGGGAAGGGGAGGAGACAGCAAGGGTTAACAGAATTGAGAAAATTCAATGTTCATGCCACCAGGATGCAGACTCCCCAAGCGGAATATGAGGTGCTGTTCCTCCAACTTGCGGTGTTGCTCACTCTGGCCGTGGAGGAGGCCCAGGACAGAGAGGTCGGATACGGAATGAGAGGGGGAGTTGAAGTGCTGAGCCACCGGGAGGTCGGGCTGGTTATTGCGGACCGAGCGGAGGTGTTTGGTGAAACGATCGCCAAGCCTCCGCTTGGTCTCACCGATATAGATCAGCTGGCATCTGGAGCAACAGATGCAGTAGATGAGGTTGGAGGAGGTGCAGGTTGAACCTCTGTCGGACCTGGAAGGACTGCTTGGGTCCTTGAAAGGAGTGGAGGGGGGAGGTGAAGGGACAAGTGTAGCATCTCTTGCGGTTGCAAGGGAAAGTACCTGGGGAAGGGATGGAGCGGGAGGGAAGGGTAGAATTGACAAGGCATTGCGGAGGGAGCGGTCTTTGTGGAAGGCAGATGGGGGGAAGATGGGAAGATGTGGCGGGGTCACGTTGGAGGTGGCGAAACTGGCGGAGGACTATGTGTTGTATGTGCCTGCTGGTGGGGTGAAAGGTGAGGACCAGGGGGACTCTGCCATTGTTGTGAGTGGGGGAATGGGGAGAGAGGGCAGTGTTGCGGGGTATGAAGGAGACCCTGGTGCGAGCCTCATCTATAGTGGGGGAGGGGAATCCACGTTCTCTGAAGAATGAGGACATTTGTGATGACCTGGTGTGGAACACCTCATCCTGGGAGCAGATGCGGCGTAGACGGAGGAATTGGGAATAGGGGATGGAGTCCCTACAGGAAGTTGGTGGGAGGAAGTGTAGTCCAGGTAGCTGTGGGAGTCAGTTGGTTTGTAGTGGATGTCGGTCAGGAGTGTATCACCTGCAATAGAGATGGTGAGGTCAAGGAATGGTAGGGAAGTGTCGGAAATGATCCAAGTGTATTTGAGTGCCGGATGGAAGTTGGTGGTGAAACGGATGAAGTCAGTCAGTTGTGTGGGTGCAGGAGGTGACACCAAAGCAGCTGTCGATGTAACGGAGGTAAAGGTCGGGGGATGGGGCCCTGGTACGCCGAGAACAAGGATTGTTCGACGTACCCGACAAAGAGGCAAGCGTAGCTGGGGCCCATGCGTGTGCCCATAACTACGCCTTGTGTTTGGAGGAAATGGGAGGAGTCAAAAGAGAAGTTATTGAGGGAAGGCAAATTATTAGAAGGCAAATTACTAAATAAATTCTGATAATCACACATATGCATGTAAATACTCTCGGGCTTGTTCTGTTTTTTCACAAACTGTTCTACACATCATCTCATTGAGAAAGTTTCAGCACATACATGGAGTAGACTTAATGGGCCTGCAAAAAAGTTAGCTGCTGCATTGGAAACCCAGGTTCGATCCTGACCACGGGTGCTGTCTGTACGGAGTTTGTGCGTTCTCCCCGCGATCTGCGTGGGTTTTCCCCGGGTGCTCCGCTTTCCTCCCACACTCCAAAGACTTACAGGTTTGTAGGTTAATTGGCTTCAGTACAGATTGTAAATTGTCCCTGGTGTGTGTAGGGTAGTGGATAGGCCAGTGTACGGGGAGCGCTGGTCAGCGCGGACTCAGTGGACGTGTTTGCTGCATCTCTAATCTAAACAAGTAGATAGACACAAACAGCTGGAGTAACTCAGCCGGTCGGACAGCATCTCTGATGAAATAGAACAGGTGACGTTTCCGGTCGAGACCCTTCTCCAGACTGAGAGTCAGAGGAGAGGGAAATCAAAGATATAGAGAGATATGGCACAAATGTATGTAAGATATGCAAAAAAACGTAAACGCTAGTAGTATATTTAATCTTTTAATGGTGAAACAAATTCTCCAGCATCAAACAGTGATTTTGTGCAAATGGAATTAACCTTGTACCTGCAGTAAGGAGATTAAATTGTTCAGAACAGTAAAATTCTGAATACAAATGTTATCCAAAAATCTAATAAAAAATCCAGCTCTGCCTGAAATCCTTGCTCATTTCTATGTTTTATTTAATTCCAAATCACTTGAGTGCTCAGTGATTTTATTCCATGTTGTTGGTACTCCAAGAGAAATCATTCTGCTTCTTACTGTTGCAACATAATGGTAAACGTACTGTGTGAGTGGTATCTGGATGGAAGATTATCGACTCGGTGACATTGATTGGAACCCCAGCATGGCAGCGAGGGAACTTAAAGTCAAATAGTTAACTTAATCAGGAAATTAAGCAACTCATAGCACTCATGTACCAATCTGGCTCACGGATGTTGTACAGGAAAGGACATTTGCTGTGGTGACCTGCTCTATCCTTCCAGATTCAGGGACGTTTCTTCCCAGCTGTTATCAGGCAACTGAACCACCCTACCCCAACCTGAGAGCAGTGCTGAACAAAGATTGTATAGTGGAGCAAGATACACCATCCTTCTAAATGCAATGGGCGATGCAACGGAGCAGAACGTGGGCCTTTTTTTCATCCATTTCAGTAACGCGACCCGACTCGCAGTGTAATCAACGTCGCAGGGGAACAGTTTGTGTTAATAAATTATAATCCTGAAAATGAGAAGATTTTTTCCAGATAAGTTTTATTTTTACGAGGATGTTTCCGTAACCGGCTTCCGTCTCCACACTAGTATCTTTGCTCCGCTACGGGATCTTTGGTGCGGAGATGGAAGCCGGTTACGGAAATGGGGCGGAAAATGACCCATGAATCTGCCCATGACCGTACTACGTCTTTTTCGTCGAGTGGACTATCTTGCTCGCTGTAGGATCTTTGGTGCTGAACTACTATCTACCTCATTAGTGACCCTTGGACTATCCTTGATCGGACTTAACTTTGCCCTAAACATTATTCGCTTATCATGTATCTGTATATGAATGGCTCGATTGTAACCGTGCATTGTTTTTCTGCTGACTGGTTAGCGTGCAACAAAAGCGTTTCACTGCACCTCGGTACACGTGACAATAAACTAAACTATGAACTGCAGCTCCACATACCATGTTGTGGAAAATGCATAACAGGCTGCTTGGTTCAAAGATAAACAACAAATGCCGGTGACTTTCCTAACCTGTGAATAAATAAGTTAACAGAAATAACTGTGTCGAAACAAGGATGCTGTAGATGCTGGCTAATATACGAGACGACACACAGTGCTGGAGTAACTCAGCAGGCCAACTGCCCAGTGTAGGTGCGGCATGTTGTTTGGTTTGGGCAAGACGGACAGATCATGTATCTGTGCGTTGTGACTGGCTCGATTGTATTCATGTATTGTCTTTCCGCTGACTTGTTAGCTCGCAACAAAGGCTTTTCACTGTACCTCGGTACACGTGACAATAAACTAAACTGAACTGTGGAGGCCAAGTCAATGGATATTTTAAAATCAGAGATAGATAGATTCTTGTACGGGTGTCAGGGGTTATGGGGAGAAGGCGGGAGAAAGGAGTTAGGAGGGAGAGATAGATCAGTCATGATTGAATGGCGGAGTAGACGATGGGCCGAATGGCCTAATTCTGCTCCTCGCACTTACGAGCATGAATTTATACACTAAACTAAGAAGGGGCTGTTTCCACACTGTATGACTATATGACTCTATACCTAAGTCTTGCATTTGGGTCCTGCAATAATAAGAGGTAGAGGTTTGTTCACAAACTGGAGGCTGATTTATGCTTTTACAAAGCCATTTTATGTTTACAAAGCCATTTTAACCCACACTAATCCCATGTTATTTTCTCTGGAGCAGGGAAGCCGCAACTCTACCAGCGACACCATTGTGCTGCCCAAAGGCTTGTTGGTGATATAACATCACGTGTGTGGGATTTTAATTGAACTGCTGCCACTCTTCATCCAATATTGGATACCTACACACACTAGTTTAGTTTATTGTCACGTGTACCGAGATACAGTGAAAGGCTTTTGTTGTGTGCTAACCAGTCAGTGGAAAGACAATACATGATTACAATCCAGCTGTTTACAGTGTATAAATACATGATAAGGGAATAACGTTTAGTGCAAGGTAAAGCCAGCAAAGTCCGATCAAGGATAGTCCGAGGGTCACCAGTCAGGTAGATAGGAGTTCAGCACTGCTCTCTGGTTGTGGTAGGATGGTTCAGTTGTCTAATTATCCCACTTAATTACTCTTTGTCAGGGATGTACTGTGATGGTAAATATCTAAAGGAATGATATTTCTACCAAGCAAAGATGTCTCCTGGACTTCATTTTATTTTAGTTTAGCAGGAAGCAGGTCGAGCAGCTGACCGAGTCCGCACCGACCAGCGATCCCCGCACGCTAGCACCATCCTACACACACTATGGACAAGTTACAATTTACCAAAGTCAATTAACCTACAAACTTGTATGTCTTGGGAGTGTGGGAGGAAACCGGAGCACCCGGAGAAAACCCACGCAGGTCATGGGGAGAACGTACAAACTCCGTACAGACAGCACCCGTAGTCACGATGGAACCCGGGTCTCTGGCGCTGCGGGGAAGCAACTCTACTGCTTTGAAGAGAAAGTAACAGCTAAATAGATCAAAAGGCCAAAAGCCAATACCTAATGGTAGTTTGTGTTTTAAATTAATTGATTTGAACCTTGCATCTCTATTTTTTTCAAAAGACATTCCTAAATTTGTTATTTAATTCAAAAAATGTTTTGAGTTTTTTTTGCATTGGTACATTAAAGATAATTGCATCTGCTTGATCAATTCATTCATCTTTTACTCTTTCATATATCATATGAATTATATTTACAGGAAGCAGATGCAATTATTTTTAATGTACCAACATGCAAAAAACTATTGGGAAAATATTTGGGGGAATAAATCACAAATTTAAAAATCTTAAGAACTTCAGAAATAGAAATGAGAGTAGGTCAAACGGCCTCTCAGGACATTTCTGACATTTAATTACATCCTGCCTGATCCTGTGAATCAAATCCACTTTAGCACCTAATGATCATGTCCTCTAATTCTCTCAGTTCCCCAAACCTATCAGCTTCAGCCTTGCATTCATTGGAATCCTGATTCTCCCCACAGCCTCTGGCTTTATACTGTCAAACTTGATGAAGCAGTCCCTCAGGATCTAATCAATCAAGCCGCCTTTAGCATCTTGTATGCTTCATTGAAGGCATCTTTCTTTCTTTAGACTTTCGAGATACAGCGCAGAAACAGGCCCTTCAGCCCACCGAGTCCGCACCGACCAGCGATCACCCCGTACACTAACACTATCCTACTACACACTAGTGACAATCTACGATTTACAGAAGCCAATTAATCTACACATTGCAACTAAAGAACAGTCCTATCCACCTGAGATCCTCAGATCGGACTTTACTGGACTTTACCTTGCAAAAAACGTTATTCCCTTATCATGTATCTGCACACTGTGGATGGCTCGATTGTAAACTTTCCGCTGACTGGATAGCACGCAACAAAAGCTTTTCACTGTACCTTGGTACACATGACAATAAACTGAAACTGAAGCTGTCTGGGCTGGTTCGGCATCTTCCTGCCAGTTGAGCAACAAGAGGCACTAAAATAAGAAACCAAGGGAACAGTACAGTTTCATGGAGTGACACAGTGTGGAAACAGGCCCTTCAGCCCTACTATCCCACACCAGCCAACATGTCACAGTTACACTCGTCCCACCGGGCAGTCACGGTGGCACAGCCTTACATTTGCCTTACAGCGAATGCAGCGCCGGAGACCCAGGTTCGATCCTGACTACGGGTGCTGTCTTTACGGAGTTTGTATGTTTTCCCCGTGACCTGCATGGGTTTTCTCCAAGATCTTTCGTATCTTTGCAAAAGATGTACAGGTTTGTAGGTTAATTGGCTTGGAAAATGTAAAATTTGTCGGTAGTAAAATGTAAAATTTGGTGTAGGATAGTGTTAATGTGCGGGGATCGCTGGTCGGCATGGTCCCGGTGGGCCAAAGAGCATGTTTCCGTGCGATATCTCTAAACTAGACCTGCCCGCGTTTGGTCCATATCCCTCCAAATCTGTCCTATCCAGGTACCTGTCTAACTGTTTCTTACATGTTGGGATAGTCCCAGCCTCAACTACCTCCTCTGGCAGCTTGTTCCATACACCCACCACCCTTTGTGTGAAGAAGTTATCTCTCAGATTCCTATTAAATCTTTCCCCCTTCATCTTAAACCTATGTCCTCTGGCTCTCGATTCTGCTACTCTGGGCAAGTGATTCTGCATCAACCCAGTCTATTCCTCTCAGAATGTTATACACGGAGAAACAATTTATTTCACAGCAGCAAGACCTCATTAAACATCGGTTTTCAATCTGCTGTATAATTTGGAAGCTTATTTCAATTAAACAGGTATTTGGATATCCATGTACCTGTCCAAATGTCTTTTAAATATTGTTCTAGTATCTGCCTCAAGGGCGGCATGGTAGTCGAGTTGCTGCCTTACAGAGCTCGCGTCCCGGGTTCGATCCCGGCTACGGGCGCTGTCTGTACGGAGTTTGTACGTTCTCCCCGTTTTCTCCAAGATCTCTGGTTTCCTCCCACACTCCAAAGATGTGCAAGTTTGTAGGTTAATTGGTTTGATAAAATTGTAAATTGTCCCGAGTGCTAGTGTACGGGGATCGCTGGTCGGTGTGGACTGGGTGGGCCGAAGGGCCTGTTGTTGCCGCGCTGTATCTCTAAACGAAAGCAAATGTCTCCTGGCAGCTCGTTCCATTTGCCCCCCACCCTCCGTGTAAAAATATTGCCCCTCAGTTTCCTAAATCTGTCCCCTGGTCACTTTCACTTGTCACTTGCACCTACAAGATGTACAGTGAAATGAAAGTGGCAATGCGGGGTGGAAGATTGCAACCTTCACGTGCTCCGCCCTGTTTCGACTAATGCAATCAACTCGACGTGCACAAACGGAAAATCAAATAGAACAAGTTGTCCAACAACTTTAGGCTGTGCACGCCACACGAAAGAAGAAGAAGACAGTGGCAATGCCTGCGGGATTGTGCAGAACAACAGAACAGAGCCAGTATTTACATTTTTTTAATAGACACAACAATAATAACGCCCTGTTGTTTAAGAAGGAACTGCAGATGCTGGAAAATCGAAGGTAGACAAAAATGCTGGAGAAACTCAGCGGGTGAAGCAGCATCCATGGAGCGTGGGAAATAGACAACGTTTCGGGCCAAAACCCTGGTGAGATCAGAGTTTGCAGTCCTGATGGCTTGTGGGAAGAAACTCCATCTCAGCCTCTCTGTTTACACGGTGTAACAACGGAGGCACTTGCATGACCGTAGCAGCTGGAACAGTCCGTTGCTGGGGTGCTAGGAATCCTTCATGATCGTGGTGGCTCTGGATCTGCACCTCCTGGTGTATAGGTCCTGCAAGGGGGAGGGGGGGAAGGGGGAGGGGGGGAAGGGGGGGGGGGGGGGGGAAGTGGAGTGTCCAAATGCCTTTTCAATTATAGCCTTTGTTTGCTTGCCACAGCTTTTTTAAATCCCACACCAACAATGTCTTGCTGGCCACTTGGGTCCCACAATGAAAAGAGACAGGGGACAGAAACAAAAGCTGGAGTAACTCAGTGGGTCAGGCAGCATCACTGGAGAAAAGGAATAGGTGATGTTTTGGGTCAAGACCCTTCTTCAGACTGAGAGTCAGGGGAGAGGGAAACCAGAGAAAAAGACGGCAAAAAAGGACAAATGAATAAAAGATATGTATGTTTTCCTTACAGCACCAGAGACACGGGTTCAATCCCAACTACAGATTTTAGTTTAGCTTAGAGATGCAGCGTTGAATCAGGTTCTTCGGTCCACCGAGTCCGCACTGACCAGCGGTCCCCGCACATTAACACCATCCTACACACACACTAGGTACAATTTACACATACACCAAGCTAATTAACCTACAAACCTGTATGTCTTTGGAATGTGGAAGGATACCGAAGATCTCGGAGAAATCCCACGCAGTCATAAGGGGAACGTACAAACTCCGTACAGACAGCACCCGCAGTTGGGATCGAACTGTTGGGCAGCAACTCTACTACTGTGCCACCGTGCCGCCCTTGCTGTCTGTACGGAGTTTGCACATTCTCCCGGAGACAGCGTAAATTTGTTTTTCTCTGAGTGCTCCGGTTTCCTCCCACATTCCAAGGACGTACAATGTTTGCAGGTTAATTCGCTGCAGTGAAGTTTACAAATTGTCCCTAGTGCGTTGGATAGTGCTAGAGTGTAGGGTGATCGCTGGTCGGCATGGACTTGGGGCATTGCATCCGCACTGTATCTCTAAACTAAACTATACTAAACCGCACCATAGATTGGTTATAAATGTTCGATGTGACTTGACTATTTTCATATTCAGAACACTAGGTGTACCAAGTATTTTCACTTCCTGAAATCCCTTCTCAATTTGTTCTGCCACATTTAAGGATTTGTCATTGCAAGTCTCCCAGTCCATCCACTGAGACCTTTCCGAATAATATCATTGAAATTAAAGTGTCAGATAATGCTACTTCTCCCAATGTGCTCTCCTCACTGCTTATCCATATTAACTTGCCAGGTGCCTGCGCATCGCCCCAGTCCTGTCTTTGTGTTTCCTAATTACTAAGTGGAGATAGCTTCTGTCATCAGCGCATCACGAATTTTCACTTTTCATTGCTGGTCCCAATCAGTTGTAACAAGCGATGATCCAAGCCAATCGAGAAGATCACTGATTATTTGTCCCCAAAATAATCAGTCAGTCAATTTCATAAACAGTTTAGAAGTGTCATAGAAAACTGGTTATGAAATTGGCTGAGCAATAAATTATTTCTTTTCTGTTTTGTATTCCACTTAAAAACAGCACTCGTAGTGTAATCAGAGCATTGAGTATAGAAGCTGGGATGTAATGTTAAAATTGTACAAGGCATTGGTGAGACCAAATCTGGAGTATGGTGTACAATTTTGGTCGCCCAATTATATGAAGGATGTCAACAAAATAGAGAGAGTACAGAGGAGATTTACTAGAATGTTGCCTGGGTTTCAACAGCTAAGTTACAGAGAAAGGTTGAACAAGTTAGGTCTTTATTCTCTGGAGCGCAGAAGGTTAACGGGGGACTTGATAGAGGTCTTTAAAATGATGAGAGGGATAGACAGAGTTGATGTGGACAAGCTTTTCCCTTTGAGAATAGGGAAGATTCAAACAAGAGGACATTACTTTAGAATTAAGGGACAGAAGTTTAGGGGTAACATGAGGGGGAACTTCTTTACTCACAGAGTGGTAGCGGTGTGGAATGAGCTTCCAGTGGAAGTGGTGGCGGCATGTTCGTTGGTATAATTTAAAAATAAATTGGATAGGCATATGGATGAGAAGGGTATGGAGGGTTATGGTATGAGTGCAGGCAGGTGGGACTAAGGGAAAAAAGTTGTTCAGCACGGACTTGAAGGGCCGAGATGGCCTTTTCCCGTGCTGTAATTGTTATATGGTTATATGGTTGTCAAGATCGAACCCGGGTCCCTGGCGCTGTATGGCAGCAACTCTAACGCTGCGCCACTGTGCGGCCCGACTGAGCACGCCTGACTGGATTGTCCCACAGAGAGATAGCATGGACTCAATCGGTTGAAAGATCTCCTTGTGCGCTGTAATGTGCTGTCTGTACGGAGCCTGCACGTTCTCCCCGTGACCAGGTGTGGGTATTCTCTGGGATCTCCGGTTTCCTCCCACAGTCCAAAGACGTACAGGTTTGTAGCTTAATTGTCTTGGTATAAATGTGAATTGTCCCTAGTGTGTGTAAGATAGTTGGTGGGCCAAAGTGCCTATTTCCGCACTGTAACTCTAAACTAAACTAAACTAAATCTACAAATAGGTCTGCTGTGTGGTATTTTACAATGTGTCTTTGGGAAGTGCATGTATTTTTTGTTTACTGCACTACCTTAATCAATATTCTCTATTACTTTTTCTCAGTATTGTTGGTAAATTAGTGAGATATAATTTGCCCCGAGGCTCTATTCCTTGGAGCACAACAGGATGAGGTGTGATCTTTTTGGAGGTGCGTAAGATCTTGAGCAGAATAGACATGATAAATGCACAGTCTTTTGCCCAGAGTAGGGGAATCAAGAACAAGTGGGACGTAGGTTTAAAGTGAGGAAAAAGATTTAATAGGAACCTGAGGGGCAATTTTTTAACACAAAGGATGGTGGGTGTATGGAACGTGTTGCCGCAGGATGTAGTTGAGGCTGGGACTCGGAAAATATATTTTTAAATTTGGACAGGTACATGAATAGAGTTGAGTTGAGTTGAGTTTAATTTATTGTCAGGTGCACCGAAGTGCAGTAAAAAGCTTCTGTTGTGTGCTAACCAGTCAGCGGAAAGATAATGCATGATTACAATCGAGCCATTCACACTGCACAGATACATGATAAGGGAATAACGTTTAGTGCAAGGTAAAGCCGGCAAAGTCTGATCAAGGATAGTTAGTCGGAGGGTCACAAATGAGGTAGATAGTAGTTCAGGACTGGTTGTGGTTGAGGTAGGATTATTCAGTTGCCTGATAACATTTGGCAGACAAATCCAACTTTTACCCCAAAAATTCATTGCACCTGCTGAACATCAGGAATGCTCAGGCTTTCAACTTGTTTAGTGTAACTCAAAGACAAATTAGGCCCGAGTGCAACATTTTGCCCTCAGTTTCCTTTATAGCTCATTGCTCTGAATTTCCAATCATCCTTCACAACTAGTATTGTAGTCTGCCATCTACAAATGTCCATTGTATGTTGGTCAATCTTTGGGGTTGAGACCAGGAGTCGTTGATTAGTGCGGGTGTCGGGGGTTATGGGGAGAAGGCAGGAGAATGGGGCTGAGTGGAATGACTATTGGCTTGGTCATTGAGAGTCTCCACAACCTTCTGAGGCAACAAATTCTACAGATTCGCCACCCTCTGCCTAAAGACTGAAGACATTTATTTGCTGTGCTTGTCCTTCCAGATGGTGGGATTCATTAATACCAATTGTGCATTTTCTAAGAATGAGTAACTTGCATCAACTATGGCGCAACTGTAGAACTGCTGCCTCACTGCGCCAGAGACGCAGGTTCGACCCTGACCACGGGTGCTGTCTGTATGGAGTTTGTACGTTCTCCCAGTGACCTGCGTGGATTTTCTCCGGATACTCCGGTTTCCTCCCACACTCCAAAGGCGTACAGGTTTGTAGGTTAATTGGCTTTTGTAAATTGTCCCTAGAGCGTGTAGGATAGAACTAGTATGAACGGGTGATCGATGGTCGGCGTGAACTCGGTGGGCCTAAGGCCCTGTTTCCACGCTGTATCTCTAAACTAAACTTACTGTGGCCCCTTATTTAAAGACTAGGATTACAAACAGTTGGCAACCAGGCAGAATGTCAAGCAAATGATCATTTCAGAGCAGCTTGTAATTGGTGCCTAAAGCTGGAAATAATATCTATTTACTTTACCTCAAGAAGTTGCAAGAAAGCGAATCTTTAAATGGAGTGTTTATTTGTTCAATAATATTTTCCGTCACGCGGAATAATTAACCGGCCTATAACGTGTATGACATATCACTATGTGCAAAATGCAATTGAATCTCAAAAATACAATCTTTGCACATGACCTGCTAAGATTTTTTACAAGTGTAGGAAGCAATTGCAGATGCTGGTTTAGACACAAAAGGCTCCTCGGACTGTCGTGAGCCCCATCGCGGGGCGCGGACTTAACATCGGAGCGCATCCCTCGCCTGGGATCACCCCCACCGCGTCCTGCAGACTTACCAACAAGGGCTCGCAGTTAGGAGAGGCTGAGTCGGGAGCTCCAACGTCACAGAAGGCTCCACCAGCCCCGACGCGAGGTTCGATTGCCCGGCACTGGGGAGCTGACATCCCCCTGCAGTGGGAGCTGACCGCCTCGACGCGGAGGGTCCAAACGCCGCCGGCTATGAGAATCAGGACCGTCCCGTCAACAGGGGCTCAAGGCCCACAACCAAGGAAGAACTAACGGAAGGACTTGAACTTTATTTCGCCATCCATCACAGTGAGGAATGTGTAGGAGTCACTGTGGGGGATGTTCATGTTAAAATGTGTTTTTGAGTGATCTGTTGATTTTAATTGTAAGACTGACCTGGTCAGTGAAATTCTTCGTATGTTGCAAAACATACTTGGCGAATAAAGTGTGATTCTGATTCTGATTCTGAAATGCTGGAGTAACTCGGCGGGACAGGCAACATCTCTGGAGAAAAGGAATAGGTTACGTTTCGGGTCGAGACCCTTCTTCAGACTGAGAGTCAGGGGAGAGGGAAACGTGAGATATAGACGGTGATGTCGGAGATATGAACCAAATGAATGAAAGACATGTAAAAAAGTAACGATGATAAAGGAAACAGGCCATTGGTAGCTGTGGCTTAAGGGCCTGTCCCACTTACGTATCTTTGGCACGCAAATTACGTGACCTCGTTGTCGTGTTGAGGTGCACGGGCATCGTATGGCCGCGCGGGGCTGGTCCCACTGAGAAGCGCGGAGGGGTATGGGGTTGTGCGCAGTATCGCGCGGCGCACCGAACATTTGTAGCCAGCAAAATCTTCACATGCCAACGGCCTGTCGCGCAACTGACGGCCAAAGTGGGACAGGCCCAAGACCCTGGCACGACGCAACGTCTCACCTCCAACAGCAGCAGAAGCGGGCAAACGATCGCCGAACTCGGCCTGGGGCTCACGGCCGTTGCGGTCCGGATCCGCCCCCACTTCTTCTCCCAGAGCAGGGCCAAGAAAATTGAAGATAGACACAAAATGCCGGAGTAACTCAGCGGGACCAGCAGCATCTCTGGAGGGAAGGAATGGGTGATGTTTCGGGTCAAGACCCTTCTTTCAGACTGAAGAAGTCTCGACACAAAACGTCACCCATTGCTTCTCTCCAGAGATGCTGCCGGTCCCGCTGAGTTACTCCGGCATTTTGTGTCCATCATCAAATGACGTCATGTGCTCCAGACAGCTGTGCAAGCGCATGAAATCGCGCGCGACCTTCGCGGGACCGTCGCGCCTCAATGCAACCACGAGGTCGCGTAATTAGCGTGCCAAGGACACGTAAGTGGAACAGGGGCTTTAGGTCTTCTTATCGAGTCCACACAAGATTAGAAGTTGTTCAGCCAGAGCTGAGCACCTTTATCAGTATCTGCATACCGTGGCGTCTGTCTTGTGCTTCTTGTGCGTGGTGGTGGAAAGATTGGTGGAAACGGGGCGTTCCACCATGTGACGCTCTTTTCCTTGACCCCTGTGGCTCAGGTGAAAATGAGTCGCAGACAATGACACACAACAAGACTGCTTTGAAGCTCGTACAATGACTTGGGTGGGGGAGGGATGGAGAGAGAGGGGATGCAAGCGTTACTTCACACCAAATCGCACCATTGAGTTGTAAGTTGCCCAAGCAAAATATGAGGTGCAGCTTTTCCAATTTGCGTTCGGCTAGGATATATTTTTGTTTTATTCCTCTTGTCAGAGTTTATCTTAAGTGTTCGATTAATAATTGCAGCCGAGGTATAAATACAAATGTACAAAACTGGCGCACAGGTGCAAAGGGACAAAAGGATATCATGTTTTAACCAAATGCCCTTCGGCTCAATTATAGACAATCGACAAGAGGTGCAGGAGTAGGCCATTCGGCCCTTCGAGCCAGTACCGCCATTCAATGTGATCATAGCTGATCATCCACAATCAGTACCCCGTTCCTGCCTTCTCCCCATATCCCCTGACTCCGCTATCTTTAAGAGCCCTATCTAGCTCTCTCTTGAAGGTATCCGGAGAACCTGCCTCCACCGCCCTTTGAGGCAGAGAATTCCACAGAATTCCACAGAATATAAACTAGTCAACAACTGCCTTCAAAACACTTGGAATTTTACCTGTGGCCGATTGAAGGGTAAAATCATATTGAGCCAATATCCAATAGCAGTTTTTATTCATTTTCAGTATCTATGAGTTGGAACAAAGAAATCATTTCTAAATGGAGGTTATGAAATGCTACACAAATTATACCAATAAGCATATCTTCAGGTGCCAGTTGCGTTTTGAATAAATTACTATTTATTTCACAGTCAATTTCTTGAAGTTCCCAATTAATCTTTCCTTGTTGTGTTTAAAGCAGTTAGATTTTCACAAGACGGATTCTGTTTGCTTCAAGTCTGTTCCATTTAGCTTAGTTTAGTTTAATTTAGAGATACAGCATGGAAACAGGCCCTTCGGCCCACTATGACCGCACTGTCCAGTGATCAACCCGTATACTAGCCCTGTCCCACACACACACACGAGAGCCAAAGCTAATTAACCTACAAACCTGCATGTCTTTGGAATGTGGGAGGAAATTGGGCAACACCGAGAAAACCCAGGCAGGTTACGGGGAGAACGTGCAAACTCCGCACAGGCAGCACCCGTAGACAGGATCGAACCCAGGTCCCCGGCACTGTAAGGCAGCAACTCTACAGCTATGCTTCATTAGGAGCAGCATAAATTAAAGTATAATGACTGAAAGTTTTATGCAGAAGCGAATCAGGAGTTTATTACACCCGATGTCCACACTTTCCTGGGAGCTAATTTGAACATCACTGAGTTAAATATTGATCAGGAAAATCTCCATTAGCTGAACACGAAGGAATTGTTTAAGAAAGAACTACAGATGCTGGTAAAATCGAAGGTAGACAAAAAGTGCTGGAGGAACTCAGCGGGTGCACAGCATACATTTGCATTAAAGTGGCATCCCTCAAAACGCACTATAGATTCTTGTAGTGGGCTTTATGTAGAATGGGAATGGAGATTTGAACTATGAGCTTACAGTACTTCACATCTCAGAAGGATTATTCAAGTCAAGTCACTTTTATTTTTATAGCACATTTAAAAACAACTCTCGTTGACCAAAGTGCTTTACATTGGTGCAGGTACTAACGTTCTACAAAACAGTGGTATATAGATCTAACAATACATGCATAAATACATACAGACAGCGCACCCTCAGAGGACCTCAAGAAAGGCTTGAGAGTTGAAATAAGTTTTAAGTCTAGACTTAAAAGAGTTGATGGAGGGGGCAGTTCTGATGGGAAGATTATTGAACATTGTTGTACCTGGTGCGGCATGGTGGCGCAGAAGTAGAGTTGCCAGAGACGGGGGTTCGATCCTGACCACGGGTGCTGTCTGTACGGAGTTTGTACCTTCTTCCTATGACCACGTGGGTCAACTCCGGGTGCGCTGGTCACAGTGAAATTCTTTCCTTTTGCATACAGCGCACATGTATGCAAAGCGTCGCCTCTTATAGTTACAAAAATATTCAATATAGTCCTGCTTCCCTCCCCTTCCCCCTCCTCCCCCCCCCACCCCACAATCCCTGCTTGTTCCCTCGGCGGCCCCCATCCACCATCCTTTGTGTGAAAAAGATACCCCTCAGATTCCTATTAATTTTTTCTCCCCTTCATCTTAAACCTATGTCCTCTGGTCCTCGATTCAACTTACTCTGGGCAAGAGACGCTGTGCATCTACCTGATCTATTCCTCTCATGATTGATTAGATCACCCCTCATCTTCCTGCGCTCCAAGGAATAGAATCCCAGCTTTATCAATCTCTCCGTTTAGCTCAGACCCGAATCCTGGCAACATCCTCATAAATGTGTGTTAATATGGACAGCAGCAAATCTGAAGAAGGGTCTCGACCCGAAACATCACCCATTCCTTCTCTCCAGAGATGCTGCCTGTCCCGTTGAGTTATTCCAGCATTTTGTGTCTATCTTCGGTTGAAACCAACATCTTATATTCTTTCCTCATACAGCATCTCTGGAGAAAAGGAATGGGCGATGTTTCGGGTCGAGACCCTACTTCAGCCCAAGGGTCAGAGGATTGGGAAACGTGAGATATAGATGGTGATGTAGAGAGAAAAAGAACAAATGAATGAAAAAAATGTAAAAAAATAACGGTGATAAAGGAAACAGGCCATTGTTAGCTGTGGGCTAGGTGAAAACGAGTTGCAGACAACGAGACTCAACAAGATGACTTTGAAGTTTGTACAACAACTTGGGGTGGGAAGCGACAGAGGGAAAGTCAAAGTCAAAAGAGTTTATTGTCAGGTGTCCCTGACAGGACAATGAAAATCTTTCTTTGCATAGCACAACAGAACATAGTAGGCATTGACTACAATTATATACGTAAATACACACGTGAATTAATAAATTAATAAAGTGCAAATAACAGATGGAGGGATATTAATGTTCAGAGTTCTGAGCCAGGTTTAATAGCCTGATGGCTGTGGGGAAGTAGCTATTCCTAAACCGGGTTGTTGCAGTCTTCAGGCTCCTGAACCTTCTACCTGAAGATAGCAGGGAGATGAGTGTGTGGCCAGGGTGGTGTGGGTCCTTGATGATGCTGCCAGCCTTTTTGAGGCAGCAACTGCGATAAATCCCCTCGATGGAAGGAAGGTCAGAGCCGATGATGGACTGGGCAGTGTTTACTACTTTCTGTAGTCTTTTTCTCTCCAGGGCACTCAAATTGCCGAACCAAGCCACGATGCAACCGGTCAGCAAGCTCTCTACTGCACACCTGTAGAAGTTGAAGGCAAGGGTTACTTGAAGTTAGTGAAATCAATATTCATTCCACTGGGGTGTAAGCTGCCCAAGTGAAATATGAGGTGCTGTTCCTCCAATTTGTGTTTGGCCCGAATATGTTTTTGTTTTATTCCTCTTGTTAGAGTTTATCTTAAGTGTTCATTGAATAATTGCAGCAAAGATATAAACACAAATGTATAAAACTACAGGAGCTGTGTATGATTCCGGTTGAACGTTCAAAGTCCATGTCTGTTGTGCCTGACTGCATCTGTCAATCTATCTGGGAATTGTGAAATGTTACATCCCTTTTCCAGCCAGTTCCTTTATTGGCGAGATCAAGAGCAGGCTCGGCGATCATTTCGCTGAACACCTCTGCTCAGTCCACCTAAACCTACCTGATCTGACCTGGGCCTCCTCCATTGTCAGAGTGAGGCCCAGTGCAATTTGGAGGAACAGCACCTCATATTTCGCTTGGGCAGCTTACACCCCAGCGGTATGGACATTGACTTCTCTAACTTCAAGTAACCTTTGCTTTCCCTCTCTCTCCCCCTTCCCAGTTCTCCCACCAGACTTACTGTGTCCGACTACATTCTATCTCTGTCCCGCCCTCTCCCCTGACATCAGTCTGAAGAAGGGTCTCGACCCGAAAAATCACCACCCATTCCTTCTCTCCAGAGATGCTGCCTGTCCTGCTGAGTTACTCCAGCATTTTGTGTCTACCATCGATTTAAATCGTCATCTGCAGTTCTTCCCTACATGGTTCCTTCATAGGTCTTGTCTCTCTGCTCGATTGTCACAGCGGCTTGAAGCCTGATTTATTCTGCTGCAGAGGTAATCAATGAAACACGGACAATATAAAGAGTAAGCGTCTTAAAGCAATGCAATTTTACAGAAACGCAAGCTGTCAAAAGACTCTCTGTTACGATTAAACCCAGTGGGTGAAATGGCACAATTTTATATATTAAATGAGAGTGAAAAAAAAACCTTCTGTCACATTCTCAATTTTATTCATAATGACTATAAAACGAGTCGCTGTTTACAACTGACGAATCTTTGTACCTGTAAGGCGTGAATTTGATGGATGTATTTTAACTCTGCGTACTTTGATAGGACATTCTTAAATGTGGGAGGTAAAAAATGGAGTGTTTAGATATTCTGTTGATTATTTTTTCACAAGCCGAGGAGTAGCTCATCAAAATGTTAATGCCTTCAAAATTTCCATGCATCTTTAGTCAAAATCACATGAACACACTCCACAAAGGTTGAACTGATTTGAATTCATAGGCATAGGCACGGTGGCGCAGTGGTAGAGTTGTTGCCTCACAGCGCCAGAGACCCGGTTCGATCCTGACTACGGGTGCTGACTGTACGGAGCTTGTACGATCTCCACCTTGACCTGCGTGGGTTTTCTCTGGGTGCTCCGGTTTCCTCCCACACTCCAAAGACGTACAGGTTTGTAGATTAATTGGCTTTGGTTTGTTGTGAAACTGTCCCTAGTGTGTAGGATAGAGTTCAGGGCGACTTTTGGTCGGTGCAGACTCGTTAAGACCAAAGGGGCTGTTTCTGCGCAGTGTCTCTAAGGTCTGAAGTAATTGATTGAAAGATACAGCATATCTCCGGCCCACCAAGTCCTCGCCAACCATCATACTAGTTCTCCATTATACCACTTTCACATCCATTCACATCATATGAGGAACAATTTACAGAGATTAAATAACCTACAAACCTGTACGATTTTGGAGTGTGGGAGGAAATTGGAGATCCTCGAGAAAACCCACACGGGTCACGGGGTGAACGTATAAACTCTTTCCAGACAGCACCCGTAGTCAGGATCAAACCCGGGTCACTGGCGCTGTGAGGCAGCAACTCTACCGCTGTGCCACCGTGTTACAGAGGTATGGGAGAGTTTTGTTGCATCGGCGTATGTGGAGGTGTATGGCGGAGAGAAGCTCAAGGTGATTGAAATTAACAAAAGACGTACAAGATGAAAACCTCTCTCAGAGTGTGGTGTTCAGGGCTGTAGACATCATTGTCTTTCCACTTAAAACAGCTCAATAGCCCATCACCAGCAAACACATTTGTTTCACCTTTCACAGCAGTACTGAGCCACTCTGAAAGTGCTTTCAAATTCATTATTGGCCTTGCTTTTTGCCAACTTGAAGAGTCTTGTTGCCTTCAATATTTAATGTGAAGATTCATGCCTGGAATCTTCGACTTTGACTTGACCTGTCGGCACTTAGTCTCAAACAATCTCAAAATCCTTACTAATTGATAAAGCACACAAGAGATCACTTTCTTTTGTGTTAAAGAAGGAACTGCAGATGCTGGAGAATCGAGGGTTACACAAAAAGCTGGAGAAACTCAGCGGGTGCAGCAGCATCTAAGGAAGGAAGGAGATGGGCGACGTTTCGGGTCGAGACCCTTCCTCAGACTGCAGTCTGAAGAAGGGTCTCGACCCGAAACGTCGCCTATCTCCTTTGCTCCTTAGATGCTGCTGCACCCGCTGAGTTTCTCCAGATCACTTTCTTTCATCAGTACAGTGAGCAGGGTAAAATATGCAGTGGGAAGAGAGGGGCAGCGCGGTGGCGCAGTGGTAGAGTCGCTGCCTTACAGAGCTTACAGCGCCAGAGAACCGGGTTCGATCCCAACTACGGGTGCTGTCTGTACGGAGTCTGTACGCTCTCCATGTGGCCACGTGGATTTTTTCCGAAATCTTCTGTTTCCTCCCACACCCCAAAGACGTTCTGGACTGTAGGTTAATTGGCCTTGTATAAATATAAGTTGTCCCTAGAGTATGTAGGGGGCATTCCACAGATTCACCACCCTCTTCATCTCCTTCCTGAAGGAACGCCCTTTAATTCTGAGGCTTGTTAATCATGTTAACGAAGCTGAGATACAATTATTTATTATGACTCATCCAAAGGCAAACAAGTTGTATTCAGAAAACACAAATCAAAAGGTTAGCATTCATAATCGAACAGGAGGAAAATGCTATGTTATAAATTCCAGTCTTAATTTTAAATCTGATTTAAACCAACTTAATTGCAGCAAATAGTATTTCTTGGAATTAATTCTTGTTGGTAGTAGCAAACATGTCCTGAATAATTATGAAAGGCAGAAGTGAGGAAGGAGGAACAGCAGAACAACAGAACATGGACAACCCTAAAGGGCCTGTCCCACCAGCATGCAACTCTATGCGATGAGCGCGACCTAACATGGTCGCTCGAGCCGTCCGGCGTCGCGGGGCCGGTCCCACTTCGATCGCCGGAGCTGTGCGGAATTGTGCGGAGTTCGTCCCGACATCGCGCGGGGCTCCGAAAAACTGACCATGTTCAAATATTCTGCGTGGCAACGGCTTGACGGCTCGCAGTCGCCTCGCCGCATTACACACCGCCTCGACGTCGTGCCTCCGTGACCCTCGATGTGTGTGGCTCCGTGGCCCTTTCTGTGTGTGCCTCTGTGCCCCTCTCTGTGTGCCCCTCTCTGTCCTGGCAAACTTACCTTTAAGACTTCGCTCCAAGTTCGCCTCACTTTGCGCCGCGTTGCGCCACTCACCCGACCTCCGCATGGCCCTCGCTGCCGGTTTGGTCGCGCTTGCCGCATGCAGGCGCATGCTGGTGGGAACGGCCCTGTACAGGGGATCACCCGACTTCCACGTGGCCCCCGCTTCTAGTTTGATTGCGCTCACCGCATGGAGTCGGATGCTGGTAAGAGGTTTTTATTCCTTTTAGCCTGAGGCAGTGTCGTGATAATGAGTTGAAGTATTGTTATGTATGAAGATGGACACAAAATGCTGGAGTAACTCAGCGGGACAGGCAGCATCTCTGGAGAGAAGGAATGGTTCCAGGTCGAGACCCTTCTTCAGACTGAGCGTCAAGGGAGAGGGAGTTACAGAGATAAGGTCAAGAAAAGGCGTCACCCAGAGATGCTGCCTGTCCTGCTGAGTTACTCCAGCATTTTGTCTATCTTCAGAGTAAATCAGCATCTGCATTTCCTTCCTACACATGTCTTTATGCTCAGTGGCTCAGCTGATAGAGCCACAGATTCACAGCACGGGAGATGCGCGTTCGATCCCGAGCTTGGGATGCTCTCTGAGCAATTTCCTCTGGGTGCTCCAGTTTCCTACCAATCCCTAAGACATGCAGGATTGATGGTTAATTGGCCTCAGTAAAAATTGCTCCTAATGTGTAGGATCTGAAAGTGGAATAACATAGTCATAGAGTGATACAGTGTGGACACAGGCCCTCTGGCCCAACTCACCCACACTGGCAAACAACGTCCAATCTACATTAGTCCCACCTGCCTGCGCTTGGTCCATATCCCTCCAAACCTGTCCTATCCATGTACCTGTGCAACTTTTTCTTAAACATTGGGATAGTCCCAGCCTCAACTACCTCCTCTGGCAGCTTGTCCCATACACCCACCACCCTCTGTGTGAAAACGTTACCCCTTGGATTACAATTAAATCTTTTCACCTTCACCTTGAACCTATGTCCTCTGGTCCTTAATTCCCCTACTCTGGGTAACAGTCTCTGTGCAATTACCCAATCTATTCCTCTCGTGATTTTGTACATCTCTAGAAGATCTCCCCTCATCCTCCTACGCTCCATGGAATAGAGACCCAGCCTACTCAACCTCTCCCTGTAGCTCATACCCTCTAGTCTTGGCAACATCCTCATAAATCTTTTGTGAACCCTTTCAAGCTTGGCAATATCTTTCCTATAACATGGTGCCCAGAAATGAACACAATATTCTAAATGCGGTCCCACCAACGTCTTATACAACTGCAACATGACCTCCCAACTTCTATACTCAATACTCTGACTGATGAAGGCCAAAGTGCCAAAAGCCTTTTTGACCTTATCTACCTGCGACTCGATCTTCAAGGAACCATGTACTCCTAGATCCCTCTGCTCTACAACACTTCCCATTCACTGAGTAGATCCTGCCCTTGTTCGACGTCCCAAAATGCAACACTTCCCACTTCTCTGTATTAAATTCCATCAACCGTTCCTCCGCCCACCTGGCCAATCGATCCCGATCCTGCTGCAATCGTTCACAACCATCTTCACTATCTTCAAAACTACTAACTTTAGTATCATCAGCAAACTTGCTAATCTTGCCCTGTATGTTCTCATCCAAATCATTGATGTAGATGACAAACAGTAACGGGCCCAGCACCGAACCCTGAAGCACACCACTAGTCACAGGCCTCCATTCTGAGAAGCAACCTTCCACCATCACCTTCTGCTTTCTTCCATGGAGCCAATTTGCTATCCAAAAATGTGATCTTGTGTGAACAGAGTTTAATTTAGAGATACAGCACGGAAAAAGGACCTCCGGCCCACCGAGTCCGCACTGACCAGCAAATCACACATATTAACATTACCCAACACACACTTGGAGGAAACTCATGCAGGTTAGGGGGAGAACGTATAAACTCCGTACAGATAGCCCCCGTAGTCAGGATCGAACCTGGATCTCTGGTGCTGTAAGATAGTAACCGTACCGCTGCGCCACCGTGCCACTCTGATCGAAGGTTGGCATGGACTCGGTGGGCTGAAGGGCCCGTTTCCATGCTGTATCGTTCAATTAATCAAAGATTAAAACACAAAATGAAGACATTCAGACATTATCTGGCTAAGTGTGTAACATACTAGCTCTATCTTTAAGGCCAGGATTTCACTTCACACAATTATTTACATCTCTAAGCAGCTTTCCAGAAAACCCCACCTTCATGTCAATAACATCCCTTAACTTTTCAACATTTCACAACTCCTACAAGAGAAAATATGAAACCATGTTATAGGAAAGATGTTGTCAAGCTGGAATGGGTGTAAAGGAGATTTAAGAGGATGTTGACAGGATTCGAGGACCTGATCTGTCGGGAGAGGTTGAGCAGGCTGGGGCTCTATTCCCTGAAGTGCAGGAGGATGAGGGGTTATCTTTAGAGGTGTACAAAATCATCAGAGGAATAAATTGGGTAGATGCACAGAGTCTCCACCTTAAAAATAACCATTGACTTGGCCTCCACAGCCCTTTGTGGCAATTAGTTCCACAGATTCACCAACCTCTGACAGAAGAAATTCCTCCTCATCTCCTTTCTAAAGGTACGTCCTTTTATTCTGAGGCTGTGGCCTCTGTTCCTAGACTATCCGAAACATCCTCCTCACATCCACTCCATCCAGACATTTCACTAATGGGTGTTGCAAGAATACGTCCTGGAAACATATATGATTGCCATCGTTTGTTTGCACCTTCCTTTTATGTACGAGAGTGAAAGACGCATCAAATATGTCCTTTAGAATTTGAGGGAGAGAGAGCGCACCAAAGATGTGTGGGGAGACGGAAATTAAATGCATTTTGTATCTTGACGGAAGATGATGAGAATGTAGCAAGGTATTCCAGGGGGGTACATTTGTCACTGGCGGTTCTTACAGAGTTAGTGATTATGCAGAGGATTGTATAATTAGGTTTTCGATTGAAAGATGTGCAGAGACGAGATAAACCATGCTGTTTTGTTTCCCTCACCTCCACCCAGTTTAGTTTACTTTAGTTCAGAGATGCCGCCCGAAAACAAGCTCTTCGGCACTGACCAGCGATTCCCGCACATTAATGACCCTGTCCCACTTAGGAAAACTGAACGGAAACCTCTGGAGACTTTGCGCCCCACCCAAGGTTTCCGTGCTGTTCCCGGAGGTTCCCGGAGGTTTTTGTCCTCCGGCAACCACCTTCAACTAGCATCACAACCGGCTTCGACTAAAACAATTACCGATTTTTAAAACGGAAACCACTTTCGACCATTACGGAGAGTGACAAAAACCTTCGGGAACCGCACGGAAACCTTGGGTGGGGCGCAAAGTCTCCAGAGGTTTCCGTTCAGGTTTCCTAAGTGGGACAGGGGCATAACACTATCCTACACACACATTTATACCAAGCCACTTAAACTACAAACCTGCACGTCTTTGGAGTGTGGGAGGAAACCGAAGATCTCGGTGTGGGCAGTTTGGGCAGAGGGGGCTGTTTCCACACTGTATGACCTTATGATTCTATTTGTATGTACAGGTACATTTAGGACATTGTGTTATCTATATTTGTTTTTTTGATTCTGCAGTATTTCTCATTGCTCTGATACACTCCTTCCCACTTCATTGATATCATTTGATATTCTGTACGGGATGTCCGCCAATAAGGGTGAAAAATGTAAGTTGATTCCATGGGTTCAGACGTTTGATGCTCCCTGGGACCTGAATCAATTATACTGCCTTTCTCTTCACAGCATCAAATGCTTGAGTCAACCCTTAATGTATTCACGATCAGAACTGTCCAGAGTATGCAGGGAATTGATCCGACAAAACGAATAAACATAGGAAAATAAAGGGCGAAGGCCATTCGACGCTTCAACCCTGTTCAGACATAGAAACATAGAAACATAGAAAAATAGGTGCAGGAGTAGGCCATTCGGCCCTTCGAGCCTGCACCGCCATTCAATATGATCATGGCTGATCATCCAACTCAGTATCCCGTACCTGCCTTCTCTCCATACCCCCTGATCCCTTTAGCCACAAGTGCCACATCTAACGCCCTCTTAAATATAGCCAATGAACTGGCCTCAACTACCTTCTGTGGCAGAGAATTCCAGAGACTCACCACTCTCTGTGTAAAGAATGTTTTCCTCATCTCGGTCCTAAAGGAATTCCCCCTTATCCTTAGACTGTGACCCCTTGTTCTGGACTCCCCCAACATCGGGAACAATCTTCCAGCATCTAGCTTGTCCAACCCCTTAAGAATTTTGTAAGTTTCTATAAGATCCCCCCTCAATCTTCTAAATTCCAGCGAGTACAAGCCGAGTCTATCCAATCTTTCCTCATATGAAAGTCCTGACATCCCAGGACATTTAATACGGTGGCACAGCGGTGGAGTTGCTGCCTTGCAGCGCCAGAGACCCGGGTTCAACCCTGACTATGGGTGCTCTCTGCATGGAGTTTGTACGTTCTCCCCGTGACCCGGAGAATTTGGCTTTCAATAAGGGTCTCGACCCGAAACGTCACCCATTCCTTCCATCCAGAGATGCTGCCTGCTCCGCTCAGTTACACCAGCAATTTGTGTCTAGAATATTTGAGAAGACAGATGAGTTAGTAAGTCTGCTGAAACAGCTTAGAGCGGGACAGGCAGCATCTCTGCAGAAAAGGAATAGGTGACGTTTCGGTTCAAGATCATTCTTCAGAAGGCTCTTCATTAAAGCCATGGATTGTTTGAGCCTATTAGCAAGATGGCACATGGCAAAATAGGAATAAATCAAAGAGGTATTTTTTTTGCTCTCTGATGTTCAATTCACCATTGGCATACAGTGCAATAGCACATATGGGCCCAATTAATATAATTAAATTGCCTTCATTGATTGCCTGTTAGCTAAAACATCTGATCGTTAGCCACAGAATGGCAACAAGACCATCCAACATCAGGTATCTGCATGCTCCAAAGCCAATCTCAGTTATTGGGGTCATTTTCCCTATGAACAGGTTCATAAACTCACTGGAGCAGAAATCCAACACATTGTTCCAATTGTACTGAGAAAATGGGGTGCGAACAACTACTCACTTTGATTATCATCGCCGTGTAGATAATAGACGAAAGGGCAGATTATTATAGTTTAGTTTAGATTAAAGCAACTCAAATTTAAAGTGGCACTTTCTTCCCAATAACCCTCTCTGGCTAAACCCCTCCCTTCACCACCTCCAGTTTAAATTCCAGTTGGAATATTTTGGAGGACCAAGTAACCAAGAACCAAGAAAAAAGATACAGCGCGGAAACGGGCCCTTCGGCTCACTGAGACTGCTCCGACCAGTGATTCCCACGCACTAACACTGTCCTACACACACACACACACACAAGTTCACAGGTTCACAAGTTATAGGAGTAGAACTGAAATGGCTGAAATCTGCCCCCTAATCCAATTCTCCTGCCTTCTCCCCATCGGGGACAATGTACAATTATACCAAGCCAATGAACCTACAAACCTGTACGTCTTTGGAGTGTGGGAGGAAACGGAGGAAGCCCACGCAGGTCACGGGGAGAACGTACAAACTCCGCACAGACAGCGCACGTGGTCAGGATCAAACCCGGGTCTCCGACGCTGTGAGGCAGCAACTCTACCGCAGTGCCACCGTGCCTGATTTCTCTCAGAGTAGCCTCCAAGTTCCTCTATACATTTTTAGCCAAGTATAAAACCCCATTTGAATGATAAAAATGTGATGCTAATATTTGCTGGAGCAGGTAGTTAAGACAAGAGCGAATGCAATGTTTAAGAGACATTTAGACAAGTACGCGGATAGGATAGGTTTAGAAGGACATGGCCCACAGACAGGCAGGTGGGACGAGTGTGGATGGAGCATGCTGGTCGGTGTGGGCAAGTTGGACTGAAGGGCCAGTCTCCACACTGTATCACTCTATGACTATATATCAGATCTTGAGGTAAGAAAGGATAAACTCACAGAGTGAAATTCCGCTCTCTGACAGAGGAAGAAATCAATTAAAACAGATGAGTTAGTAAGTCTGCTGAAACAGCTTAGAGGTAATTTCGAAAAGGTTGCATATCTGAAGTTTACGATGGCAGTCCAAGACCTTAACCCATTTCCAGAGGGTATCCGTGCACTTAATAATCTGATCTGTGCAAGAACGAGAGCTGATTTATAATTCACCCATTAACGTTGAGCTTTGAGCTCTGCGTGTGGATTTCTGTATCACAAATCTCTTTCAATTCGGACATACTTGTTGGCGGGGCTGTGGTTATGTCCAAGGCCGTGGGACGTAGGAGGACCCAGGGAGGAGCGCTCCTGAGCACTCGTCCGACTCCGGCAAGGAGGATTACGCACACCGTTCACGAGCATATTCCTTGTAAATGTACGTTCTCTCTCAAACAAACAAGGACCTCTCTCGAGCCTGTGCTTCACCGAGACCTGGCTGTGTGAGTCGGTCCCGGACAATGCGCTGCAACTGGCGGGCTTTCAACTAAGCTAAGCAGAGGTAGCGGAGAAATCAAGAGGCGGTGGAATATGCACCGAGTCCTTGTATGTATACATACCTGGCTCATAAATTCACCCTGATTCTGATTCTGAATTTTGAATGCACATATTCCTTTGCTATGATATTCATCAGTTATCGCTAAGGCCAGTAGATGGGGCACTTTACCAGGTAGGGAGAAGGGGGCATTGGAGGACAGATTGCGGATGAGCGAGTGATAGAGGGGTGGAGGAGGAACAGAGTAACTGGGGAAGGAGAGGTGGGGGGGGTTGTGGATTCTGGCAGATGGGGAGGAAGTTTGAAAGGAGTCCATTTTTACAGCTGATTACACAAAAGTGGGGCGTGTTTCACAGACATTTGTGAAAGGCATGTTTAACTTTCGGCTGTTTTAGTTTAGTTTAGAGATGAAGCGATCAGCAATCCCTGCATATTAACATTACCCTACTCACACAAGAGGCAATTTACACGTAGACCAAGCCAGTTAGCCTGCAAACATGTACGTCTTTGGAGTATGGGAAGATAACCATATAACAATTACAGCACGGAAACAGGCCTTCTCGGCCCTTCCAGTCCGTGCCGAACATTTATTTTCCCCTAGTCCCATCTACCTGCACTCAGACCATATCCCTCCATTCCCTTCCTGTCCATATACCTATCCACTTTATTTTTAAATGTAAAAATCGATCCTGCCTCCACCACTTCTGCTGGAAGCTCATTCCACACAGCCACCACTCTCTGAGTAAAGAAGTTCCCCCTCATGTTACCCCTAAACTTCTGTTCCTTAATTCTCATGTCATGCCCTATTCTTCTCTACCCTCAATGGGAAAAGCTTATCCATGTCAACTCTGTCTATCCCTTTCATCATTTTAAAGATCTCAATCAAGTCCCCCCTTAACCTTCTGCGCTCCAAAGAATAAAGACCTAACTTGTTCAACCTTTCTCTGTTACTTAGTTGCTGGATCTCTGAGAAAACCCACGTGGTCACGGGGCGAACGTACAAACTCTGTACAGGCAGCAGTCGGGATTGAACCCGGGTCTCTGGCGCTGCAAGCGATGCAAGGCAGCAACTCTACCGCTGCGCCACCATGCCGCTGATGATCACATGTGGAAAGTAAATAGGTCAAGCAGCGGACAGCAACTTCATAATACAACACACAAAGTTCACCGCATTCAAGTCGGACCTAAGCGATGTCTGAGGAAGGGTCTCGACCCAAAACGTCATCCATTCCTTTTCTCCACAGATGCTCCCTGTCCCGCTGAGTTGCTCCAGCATTTTGTTTCCATCTTCGGTTTGGAAACAATAAAGCTAGGTGCAGGAGTAGGCCATTCGGCCCTTCGAGCCAGCACCTCCATTCAATATGATCATGGCTGATCATCCAGAATCAGTACCCCGTTCCTGCTTTCCCCCCCCCCCCCCCCCCCCCCATATTCCTTGGTTCAGTTAGCCCTAAGAGTTAAATCTAACTCTCTCTTGAATGCATCTGACATTTGATTCCTTCCTTCCAGGTAGTTCCTTCCTGCACGTTGACATTTGGTTTGCCTTGTTGATGCAACTTGGCAGTCCGTGGATTAATGAAAACTTATTGATCTCAGCATAAACAGGCACAAACAGATTTGTAGATTAAGTTATGCAAAATAGCAGCTGACTATCATAACAGAGAGTCCTCCATTTAATAAGGCTGTGGAGAGGTTTAGTTTATTCCTTCTGAACCTTGTGAATTGTGTAGTCGGCAGGGCAGGACTCTGCATATCGCCAACTTGGACAAGTTTACATTTTTATCAAGCCAATTAACGTACAAACATGAACGTTTTTGGAGTGTGGGAGGAAAGCGAAGATCTCGGAGAAAACCCACGCAGGTCACGGGGAGAACGTACAAACTCCGCACAGACAGCACCCGTAGTTGGGATCGAACTCGGGTCTCTGGCACTGCATTCTGCTGTAAGGCAGCAACTCTACCACTGTGCCACCGTGACCACCATATTCTAGTGATACAGCGCAGAAATTGGCCCACGAGTCCCGCCAACCAACGATCCCCGCACATTAACACTATCCTACACACACTGGAGACAATTTTACATTTACACCAAGCCAATTAATCGGCAAACCTGTACGTCTTTGGAGTGTGTGAGGAAACCGAAGATCTCGGAGAAAACCCACGGGGAGAACGCACAAACTCCGTACAGACAGCACTCGTAGTCGGGATCAAACCCGGGTCTACGGCGCGGCAAACGCTGTAAGGCAGCAACTCCACTGCTGCGCCACCGTGCCGCCCCAAATAGTATCTGAAGCGTGTTTTCCTTTCCGTGAGTTTCCTTTGCGTTGTCGTTTCTCACGGAAGTGATTAGGATGTTGTAGAACCAGCTTTCTATTGTGCTTTCCTTAAGATCGATCAGTAGCAGAACCTTGTTGTATGTTCTCCTCCACAAGACAGTGGCGATCCCTATTCTCTGCTGATCGATTCCCATAACAAGGGTTCATCCATAGAGGGCAGCAAAGTGAAGGAAAACTAAAGAAGCTTTGCTTATTTATGCCGAAGGAATCTTCCGAATGTTTGGCCGTTTGGGTTAGTACAGTGTAGAGATGCAGCGTGGAAACAGGCCCTTCTACCCAAAGAGTCTGCACTGACCAGCGATCACCCCTTACACTGGCACTATCATGCACACACTAGGGGCAATTTACAAATTTTGCCAAAGCTAATTAAACTACAAATGCAGATCTAACGATCTATTTTACATTTTGCTTGATCGCTATCCCCTTTGTCTCATTTTCACACCTCACACTTCCTTATCTCTATAACTCCCTCTCGGCCTACTCTGTCTGAAGAAGAATCTCAACCCGAAACGTCACCCACTTATTTTATACAGAGATGCTGCCGGTCCTGCTGAGTTACTCCAGCATTTTGTGTCTATCTTCAAACTACAAATGCGGGCAGGTGGGACTAGTGTAGATGGGGCATGTTGGCCGATGTGGGCAAGTTGGACCAAAGGGCCTGTTTCCACGCTATTCCCAGACTAATCCCATCTGCCTGCACGTATAGCGTGGAAACAGGCCCTTTGGTCCAACTTGCCCACATCGGCCAACATGCCCCATCTACACTAGTCCCACCTGCCCGCATTTGTAGTTTGAAGATAGACACAAAATGCTGGAGTAACTCAGCGGGACAGGCAGCATCTCTGGAGAGACAGAATGGTTGACGTTTCTGGTCAAGACCCTTCTTCAAACTAGTTAGGAGTAAGGGAATCAAGAGATAGAGACGATGATGTAGAGAGATAAAGAACAATGAATGAAAGATGTGCAAAAAAGTAACGATGATAAAGATAACTGATATCAGCTGTTTGTTGGTTGAGAAGAAGCTGGTGCGACTTGGGTGGGGGAGGGACAGAGAGAGAGGGAATGCAAGGGTTCACTTGAAGTTGGTCCATCATGCCATCATGTTCAGCACAAACATTGTGGGCTGAAGAGCCTTTTCCTGTGCTGTACTGTGCTTAGTTCTAATTCTGTAAAACTCACAGAGGAAGCAGAAGTATGGTATGATGCGGAGCTTTATGTGTAGGTACAGTGAAATTCATTGTTGTACACAGTTCAGTACAAGGATGCAAGGATACAACGGACATTTATTATCACATACACCAATTGGTGCAGTGAAATTTGACTTGCCATTGCAGCACACAAATAGAGATAAGACATAACATTAAAGAATTTAACAATAAGGGGGAAGGCATCAAAAGTCCAGTCCCGTCCCCTGTTCACCCATAGTCGGGGCTATTGAGGCCTCCGCAGTCGCCGCTACAGCAGCCCGATGACAAACGGAAGCGGCGACAAGTATCACTATACATAAGCACTTAGATACATATTAGAAAAGTATCTCAGATACAGTACGTGTGTGTAGCAGTAGTACATCGAGACAGTGTACAGAGTCGCCAGTTTGGCGCCGTTTTCAAGTCCCAGTTGTTGTGCTGTAAGTGCAGGGATCTTGATTTGACCATGAAGGCCTGTTGTCCTGGCGGCATTGCAGGGTCGGCCTGGCCAAGCGTAGCCGTGATGTCCTCCGCCGCTGCTCCACCGCTGTAGGCCGCGTCTGGTCCACATGCTCGGCCTCTTGGAGCGGGGCCCGGTCCAGCTGAGCCCCAGGCTGCTGCAGGGCCTCCAGCGGCTCACTCCCCCTGTCGAGGCCGTGCACCCCTTCCCGCAGCCGGTCTGCTCACCCACCCTCCATAGGGACATACGATCTTAAACAACGGGAGCAGAATTAGAACATTAGGCCCATCTAGTTTACTCCACCATTCAATTATGGCTGATCTATCTCTCCCACGGTACGAGTTAATTCCACGAGTTCTCCCGAGTTTGCCCTGATTCGAACTGATTCGAGATTTACGGTAATGGCCACTCGTCGGTACTCGGGGCTCTCGTGGACATTTTGCATCATGTTGAAAAATCTTCACGAGACTTCCCGTGCTTACCTGCCGTTAGTGAGTCTTCCCGAGTACCTGCCGTTGGCGTTGAGACGTCCCCGAGCTCCGACGTACCCGCTACGTTCATTCTCTGTGCTTACCACGAGTTCGATTTTTTTTTTAACTCGGGAGAGCTCTTGGAATTAACTCGCACCGTGGGACAGGGCTATTACCCCATTCTCCCCATAACTCCTGGCACCCTTACTAATCAGGAAAAGTTGGGTCGCCGTGGATGCTCAATGTGATATCCAGGCAGAAGAATGATCCCATAACTTAATACATTGTATAAAACTAGAGAGACAGAGGCAGCATGGAGATACAGCAAGCAATTCAATAGGCACATGTATTTGGATTTTATCATGGGAAAGGTGAAGTACAAATGTGAAGAGATCTGCAAAAACTTTGCAGAGCCTCATTGAGACCACATTTGTCGAATTGTGTGCAGAATTCCTCCACTCAGTCAGGATATGTTTGCCTTGGAGTTAATGTGGCATCCATTCCTTGATTAATTCTTGCAGGAGAGGATATTGACTCCTTAGATGAGATTGGGTATGGCAGGCCATCATTCAATGGAGCTTCAAGGAATTAGGGATGATCTCATTGATAAACAGAAGATTCTAGAAATGATTGCTCAGGTAAGTAAACAGAGGCTGTTTCCTCGGGTTAGAAGTTTGTGTTTTGAGTTTAGTTTACTATCATGTGTACTGAGTTATAGTCACAAGGGTAGAGTAAGGGTCATTGTTATAAGTTCATAACTTTGCATAGTTCCAAAGAATGGATTGACTGGGCTTATATTAAAGAATATTTTGACTGGACATTGATTCACTGGAATTTAGAAGGATGTTTCTTATAGAAACATATCAAATTCTTAAGGGATTGGACGGGCCAGATGCAGGAACAATGTTCCTGATGTTGGGGGAGTCCAGCACCAGGGGTCACAGTTTAAGATTAAGGGGTCGGCCATTTAGGACTGAAATGAGGAAAGACTATTTCACCCAGAGAGTTGTGAATCTGTGGAATTCTCTGCCACAGAAGGCAGTGGAGGCCAATTCACTGGATGTTTTCAAGAGGGAGTTGGATTTAGCTCTTAGGGCTAATGGATTCAAGGGATATGGGGAGAAAGCAGGAATCGGGTACTCATTTTGGATGATCTGCCATGATTGTTTTGAATGACGGTGCTGTTACGAAGGGCCGAATGGCCTACACTTGCACCTATTTTCTATGTTTCTATATGTATTCAGTTTAGTTTTAGTTTTAGAGATACAGTGAGGAAACAGGCCCTTCGGCCCATCGGGTCCGCACCAACCAGCGATCCCCACACACAAGCACTATCCTACACACACAAGAGATAATTTATAATTATACCAAGCCAATTAACGTAGAGACCTGTACGCCGTTGGAGTGCGGGAGAAAACTGGAGCACCCGTGCCTCCGATGCGGTGAGCCAGCAACTCTGCCACTGCGCCCCAGTCAATTAGTGATAGTAAGTAAACTCAGGAAAGTAATTCCCAAAGAATTATACTACATTTTGTTTCCTCAGACATTGAAAATTAAACTCACATTTTCATTTTCTTGATTAAATAACTTTGTTTCACTTTTTGTACTTTGAGTTATTAAGCTATTAAACATAATTCTTCCATTAAAATGATAACTCCAAATACCAGAAATAATCTTATTACTGTAAAATGAACACGCTGAATCCAAACTAGACGCTTAAAACATTAGTTTGATTGAAGGTACTTCAATTGTGTTTGCCTTTGTTCTGTTTCCAATTCTTTGCCCAGGCATTTATTATTTCACAGGTTTAATTTCTGCTGTGATCCAGATTTCTGAGCAGTTTGCTTTAAAAATAATAAAGGTATAAGTCTCTTGAATCCTTTGTTTGCTTTCCTCCTGTGGTTTAAAGGGTCTTTAATGGAACCCAGAGAGATGACTGGGAGATGGCACTTCAAATGGATGAAAATTATATAAAGCATTAGATATCTCAGGCCAGACATAAAAGGCTGATGCTATCAGACCGGTCTTTGATGTGTGTCTTTGTGTAATGTAACAAACAAGAGAATTACTTAATGACCTGACCACCGCCATTTCTGATCTGAACAGGGCGTGGATGAGTATGATCATTGATGATCTTCATGGGTTGAAAGCAGATATTATTATTGGCTGCAACCTTCCCTCCATTGATGAACTGTACACTGCAAGGGCCAGGAGGCGAGCGGGCAAGATCATCTCTGACCCCTCTCACCCTGGCCACAAACTCTTTGAATCGCTTCCCTCTGGAAGGCGACTCCGGACTGTCAAAGCTGCCACATCCAGACATAAAAACAGCTTTTATCCATGAGTAGTTGCTCTACTCAACAGCCAAAAATCTGTAGCCTCCCTTTGATCTGGTATTTTGTTGGTTCACATGCTTCATCAAAGGTGTTTTATCATTAATGTCTTATTATTATGAATGTTTAGTGTTTTCTGAGTCATTCGTAACTGTCACTGAATGTCATGTTGTTACTTGTGGGCGGAGCACCAAGGCAAATTCCTTGTATGTGAATACTTGGCCAATAAACTTACTTACTTACTTTATAGGGAGCCTCCTTTCCCTTCATAAGTTCATGTTCATAAGTGATAGGAGCCGAATTAGGCCATTCGGCCCATCAAGTCTACTCTGACCTATCTCTCCCTCCTAACCCCTTTCTCCTGCCTTCTCTCCATAACCTCTGACACCTGTACTAATCAAGAATCTATCAATCTCTGCCTTAAAAATACCGAATGACTTGGCCTTGTCATTGTCTTCTGACACTGGCAGCCTTTCATTCTGAGGCTATGACCTCTGGTCTCAGACTCTCCCACTAGTAGTGAGTCTATTTCATTCCATAACCTGTCAGTGAAACAGTATATTTTTCTTACAGCGAGAGAGGTCCAGGTTCAATACTGACCACGGATGCTGTCTGTATGGAGTTTGTACGTTCTCCCTCAAGTCAAGTCAAAGTCAAACAAACTTTATTGTCATTTAGAAACACATTGATATATGCAGTTCCAAACAAAATTACGTTGCATTTGGCTCCCTGTGCAACACGATAAATTAACAGAAGGGTAGGCATGGATAAAAAGGATAAAAGGATAAATAGACAATGGTGGCAGCCCATTACATGGCATTCAGGAGTCTGATGGCTCGTGGGAAGAAGCTGTTGCAGAACCTTGATGTTCCGCTCCTTATGCTACGATATCTTTTGCCCGAGGGCAGCAGAGTGTACAGTCCATGATGGAGATGTGTGGGGTCTTTTATGATACTGCTGGCCTTAGACACGCAACGTTTGGTCGCAATATCTCTGATTGAGGGGAGAGAGGTCCCGATGATTTTTTCTGCTGTCCTCACCACTCTCTGCACAGACTTCCAGTCGGAGGCTCTACAGTCCCCAAACCAGACAGAGATACAGCTGGTCAGAATACTCTCTATGGTGCCCCTGTAGAAAGTAGTGAGGATGGGATGGGGGAGGTGAGCTCTTCTCATCCGGCGCAGAAAGTGCAACCGCTGCTGCGCTCTCTTAACTGTTGATGAGATGTTATTTGACCAGGTCAGACTGTTAGTGATCTGCACCCCCAGGAACTTTGTGCTACTGACCACCTCCACATCGCTGTCATTGATGTGAAGTGGTGTGGGACTGTGCCAGTCAGTCCCTCTGACCAATTGTCAACCCTGTGACCATGTAGGTTTTCTCCGGGTGCTCCAGCCGAATGGCCTACTCCTGTCTATTGTCTATTACATTTATTTGTGATGCAATCTCACCTCACATCAGATAGTCACAAAAAGCTGGAGTAACTCAGCGGGTCAGGCAGCTTCTCTGGAGAAAAGAACGGGTGATGTTTTGGGTCGAGACCCTCCTTCAAATCTATTCCTTCTCTCCAGAGATGCTGTCTGTCCCGCTGAGTTACTCCAGCTTTTTGTGTCTATCTTCGGTGTGAACGAGCATCTGCAGTTCTTTCATATGCATTTCACCGAGCGCACATCCTTTCCATCCACTGTCTCATCCGCACCACGGGGGACTACCTCCCAGCTCTCTCTTTCTCTCTCTTCCCACCATCACCACACCATCATGCATTATTTCTATCAGAGAGCGATAGACTCCCATCTAATGTGTCCCCCAGTTACTAAGCAACCAGGGTATCAACCGAAGGTAGAGGCAGCAGTTGAAAAGACGTTATTCTCTGAGCCGCAGATATCACCTGCAGTGGCCAGTGGGTGGGAGAATTCATTTGCCCACTCTTTAGAGGACATTGTTGCACAATGGATGGGCTGCAGAGGATTGGGATGGGGACTTCAAACGATAGCCTGTAGATGAAAGCTCAAGGGTTTGCGCAACGGGATTCCTGTTGCAAGAACAAGCCTGTTGGAATTCCTATGTGAAAATGAAGGAGAATAAGTTATTTCGCTCATCAAATGTAGCAACGAAACAGGAGCCGGTTCTCTTCAATGCTGCCCACCGCCATGTAAATACTAGCAGGTCCTCCTAGTTTGATGTAGAAGGCAATAGGTCAACATCTCCAGCATCACTGGAGCATGGTTCGGAATCTCCTCAACATGTCATTCCATTCAACCTCAAGAAGGTCGGCAGCAATGGCGCAGCGGTAGAGTTGCTGCCTCACAGCGCCAGAGACCCGGGTTCCATCCTGACTACGGCCGCTGTCTGTACGGAGTTTGTACGTTCTCCCCGTGACCTGCGTGGGTTTTCTCCGGGTGCTCCGGTTTTCCCCCACACTCAGATGTATGGGTTTGTAGTTTAATTGGCTTTGGTAAAGATAGTAAATTGTTCGTAGTGTGGGTAGGATAGTGCTAGTGTACGGGGATCGCCGGTCGGCATGGATTCAGTGGGCTGAGGGCTTGTTTCCGCTCTGTATCTCTGAACTAAACTAAACTAAAATTTCTCGATGTGTAAGAAAGAACTGCAGATGCTGGTTTAAATCGATGGTAGACACAAAATGCTGGAGTAACTCAGTGGGTGAGGCAGCATCTCTGGAGAGAAGGAATGGGACAATTTGCCCAGCGCACCTCATATTTCGCTTGGGTAGTTTACACCCCAGCGGTATGAACATTGACTTCTCTAACTTCAGATAGTCCTTGCTTTCTCTCTCCATTCCCTCCCCCTTCCCAGTTCTCCCACCAGTGTGCCTGTCTCCGCCTACATTCTATGTTTGTCCAGCCCCCTCCCTTGGCATCAGTCTGAAGAAGGGTCTCGACCCGAAACGTCGCCCATTCCTTCTCTCCAGAGATGCTGCCTGGCCCGCTGAGTTACTCCAGCATTGTGTGTCTATTAAAAAAATTATCAACGGTGCATATTCGGACCAATAGTTCACAGTTTGCAAGGACATAGGGATTTACATGATCCGTTTCCTCCTTATTATACTTGGGTCCAAACATATATAAGCTTAAGTGTAATTGTGAGCTCACTACTGTGGTGCGATTGTGATCTGTTAGCAAGACATTAAGCAAGATCATACCGGTAGTGCCAAAAAATACTGCTCTTCATTTATTTTGTAATAATTTCAGGTTGGATTTTGAAACACCGACCACAAGGTCTCGGAAGTGAGATACCAATATCACTATGGAAACTTTCAATGTGTAGAAGGAACTGCAGATGCTGGTTTACACTGAAGATAGACACAAAATGCTGCAGTAACTCAGCGGGACAGGCAGCATCTCTGGGGAGAAGGAATGGGTGACGTTTCGGATCAAGACTCTTCTTCGGACTGAAGAATGTTCGGCGCTTATTGGAGGTTGTAGTGTTTAATAGCCTGATGGCTGTGGGGCAAGAAGCTGTTCCTCAATGTAGACGTTACAGTTTTCAGGCTCCTGTACCTTCTTCTCGATGGTAGGGCTGAAGTGTGGCCAGGGTGGTGTGGGTCTCTGATGATGAGGCAGCGACTCCGATAAATCTCTTCGACGGTGGGAGGTCGGAGCCGGTGATGGACTGGGCAGTGGTCACAACTTTTTGCAGTCTTCTTCGCTCCTGGGCGTTCAAGTTGCCGAACCCAGGCGTGATGCAACCAGTCAATATGCTCTCTACTGTACCCCTGTAGGAGGTGTAGAGTTCGTCCCAGTGAGATTTTCCAGCAATTTTCAAGGAACAATTATTTAGCAATGAAATGCATCACGAGCCTAATCAGTCCCTATTTATTCGCGAAGGAGAAACTAATCCTGATGGTTGATGCCGGGAAATCTTCCTGAGAATCACCAGCTGTTTGCAAACATTCTTTGTTTGCTCTCAAAATGATCAAAAATATCATCCAGGGAAATTATACATGGTGAATAAAATGATTTTCTCATAGACGTTGGGACCAATGTCTCTACTCAATGAATTTTCTGGCCCAATGCTCATCCCACGCCGTCCTTGATCATCTGGCAATATGGTTTTTTTTCCTTTCCTCTTTAATTTCTTCCTACCATCCTACCACAACCAGAGAGCAGGGCTGAATGAACGAACAAATGCAATGTGTCTTTGTCCTGAATCGCCTATATTAAACATACAATGTACTGTGCAGAGAATTGTGGACGCAGCCCAGACCATCACACAAACCAACCTCCCTTCCATTGACTCCATCTACACCTCACGCTGCCTCGGCAAGGCCAGCAACAGAATCAAAGACGAGTCGCACCCCGGCCACTCCCTCTTCTCCCATCTCTCATTAGGCAAAAGTACAGAAGTGTGAAAACGCACACCTCCAGATTTCGTTTAAGAAAGAACTGCAGATCCTGGAAAAATCGAAGGTAGACAAAAAATGCTGGAGAAACTCAGCAGGTGAGGCAGCTTCAGTTTGATTTTTGTCTACCTCCAGATTCAGGGACAGTTTCACCCCAGCTGTTGTCATGCAACTGAATCATCCTACCACAACCAGAGAGCAGTGCTGAACTACTATCTACCTCTTTGTTGACCCTCGGTCTATCCTTGATCGAACTTTTCTGGCTTTACCTTGCACTAAACGGTATTCCCTTATCATGTATCAGTACACTGTAAATGGCTCGACTGTAAACATGTATTGTCTTTCCGCTGACTGGTTAGCACACAACGTAAGCTTTTCACTGTCACTGTACACATGACAATAAACTAAACTCAACTCAACTCAACCACTTCATGCAAGTTTGTTCCTCTGACTGCTAAAGAGAGTAAGTCTAGCCCACGACAGAAGGGCGAGGAGTTGTAGAGTTTTATAGCAACAGGGAGAAAGGATCTCCTGTGACGTTCTGTGCTGGAGGTACCGTAGGTAGAACCAGTCTGTTGGATCCACCCATACTGGATGGTGTTCAACTTGTTTCCAAGACTGTGAATCTGAAAAAAACTGGGAGGGTTGGGGTAATCAGATCATAGTTGTTGATAATGTTATTCCCTTATCATGTATCTATACACTGTAAATGGCTCGATTGGAATCACGTATTGTCTTTCCGCTGAATTGTTAGCACGCAACAAAAGTTTTAAATTGTACCTCGGTACACGTGACAACAGACTGAACTGAAACTGAAACTTCTAACTTTGTTTATTATATTGTTGACAGTGTACTATATTTACATGTTCTGTTGTGCTGCAAGTAAGAATTTCATTGGTCTGTCGGGGTCACACAGGCGATAAAAACACCAGGCCCGCCACGACCCTTCATGTAGATAAATAACATGGATGTGTGCGCCTGGAAAACAGCTGGAGATGGGATTGCCAAAGTTACCCGGACAACATGTTTCCTCAGCAAATTATGAGAGGAATAGATCGGGTAGATGCACAGAACCTCTTGCCCAGATTTGGGGGAATCGAAGACTCAGAGGATGTAGATTCAAGGTGAAGGGGAAAAGATTTAATAGGAATCTGAGGGGTAATTTTTTCACACCAGGGGTGGTGGGTGTATGGAACGAGCTGCCAGAGGAGGTAGTTGTGGCTGGGACTATCCCAACGTTTAAGAAACAGTTTGACAGGTACATGGATAGGACAAGTTTGGAGGGATCTGTGCCAAATGCAGGCAGGTGGGACTAGTGTAACTGGGACATGTTGGCCAGTGTTTCCACGCTGTATCAGTCTATGACTCTATGACACTGGTGAAGAATTGTTTGCAGCAACCCAGTAAGAAACCTCAACTATGACTAAAAAAAATTATTTGAATCAGAGACTTTGAGGAAAAGTCTCGAGGTATTGAAAAACCATTTGTTCCTGAGAGCAACAGGAATTGATTATCAAAGATGGACCAAAAATGCTGGAGGAACTCAGCGGGTCAGGCAGCATCTCAGGAGAGAAGTTATGGGTGACGTGGCAAAAGAACTCAGCAGGTTCGTTTACACACAATGCTGGAGTAATTGTCCCGCTGAGTTACTCCGGCATTTTATTGTCTGTCCTCGGTGTAAGCCAGCATCTGGAGTTTCCTCCTACACAGGAATTGATAATCAATCAAATATTCCTTTTGGACTAACTAGTTGCAATGCATTTTCACTGCATGTTCACGAGAACATTAATGATTTTTAACATTACTTCCCCCAACAGTTTGTCTTTGATCTTCTGTAGACTTTCCCAATTATGGCTGATTGATGAATCCTTATCTGTTATTTTTTCACATTTTAACATATTCTACCTTCCAGCCGAATAATTGTACGGAAGAAATAATTTGGCTCTTTGCTGAAAGCTAATTGATTGCAGTCTGTTCGTGCTCATTTTGTCTAAAGCAATCAACCATCGGTTTTGGTATCTCAGGGAAACGAGGCCTGTGCTATCTGGAGCTCGCTCGTGAGCAGATTGCACACTATCTGGTGGTCAACCGAAGATTCCATCATGGGGCGGAAGAATTGCTGCCGTAGATCCAGGTTCGATCCTGACCACGGGTGCTGTTTATACGGAGTTTGTACGTTCTCCCTGTGACCGTGTGGGTTTTCTCTGGGTGCTCCGGTTTCCTCCCACATTCCAAAGACGTGCAGGTTTATAGTTTAATCAGCTTCTGGAAATTGCCCCGGTGTGTAGGATGCAAAAGTGTGAATGGGTAATCATTGGTCGGCATGGACTCAGTGGGCCGAAGGGCCTGATTCGGGTTCTACACTTTATCTCTACATGTTATGGCAAAAAGTTTAATTCAACTGTAAATCAGAGGTTATGATTATTCTTTATATTTAACATTATAATATTTTACTCTCTAGTTAAATTATCTGCAAAGAATATTCCTTCATTAGATCATTTACATTATTTTCAATAGGCACAAAATGATGCAGTAACTCAGCAGGTCAGGCAGCATCTCTGTAGAGAATGAATGGGTGACGTTTTTGAGTCGAGACACTTCTTCAGACCCGAAATGTCACCTATTCCTTCTCTCCAGAGATGCTGTCTGACCCACTGAGTTACTCCAGCTTTACATGTCTATCTTCGGTTTAAACCAGCATCTGCAGTTCCTTCTTACACATTTTCATTGGATGAGAACATACAGGGCAGGATTAGCAAGTTGGCAGATGATGCAAAAGTGGGTGGTTTTGCAGATAGTGAAGATGGTTGTGGAAAATTGCAGCAGGATCTTGATCGATTGGCTAGGTGGGCTGAGGAATGATTGATGGAATTTTATACCAAGAAATGTGAGGTGCTGCAATTTGGAAGTATAACATGGGCAGGACCTACACTGTGAATGGTAGGGCTCTGGGGAATGTTGCAGAGCAGAGGGATCTAGGAGTACAGGTGCATGGTTCCTTGAAGGTTGAGTCGCGGGTAGATAAGGTGGTCAAAAAGGCATTTGGCTCATTGGCCTACATCAGTCAGAGTAGCGAGTATAGAAGTTGGGAGTCGTTTAAAACATCGACGAGGCCACAGTTAGATAATTGTGTTCAGTTCTGGGCGCCATGTTATAGGAACACTGTTGTGAAGCTAGAGAGGGTACAGAGAAAATTTACAAAATTTACAAGGATGTTGCTAGGACTTGAAGGTCTATCGGAACAGGTTGAGATAGCTGGGACTATTCCTTGGTGCGCAGGAGGATGAGGGGGTGATCTGAATCAGGCATCTAAAATCATGAGCAGAATAGATCGGGTAGATGCGCAAGGGTCTCTTGCTTAGAGTAGGTGAATTGAGGACCAGAGGACACAGGTTTTAAGGTGAAGGGGAAAAGATTTAATAGGAATCTGAGGGGTAACTTTTTCACATAAAGGGTGGCGTTTGTATGGAACAAGCTGCCAGAGTAGGTAGTTGATGCAGGGACTATCCCAACGTTTAAGAAACAGTTAAAGTACATGGATGGGACAGGTTTGGAGGCATATGGACCAAACGCGGGCAGGTGGGACTAGTGTAGGTGGGACATGTTGGCCACCTAGACTAGTTGGTGTGGGGAAGTTGGGCCATATTGTATCACTCTATGACTATTCCTTCATTAGATCATTTACATTCTTTTCTTGTTTGCTCCTTAAATTATCCAAGTTTATTTGAATGTGACTGATTGTGATTGATGACTGAAATCTAATCTCATCGCATTGACTGGTCCCAAGGGCTCTCATTACTTTAATATTTAATAATTTTAAGTGATCAAACCGCTTCTGCATGTGTCTCAGTCACTTCTCATTACAATTTCACACACATCTTACCCCATATCTACGCAGGTAAGATCTAACAGGTCACCACTGCAAACAATCAACTCAAGCTGCCTGCTAAATCAACTGTAACTGTCTCAAATTGTTTTTATTTACAAATACAATGAAAAGTGTCTTGAAGTATTAATAATGATGAATGGGTTTATTTTATCACAAAATGCAGGTTGACTTACACAGCTCTTTCCAAAACATTTTAGTTTTCCATTCTCGGTGACCTTTTCCAGCTCTTGTGGAATATATACCGCAGAGATCAAATAAATAATGCATCGTCGAATCTGCAGATGCCCAGGCTACTTACCAATCCAATGTTAACAGCAATTTGCATCTTAACTTAAACAAATGTGCCTGTGATACTTAATAAAGGAACTCGTAAGTCAAGGTTGCTCAATAGATGACTTCAAACAAACGTTATACTCAATGGCAAGTGATGCTTATCAGCTACACACAGAATTTAGGATCTAGTCAAACTTAAAGCATACAGGAAGGATAATGGTGCACAAACATATGATAGGCTTTTGAAGGCACTGGGCCTGTACTCACTGGAATTTAGAAGGATGAGGGGACACCCCATTGAAACTTACCAAATAGTGAAAGGTATGGATAGAATGGATGTGGAGACAATAGACAATAGATAATAGGTGCAGGAGTAGGCCATTCAGCCCTTCAAGCCAGCATTCCACCATTCAATGTGATCATGGCTGATCATCCCCAATGGGGTGGGAAATTGCAACCTTCACCCTGTTTCAACAAATGCAATCAACCTGGCGTGTACAAACAGAGGATCAAACAGAACAAGTTGTCTTACAACTTTAGGCTGTGCACGCCACACGCAAGAAGAAGAAGATCATCCCCAATCAGTACCCCGTTCCTGCCTTCTCCCCATATCCCCTGACTCTGCTGTTTTTAAGAACCCTATCTAGCTCTCTCTTGAAAGCATCCTGAGAACCTGCCTCCACCACCCTCTGAGGCAGAGAATTCCACAGACTCACCACTCTCTGTAAGAAAAAGTGTTTCCTCGTCTCCGTTCTAAATAGCTTACTCCCTATTCTTAAACTGTGGAGACGATGTTTCCACTGGTGGGAGAGTCTAAGAGGTCACAGCCTCAGAATTAAAGAACATTCCTTTAGGAAGGTAATGAGGAGGAATTTATTTTGTCAGTGGGTGGTGAATCTGTGGAATTCTTTGCTACAAACGGCTGCAGAGGCCAAGTCAATGGATATTTTTAAGGCAGAGATAGATTTTTATCTGATTAGTACGGGTGTCAAATGTTATGGGAAACGAGAGATATGAAAAGGTACATGGAACAAATGACATCTGAAGAAGAGTCCTGACCAGAAACATCACCCATCCTTTTTCTCCAGAGCTGCTGCCTGACCGACTGAGTTTCTCCAGCACTTTGTGTCGATCTGTGAAATATAGAAGTCATTTTAAATGGACTTTTAAATATTTCTCTTGGGCATCTGTGTTCTTATCTGTATATCTGGCAACACTGTCTGTTGGATGAATGTCATGTAGTTTTCATTTACATTCTCCCCGTGACCTGCGTGGGTTTTCTTGAGCTGCTCCAGATTCCTCCCACACTTCAAAACTGTACAGGTTTGCAGATTAATTGGCTTTGGTAAAATTGTAAATCATCTTTACTGTGTAGGATATTGTTAGTGTATGGGGATCGCTGGTCGGCGCGGAATCGGTGGGCCAAATGGGCCTGCTTCAGCGCCGTAGCTCTAAACTAAATTAATCTTACCAAATGACCAGTGTTTTTCTGGTTTGCTAAGGTCAATAAACACTTGGAGATTTGTTCATGTTGATATCCGGGGCTGGTGAGAAATGAGGAGGGATTTCAGCACCTGTGAGGCGCAAAGTTGGTAAACTGGTTTAGTTTAGGTTAGTATAGAGATATTTGGGCAGTCACGGTGGCGCAGCGGTAGAATTTCTGCCTTACAGCGAATGCAGCGCCGAAGACCCGGGTTCGATCCTGACAATGGGTGCTGTCTGTATGGAGTTTTACGTTCTTCCCGTGACTGCGTGGGTTTTCACCAAGATCCTCGGTTTCCTCCCACACTCCCAAAACGTGCAGGTATGTAGGTTAATTGGCTTGGTGAAAATATAAAATTGTCCCCAGTGTGTGTAGGATCGTGTCAATGTGCGGGGATCGCTGGTCGGCGCGGACTTGGTGGGCCGAAGTGCCTGTTTCCACGCTGTATCACTAAACTAAACTAAACTAAAAACAAGAATCTTTATCAGAATCAACAAAATTAAAATCGACTGCAATTAATGTAAATATGCCACAATTTATTTGCTTACGATAAAATATATTTATTCTTGTCCTTGCTTTGTGTGCTATTATCCAGATTGTTGCACAATAAAAATGGCATGTTTGAAAAAATGTCTACTTGCACGGTTCCACAGATTCATTCTCGCTTTCGAATAGACGCTCTGTTAAGTTATTGACAATTTTGGATATTGTTTTTGAATTTCTTTATACCTCAGTGAAGTCCCACGCAAGATTAAGGGTGCTGTATCTCTATAAACTAAACATTAAATCAATAAAGTGATTATATTTTACTTCTGTCTGGCTTCATGGGAAGTCTAGATGAAACAGCTTGGCTGATGGGACCTGGAAATGATGAGAGATGAATATAAAAAGGTCACATTGACTGAAGTTCTCCCCTTCGGTTCTCTCTGTGAAATTAAAATTACAATGTCGACGCCTGCTACAGGGTGGATGTTGTTAATTGGAAAGGGTGCAGGGAAGAGCCCGGTACTTGAGGGCCTGAGCTATAGGGAAAGATTGGGCAGGCTAGGACTTTATTCCTTGGAGCGCAGGGTGATGAGGGGAGATCTTGCAGAGGTGTATAATATCATAGATAGTGTGAATACATAAGTTCCGTTAGAAGGGTAGAAGGCATCTGTATGAAGTAAGGGTGCATGGAAATCAGACACTAGGTCGGAGGACATCAGACCAAATGTCGTTGGAAAAATAATGGACTATTTGTTGTTATTGCTGTGCAAATTAGCAAACACTTTCAGGGAATTAAGATGTGCCGTCATTTGTGTCCCAAAATTAATTTACATCGCACAACCATTTAGTTTGCACAATTGGTACGGGTGGCACGGTGGCGCCACGGTAGAGTCGCTGCCTGACCTGTCAACGGGTGTTTGCCTGTAAAAAATTTGTACGTTCCCCCCGTGACCACGCGGGTTTTCTCCGGTCGCTCCGGTTTCCTCCCACACTCCAAAGACGTACAGTTTTGTAGGTTAATAGGCTTTGGTAAAAATTTGAAATTGTCCCAAGTGTGTAGGATAGTGCTAGTGTACGGGGATCACCTGTCAGCAGAAACTTAGAGGGCCGAAGGGCCTGTTGCTGCGTTGTGTCTCTAAACTAAACAAAATGGCGTTGGTCCTCAACGTAATTTTTTACAATGTTCAATATTTGGGATTTAACTGGTGTTTAACCTGTCACACAAATGTGTGGGTCGATGGTTAAAAACATTGTGTCTGTGCTCCAAGCATCCTTAACTTTAAGCTAACCATTAGCCCGAAGAGCTATATCTAACTCCCTCTTGAAAACATCCAGTGGACTGGCCTCTGCCACAGAGGGCAGTGGAGGCCAATTCATTGAAAGATTTCAAGAGAGAGTTGGATGTAGCTCTTAGGCTAATGGAAACAAGGGATATGGGGAAAAAAGTAAGAATGGGGTACTGAATTTGGATGATCAGCCATATTGAATGGTGGTGCTGGCTTAAAGGAGCGAATGGCCTGCTCCTACACCTATTTTCGATGTTTCTACGTTTCTATGTTTCTCATAGAGATGTGTCAGAAATTAACCTTGAGTAAACCCAATGCTTTCACACGTTCCTGTTTTAAAACCAAGATTTTCTTGTACCACCTTTGTTGCAGCAACCCACTCCACCATACATGCATCATTAGAAGCAAAGATCAAAGTGTAGACTGCCAATATGATTAGTCAAGCCAAACTAATGAACTAACTATTATTTGGCCTCTGTAGAAATCAAACTCCATTTTGCAAATTAACTGCCTTCTGTCTCGGTGTTCCTTTAGTGGCATTTATGAAAATACACTTCAGCCTTTCATCGAAATTAAAAACACAACTCTAGCTTTTAAATCTTTTTTTTTTGTGTGTGGAAATTGTTGAAACATCCCTGAAGATAACTCCAATGAATAGTCTTTCTTTCTCCAGTAAATTGAATTGAATGAACAATGCTGAAGAGGTAACACAGCAAATTAATTTATCCCAATAAGATTCCAATCTTTCACATTGAATATATAAGGCAGTGAGCAATCGTTTGATGTGAGGGTAATGTAGATTTTCTTTTCATCCTAAGTACTGTCATTGTCATTTTGAATGTTAATTTCATTTAGAGGTTTACAGCACAACAATCTAGGCCGGGTGAAGCGGCCAATCTTGACCTCATTGGGACTTCCGCTGCCGATGGGCAGATCGAAGTTGCCCCCTGTGGCCGGGGCTCTGGAACGGCCAACTTCCGAGGCCGACTTTGCGGGCTGGTATCTCAGCCCCATGGCAGCCTAGGTGGATCGTTCTGGTACCGTTGGACTCCTCTCGGAGGCCGTGACCTTCATTGGTCCGGCAAAACGGATAATCCAGAAAGGCTCTGGAACCAAGGGGGCCGGAAAATCGATGGTGGACCCGTATAACTTTTTTTTTCATTGAATGTAACTATTCCTGCAATTCTATCAGAAGGTTCAGAAAAAAACAGTCAATTCTTCCAATACCCAGTCCCATAGAAGCTCTATCACAAATCACGGATCTACAGACAATTGTGAACTAATTTATTTTCTTTCAGAGATGATAGAGCACCAATTTTTCTTCAGAGGGAAAGATGATTCATCTTCACAGCAGGTGACAAAGCAGCTTAAAGTGATTTTAATTATATTTTTGTTGTTGTTGCATTGATTTGCTTTCTTGACATGGGCTGGCATATATACTGAAATCATCAAACCAATTCCTGCATGGTTAACACCATTTTGATATTGAGTTTGTACCTCAGAGAGTTTTGCTTCTGTCGATAAGGATTTCACTCGGAAATAAAGATGGGCTAAATATGTATTCTTGGGATCACAGGCCGCGCCAGCGTTTATTGATCGATACCTTTCAAAAATGGGTCCTTTAGGATGGCAGATTTTTATTTTTAATGAAAAATGACGCTAGGTATTGAACAAGGATAATATCACCGTTCCATGGAGGAAAGATGTACTGGAGAGTTGAGCATTGAAGGAGATTAAAATGAGAAAATGATGAACTGGCACATTGCTGAGAGCTTGGTGTGAACCTGAAGGAAATGACAAGATGGGGGAACAAATCTAAAGGCGTTTAAAAGATTCCTTTGGAATCTATGACTTCCATTATTCTCCCTCTCCTCCCACTGCCACCCAGAAAAGAGGAAGCAATGGAAATAGTAGATTTTAAAAGAACTTCAAAAAGGACCAGAGGACCAACATCTGCAGTTTCCTGGGTCTCTCGGAATGAAACAAGCTGTGTTCTAAGATTGTGACCTCATGAGGAAAGTTCACAAGGACGGGTGGTTTAAGTGTATCATTCACTCTCGTTACCTCAGACATTCATCATCTTCAGGAGAAGCACAAAATATCGTCCACTGTACATGAAGAGTTGATTAACATATGATGGGCGTTTGACGGCACTGGTCCTGTACTCGCTGGAGTTTAGGAGAATGAAACGTACAGAATAGTTATGGGGAGAAGGCAGGAGAATGGGGTTAAGAGGGAGAGATAGATCGCCCATGATTGAATGGCGGAGTAGACTTGATGGGTCAAATGGCCCAATTCTGCTCCTATCACTTATAACCTTATGAACTTATGAAGGCAATTGGAAGTGTGGTTGAAGGGGACATTTGCAAATTTGCGTGCCATCCAGTCAAAGAAAAGACTATAAATGAATATAATCAAGACATGTACAGTATACAGATATATGATAAAGGGCACAAACAAGTTCAAGATATTACATTGAGCTCCGATTAAAGATTTTGAAGATCTCCTGTAATATCAGGACTGCACTCCAGCTGATGAGAGGACCATTCAATTGCCTGATAACAGCTGGGAAGAAACTGCCCCTGAATCTGGAGGTGTGTGTTTTTACACTTCTGTTCCTCTTGCCTGATGGGAGGAGGGAGTGGGAGATGGGAGATATGAGTGAGCTTAGCTTGACAACAAATTTAAAAGTGACTTTAATGTAAGGTATACTCCCATCGCAACAGTTGATTAGCCAGGGATTGAGGTGTAAAAGTAGTCTCCATCAGCTAGAGTAACTCAGCGGGACAGGCAGCATCACTGGAGAGAAGGAATGGGTTACATTTCATGTGGAGACCACAGTGGTGTCCTGGAATTTTGGCCAACAAAGGACAGTAATATCTAACCACAACGGAGGTTTGTTTTTTAAGAGATACAGCATGGAAACAGGCCCTTCGGCCCATAGAGTCCATGCCGACCATCGCCCACCCCCCTACACTAACACCATCCTACAAACTAGGGACAATTTACAATTTACCAAAGCCAATTAACCGACAAAAAACCTGTACATCCTTGGAGTGTGGGAGGAAACCGGAGCACCCGGAGAAAACCCACGCAGGTCCCGGGGAGAATGTACAAATGGGGAGATGCTGCCTGTCCCACTGAGTTACTCCAGCTTTTTGTGTCTATCTTCAGTTTAAACCAGCATCTGCTGTTCCTTCCTGCACATTTCTCCATCAACTGTTCATCCATTGAAGCTGAATTTCTAAATTAAGCGAATAAGACACCTTTCCTGTTTCCCACGTCCTCTGATTTAACTTCTATGCATTCCTCATTAATGTTGTGTCAGAGATAGTCATATCATCCTGATAGAGGCAGAGTTTAATTTTTAATGTTTTGCAAGATTGGTGGATTTAATTAGAAACTTTAATTGTTTCCTTTTGCATACTAATTGAGGACTGAAGTGTGGCACTGAGTTTGTATCATGATTTAGTTGATCTTTCCTGACCTTGACTTTATCAAAATAGGAAGTCAAATCCCACCAAAGACCACAATCTTCTTGGGATTAGCTTCCCTGTTTACATATTTAGTTGCAGCCTATTTTGATTTATCATGCATGAAGTGCAAAGATGCGCAAGCAATCAATGGCTCAGTCTAGAGGGACGGACGCAACTGATGAAATGCTTTGAAGGTAGACACAAAATGCTGGAGTAAACAACTCAGAGGGTCAGGCAGCATCTCTGGGAAAAATATTCTGGGGTCTCGGGTTGAAACCCTTCTTCAGTCTGTGAGTTTGGGGGGAGGGAGAAACTGGATGTCCGGTATGGTTCAGCACCAATCCAAGCCGGCACCGATGACCAAGAAAAGGTGGAGCCCACAATGGTCCATTGTTGGCTGAGGAAGTGGTGATAATGAAGGGATATACGGATGCGAACTGGGGAGCCGGCAGGATGACTAGGGTCGGAGAAAGGCGGAGAGCTTTTACTCCACAGCATTTAGCAAAATGAGAGGTGATTTCTTTAAAACATACTACATTCTATGTTTCTATGTTTCTATTTTTATAGGGCTTCATATTGTAGATGAAGATGCAGGGATGAAGTTTACTTTGGCTGAAGAGGCGAGAATTAAGGGGTTGGACAAGCTAGATGCTGGAAGATTGTTCCCGATGTTGGGGGAGTCCAGAACAAGGGGTCACAGTCTAAGGATAAGGGGGAATTCCTTTAGGACCGAAATGAGGAAAACATTCTTTACACAGAGAGTCGTGAGTCTCTGGAATTCTCTGCCACAGAAGGTAGTTGAGGCCAGTTCATTGGCTATATTTAAGAGGGCGTTAGATGTGGCACTTGTGGCTAAAGGGATCAGGGGGTATGGAGAGAAGGCAGGTACGGGATACTGAGTTGGATGATCAGCCATGATCACATTGAATGGCGGTGCAGGCTCGAAGGGCCGAATGGCCTACTCCTGCACCTATTTTCTATGTTTTCTATGTTTCTATGAATTAGAGAGACAATCTCAAAATAAGGAATTGGCCAAGAGCAAGATAAGGAATTTCTTCTCTGCTAAGGCAGTGAAGCTTTAGAATTCTCTATTCCAAATGTACATAGAACCTCATTCAAGAATTTTGATTATTAAGGACATTAAGAGTTAGTTGGTGCAGAAAAGTGACATGTTGGGAAAAATCAGTCAGGAGGTGGTTGGAATCGGTTCAACAAGCAAATTGTTCAACTCTTGTATCTATTTCTTATGAGGGATTTTTCACTGCGGAATGGAGCAGCATTAGTTCTGCATGTGTGAACATGAGCATATATCATAGACAATGCCTTTTTTCTCCCATTATTTCAATAATGCTCGATGTTATGAGCCTGTTATAGGCGCTTTTTTTCTGCGACTGCCAGCGACTGGACCCTCCATGACAATATCTATGACAATGTCTACAACAACCTACCACCAAATCGACGTCAAGTTACAGCAAGCTACTGACAACCGGCGACCCATTATTAGGACGTCCACCTGCGACAAGCTACGATATGGTACCACCCAGTCGGCGACAACAGAAGACAACTTAAGACAATTCAGTCACCAGTACCAGTCACTTGTTGACATAGGTTAACGTAGGTAGTCGCCAAAGGAATTCACCGAAGTCAGCACCGGCGACAACCTACGACAGCACCTACATCAGGAGAAGTCAAGCTACGCTCATTGGCGTCAAGCCCACTGTCGCCGAAAGGTTTTGAACATTTCAAAATCCAGCGGCGACCAGAATAACGCTACGATTCTTTGGGCGACTGAGGAGACGACGCACGACCATACAGGCGACACCCCCGTGACCATGTGGCAGCAGCCTAGTCGCCTGTGGTTGCCTTAAAAAATCGCCTACGTGGGACAGGCCAAATAGTTTAACTTACCAGCGATCTCCCACAAACGCTTTTCACTGCGCCTCGGTCCACGTGACTGGAACATGCCTGAGTGACTGAGGTAGAAGAACATAAACTGCTGGAGTAACACAGCAGGACAGGCAACATCCCTGGAGAACATGGATAGATGACGTTTCTGGTCAAGACCTTTCTTGAGACATTGATTTCACTCTGTGACTGGATGAAGACACATGGACCTGAACGGTTTTTATTATTCCAGCATTGTCTGGTTTTATTTCAGATTTCCAGCAATTCCTTTTAGATTCTCATTTTTCTGTCACTAGGACTTCTGTCACTGTTTTAGAAACCGATCATTCATCTTATTTTTTATTCTCTTACTGTGATGCACTTTCATAAACAGAATGAAAGATCATTTTTGGGCCCCCATCCAAAATAGACACCAGAGAATGGGTTTGATTGTACCCAGGATTCCAAGGATTGCCCCTGTCCCACTTAGGAAACCTGAACGGAAACCTCTGGAGACTTTGCGCCCCACCCAAGGTTTCCGTGCGGTTCCCGGAGGTTTTTGTCAGTCTCCCTAATGGTCGAAATATGGTTTTAAAAATCTGTAATTTTTTAGTCAAAGCCGGTTGCGATGCTAGTTGAAGGTGGTTGCCAAAGTCAAAAATCTCCGGGGACCGCACGGAAACCTTGGATGGGGAGCAAAGTCTCCAGAGGTTTCCGTTCAGGTTTCCAAAGTGGGACAGGGGCATGACAGAACTTTGGGGGGTGGCACAGTGGTCTTCTTCTTTCGTGTGGCGTGCACAGCCTAAAGTTGTAGGACAACTTGTTCTATTTGATGGTACACAAAAGGCTGGAGAAACTCAGCGGGTGCAGCAGCATTTAAGGAGTGAAGGAGATGGGCGACGTTTCAGGTCGAGACCCTTCTCCAGACTGGTTAGGGATCAGGGAAACGAGAGATATAGACGGTGATGTGGAGAGATAAAGAACAATGAATGAAAGATATGCAAAAACGTATCAATGATAAAGGAAACAGGCCATTGTAAGCTGTTTGTAGTGTGAAAATGAGAAGCTGGTGCGACTTGGGTGGGGGAGAGATAGAGAGAGAAGGATTTGGCGATCGTTTCGCCGAACACCTCCGCTCGGTCCGCAAAAATTGGCGATCGTTTCGCTGAACACCTCCGCTCGGTCCGCAATAACCAACCCGACCTCCCGGTGGCTGAGCACTTCAACTCCCCCTGCCATTCCGTATCCGACCTCTCGGTCCTGGGCCTCTTCCACGGCCAGAGTTAGCAACACCGCAAGTTGGAGGAACAGCACCTCATATTCCGCATGGGGAGTCTGCATCCTCTGGGCTTAAACATTGAATGTTCCCAATTCTGTTAACCCAGACTGCCTCCTCCCCTTCCCACCTCTCCCTCAGCCCTCGGGCCCTGGCATTCCTTCTCTCTCTATCTCTCCCCAACCCAAGTTGCACTAGCTTACAACAGCTTACAATGGCCTTTATCATCAATACTTTTTTGTATATCTTTCATTCATTGTTCTTTATCTCTCCACATCACCGTCTATATCTCTCGTTTCCCTGATCCTTAACCAATCTGAAGAAGGGTCTCAACCCGAAATGTCGCCCATCTCCTTCGCTCCTTAGATGCTCCTGCACTCGCTGAGTTTCTCCAGCCTTTTGTGTACCCTCGATTCTCCAGCATCTGCAGTTCCTTCTTTAACACTTGTTCTATTTGATCTTCTGTTTATGCACGTCGAGTTGATTGCATTAACTGACCATGACCTGCGTGGGCTTTCCCCGGGTGCTCCAGTTTCCTCCCACACTCTAAAGGCGTATAGGTTTGTAGGTCAATTGGCTTTGGTGTAATTGTAAATTGTCCCTAGTGTGTGTTGGATTGTTTTAGTGCTAGTCGTTGCGGACCCGGTGGGCCGAAGTGCTTGTTTCCGCACTGTATCTCCAAACTAAACTATGCCCAGAGTACACGGCATCTTGCATCATGGTGACTTTGAGCAACATATTGTTCGTTGATCCACAAAAAGTCAAGCCTGTACTCAACAGGTGAGCTGAGTAGCAACTCAATGCCGCCAGCAAATGCCAGCCCAATAATCTTTCTTTCCCGTGTCTTGCTATTCTTCCAGATCCATTCATCTCTGCAAATCTGAAGCCACCACTGAATCATTCAGTACTATCATTCATCTGAAACAAAAATATAGAGTTAAAATGAGGAATATATTATCCTTCAGTAGAGCGCCAGCGGATCGTTACAACTCTTTTGCTTCATCAATTACCTCTCCAGGGTCTATTCATACCTTACACTTCAAAGGCTTTTTTTACATTCTGATGACAATGTTCCATTGTACAAATACAAATCTACTAAAAAAACTAATAAAAGGATGACAAATGTGTCTCAGCAACCAAATAACAGACAGCTCGCTCTAATCGTAAAGTTAAAAAAGCCAAATAAAAACTTTGTTTTGATTGCATGTCGCAAAAGGCCTCTTTCAAATAACCTTCCTTTCACAAACTGTTCATGAATTTGCAAATGTCCTTTTTAAAATAACCGTAACTCACTATTAATGGGTTTAGAATGAAGAATTATCCTCGGGAAGGTCTTGATGCATCAGATAATGAGACAGTGTTTCGGCTGTTTACTGCATTTTAAAATCGTGGGACTATTTATGAAAAGGTTTATATGTCCACACCAGAGAAATTTACCTCCTTTATTTGGCACCCCATGGCTTTAACTGTTCAGAGAGGGATATTGAGGAACATCTGGCTACATCGATGACACTTTGAAAATGAGTGCAAGCAGAGTCCAGATATCAATGTGAGCCTCCATTAGTGAAGAGGATGGTAGGCACAAATGCAGGAGGAACTCAGCGGGTCAGGCAGCATCTATGGAGAGAAAGAATGGGTGACGTTTCTGGTCGAGACCCTTCTTCACACAGATGTCGGGGGAGTGGGCGGCAGAGAGACGGAATGTAGTCGGAGACAGTGAGACTGGTGGGAGAACTGGGAAGAGGGAGGGGATGGAGAGAGAGGGAAAGCAAGGGTTACTTGAAGTTAGAGAAGTCAATGTTTTTTATCGCTGGGGTGTAAGCTGCCCAAGGGAAGTATGAGATGCTGTTCCTCCAATTTGCGCTGGGCCTCATTCTGACAATGGAGGAGATTCAGGACCTTTGGTCCTCGACTCCCCTACTCTGGGCAAGAGACCGTGTCCATGTACCCGATCTTATGCACTTTCCTATCCTATCTTTGGTTCAATGCTCGTACTGCCACTTTCATGCAATGAGCTTTAATTTTCTTAATGAGCCTAATAATTGGCACTTCAAAGTCCTTTTGATAGCTCCTGAACACATTAAGTTCAATGCCTTGAGCACATCTACTCTTACTTCATCAAACAGCACAGTCTAGTTAATCAAATATGATGATTCACCATAGATCAGTCTGGAATGAATCGTCTTTATAATTTCCTACTTTCCCGAGCGATCATTACATTTCTGTTATATAATTGCTCCAACAAGCTCGGAATCGAGAACCAGAGGACAAGGGTTTATGGTGAGAGCGAATAGATGTAATAGGAAACTGAGGGATTACTGATGGTGGGAAACTGCATACAGAGGTGTAGCCAACGTCTTTGTCGCGTGGTGTGGGCTGAATCACCTGCAGCTCAACACCGACAAGACTAAGGAGTTAATGGTGGACTTTAGGAGGAGAGGAACACCCCTGTCCCCTGTCTCCATCAATGGTGTGGATGTGCAGTTTACCAGGGAGTACAAATACCTGGGAGTGTACCTGGACGGTAAACTGGACTGGTCCAGGAACGCTGAGGCCCTGTACAAGAAGGGACAGAGCCGGCTGTACTCTTTGAGAAGGCTCCGCTCCTTCAACGTCTGCAGTAAGATGCTGCAGATGTTCTACCAATCGGTGGTAGCCGGTGCCATCTTCTTCACTGCCGTGAGCTGGGGCAGCAGGGGGCGAAGGCCGCGGACACAAACAGGATCAACAAGCTCATCAGGAAGGTGGGCTCCATCCGGGGGGCGGAGTTGGATTCACGGGAGGTTGGTCTTGGAGGGGAGGATGCTTCTCAAACTGTGGAGCATCCTGGACAATACAGCTCACCCCCTCCATGACACACTGGTCAACCTGAGGAGAAACCTGCAGCACCAGACTGGTTCCACCAAGATGCAGCACAGAACGCCACAGGAGATCCTTCTTCCCTGTGGCTATCAAACTGTACAACTCCTCCCCCTTCTGTCGTGGGGTAGACTGACTCCCCTCCCCCCCCTCCAATCTTTCCACATCCCCAATCCTGGACTTCCTGCTCGTCATTTTGATTTCATGTTTTATGTATCTTGGGGTTTATGACTGTTGGCAGACCAATTTCCCTCCTGGGATAAATAAAGTTCTGTTTTGTATTAGTGTAGATGGGACATGTTGGTGGGTGTGGGCAAGTTGAGCCAAAGGACCAGTTTCCACGTAAGACTCTATGAGTCTCTATTCCATGCATGCTCTTACCCACTTGTTGGACCTAGACTCGTAGAGTCCTTCAACACAGAAACAGGCCCATCAGCACAATAGGAGCAGAATTAGGCCATTTGGCCCATCAAGTCTACATTCAATCATGGCAGATCCATCTTTCCCTCAAAACTGAACTCTCCTGCCTTCTCTCCGTATCCCCTGACACCCGTACTAATCAAGAACATGTCAAACATTCCATTTTGGTTGAGCAGCAGATGAGGGTTGCTGCTTGCAACAACTTTATATGCTTGTTTCCTAGTCTGTTCTAGGCTCGGTACACTTTTTAATTGATAGCTGACATCCCGAATTAATGTTACTGAAGAACTTTTCCAACAATGGCAGATGAAAGATCTGCTTTGAATTTAGGCCGTCTCGTTCTCTCAAAGATCGTATCAATATTAATATTCCACGGCAGTGACATAACCCAGATGGCAGCAATTTAATTAGAAGCTTAGTTTTCCTAATGGGCTGCCTGAAAGTTGTTATCTCAGTGGTATTTGCAGAAGCCGTTATTGTCAATTTTGTGAACAGCATCAGGAGACGTTGTTGTGATATCCAGTTGTTATCTTCTACAGGATGGCATTTTACAAATTAGACTATCTTTATTTCTTCTCCAAATTATTTTCTGTATCTGATGTTAGAGCTCATTTCCAAATTAAAAGAAAGGTCTTTGTTCTTTTTTATCAATTACCATTTTTAAAGTCACATTTCATGTCAAACAATGTCAAACTTTCTTAATTTCAGATGCTTAATTTAGTTTTGAAATGTGTCTCATTTGTTCATGCAACATTGTAAATTGTTGATATAACTTTGCAAAAATAATTAGAGCACTGGATTGAAGATAGACACAAAATGAATGAATGAATTAATTAATTAATTTAAATGTTTATTGGCCAAGTATGTACACCTACAAGGAATTTGCCATGGTGCTCTGCTGAAACTGAAATGGCAATGTGCTTGAAACTGAAATGGCAATGAAAATGAAATGAAATGAAAATGTGATGAGTTGTTTGGCCTGCCCTGTGCTTGAAACTGAAATGGCAATGGAAATGAAATGAAATGAAAACGAGATGAGTCCTTTGGCCTGCCCTGTGCTTGAAACTGAAATGGCAATGAAAATGAAATGAAATGAAAATGAGATGAATTGTTTGGCCTACCCTGTGCTTGAAACTGAAATGGCAATGGAAATGAAAATTAAATGAATATGAGAGCAGTTGTTTGGCCTACTGTGTGCTTGAAACTTAAATGGCAATGGAAATGAAATGAAATGAAATGAAATGAAATGGGATGAGTTGTTTGGCCTGCACTGTGCTTGAAACTGAAATGACAATGGAAATAAAAATGAGATGTTGTTTGGCCTGCCCTGTGCTTCAAACTGAAATGGCAATAGAAATGAAATGAAAATGAGATGAGTTGTTTGGCCTACCCTGTGCTTGAAATGTAAATTTAAATGAAATGAAATCAGTTATTTGGCCTGCCTGAAACCACTCATTTCGGCCCACAAGGCCCATATTAGCCGAGGAAGAGCATTTTGGCCCAAACGACCCGTGCCAGGCCAGGAAAAGTCCAGAAAAAGTGCCTTTCACTAAGATTTCACACCGATTTTTTTTAAAGAGTACCTTCAGCTTATCAGGCCTGTACTAGTCCAGGAGTCGTCCCTTCAGTCCGTCAGTAAGTATTCCCCCTGCAAGTATTAAACCTCACCTAATCCGCGAGTTCTGGCAAGTTTGCCCTCGACTCATACTCGCAGCATGATTTACACGAGATCTTAGGAGGTTTTTGTAATGTTCCTTGATGCTCAAGAGTAGTCCCCATGTACTCGAGGCCTCAGCTAGGTCACGGCGTATTTTTCTACATGTTGAAAAATGCCCGCGAGTAAAAAAAGGTCGCCATGGAAAAAATCGTAGGTTTAGTCGTAGTAGGTCATAGCAGGCTGGCATGTTAGTCGTAGGTAATCGAGGGTAGTCGAAGGTAGTCCAAGGTAATCGTAGATAGTCTTCAACATAGTCGAAGGAGGTCTTCAACATGACATTTCTTCAAACTCTTCTAAACTCATCAATTAGGTCGCCCAAGTGGGACAGCCCCGTTAGATTCTCTGCTTCTGTGGAAGGGCTGTGATAATTTGAAGAAATGGTTTCCCTGCTTGTACACATTGGCGAAAAAGCATTTTAACTACACAATGTATAAACCTCCTCCAAATAAATCAGACAGCATGCATGTGGCATAATATGTATAATATTTGTATTCAAAATGTCAATTGGTGCCTTTGAAACACAGCAAGAGACCCACAAATCCTTACAGAAGCCAATGGGTAGAGATTCGCGATGTTAGTAGTGTTTCACTGTACAATGATGTGACAGAGGGAACATGACAGCGTCTTCTGGAGACTCCACGTAAACAATTAAACGGGAACATCCAGATGTTGCTCACAGCAAGTTCTTGCTAACTTCACAGGCTGTGTTTGTTGCAGCCTTCTTCAACGTAAGCGGCGAGTCGATTATTCGGATGGTGACCGCGGTGAGAGCCAGAGGTGGGAAGAGGGCGAGAGAACAAAGAGGGAGCTGGCGTATGTGGAGAGGATGTTTCCCCTAGTGGGATAGTCTAGGACCAGAGTTCATCACCTCAGAATTAATGGAAGTTCTTCTTGGAAGGAGATGAGAAGGAATTTCTTTATGTGTAGGAAGGGAACTGCAGACGCTGGTTTAAACCGAAGATAGACACAAAATGCTGGAGTAACTCAGCGGGACAGGCAGCACCTCTGGAGAGAAGGACTGGGTGACATTTCTGGTCGAGACCCTCCTTCAGAGGGTGGCGAATCTGTGAATTTTATTGTGGAGGCCAGGCTATTGGATATTTTTAAGGCAGAGATAGATAGATTCTTGATGAGTACAGGTGTCAGAGGTTATGGGGAGAAGGCAGGAGAATGGGATTAGGAGAGAGAGATAGATCAACCGTGATTAAATGGTGGAGTGGACTTGATGGGCCGAATGGCCTAATTCTTTGAGAACAAAGGGGGACCCGGCATGGGAAGGGTTCTAATTTGATTTAATGAGAAATGACAATCAAAGGCAGTGTTTATTCCATAGTGGCTGGCTATTTCTTAAATCACTTTTGCAAATAGAGACATGATATCCTCATCATGCAGACTGAAGGGTTACTAACATTACACAATTCATCTGCTTTTAGAACGACGTTTGGATTTCAGTCCAATTTTCACAATCAAGTCTCACGGGTTTAAAGATGAAGTCTGGCCACATAATATCATCTATCCGTGAAGTTTCAATGCATTTTTCATTTATCAGAGGGTAGTTTCAACTCTATAGACAGAATATTCTGAGGCGATCAATAAGCAATTGAAATGTTTCGTTGTTCAAAGCCTTAAGTTGATTTCTGAGCATTTCTGACTTGCTGCCATCGAAGCAAGGAGTTGAAATGTTAGCGATAAATGGAACAAAAGCCCCCTAATAAAATACCATGGCAACGTGTGTCTGAGCCCCTGTTCTTTACAGTTTACAGTTTAGTCTATTGTACCACATGTGCCGGGGTACAGTGAAACGCTTTTGTTGCGTGCGATCCAGTCAGCAGAAGGACGATGCGTGATTACAATCGAGGCATTTACAGTGCACAGATACATGATATGGGAATAATGCTTAGGGCAAGGTGAATCCGATCAAGGATAGTCGGAGGGTCACAATTGAGGTAGATCTTCTTCTTCTTGCGTGTGGCGTGCACAGCCTAATGTTGTGGGTCAACTTGTTCTATTTGATCTTGTGTGTGCACGTCTGGTTGAAATTAGTCAAAACAGGGTGGACCACGTGAAGGTTGCAATCTCCCACCCCATGAGGTAGATTGTAGTTCAGGACTGTTCTCTGGTTGTGGTAGGATGATTCAGTTGCCTGAAAACAACTCAGCTACAGCTTCAGAACAACTGTTTTGAAGTTAATCCTAATCATAATCATACATTATTAGCCAAGTATCGTTTTGCAACATACGAGGAATTTGATTTGCCATACGGTCATACCAATAAAAAGCAACAAGACACACAAGCTCCATTTTAGCATAAACATCCACCACAGTGACTCCTCCACAATCCTCACTGTGATGGAAGGCGAAAAATAAGTTCCCTTCTTTGTTCTCCTGTGGTTGGGGGCCTCAAGCCTTCCGTTGAAGGGGCGACCTTGGCTCCCGTAGCCGGCGCTCGGGCCCTCCACGTCGGGGCGATCAAGCTCCTGTATCAGGGGGATGTCAGCTCCCCGAGCAGGGTGATCGGACCCCAGACCTGGGCTAGTCGAACCCCCTGTGACCTTGTAGCTTCCCGGCTCGGTCTCTACCTGAGACTTCGAGCTCCGCGATGTTGAAATCCGTAGGCCGCAATTGGAGCATCGATCCCAGGCAAGGGATCGCAGGCTCCGATGGTAAGTCCACTCTGCTGGCTCGAAGGGCCGAATGGCCTCCTCCTGCACCTATTTTCTGCATTGGGGCTCAAAGCCAATCCTGAGATAGGCCTCCAGCTCCATGGTGTTAGGCCTCAGAGCGATCGGAGACCTAAATCACCCATTGAATTTCAGAGCTGAGTTCAAGTTGCCTGAATGATTTAATAAGTAAAGATTTTGTCGCCCCAACCAGTACTTGTGTAGATCCGTGCAAAATCAAACACCTTGGACTTATTTAATATCTTTCACAACCACAGGTGTTTTCTGCAGCACTTCAAAGTAGAATGAGTCCATGTTTAGTTCAGAGATACAGCATGGAAACAGACCCTTCGGCCCACTGAGTCTGCGCCAACCAGCAATCACCTGTATACTAGTTCTATCCTATGCACTAGGGATTATTTACAGAAGCCAATTAACCTACAAATCTGTCCATCTTTGGAAGGAGAGGTGATTCCACTTATTCCACACATAAGTCTTTGGAATGTGAGAGGAAGGCGGAGCACCCAGAGAGAACGTACAAGCAACGTACAGACAGCACCCGTAGTTAGGATCGAACCTGTATCCTTGGCACTGTGAGGCAGCAGCTCTACTGCTGCGCCACCGTGCCACCCCTCAGGATGTATGAAGGATTTATTAGAAATCAAATTATGATCCAATTTCAACTTCATCCAAAATAGTCCAATTTCCTCTGCTCTGTTCCAGGGACTAGTGTAGCTGGGACATGTTGGCTGGTGTGGGCAAGTTGGGCCGAAGGGCCTGTTTGCACGTTGTATCACTCTGTGGCTCTATGACTCAATGGTCAAGTAATGCTGTCTTCCTTGCTTGGAAGATGAACCTTCTTTACTTGATAAAGCCAACAGACCCTCTGTGAGATCGCGCTGCAGTGTGGAATCCATATTTATACTGGTCAAGAGAGAGAGAGATAGAGTCAAGAATGTGTTATTGTCATGGGTACTGAGAGTACGCATGTACCCCTTTCCCTCATCTTGTTTCGTCTATCCTTTGGTGTCTTCCTCAATGTTTCCTGGTATTTATTTCCATTAAGATTCATTCTCTGGTAGCCTTCACGTTTAGTTTAGAGAAACGGCGCGGAAAACAGGCCCTTCGGCCCACCGAATCTGCGCCGATCTGCCATCCCCACACACCAACACGATCCGACGCACACTAGGGGACAATTTACAATTTTTGCCAAGCCAATTAACCTACAAACCTCTGCGTCTTTGTGGTGTGGGAGGAAACTGAAGATCTCGGAGAAAAATCACAGGGAGAACGTACAAACCCCGTACAGACAGCGTCCATAGTCGGTATCGAACCTGGGTCTCTGGCGCTGTACGGCAGTGGCTCGACCTCTGCACCACAGTGCCGCCCTGTTCTGAATCAAAACTGCTTCTATTCATCAAGGAAATAACCTGTTCATCATTAGAAAAAATGATTCAAAGTTTTCTTGGGAACGAAACAATTTAATCTAAATGATGAAAAAAAAATAGCTTGACCGCGTATAAATCAGTAAAATTAAAATGACTGTTCCATAAGATTAGGTTAAAGTGAAATGGTGTGGGATAAGAAATCAGTTGGGTAATTAATCAGTTTAAACACCGTTGATAATATGCACTGAAAGATAGATTCTGTACGGATGGCCAATAATCAAAGCTAACGAGAGCACTGAACTGAAATCATCATTGCCCATAAATATGTTGGCGCGGAATAATTTTACTGGTGAATGTGTAGTGTCATTTTAGTTTAGTTTAGTTTAGAGATACAGCGCGGAAACATGCCCACCAAGTCCACGCCGACCAGCGACCTTCACACATTCACACTATCCCGCACTAGGGCACAATTTACATTTTATACCAAGCCAATTAGACTACAAGCCTGTACGTCTTTGGAGTGTGGGAGGAATCCGAAGATCTCGGGGAAAACCCACGCAGGCCACTGGGGAGAACGTTCAAACTCCGTAGAGACAGCACCCGTAGTCAGGATCGAACCCGGGTCTCTGGCGCTGTAAGCCGGCAACCCGCCCAGAGAGTTGTGAATTTGTGGAATTCGCTGCCTCAGAAGGGAGCGGAGGCCGATTCACTAGATGCATTCAAAGGAGAGTTACAGTAGATAGAGCTCATAGAGCTAGCGGAATTAAGGCATATGGGGAGAAGGCAGGGACGGGGTATTGATTGCGGATGATCAGCCATGATCACATCGAATGGCAGTGCTGGCTCGAAGGGCTGAATGGCCTACTCCTGCACCTATTGTCTATGTTTCTATGTTTCTAACTCTACCGCTGTGCCAACGTGCCGCCTCCTAATGGAATAATGTGGCTGGGCAGCACACAAACCAATTGTATGATCACATTCCTGGAGTCTAGGCAAGATGACTTGGTTGTTGTTGCTTTAAGGTAATGATTCCTAACCACTATGCGAGACTTACTTACCCACCCATCCACTTGCCCATACAACCAAACAGATTTTAGTGCATAATCTATCAAATATAATATATTTTCTTGACGTGGCGACATATACTGACATTTAGGGGAATTTTTACTCTGAGGCAGCACATTAAAATAATGCGATACGATTGCCAACTACTTTCATTTTTAGGCAGCCCTCATTTTTGTACTTAAGATTATACATAATTTTTATTTAATTATATTTCATGGTAAAGTGATTGATCTTTGAAGCTGAGAATTGGTGAGCTTTTCACCAGTGTCCACAGATATTTGCTAGTTTCAATCCGGTTCAAAAGAATGAGACCACAAAGAAGGGTGAAGAAGGGTCTCGACCCGAAACGTCGCCTATCTCCTTCGCTCCTTAGATGCTGCTGCACCCACTGAGTTTCTCCAGCCTTTTGTGTACCCAATGAGACCACAAATGCTGGTTTAAAATGCTGGAATAACTCAGCGGGACAGGCAGCATCTCTGGAAAGATGGAATGGGTGACGTTTCGGGTCTAGACCCTTCCTCAGACTGATGTAAGGGGAGAGGGAGAAACATAGATAAGGAAATGTAAGATGTGAAAACAAGACAAGGGGAATGTAAATCAAGGAAAATGTGGAATAGATCACTTGTTAGCTGGGAGAAGGTATCAACAAATGTAGTCGGAGACAGTAAAGACTGATCGTAGAACTGGGAAGGGGGGAGGGATGGAGAGAGAGGGAAAGCAAGGGTTACTTGAAGTTAGAGAAGTCAATGTTCATACCGCTGGGCTGTAAGCTGCCCAAGCGAAATATGAGGTGCTGTTCCTCCAATTTGCACTGGGCCTCACTCTGACAATAGAGGAGGCCCAGGTCAGGAGATGTGCATCTGGTTGGAAGTGCTGCAAAAGCAAATGTTAAATTAATGACTCAAAACGTAAACTGACGCAAACATAAACGCAATGAAAATGTACCTTCCCCATTAATTATTATTGACACACCTATTAAGGAAAAAAAGGTGTGTGATTTCTGTTTTGCTAGGCCAATTTTCTTCCAGACATATTACCATAATTATGAAGTATGAAAATTATAAGTAAGTGTATAACAGAAATAATTTAAAATATGAGCTATCTTCACAATTTACAGGTAATTTCACTATTTGCTGCTGCATATTACATTAAGGAGTATGAATATTATGGTATAATTTAAACACACGATAAATTGAGAATATTTGCATGTAGATGAACTCTCATCGTTTGTTCTGTTTCGAATATGGTTTGAAATAAAATTGCAAATTACTCTAAATATCAATCATACTTTGTTAAGGAAGGGATGTCCGTAAATCTGATTCTGTACGCATGGCACTATAATTCTTTCTAATTAAAACATCATAAGTTCAGAAGTAATCGGAGCAGAATAAGGCCATTCAGCCCATCAAGCCCATTCCACCATTCAATCATGGCTGATCTATCTTTCCCTCTCAACCCATTCTCCTGCCTTCTCCCCATAACCCCTGACACCTGTACTAATGAAGATTCTCTCAATCTCTGCCTAAAAAATATCCATTGACTTGGACTCCACAGCCGTCTATGGCAATGAATTCCTCAGGGGTGCACAAAAGGCTGGAGAAACTCAGCGGGTGCAGCAGCATCTAAGGAGCGAAGGAGATAGGCGACGTTTTGGGTCGAGACCCTTCTTCAGGGTCTCAGATTCCTCAGATTCACCTACCATTTTATTCTTTTGTTTTAAATTAAATAACATATTAAGACTGAAGCTTAGGTCAGGAGTAAAGATAGTTGCTGGAGTAGCTCAGTGGGACAGGCAGTATCTCTGGAGAGAAGGAATGGGTGTGAAGATTTATTGGTATTTCAGAAAAGGATTATAATTTAGTTTAAGAGGTACATGCACACTAACCAGAATTAACATTCTGCAATATGTTTTATGAGCAATTAATGTGTAAATCCAGCAAGCACTTAAAAACAACAGGGAATCTCCTTGAGTGATCAACATGTGTGAAGAACACAGCAGGATGGTGTAAATTAACCAGAAGTTGTGGCGATTTTTAATTCAAGGCTTCAAGGTCAATGTTTCAAGGTCAGGTTAATGTCACATGTACCAATTAAGGTTCAGTGAAATTTGATTTACAATACAGCCACGCTATATTAAAAAAAAGCAACAAGACACACAATTACATCAAAGTTAACTTAAACATCCACCACAGCGGATTCCCCACATTCCCCACTGTGATGGAAGACAATAAAGCCCAATCTTCTTCCTCATGATGAAAGGTCAAGATTAGGGGCGGCACGGTGGAGCAGCAGTGGAGTTGCTGCCTCTTGCAGCGCCAGAGACCCGGGTTTGATCCCGACTACGATTGCTGTCTGCACCTTCTCCCCGTGACCTGCGTGGGTTTTCTCCAAGATCTTCAGTTTCTTCCCACACTCCAAAGACGTACAAGTTTGTAGGTTAATTGGCTTGGTGTAAGTGCAAATTGTTCCTAGTGCGTGCAGGATAGTGTTAGTGCGCTGGGATCGCTGGTTGACGTGGACTCGGTGGGCCGAAGGGCCTGTTTCTGTGCTGTATGTCTAAACGAAACATTTGTTGGCCAATTTGCACATTTAAATGGGGCAGGAGAATGGGGTTAGGAGGGAGAGATAGATCAGCCATGATTGAAAGGTGGAGTAGACTTGATGGGCCGAATGGCCTAATTCTGCTCATATTTTTTATGACTTCGGACCTTGGTACACGTGACAATAAACTAAACTCATTAGCAGAGAGGTCAGCAATAAAACCATTCACAGTCCAGTTCTAATGAGGTAAATGAGGTTTGAAGTAAATATGGATAGCTCGCGGCAATAAGCTTATCACTGAACCTCGGTACATGTGACAAAATCTCCACTGTCAGAGTGAGGCCAAACGTAAATTAGAGGAACAGCATCTCATATTTCGCTTGGGCAGGTTACAACCCAGCATTATGTACATTGAAGATAGATACAAAATGTTTGAGTAAAGGGCCTGTCCAACTTTCCCCAGTCCTCTGCCGAGTTGGAAGGACCGTAAAAAAAATCAAGGTTTTTGGGATCTACGAACTGCTGCTCCCGACTATCTTTTTACTCGTGGACTTTTTTTGTCAGGCTGGAAAAAACGTCCCGACTTACCTGATGTCCTGAGTACCTACGGCTGGCATAACGAGCCGTTACGAAATATCTCCAGACTCCTACGGCCTCCTACGGACTCGCTACGGACATTCTCCGAGTTTGAATCAAGGGGAAAACTCGGGAGAATTCGTGAGCAACTTGGGAAAGTGGGACAGACCCTTAACTCAGCGGGACAGGCAGCATCACTGGAGAGGAGGAATGGGTGACGTTTCGGGTCGAGACCCATCTTCAATCCGAAACGTCACCCATTCCTTCTCTCCAGAGAATTTGCCTGTCCCGCTGAGTTACTCCAGCATTTTACATCTATCTTCAGTTTAAACCAGCATCTGCAGTTCCTTGCTACACAGTATGAATAATGATTCAAGTAGCATCAAAAACCCTTGCATCCCCTCTCCCTCTGTCCCTCCCCAAACCTCAATCAATCAATCAATCAGTTTTATTCGTCACATTGCACTCAAAGTGCAAGTGAAATGAATTTGCCAGCAGTGGTACAATGATAAACAACACACAAAAACACACTAAAAATTGAACACAAACACCCACCACACCATTCATCACTGTGGTGGAAGGCACAAAATTGGCCAGTCCTCCTCCATTTTTCCCCGTGATCAGGACCTCAACCCTCCCCAGCCGCTGCTGCGGGCGTCCAGATGTACAGACAGGTAAAAGTCCAGGTAAGGCCAGAACCGGCTGTTCCCCACTGGAGACCGCGGCTTCAGGCTGGTGTAGGCCGCAGGCTGGTGGTCGAAGATCTAAAGTCTCCGCCGCGCCGCCGCCAGAAGTACCGCAGACCACAGGCCCGGCGGTCAGAGCTCCCCTCCAGGGGTCCCCGACGAGGGACCCCGCTCCTGATGGTAAGTCCGCGCCGGGCCCGTGGTAGAAGATGGTCGTGGGCCGGCGGTGGAAGCTTCTTCTTCTCCCGGGTCCCCAACGGGGGATCCCAGGCTGCGGACTCCACGCCAGCTGGAGCTTTGCAAACTGCGGCTTCAGGCTGCTGGTTGCCGCGGGCCAGCGAAACGGAGCGCTCCTCTCCAGCGAGGGCTCACCTGCTCCCCGCCGAGTGTCCACGCTGCGCCCGCCGCTGAAGCCCCGGGCACGTCTCCGGGAAAGGCCGCTCCATCCTCGTTGTTAGGCCACGGGGGAGGAGCCAAACGTCGCCTCTCCGTGAAGGAGGTGACCAAAACGGTTTCCCCCTCACCCCCCCACACGAGATACACAAAGAAACATTAAAAACACACTTTAAAACACCTGGTCATCGTATTACTTTTACTGTAGTCCTGTTAAGTTCCTGTGTCTGTATAACTTGTTGTTACCTACCCCACAGCCAACAAGTCTATTGCATGCCCCTACATTTCCCCTAAGTACCATCTAGATATCACCCGTTCGCCTTTGCCCCCACTCTCAATCTGAAGAAGGGTCTCGATCCGAAACGTCACCCATCCCTTTTCTCCAGAGGTGCTCCCTGACCCAAGTTCAAATTCAAGAGAGTTTATTGTCATGTGTCCCAGATTGGACAATGAAATTCTGGCTTTGCTTCAGCACAACAGACTATTGTAGACATAAATACAGAACAGATCAGTGTGTCCATATACCATTGAATATTTATACACACTTAAATAGGCATATAAAGTACCTTAATAGTCTATGAAAGTTTAGATTTTTGTTTGAGTTGAGTTTAATGGTCTGATGGCTGTGGGGAAGTAGCTATTCCTGAACCTGGACGTTGCAGATTTCAGGCTCCTGTACCTTCTACCTGAAGGCAGCGGGGAGGCGAGTGTGTGGCCAGGATGGTGTGGGTTACTCCAGCTTTATGTGGCTGTCTTCAGTTCCAACCAGCATCTGCAGTTGCCCCCGACCTTCAGTATATTTCAAAACATGTCACCAAATGCTAAACTTCACCCAAAACAGTCCAAAATGTAACCAGTCATTTGTGTTACCCTCAAAATAAATGTAATGGTAAAAAAATAGTAAATTAATTATTTATGTTTCTGTAAAGACTATAAGATATTGTGGGGGCCACACATTTCCATGCTGTACCTCCAAAACTAAAAAAACTAAAACATCATATAAAATTAATGTACAACCTTTGGCTGAGCTTCAATTGGATTATCAATCACTGGGAATGTACATTCTTGTACGAGGCCTGTGATTTACTGGGCTGGGAAGAAGGCTCAACTCTAAGTCATTTATTATTATTCTTTCAGGGAAAACACATTTCATGGAAAATGGTCGCACGCAAATCATATCGAACTACATGCTGTCACATTTGCTTATTAATGCAGACAAAAGAAGAATGTGTCAATTGGAATCTGCTTTTCCGCAATGCAACTGGCTTACAGACGATGGTTTCGTTGACTTTGTACACCCATCACTGTCTATAATGCAAATCCTGTCAGCATCAAAGGCAAACTTCTACATTCCAATCATCGCTTGTCTGCAGTTACAACTTAGAGAGAATCTTTTTTTTTTTTTTTTTTGTTCTAGCTCCGTGCTCCAAAATAAAAACTGATGCTTTACTGTCCCGTTGCTAATTTGCTGTTTGTCATGTCGTGGACTTCTGTCATCAGAGAGGCACTGTTGCTCAGTTCTGGTTGAGTGTCAGCAGGCAGAGGAAAATACGTGCCCAGCAGATAAAAGTGAACAGAAAACGCTGCCGAGCTGTTCAGTTGTCTCTGCAATCAATGTAAAACATGGCTCAAGTAAAAAGGAGTGAGAATATCAAAATTCTAAGTCATGTACCGGAGTTTTGCTTTAAATTTTGGAACAAAAGTTTCTCGGGTAAGGAATACTGATTAGATCGGTTGAAAACGAGTGTTTTATTGTCATGTGTCCCAGATAGAACAATGAAATTCTTACTTGCAGCAGCACGACAGAATATGTAAACACAGTACACAGTGAACAATATAATAAACGAGAAATAAACGTTCAGTGTGTGATTATATACACATACTCACATATACTGTGGACTATTCTGTGTTTTGTGTATTTTTTATTTTTTTGAATGACTGTAAGGGAAAAATAATTTTGTTGTCTCTTCATTGAAGACAATGACAATAAATTAAATCAAATCAATTAAATCAATAGATAAATTAAATCAAATACACATCCACACATATACATACCTGTATACACACACACACACACACATACATATATGTGTATATACATATATAGAAATATACACACACATGTACACATGAAAAATAAACAAACAATAATAATGCAAAAAGACCAAACCAATGCCCCCATCTACGTAGTTCAGAGCATATTTGAGGTTGTAGTGTTTAATAGCCTGATGGCTATTGGGAAGAAGCTGTTCTTGAACCTGGACGTGACAGTTTTCAGGCTCCTGTATCTTCCTCACGATTGCAGGAGTGAAATGGGTGCGTGTTTGTGTGTGCATGGCATTCCAAAGACATGCAGGTGTTGCATTTAGCTCCCCCTCCCATTCCCATTCTGACCTTTCTGTCCTGGGCCTCCTCCACTGTCAGAGTGAGACCCAGCACAAATTGGAGGAGCAGCACCTCATATTTTGCTTGGGCAGCTTACACCCCAGTGGTATGAACATTGACTTCTCTAACTTCAAGTAACCCTTGCTTTCCCTCTCTCTCCATCCCCTCCCCCTTCCCAGTTCTCCCACCAGTCTTACTGTCACCACCTGACATCAGACTGAAGAAGGGTCTCGACCTGAAACGTCGCCCATTCCTCCTCTCCAGAGATGCTGCCTGTCCCGTTGAGTTACTCCAGCATTTTGAGTCTACCTTCAGGTTTGTATGTTAATTGGCTACTGCACATTGTGACCAAGCGTGTGGGATGTGAAGATTGGGACGACTTAGAACTAATGTACAGATCGGTCGATGTGGACTCTGTGGGCCAAAGGGCCTGCTTCACATTTCATCCCTAAACTAAACTAAAGCTTATTTCCAAATATTACCAGTCTACAATTACACAAGAGGATGTCCTCTCTTGCAAAAAATACTGATGTATCAATTTCACTTCTTTAATTCCCCTCCATGTAAGAGGTGGCGTGGGTTGGAGCTGATTTGATGGATGTAAACCAGACCAACTACCAGCAGGATCTTGCCTGCAAAGGACACTCTCCCTAATGAGCTGTCAAGGATGGGTTGCAGACTTCTATCAGAACTTCCAGAATATGCTTGCAAATGTTGTCACTCGCACAGGGGTTAGTTAAGGAGCTATCACACCCACCTACATTCGCATTCCTTTGAGAAGTATTTGATGGAAAAGAATAGTAGGATAGAAATACGTAATTTTAATGCATTGACGATAATGGCTTCAGGTCTGCCAAGGGTGGTACAGTAGTGCAGCGGTAGAGTTGCTGCCTTACAGCGCCAGAGACACGGGTGCTGTCTGTACGGAGCTTGTACGTTCTCCCTAAGACTCTGTCTATTTTCACCGGGTGCTCTGGTATGCTCCTACATTCCAAAGATGTGCATTATTGTAGTTTAATTGGCTTCTGTAAATTGTCCTTAATGTGTAGGATAAAACGAGTATTTGGGGGATCGCTGGTCGGGACAGACTCGTTGGGCCACAACGCCTGTTTCCACTCTGTATCTCATAGAAACATAGAAATTAGGTGCAGGTGTAGGCCATTCGGCCCTTCGAGCCTGCACCGCCATTCAATATGATCATGGCTGATCATCCAACTCAGTATCCTGTACCTGCCTTCTCTCCATACCCTCTGATCCCCTTAGCCACAAAGGCCACATCTAACTCCCTCTAAACTAAACTAAACTAAACTTCTTCTTCTTCTTGCGTTTGAGGCAGCAGAGGTTATGTAACGTTCTCCAGGTGCTGTAGCCAGTTCAATGTGCTGTGGTCGGGGGCCGTGAGGTCTACCCTCCACCAGGGGGGCGGAGGACAACGCAGTTGAAAATGACGTGCTGCTGGGGCGACAAGATGACAGGCGTTGCGGTCCCAGTCGCTGTGAGTCCTGGGCGAGGTGCTGCAAAGGATGTTGGCCGTCCGATGGCTAAACTAAACTAAGTAATTATGAAGAAGGGTCTCGACCCTAAACGTCACCCATTCCTTCTCTCCAAAGATGCCGCCTGTCCCGTTGAGTTACTCCAGCATTTTGTGTCCAAAGATCCTATAGCAGAACAAGATAGACCACTCCTTCTAAATGCAGTGGGCTGACGTGTAGTACGCAACGGAGCAGAACGTGGGCCTTTTTTTAATCCATTTCAGTAACCCGACCCGACCCGACCCGACTCGCAGTGTAATCAACGTTGCGGGGGAACAGTTTGTGTTAATACATTAAAATTCTGAAAATGAGGAGAAGACTTTTACCAAATAACCTTTATTTTTACGAGGATGTTTCCGTAGCCGGTTTCCGTCTCCGCACTAGTATCTTTGCTCCGCTACGGGATCTTTGGTGCGGAGACGGAAGCCGGTTACAGAAATGGGGCCGAAAATGACCCATGAATTTACCCATGACCGTACTACGTCTTTTTCGTCGAGTGATCTATCTTGCTCGCTGTAGGATCTTTGTTTGTGTCTATCTTAAGTAATTATTTTATTGTTCTATTTCCTGTACAAATGACAATTAAACATTCCTAAGTCTAGACTTACTTAACAAGCCAGAACTGCCTAATATACAACCATGGGTTACACAAAAAGCTGGAGAAACTCAGCGGGTGCAGCAGCATCTAAGGAGCGAAGGAGATAGGCGACGTTTCGGGTCGAGACCCTTCTTCAGACTGGTCAGGGATCAGGGGAACAAGAGATATAAACAGTGATGTGGAGAGATAAGGAACAATGAGTGAAAGATATGCAAAAAAGTATTGGTGATAAAGGAAGCAGGCCATTGTAAGCTGTTTGTGGTGTGAAAATGAGAAGCTAGTGCGACTGGGGGGGGGGGGGGGGGGAGATGGAGAAGGAATGTCAGGGCCCAAGGGCTGAGGGAGAGGTGGGGGGGGAGGCAGTCTGGGTTAACAGAATTGAGAAAATTCAATGTTTAAGCCCAGAGGATGCAGACTCCCCAAGCGGAATATGAGGTGCTGTTCCTCCAACTTGCGGTGTTGATCACTCTGGCCGTGGAGGAGGCCCAGGACCGAGAGGTCGGATACGGAGTGGGAGGGGGAGTTGAAGTGCTGAGCCACCGGGAGGTCGGGTTGGTTATTGCGGACCGAGCGGAGGTGTTCGGCGAAACGATCGCCCAGCCTACGCTTGGTCTCACCGATGTAGATCAGCTGGCATCTGGAGCAACGGATGCAGTAGATGAGGTTGGAGGAGGTGCAGGTGAACCTCTGTCGGACTTGGAATGACTGCTTGGGTCCCTGAAAGGATTGGATGGGGGAGGTAAAGGGACAAGTGTGGCATCTCTTGCGGTTGCAAGGGAAAGTGCCCGGGGAAGGAGTGGAGCGGGAGGGAAGGGAAGAATTGACGAGGGAGTTGCGGAGGGAGCGGTCTTTGCGGAAGGCAGACAGGGGGGGAGATGGGAAGATGTGGCGAGTGGAGGGGTCACTTGGTTGGAGGTGACGAAACTGGTGGAGGACTATCTGTTGTATGCTCTGGCTGGTGGGGTGAAAGGTGAGGACCAGGGGGACTCGGCCCTTGTTGTGAGTGGGGGAATGGGGAGAGAGGGCAGTGTTGCGGGGTATGGAGGAGACCCTGGTGCGAGCCTCATCTATAGTGGGGGAGGGGAAACCCCGTTCTCTGAGATATGGTAATATACAACCATAATGAGCTGCCAATGTTTCATCAAGCACCTTGCTGAAAACCTGAGTGCAATGGCAATGGGTCTGAGTGGAAATGAGAGGAACAGAACCTCATATTTTGCTTGGGCAGCTTTCACCCCAGCGGTAGGAGTCTTGATTTCTCCAAGTTCCAGTAACCCTTGCTTCAGTTGCTGTTTCCGTCACATATTTGTTTTACGAGACAGGGTTGTTAGCCCTGTGCTCAACCTCCAACCTGGAGGACCAGTGGATCGCTCTTCATCTCGCCTCTACCCTTCGACCTGTCCAGCATGGGAGACCCTAACGGGAGACAAATCTCCCGCTGGAGTCACTGAGACACACAAGCTCCCCGACCACAACAAGGTTGCAATCCAACAATGAACCATTCAACAATTCATTGATCATCGTCTGCTTTGATCTGTCCTTTTCACATCTCGCATGCTCTTTGCACCCTTCCATATCTCCAGCTTCTCTCCCCTCTGAAGAAGGGTCTCAACCGAAGATGGACACAAAATGTTGGCGAAACCCAGGCAGCATCTCCAGAAAAAAAGGATGGGTGAAGTGTGGGGTCAGACTGAAGAAGAGCCTCGACCCGAAACGTCACCCGTTCCTTCTCTCCAGAGATGCTGCCTGTCCCGCTGAGCTACTCCAGCATTTTGCGTCTATCTTAGGAGAGAGGAAGCCATCGGTGTAGTGTCTAGCGCTCAAGAGTTGCTGTAATCAATCAAACAGAATAAAAGAAAACCCACCATATATGCTTCAACGGTCTGCCATTTTAACAAGACAATTGTTAATGAAGTTTGGCTCAAGGAAAGTTCCACAACACAATGTGAAATATGTTGCAAACATCAAACGCGGTTGCAATGGCAATAACTTTAATGTATTACTTATGAATAAATATCAGGAAAGAAAAGGAATGCAAATAATTTTACAAACACTGCTTCAGAAGATAGGAATGCATAATTTATATTGACGATTCGATGGGAACTAATTTCTGCTGAAAGAGGTGAATGTAATAAATCTCTGTTTTTCTTCAGAGAATCCAATTAGCATTGTAGCTGAATAGTGACTGGCATTGCAGAGGAGTGCAGAGATAATGAATATTGGTAGGGGCTGGCTCCACCAAGCAGGAACTTTAATTGGAGAACCAGAGTTTGAAAGAAAATTGCATTTTACTTCCTCCACCTGAATCTTCAAGACGTAAAGATTAGCACAATGTTGAACACAGGAGAAGAGTTCAAATAACATATGGAGCACAAAGCAATTACTACTTTGGGTAGGAAGGAACTGCAGATGCTGGATTAAACCAAAGGTAGTCAGAAAATGCTGGAGGAACTCAGCATGACAAGCAGCATCTCTGGAGAGAAGTTCCTCCAGACTGAAGAAGGGTCTCGATACAAGTCGTCACCCATTCCTTCTCCCCAGAGAGGCTGCCTGCCCCGCAATTACTCATTTTCTTCCAAGGGAACCCATTAATACATCCTACAGTAACTGAGACTGTCCTGTGTTTTAGTTTAATTTGGAGATACAGTATGGAAACAGGCCCTTCGGCCCACCGAGTCCGTGCTGACCAGTGATCCCCGCACACTAGCACTATCCTACATACACCAGGGATCATTTATACTTATACCAAGCCAATTCACCTACAAACCCGTACGTCTTTGTGGAGTGTGGGAAGAAACTGAAGATCTCAGAGAAAACCCACGCAGAACTTTCAAACTCCGCAGTCAGGATCGAACTCGCGTCTCCGGCGCTGCAAGCGCTGTAAGGCAGCAACTCTACCGCTGTGCCACCGTGCCGCCCCACCACTGATGTTGTGATGAGCTATAATGTGTTAAATGAGGTGGGGAATGTATCTTAGATGTTAAGCTTTTGGTATTAAGATGGCTGTACTGACAGTTTCCAAAGCCCGACAGGCAGCTGCCCGTGGAATGGGGGGATCTCTGTCTGGAGTGTTTGGAGGATCATCTCCTGCTCACCCCCGAGCATCGGGAACTAGAAGGAGGAGAGAGTCGGCAACACCGGCAGATGCTGGACAAGGGCCGGTAACCAACCTCAATGCTAGTAGTTATATCAAGAGGGCTTGTATACAACTACAGGGATGTAATGCTGAGGCTCTGTATTGTAAATTCAATATTCTAAAGCCACATTTAGATTATTGTGCGCAATTTTGGGCACTATATCTGAGGAAGGATGCGCTGGCTTCCACGCATGGGATGCTTAGATTAATACGGCTGTCAGGGGTTATGGGGCAAAGGCTGGAGAGTGGAGTTGAGTGGGAAAGGTTGGTCAGCCGTGATTGAACGACGGAGTAGACTCGATGGGTCTAATGGCTTAGTTCTGCTCCTGGAACTTATAAACTTATGATCCTAATCAGGGATAGTCTATATGTATGGCAATACTCGCACTGATCTATACGCGAAAAAATGTGGTTCAACTTTCCTTTGGTACCCGTGACAATAAAGGAACCGTAAAGAAAAGAAAAATAAATATTGCTGATAGAAGGAGGTTCAAGTTCAAGTTCACATTTATTTGTCACATGCGCCAATTAAGCTTCAGTGAAATGAGTTAGCATGTGGCCGTACAATCAAAACGAGCACAATACACAATAGAATTCAACATAAACATTCTTCACTGGGATGGAAGGCAATAACATTCATCTTCGTTCACCCGTGATCGGGGCCATGAATCCTCCGTAGTCGCTGCTACGGACGGCCCGATGTACAAGCCCTCTCATCGGGATGATCAAAACTCCGACGTCGGGACGGATCGGAACACACACTCGGCTTGGAGTAGCCAGCCACTTGGAGTTGCCGAATCGGTCACTTTCTTACCGGAGACCGCGGCTTCACGATGTTATGGGCCGCAGGCCGGCGGTTGGAGCACTTATTCCGGCGAGGGATCGCCCCACTCCGCGATGGTAAGTCAGCCGTGCCTGCTACTGAAGCTCTGGGCCAGTCTCTGAGAAAGGCCGCGCCCAACCAGTTGTTAGGCCGCGAGGGGGTGGGGGGGCGAAGATGCGACAAAGTCGCATCTCCGTCGAGGTAAGTGACTGAAAAACAGTTTCCCCCTATTCCCCCCCACCACCACCCCCCACACTAAAACGTACATTTAGACATACATTTACACATACTAAAAACAAAAAAAGTTGAAAGGACTAACAAGCTGCTGGCGAGGCTGTCTGCTCGCAGCGCCACCCGGTGGAATAATTAATGTTTAATTGAACTGCAGATGCTGGAATCTTGAGTAAAACACAAAGTGCTGGAGTAACTCAGCAGGTCAGGCAGCATCTGTGGATGGAAAGATTAGGTGACATTTTGGGTCAAGACTTTTCTTCAGACTCACGATATTAGTCACAATGTGAGATGGAGATTGTTACCGTTTGTGGTGAATATTGTACCATGCATAGACTACGAATCCCATCAGTTTAGATTTCATGCTCACTGCACTAATACATTTCTATAATTTACAGTCAAAATAATTTGTTCTGCTCCAACAATTGCATCTTCTCTGGGTGTTCATTCTTTCAAATGAAACAAATGGGCATCTTCTTGGAAGAAGAGAGAGTCAGTTGAAAAATGTTTAAAAATAAGGTGGTCAGCAAGGAATTGGAAAAGTGCTTGGGTCCCAACTGCTTCTGGTGTTTGCTGTGATCTATATCAACTTTTTTTAGTTTTTTTAGTTTAAGATACAGCGCGGGTCCAGATCCTTTGGCCCACAGAGTTCCCGCCGACCAGCGATCCCCACGCACTAACGCTACCCTACACGCTAGGGACAATTTATAATTTCTAGCATGCTTTAGGGGCGGCACGGTGGCGCAGTGGTGGAGTTGGTGCCTTACAGCGCCAGAGACCCGGGTTCAATCCTGACAACGGGTACTGTTTGTACGGAGTTTGCACGTTTTCTCCATGACCTGGATTTTCTCCGGTATCTCCGGTTACCTCCCACACATGAAATATTTGCAAGTTTATAGGTTCATTAACTTGGTGTAATTATAAATTGTCCCCAGTGTGTGTAGATAATGTTAATGTGCAGGGATTGCTAGATGGCAGGGGCTTGGTGGGCCGAAGGGCCTGTTTCCACGCTATATCTCTAAACTATACTAATCACAACTAACACTGTATGTGCATGGTTCGTACCAAAAAGTTAAATAGAGAACTCTTTGCGTGGTTGAATGATGTGTCTTCAACCTTGACATTAGACTTTAGATTTACCAGCGTGGAAACTGGCCCTTCGGCCCACCGGGTCCACACTGCCCAGCGATCACACTAGCACTATCCTACACATTAGCGACAATCTGCAGAAGCCAATTGTATTTTTGTTTGACTCAGAAGGCACGGTGGCACAGCGGTAGAGTTGCTGCTTTACAGCGCCAGGGACCCGGGTTCAATCCCCACTACGGTTGCTGTCTATACGGAGATTGTACATTCTCCATGTGACCATGTGGGTTTTCTCCGGCTGCTCCGGTTTCTTCCCACATCCCAAAAGACGGCAGGTTTGTAGGCTAATTGGCTTTGGTGTAATTGTAAATTGTCTCAAGTGTGAAAGATGGCACTAGTTCATCGGGATCGCTGGTCGGTGTGGACTCGGTATGCAGACGGGCCAGTTTCCATGTGGCATCCCCAAAGTAAGGAAGATTGGAGCCCTTAGAGCCCTGTCCCATGGTACGAGTTCATTCCAAGAGCTCTCCCGGGTTTAAAAAAAATCAAACTCGTGGTAAGCACGGAGAATGAAAATAGAGGGTACGTCGGAGCTCGGGGACGTCTCGTAACGCTAACGGCAGGTACTCGGGAAGACTCGCTAACGGCAGGTACTCGGGAAGACTCGCTAACGGCAAGACTCGTGAAGATTTTTCAACATGTTGAAAAATGTCCACGAGAGCCCCGAGTACTGACGAGTGGCCATTACTGTAAATCTCCGAGTTCGAATCAGGGAAAACTCGGGAGAGCTCTTGGAATGAACTCGTACCGTGGGACAGGGCTATTGCTTAAAGTATCACTGGAAATGAGTGTAACCTGCAAATTGTCAGGTACCAGTGTCATGGGCATCTCCTCCATTCATGGTCCGCAAGGCCGTATCAACTGGCATGTGTGAAATGTCACTGAAATGTGTGAAATGTCACCTGTTCCTGTCTTATCTCCACAATAGAAACTCTTCTGATCCCGCAAAGATCAACCAGATGACGTAGATGAATGGTGTGCAGATTTAACTCATGTCTCTCTTGCTACTTTGGATGATGAAAGCTGTGTGTACCTGCGTGGGAACAATGTAGAAACAAGAAACTGAAGATTTTAATTTAATTTAGAAATGCAGCGCAGAAACAGGCCCTTCGACCCACCCGGTCCACGCCGACCAGCGATCCCCACACACTATCCTACACCCACTAGGAACAATTTTTACATTTACCAAGCCAATTAACCTACAAACCCTGTACGTCTTTGGAGTGTGGGAGGAAACCGAAGATCTCGGTTTCTGGCTAATACACAAAAGGACACAAAGTGCTGGAGTATCTCAACAAAGCAGGCAGTATCTCTGGAGAACATGGATGGGTGACGTTTCGGGTCACGACCAAAAAATCGCCCAACGATCCCTGTACGCTAACACGCACCAGGGACAACTTGCAATTTTTACCTAAGCCAATTAGCCTGCTAACCCACAGGTCTTCTCCCCAGCGACCTGCAAGGGTTTTCTCAAACAGCTCCAGTTTACTCCAACTGGAGCTCTTTGAGAAAACCCTTGCAGGTCGCGGGGAGAATGTACAAACTCCATACAGACAAACACCCGTAGTCGGGAGCGTACGCGGGTTTCTGGCGCTGAAACGCTGTAAGCCACCGTGCCGCCCTTTGTGTCCTTTTGTGTATCTGTCTGAGATGTGACGCTCTGGGAGATATTGCCAGAGGTGCGCATTCTAGTTACATTCAAGGACAGAGATCAAACCAGCCTCATTTTTGAAAGGCAAGAGTGTAATGGCATTTACCTTCTCGTGCGATTGTTCCATTTGATCTGCTGCCGCATCAACAATATCCATCATCAGTAACTGCAAATGTTGTCGACCACATTCAGCATCTTTGGGGAAATCAGTGTTCTGACTGAGCATTTATTCATCAGTTTCAATCAGGGCTGATGAATGTCCTACTCTATCACTCGAGATACCGTCAGAAAACAAAGCAGCTGATGAAGGCCTTGGGGGACTTTGTTTCGCATTAAAGATGGAACTCTGTTCTCCTGCTTCTCTCTGAACTTATCATAACATTCTCCAGTTCATGTCCGTTTGAACATTAATTTGTCAGATAACCAATATATCTTCGGGCCATAAACAGTGATTAGGAGCAGTGACAGATGCAGTCATTGTCAGGCTATTTTAGTGCGAGTGGACTGTCTGTGCTGTTAACTCATTGTAGTTATTCTAGATGCTGTGATTATGTCAAAATATGGGATGAATTTGGCGGTGCAATGAAGACTTGAGTACGAGACAGATCCTGTTTATACTAAATACCAGTGCAATCTTCAGGGGTGTCAGTGGTTACGAGGAAAAGACAAGAGAATGGGGTTAGGAAGGAAAGAGAGACCAGCCATGATTGAATGGAAGAGTAGACTTGATGGGCCGAATGGCCTAATTCTGCCACTATCACTTATGACCTTATGACCTTATAAAATCAGTGTTACATTTGTTCCTTTCTCATCCAAATGGTCTCATTAAAAGGCAACGAATTGTGGAGGAAAAAATGAAGTATTCTATTGTCTCGAAACTCCTCTTAAACGTTTTGTAAAACAGTGTTGTTTTATTAATTTCTCTTGTACCGCTATATTAGTTTAGTAGAGATACAGCACGGAAACAGGCCCTTTGGCCCATCGCGTTCACACCGACCAGGGATCTCCGCACATTAACACTACCTACACACACTAGGGACAAATTACTCTTATACCAAGCCAATTAGCCTTCTTACATGCACGTCTTCGGAGTGTGGGAGGAAACCGAAGATCTCGGAACGGAAGATCTCAAAACCACAATATGCTGTTCTGCTTTGATCAATCTACTCCAGGATTAGATCTGCCAGGATAGTTACATTTGACCAGCAAACATTTAAAAGTCCCTGGGACTGAATTGAGGGATGGCACTGTGGCGCAGCAGTAGAGTTGCTGCCTTACTGCGCCAGGGACCCCGGTTCGATCCTGACTACGGGTGCTGTCTGTACAGAGTTTGTACGTTCTCCCTGTGACCTGCGTGGGTTTTCTCCGAGATCTTCAGTTTCCTCCTACACTCCAAAGACATGAAGGTTTGTAGGTTAATTGGCTTGGTGTAAGTGTAAAATTGTCCCTAGTGTAGGGTAGTGTTAATGTGCGGGTATCGTTGGTCGGCGTGGACTCGGTGGGCCGAAGGGCCCGTTTCCACGCTGTATCTCTAAACTAAACTAAACTAAAATAAACAACGATACCTCTGCCTAACCTCAGCAAAAGGATGGAAGACAGACACAAAATGCTGGAGGAACTCAGCGGGACAGGCAACATCTCTGGAGAGAAGGAATGTAGGACGTATCTGGTCGAGATCCTTCGTCAGACAAGTCTGACCCGAAAGGTCACCAATTCTGAAGAAGGTTCTCGAGCCGAAACATCACCCATTCCTTCTCTCCAGAGATGCTGCCTGTCTCGCTGAGTTACTCCAGCTTTATGTGTCTATCTCCGGTTTAAACCAGTGTCAACTGCACCTATTGTCTATTGTCAGCAGTTCTATCCTACACAGGATGGAAGCCTTTCTTCAAGTTATTTTCCAAGCCACATCCATCAATAGGCTGTTCTGATATATCAATATACTTCAGGATTTCTGCCGGAATAGTTAAATTTGACCAGAAAACATTTAAAAGTCTCTGGTACTGAATATCTACTCTCGAATTGACCTCAATCTGCTCTCAGCAGAATATACATGCAGCGTTGTCAGGTAAATTAACTCGTGCATCATTAAACCATAAGGTTGTACCCACTGATAACTTATCAGGATGGAACCATTCACCTCATTAGTTCTCCATGGTTTTGCTGCGGCTCATCTCATTACTGGTCTTGGATGGCAAGAGGATAATCAGACCTTGAGGCCTTCCTTAACATTAGCCACGAGGTAGAATAATTTTATTGTGATTTACAGTAGCGTAGTTTAGTTTAGTTTATTGTCACATATTGTGAAAACGTTTCGTTGCGTGCTAACCAGTCAGCGGAAAGGTAATACGTGATTTCAATTGAGCCATCCACAGTGTACAGATACATGATTAAAGGATTAACATGAATAACGTTTAGTTCAAGATATAGGCCAGTAAAGTCCAATTAAAGATAGACCGAGGAGCTCCAAGAAGGTAGATGGTAGTTCAGGACTCTAGTTGGTGATAGGATGGTTCAACTGTCTGATAATAGCTGAGAATAAACTGTCCCTGAAACTGAAGGTGTGCATTTTCACACTTCTATTTCATGTATATTCATCATATCATACCATCTCAACATATTTATGGCGGCACGGTGGCGCAGAGGTAGAGTTGCTGCCTTACAGCAAATGCAGCGCTGGAGACCCGGGTTCGATCCCGACTACGGGTGCTGTCTGAACGAAGTTTGTACGTCCTCCCCGTGACCATGTGGGTTTTCTCCGATATCTACAGTTTCCTCCCACGCACCAGGTATGCAGGTAAATTGTCTTGGTGCAAATGGCTGTGAAGGCCAAGTCAGTGGATATTTTTAAGGCATAGATAGGTAGATCCTTGATTAGTGTGGGAGCCAGTGGTTATGGGGAGAAGGCAGGAGAATGGGGTCAGGAGAGATAGATCTGCCATGATTGAATGGTGGAGTAGACCTGATGGGCCGAATGGCCTATTTCTATCCTATCACTTCTGAGCATGAAATATAATAATGGTAGGTTTAGTTTAGTTTTAGTTTAGAAATACAATGTGGAAACATGCCTTGGCTACCAGCGATCCCCTGCACATTAACACTACCCTACACACACTAGGGACAATTTTGCATTTACACCAAGCTAGTTAGCCTATAAACCAGTACATCTTTGGAGTGCGGGAGGAAACTGAAGATCTCAGAGAAAACCCAAGCAAGCGTCAGAGACCCGGGTTTGATCCCGACTAGGTGTGCTGTATGTACGGAGTTTGCACGTTCTCTCCGTGACCTGCAACGTACAAACTCCGTACGGGAGTCGGGATTAAACCGGGGTCTCTGACGCTGTAAAATGGTAGCTCCTACCGCTACACCACCGTGCCTCCCGAAGGCTTTAAGGAAGATTCGAGGTTTAAGATTCAAATCGAACAAAGTTTGAAATAATATATTTATAGTTCGGGACAGGCAATTCAAAATGGACATGGTTCAGTGTTTATATTGTCTGTGATATATAAATGGAAGCCCTCACTTTCTATCTAGAGATGAATATAGTTCCCACAAAAAGATGGGGCAACGTAAAAAACATAAAAATACCTCAAAATGAATAACACCAGATAAATACACAAGTTTCCTACAGGAATAAAATCCATTGTAAATTCTTCTTGAAATAGCTACTAAAAGATACTGCTCAGATTCCATACATCCATTTGAAACGAGGGAGACATTCACAATAACCATCTGACTCTGCCTCACAATAATTTATTATAGCCAGTTGGGTTTGAATACTGTTGGAATAAACTTCATTTCTTAGGCCAGTAAATCAATAACACTTAATCTGCTTGTTCTTAAAGAGATAAAACTTGGATTTGTTGACATATATTTATGGAGCAAATGTCAAGGTATTTCTAGTCACTAAATCAGGTGTTTATGCTCATGGAAGGGTGTGATCAGTTGAGTTAGATGACAGAAATCGTAAATCTCATCCCCCATATGCAAGATATTATAGATTTGATTTATGTTTCTATTGAAATTCATTGATGGGAATTCAACGTGCAGGACGCCACCAAGGTTGAATTGGGCAATAACAAGGAATTAATACTTTAGGATGCAATAATGAAGGTCATGTGCCTCGAAAGCATGTGAACCCATGAAAGAAACGGGTACTGCAAGGACAGGATCTCGACTGTTTCCGCTGTGAAGGGATAAGCTCGTTTCAGTTTAGTTTAGTTTAGTTTAGTTTTGGTTGGAGATACAGTGTGGAAACAGGCCCTTTCGTCCACCGAGCCCGCGCCGACCAGCGATCCCCACACACTGGTCCAGTTATAAGACATGCCCATAAATGTTAGGCGCAGAATTAGGCCATTCGGCCCATCAAGTCTATCCGGCCATTCAAACATAGCTGATCCATCTTTCCCTCTCAACCCCATTCTCCTGCCTTCTCCCCATAACACTGGACACCCGTACTAATCAAGAATCTGTTGAACTCCTCCTTAAAAATATCCATTGACTTGGCCTCCACAGATTCATCACCCTCACATACCCTCAGCAACAGGCCCTTCAGACCACCGAGTCCGTGTTGACCAGCGATGCCCGCACTCTGTTTCAGGAATAAGGTGATGGAGCAAGGAGAAAATAATACAATCAATGCCAACACAAGAAAGAGATAGAGACAGACCACAAGATTTGCTGGAGGGATAGAAGAAACAACTTAGCCACAGGTATCTTCGGTGATGGAAGGAACTGCAGATGCTGGTTTAAACCGAAGATAGACACAAAAAGCTGGAGTAACTCAGCGGGACAGGCAGCATCTCTGGAGAGAAGGAATGGGTGACGTTTCAAGACCCTTCTTCCATCTGAAGTGGATGTGGAGAGGATATTTCCACCAGTGGGAGAGTCTCGGACTAGAGGTCACAGCCTCAGAATTAAAGGACGTTCTTTTAGGAAAGAGATGAAGAGTAATTTCTTTAGTCAGAGGGTGGTGAATCTGTGGAATTCTTTGCCACAGAAGACTGAGGAAGCCAAGTCAGTGGATATTTTTAAGGCAGAGATAGATGGATAGATTCTTGATTAGTACGGGTGTCAGAAGTTATGGGGAGAAGGCAGGAGAATGGGGTTAGGAGGGAGAGATACATTAGCCATGATTGAATGGCGGGGTAGACTTGATGGGCCTCATGGCCTAATTCTACAACTATTCCTTATGACTTGAAACACCACATGCATCTTCAAGTCTACTTTGCCCTTTTTTGAAGTCATGGTTGACCTGATCTTTGACCTCCATGCTACTTGCATGCAAGTGAGGAGACACATATTGAATAATATTTGTGGTTTCTAACCTGATATGTAGGTATAACAGATACTGAAGTAGTGTTTGTATGAGTGGTATGCCAGAGGGTCAAGACTTTTCTGGCCTTCAGGTCACCTGGAAGAATAAATTTCTCTCTGGAATGTAGAGCATGAATTGGCCTCACATAAGAAATGTTGCGTCTGCATGTGTTCCACCATCATATCACGTTGAATCATATTTGATACGTGACTTATAACATGTGAAATATAAGTACTTATAATTAAATAAATAAAGTACTTATGATTAATTTAATAAGATTATTAAGGGTTTGGACACGCTAGAGGCAGGAAACATGTTCCCGATGTTGGGGGAGTCCAAAACCAGGGGCCACAGTTTAAGAATACGGGGTAAGGCATTTAGAACGGAGATGAGGAAACACTTTTTCACACAGAGAGTTGTGAGTCGGTGGAATTCTCTGCCTCAGAGGGTGGTAGAGGCTCTCAAGAGAGAGCGAAATAGGGGTCTGGATACTTTCAAGCGAGAGCGAGATAGGGCTCTTAAAGATAGCGGAGTCAGGGGTTATGGGGAGAAGGCAGGAACCGGGTACTGATTGTGGATGATCAGCCATGATCACATTGAATGGCGGTGCTGGCTCGAAGGGCCGAATGGTCTAACTCCTGCACCTATTGTCTATTGTCTACTTATTAAACCATATTAAATATTTAATTCGTCATTTGTGCGGCACGGTGGCCCAGTGGTAGAGTTGCTGCCTTTTAGCGCCAGAGTCTCAGGTTGATGTCTGTACGGAGTTTGCACGTTCACCCCGTGACCTACGTGGATTTTCTCCGAGATCTACAGTTCCTTCCCACACTCCAAAGACGTACAAGTTTGTAGGTTAATTGGTTTGGTCTAAATGTAAATTGCCCCTAGTGTGTGTAGGATGGTGTTAGTGTGCGGGGATCGACGGTCGTCGCGGACTCGGTGGACCGAAAGGCCTGTTTCCGCGCTGTATCTCTAAACTAAACTATACTAAACATTAGGTGTTACGCAAAGGGAAATGCTTTGGTCAAACAGATTTTTATTTAATTGCCTTAATTTAAATGTATAGGAAGGAACTGCAGAGACTGGTTTAAACCGAAGATACCTATAGGCACAAAAAGATGTGAGTCAGATAGCATCGCTGGAGGAAAGGAATAGGTAACACTCCGAGTCGAGACAAAGGGTCTCGACCTGAAACATCACCTGTTCCTTCTCACCAGAGATGCTATCTGACCTGCTGAGGTACTCCAGCTCTTGTGTCTATCATTGATTGAAATGTATTTGATTATTCCTACATGTTACTAAATGGTTCAAGTGTATCATTTGCATTGTTTTAAAATGTTGAATTATTTGAAGCTTTTTGGACTTCTGGAGATGCAGCGCGGAAACAGGCTCTTCATCATAGTGGGATGAAAGGACTACGGCATAACTCAATGACATTACAGTACCAGATTGACTTTAAGAAATTCCAAACATACATTTAGATTTTATGCTTCACAATTCTTTTTATTAGATTTGGTATTAAAAAATTCCCAGATAATATTTCTGTAGATTTCATTGAGTTCAAGAACAATGGAATAAGATTGGAGCGGCAGTCAGATTATTATATTATACAGAGCTGCTGGCAAAATATTATTAATTTATGTTATACTAGCCATCTCCTGCATCAATAAAATTGTTCAAATATTGCAAGCTTTATTAGCAAATTTTCTTTTGAAAAATAGAAAATGAAAATGAAATATTGTGAAATAAAAATAATTTATTTTACAATATAAATATGCTTTGCAATGCATAACAGAACATGCATTATTCAAAGTTGTGCTGTTAAACAGTAACTCAAATGAATGAAGATTTGTTGCTCAACTTCAATGTAATAAAAGAATCTGGAAGTTAAGGCTTTGTCATAATTTCTGTCCGTCAAACAGCATTAATTATGAATGTTGATTGTCGTTGGGAAATCTCGCTGTGAATACATCAAGTTGATGAAGTATGAATTGTAACTTTTTTCCCCAGTGGAATAGTTGCAGCCAATTCTGTTGTCGATGGGTACAGAGTTAGAAGCTTCACTGATTTTCTAATATCGCCATCAGGCCAGCACGGTGGCGCAGCGGTAGAGTTGCTGCCTTGCTGTGTACAGGATCCGTGTTCAATCCCGACTACGGGTGCTGTCTGTACGGAGTTTGCACGTTCTCCCCGTGACCTGCGTGGGTTTTCTCAGAGATCTATGGTTTCTTCCCACACTTCAAAGACGTACAGGTTTGTAGGTTAATTGGCTTGGTCTACATGTAAAATTCTCACTAGTGTGTGTGTGTGTGTGTGTGTGTGTGTGTGTGTGTGTGTGTGTGTGTGTGTGTGTGTGTGTGTGTGTGTGTGTGTGTGTGTGTGTGTGTGTGCAGGGTAGTGTTAACGTGCAGGGATCGCTGGTCGGTGTGGACTCGGTGGGCCGAATGGCCTGTTTCCGCGCTGTATCTGTAAACGAAACATACAGGTTTGTAAGTTGTATAAGAAGGAACTGCAGATGCCGCTTTAAGCCAAAAATAGACACAAAGTGCTGGAGTAACTCAGCGGGTCAGGCAGCATTTCTGGAGAAAAGGAATAGGTAACATTTCACATCGAGACCTTTCTCAGACTTTTAGATTCTCACCAACAATGCATGAAGTGATGGTGGTGGAATGAGGGTTTTCTGGGGTCTGGATATTATCGGAGGACGTGGATTAGAAATGGGGTTAGGATTCCCTCTCCCCTGACTCTCAGTCTGATGAAGGGTCTCGACACGAATTGTCATCCATTCCCTTTCTCCAGAGATGCTGCCTGACCCATAGAGTCACTCCAGCACTTTTTGTCTATATAGCTCAGGTTTGTAGGTTAATTGGCTTTGGTAAAGATTGTAAATTGTCCCGAGTGCTAGCACAGGTGGATCGTTGGTCGGCGCGGGCATGGTGAGCCGAAGGACATGTTTCCGTACAGTATCTCTAAACTAAACTAAAACTAAACTAAACCTCAGATTTCATGCACAAATGGCAGAGTTAAATGCTGCATTTATTGGTGTCTGTGCTTCCTGATCTGTTTGCATACTTTTGTTCTACTGGCTTTAGTGGAACTAAACTTTATGGGTGCAATAGCCTTCTGCAAAGGAAATTTCATGCTGCCCGTCACGTATGATTTACGTGGGACTGAGCTAATTGCTCATGAAAACTGGATGAGCTTCATTCAACATTATTGTAATTCAAGTTACAGTCGAGCATTGAATGATTTTCCAGTGAGCTGTGTATGTGATTTTGTTTTCATTTGTTTATACCATGTTGACAACCCTTAATCCATCCCAAATTGCCCATGGACTGAGGAGGCAGGCAATGCGGAACCGCAGATGTTGCTTTATACCGAAGATGGGCGCAAAGTGCTGGAGTCACTCAGTGGGTCAGGCAGCACCTCAGGAGACAAAGGATGGGTGATGTTTCGGGTCGGGACCCTTCTTCAGTCTGAACGTCACCCCATCCTTTTTCTCCAGAGATCGCTGAATTTCGCCAACATTTTGTGTCTATCTTCGGTATAAACAACATTGACTGGGCTGGAGTCATAAATGAGACAAACAAGCTAATGAAACATAGAAACATATAAAATAGGTGCAGGATTAGGCCATTTGGGCCTTCGAGCCGGCACCACCATTCAATATGATCATGGCTGATCATCCTAAATCAGTACCCCGTTCCTGCTTTCTCTCCATATACCTTGATTCTGTTAGCCCTAAGATCTAAATGTAACTCTCTCTTGAAAACCGAGTTCACACCGACAATGATGGCAGATTGGCAGATATCTCTTTTCCGGTGAAAATACCAAGTGAACAGACTTTTGTATTGTGTAGTATTCAGATTGTGCCATGTGCATCGTGACAAACAGTGGCATTTAATTCCAGATTCACCAGCTTTCATGATGAGGGAGACAAACTTGCAACTGTTGTTTTGTTAACTGAGAACAGTGGACGAAAGACTACACCTTCCTTGAAAGGGGAAATAGTTTAGTTTTGTTTAAGATAGACACAAAATGCTGGAGTAACACAGTAGGACAGGCAGCATCTCTGGAGGTGACGTTACAGGTCGAGACCTTCAGTTCAGTTTAGCTTAATTTAGAGATACAGCGCTCAAACAGGCCCTTCGGCCCACCGAGTCCGTGCCGACCAGCAATCCCCACACACTATCCTACACACATTGGAGACAATTTATAATTTTGCCGAAGCCAATTAACCTACAAACCTGTACATCTTTGGAGTGTGGGAAGAAACCAGAGCACCCGGAAAACACTCACGCAGGTCACGGGGAGAACGTACAAACTCCGTACAGACAAGCACCCTTAGTCAGGATCGAACCCGGGTCTCTGGCACTGTTAAGGGCCCGTCCCACTTGCCGATTTTTTTCAGCGACTGCCGGCATCATATCAGTGTCGGCAAAAGGTTTTGAACTTTCAAAATCCAGTGGCGACGAAAAAAAAGGTTGCGACACTTGAAAAAACACCGTGCGTCAATACGCCATCACGCCGCGTCACGCCGCAAATTTGTCAGCGACCTGATACGTCAGTCAATGATGCCGGCAGTCACCGGAAAAATCAACAAGTGGGACAGGCCCTTTAGGCAGCAACTCTACTGCTGTGCCACAATGCCACGCATTGAAATATATGGAGCTCTGGTCCTGTTGCAGAACCTTAAGGGCCTGTCCCACTGTATGAGGTAATTCAAGAGTTCTCCCGAGTTCTCCCCTGATTCGAGCTCGTGTAATGTACATAGCGGGTATGTCGGAGTTCGTGGATGTCACGTAGCGGCTCATAATGCTAACGGTAGGTACTCGGGACATCCGGTAAACTCGTGATGCTTTTTTCAGCACTGCGAAAAACGTCTGACAATTGTCTAATGATTTTGATTGTCAAAAAGTACTCGTGATGACTCACTATGGTTATTTTTTACTCGTACGAACCCCTACGTACAGGCTACGTACATTGCACGAACGCGAATCAGGGGAGAACTCGGGTGAACTGTTGAATTACCTCGTACAGTGGGACAGGCCCTTTATCCAATTCTACATCATCAGCTCAATGGCACAGTTTAAAGTAGTTTCAATAATATGGCTTTTATTATTGATTAATTCTATGTGCTTGGTTCAATATCTCTTTTTTGGATCTGCAGGATCATTAAAAAATGAAAGCATTATCTAAATTACTGCATCAAAGTGAATTATTCATCTGTCTAAATGATTTTGATGAAAATTAAGGGAGCCATTCAGAAGATACCAGATTGTTACTTATGAAACTGAAGAAGTGTCTCGACCCGAAACGTCGCCTATCTCCTTCGCTCCTTAGATGCTGCTGCACCCGCTGAGTTTCTCCAGCCTTTTGTGTACCCTGTTACCTATGAAATGTAGCTTCGGTGAAATAACCTTTCAATCAATCTAACTAGTTCCAATTTTTAAAACTATTTGCCTCATAGTTCTTCCCTCTTCTCCCCTTTCCCATCAGGCGAAAGGTATAGAAGTGTGAAAACGCACACCTCCAGATTCAGGGACAGTTTCTTCCCAGCTGTTACCAGGCAACTGGATCATCCTACCAAAACCAAAGAGCAGTCCTGAACTACTATTTCCTCATTGATGACCTTTGGACTGTCCTTGATCAGTCTTTGCTGGCTTTACCTTGCACTAAACGTTATTCCCTTATCATGGATCTATAAACTGCAAATGGCTCGATTGTCTTTCCACTGACTGGATAGCATGCAACAAAAAGCTTTTCATTGTAGACAATAGACAATAGACAATAGGTGCAGTAGTTGGCCATTCGGCCCTTTGAGCCAGCACCGCCATTCAAGTGATCATGGCCGATCATCCCCAATCAATACCCCGTTCCTGCCTTCTCCCATATACCATGACTCCGCTATTTTTAAGAGCACTATCTAGCTCTCTCTTGAAAGCCTCCACCGCCCTCTGATGCAGAGAATTCCACAGACTCACCACTCCCTGTGAGAAAAAGTGTTTCCTCGTACACATGACAATAATCTATGGAGGGAAGGGTCTCTCCCCGAAACGTCGCCTATTTCCTTCGCTCCATAGATGCTGTCGCACCTGCTGAGTTTCTCCAGCATTTCTGTCTACCATAAACCAAACAGTCGTCGTTAATGATTTTGATTGTCAAAACTTTAAATAACTCCCTCCTCATTTTAGCAGCAGCATTCTCTAGATCAGTGCTATCCATCCAATCCATGACCTCTGTATATCACAGTTAGACAAAGACCTCTCTTTAATTAAACACTTTGTAATTAAAGGATTTCAAAGAATACATTTGTGTTAAAGCTAAATTATCACAAGGATTTGTAAATGGATAATATTCTCCTCTTTGTCAGTTTAATTGCTTAAAATAAATTGTTACGTGTGTTTGTAAATGGATGATTGAGGTGTTTAGGAAACAGTAGGATAAAGGGTATAATGGGCGGAACGGTGGTGCAGCGGTAGAGTTGCTGCCTTACAGCGACAGAGACCCGGGTTCCATTCTGACTACGGGCGCTGTCTGTACGGGGTTTGTACGTTCTCCCCGTGACCACGTGGGTTTTCTCCAGGTGCTCCAGTTTCCTCTCACACTCCAAAGACGTGCAGGTCTGTAGGTGATTTGGCTTCTGTAAGTTGTAAATTGCTCCTAGCGTGTAAGATAGTGCTAGTGTAAGGGGTGATCGTGGGTCAGCATGGACTCAGTCGGCCAAAGGGACTATATGCACGCTGTATCACTAATGTCTGAAGGGTCACTGTTAGAACAATGGATCTTAGCGCTAGCCAGAATATAGAGATCATAAATTCATCTTGAGAATGAACTTTCTGTCAAGGTTGCAAATAGATTATTTCTGCCTGAGACAGGCACTTCAAGGTGGCAGGTAAGTGATGGGAGGAAGTAGTCCATAGTGAAAGCAAGGCAAAAGAGATCATAATTTACAATCAGAGTAAGAGTGATGCTCAAAGCATTTATTTTGAAAATATGACAGACTTGGGAGAAACCCGATGCATGATTGACCAGTTGATGTATGAAACTCTGGAAATTATAAGAACATTGAGCAACTTTATAATATATTTAACCCAAGAGCATACATATCAGGAAAGCATAACGGGAATAGAGGCCAACATAGTGAAGGTACCAGCCCACCGGGTCCGCGTCGACCAGCGATCCCCGTACACTAGCACTATCCTACACACACCAGGGACAATTTATAACTTTACCAAGCCAATTAATCTCCAATCTCCAGTCTTCATGTCAGGACTTTCATATAAGGAAAGACTGGATAGACTCGGCTTGTACTCGCTAGAATTTAGAGGAGTGAGGGGAGATCTTATAGAAACTTACAAAATTCTTAAGGGGTTGGACAGGCTAGATGCAGGAAGATTGTTCCCGATGTTGGGGAAGTCCAGAACAAGGGGTCACAGTTTAAGGATAAGGGGGAATCTTTTAGGACCGAGATGAGAAAAACATTTTTCACACAGAGAGTGGTGAATCTGTGGAATTCTCTGCCACAGAAGGCAGTTGAGGCCAGTTCATTGGCTATATTTAAGAGGGAGTTAGATATGGCCCTTGTGGCTAAAGGGATCAGGGGATATGGAGAGAAGGCAGGCACAGGATACTGAGTTGGATGGTCAGCCATGATCATATTGAATGGCGGTGCAGGCTCGAAGGGCCGAATGGCCTACTCCTGCACCTATTTTCTATGTTTCTATGTTTCAAACCTGTACGTCTTTGGAGTGTGAGAGGAAACCGGAGCTCCTGGAGAAAACCCATGCATGTCCCTCTAAGTACTCCTACATTTTGTGTAAACTAGCCTGTTGAGTTTTTTCGGCATGTTCTGCTTTTCATCCTGGACGCAACACTGACTTGAGTTTCAGAAATGTACTGGAAAACCTTTAGCAAGCTCCTTTAGTGCACCACTCAGTACCCGGCAGCAAGGGTAATTATCCGAGTAGGTCCTGTCAACAAAAAGTAACACAGATTCAATCTGAAGACTAACCGCCCCATCAGCTTACTCTCCATCAACAGCTATTTGCTGGAAGCATTGCTGACAATGCTATGAAGAAGCACTTAGTCACTAATAACCTGTTTAGCATTGCTCTGTCTGGGTTTTTCTGAGATTACTCAGCCTTAGACCTCATCACAGGTTTAGTTCAGACAAGTAGTGTGTTGCATAGTGGCGCAGCGGTAGAGTTGCTGCCTTACAGCGCCAGAGACCCTGGTTCGATCCTGACCGCAGGTACTGTCTGTACGGAGTTTGTACGTTTGTGGGTTTTCTCAGAGATATTTGGTTTCCTCCCACACTCCACAGACGTACAGGTTTGCAGATTAATTGGATTGGTATAAGTGTAAAATTGTCCCTAGTGTGTGTAGGATAGTGTTAGTGTGCGGGGATTGCCAGTCGGTGCGGACTCGATGGGCCGAAGGGCCTGTTTCGGCGCTGTATCTCTGAATAAACTAAAAAAAAACTAGAAAAGAACTGAGTATGTATAGGAAGGAACTGCAGATGCTGGCTTACACTGAAGATAGACACAAAATGCTGGAGTAACTCAGCGGGACAGGCAACATCTCTGGAGGGAAGGAATGGGGGGCGTTTCGGGTCAGGAACTTTCTTCAGACTTGAGAACAGAAAAAAATAACTGAACTATATAAACTCAATTGAGAGTAATAGTTAGTGACATCAAGGTAGTACCTGACTCCGAGGCATCGAGGAACTCTGCTAAAAACAAAATCAGTAGCAATCAGGAGGAATATTTTCAAACTTGCATGGGTTTTCTACGGGTTCTCCGGTTTCCTCCCTCATTCCAACAACATGCAGGATTCTAGGTTAATTGGCTGCTGTAAAAATTGTTCCCAGTATGTAATGTAGAACTAGTGTGAGCGGGTGATCATTTGTCAGCACGGACTCTGTGGGTCGAAGAACCTGCTTCCAACCTGAATCTCTAAACCAAACTGAATCAAAGGGCAGTATTGGCATTTATTATCGATGACTAAATATTTTTCCAATTCCATTTACGTTTCCATGGCTTGGTGAGGCTGCATTTAGAGTATTGTGTTCAGTTTCTGGCACCATTTCGTAGGAAAGATGTTGTCAAGCTGGAAAGGGTGCAGAAGATTTACGAGGATTTTCACAGGGTTTGAGCTACAGGGAGAGGTTGAACAGGCTGGGACTCTATCCCATGGATCCGCTGGAGATGAGCGGTGACCTTCTAGAGGTGTACAAAATCATGAGAGGAATAGATTGGGTAGACGCACAGATTCTCTTGCCCATAGTAGGGGAAGACGTAGTTAACCCTTGCATTCCCTCTCTCTCCATCCCTCCCCCATCCTAAGCATCCTTCTAATTTCACTGCTGTGCTGCTTTGTTTTACTGTTTCACTAGTCACTTTCTCCAGGACCAACAATGGATCTTGTAAATCTTCTCTGCAGCCTTTCCAGCATGACTGCGTATAGGTACAACAGGCAATGAAGACAGCAAATGGCACGTTGGCCTTCAGAGCGAGAGGATTTGAGCATATGAGCAAGGAGGTCCTACTGCAGTTGCACAGCCCCCTGGTGGGACCACACCTGGAGTATTGTGTGCAGTTTTGGTCCCCTAATTTGAGGAAGGACATTCTTGCTATTGAGGGAGTGCAGCGTAGGCTCACCAGGATTACTTCCGGGATGGCGGGACTGACATATGTTGATAGAATGGGTCGACTGGGCTTATATTCACTGGAATATAGAAGGATGAGAGGGGATCTTATAGAAACATACAGAATTCTTAAGGGATTGGACAGGCTAGATGCAGGAAAAATGTTTCCCATGTTGGGGAAGTCCAGAACCAGGGGTCACAATTTAGGAATAAGGGGTAGGCCATTTAAGACTGAGATGAGGAATAACTTTTTCACCCAGAGAGTTGTGAATCTGTGGAATTCTCTGCCACAGTAGGCAGTGGAGGCCAATTCACTGGATGTTTTCAAGAGGCAGTTAGATATAGCTCTTAGGGCTAATGGAATTATGGGATATGGGAGAAAGCAGGAACGTGGTACAGATTTTGGATGATCAGCCATGATCATATCGAAGGGCTGATTGGCCTACTCCTGCACCTATTTTCTATGTTTCAATGGTTCCAATAAAATGGCACCAAAACAGAACATCCTTGATCATCGTTCCTAGCTTTGATTTGTCCTTTTGCAGACCTTCCATTAATTTCTTCTTTGCACCTCTTCGTACATCTAGTTTCCCTCTCCCCTGACTCTCAGTCTGAAGAAGGGTCTCAACCCGAAATGTCACCTACTCCTTTTCTCCCTAGATACTGCCTGACCCTCTGAGTTTCTCCAGCTTTTTGTGTCTATCTTATGTGTAAACCAGCATCTGCAGTTCTTTCCTACACGTGAAATGCGCTGATAATTATTGTGAGAAGGAAGTTCATCCTTGTGTATTTGGCCGGCAATAATAGTTTAACCTTAATGATTCCCTTCATAAGTTCATGAGTTCATGATTGATCGGAGAAGAATTAGACCTTCCATATCTCTAGACTCAGCCCATCAAATTGACTCTGCCATTCAATCATGGCTGATCTATCTTTCCCCATCTCAACCCTATTCTCCTGTCTTCTCTGCATAACCCCTGACAAGGTCTGTCAGAATACTGTGGGCTTTGTCAACCAATTTGTAAAACTGCCAAAAGCCAAAATTACATCTCGTAACCACATGTTCATTAAAATAAATTTAATGCAGATTTTTCAACCTTTAGTTATTCCATGCATTATTGATACGTTGTTAAGTAACCAAATTATTCATTATCCTTCGTCAGAATTGACAAACAGACTGAAACATTAACTCAATTTCTTGTTCCATAAATGCTGAGTATTACCAGCATTTTTCAGTTTACTTCTGTTTTCCAACAGTTGTCTCCTTTTCCATTATTTATTACACAGTATTTACTTTATTATTTACTTTATTATTCATACTATCCATTATTTAATATTTTCGTCTTCAGAGGAGTAATAGCCCTGTCCCACGATGCGAGTTCATGAAAAAATCAAACTCGCGGTAAGCACGGAGAATGAACGTAGCGGGTACGTCGGAGCTCGGGGGCGTCTCTTAGCGGCTCGTAACGCTAACGACAGGTACTCGGGAAGACTCACTAATGGCAGGTAAACTCAGGTAGACTCGTGAAGATGTCGAAAAATGTCCACGAGAGCCCCAAGTACTTACGAGCGGCCATTACCGTAAATCTCCGAGATCGAATCAGGGCAAACTCGGGGAGAGCTCTTGGAATGAACTCATACCGTGGGACAGGGCTTTAAGTTGAGTCGGGTGTTAGTAGTCAAATGAGCCACTTAAAGAAATATCTTGACACAAATAAATCAGCAAATGTACGAAATATCATTATTTCTCCTAAATACCGAAGAGGGGCATCATGGTGGTGCAGCAGCTTACAGTGCCAGAGACCCTGGTTCGATCCTGACTACAGGTGCTTGGCTGTACGGAGTTTGTACGTTCTCTCCCTGACCAGCGTGGGTTTTCTCCAGGAACTCCGGTTTCCTCCCACACTCCAAAGACGTGCAGGTTTGTAGGTTAATTGTAAATTGTCCCTAGTGCTTGTAGGATAACGCTAGTGCATGGGGATTGCTGGCCGGCTCGGACTCAGTGCGCCAAAGGGCCTATTTAGGCGCTGCATCTCTAAAGTAAACTAAACTAAACTACCTGACGTAAGTGATGCCAATTGCCTGGAATTATCTGAACATTTGTGGGTCCTTCAGCAAGCACTGGAATAAAAAAAACAAATAAAATTAGTCTAATGGATCTCTGTCACATTCTCTAATTGGGGTCACACAAGCTGCCCTTGCCAGGAAATTAAATAACTTATCTGTTAATTAAAGAATAGATTGGACGCAATTTCTGACTTGCTGATGTGTAGATTGAAATTGCTTTAGTTTAATTTAGTATTATTTAGAGATACAGCGCGGAAACATGCCTATCCGCCCACCGGGTCCGCACCGACCAGTGATCCCCCGCACACTAACACTATCCTACACACACTAGGGACAATTTACATTTAGCCTACAATTCTGTATGTCTTTGGAGTGTGGGAGAAAACCGGAGATTCCAGAGAAAACCCATGAAGGTCACGGGGAGAACGTACAAACTCCGTACTGACAAGCGATGGAAGTCAGGATCGAACCCGGGTCTCTGGCGCTGTAGTGCAGCAACTCTACCGCTGCGCCACTGTGCAGCTCTAGTGTTGATGGCACAGTTATAAATTGCTGGATATACGATCCAGACGGGTGCACTAACCATCAAGTGATGAGGGGAGTTCAAATCCCACCTCAGTGGTTGTGAAATTTAAACCCAGTAAATAAACCCCAAAAAAAAACAAACGTCATTGGGAAGGGTGACCTGAAAATGACTGAATTATTGCACAAAGCAAGTTTGTTCACTACTAACAGTCGTACAAAAAAATCTGCCAAAGAATGACACAAAATGCTGAAGTAACTCACCAGGTCAGGCAGCAACTCTGGAGAAAATGGTTAGGTTTCATTTCTAGTCGGGACCCATCTTCCAACTGAAATTAGATGAAGGGCCCAAACCTGAAACGTCACCTATCCATGTTCTCCAGAGATGCTGCCTGAGCCGCTGAGTTACTCCAGCATTTTGCGTCTTTCTTTTGTGTAAACCAGCATCTGCAGTTCCTTTTTACTACACTTTAAAGAAAATCAGACATCTTTATCTTGTCCACCCTTTGTGTAAGGCCACTGATGAGTCAACAGTTATTAATAGGGTTGATGTATAGGAAGGAGCTGCAGATGCTGGTTTAAACCGAAGATAGACACAAAAAGCTGGAGTAACTCAGCGGGACAGGCAGCATCTCTGGAGAGAAGGAATGGGTGATGTTTCCGATCGAGACCCTCCTTCAGAACCTGGTTGATGTTGCTATGGTCAGGCAACCCGCTCCATAACTACTGAGATAAGACAGAAAGAACCTGATGCATCTTCTATTAAAAATCTAAGCACCAAATTGGAGCACCGAATTACAGTGTTGCTTCCAGCTACAGTATGACAACATTGTATAGCCCTCCTCACAAGCATCTGGGGACTGGTGTCCAAGTTAGGAGAGATTCTCCGCAGATCAATTAAGCAATGGCCTTGCATAGAATCATTCTCATTGTATGTAGGCACAAAATGCTGGAGTAACTGGCAGCATGGGTGATGTTTCGGGTCGAGACCCTTCTTCAGACCACATTGTATAATGTCCAGTCAATGGGGCAGACTACTTCATTGTAAGTCCTATCCCAATGGCTTAACAAAGGGGGTAGTACAATGCTCTACAGGCTGAGTGGCAGTAGACCTTGGGATTCTCAATGTTGACTCCTGATGCTTTTAAAGTCTCAACGCATTAGGTCAAATGTTGGCAGAGAATCCTTTCTGTAGTTATCAATATTTCAAAGTATATTTACAATGCTGTCATATACTAGAAAACTGGAGACTCAAACTATCTCTTATAAGAGAACTGTGTTTGATGCTGACTACGGGTGCTGTCTGTACCGAATTCGTACGTTCTCACCGTGACCTGCGTGGTTTTCTCTGAGATCTCCGGTTTCCTCCCGCACTCCAAAGACGTGCAGGTTTGTAGGTTAATTGGCTTGGTATAATTGTAATTGTAGTGGGTGTAGGATAGTGTTAGTGCACGGGATCACTGGTCGCTGCAGACTCGGTGGGCCGAAGGGCCTGTTTCCGCGCTGTAGCGCTAAACTGAACTGAAAACTAATGGGACTTTACTGGACTCTAACTTGCATGGAACATTATTCCTTTTGTCCTGTATCTGTACACTGTGGACGGCTTGATTGCAATCATGTGTAGTCTTTTCACAATGGTTGGCGCGCGCGCATCAAAAAGATTTTCACTGTACCTCGGTACACATGACAATAACAAACTAAACTAAATTAAAGAAGAAGGGTCTCGACCCGAAACGTCGACAATTCCTTCTCTCCATAGATGCTGCCTGACCCGCTGAGTTTCGCCAGGGTTTTGTGGTCTAAACTAAACTAAACCATATAACCATATAACAATTACAGCACGGAAATAGGCCTTCTCGGCCCTTCCAATCCGTGCTGACCATTTATTTTCCCCTAGTCCCATCTACCTGCACTCAGACCATACCCCTCCATTCCCTTCCCGTCCATATACCTATCCACTTTACTTTTAAATGTTAAAATCGATCCTGCCTCCACCACTTCTGCTGGAAGATCATTCCACACAGCCACCATGCTCTGAGTAAAGAAGTTCCCCCTCATGTTACCCCTAAACTTCTGTCCCTTAATTCTCATGTCACGCCCTCTTGTTTGAATCTTCCCTACCCTCAATGGGAAAAGCTTATCCACGTCATTTCTGTCTATCCCTTTCATCATTTTAAAGACCTCAATCAAGTCCCCCCTTAACCCCCTTAACCCGCTGAATTTCCCAAACATTTTTGTCTACCTTCGATTTTCCAGCATCTGCAGTTCCTTCTTAAACTAAAGATGTGTAGAGTTGTCCCATTCAACAAGCTGGTTGCTAAATTCTGCTAATGATGCCCAATGTATCCACACTCAATTGTCAGCAAAGTTATTAACTTGGTCATTGAAGTACTCTCAAATGGCACGTCAGATGTTCCAAAAGTATCAAAGGTCTTTTATTGGAGACTTCAAATATTTATCACAAAGCAAGCAATAATACATTCCTGGAGTTCTGTCATGACTTTATTTTATGGATTATCAGAAAAAAATAATTTTCTTTCTTTTGTCTGGTTTGATACAAAATGCCAACCTTCCTTAAAACCTTTGACCAACTATTTATTGGGCACATAACAGATAAACAGTGTCGAGAGGATAAGGAGGAATTTCTTCAGTCAGAGGGTGGTGAATCTGTGGAGTTCATTGCCACTGACAGCCAAGTCAATGGATATTTTTAAGGTCATAAGAGATAGGAGCAGAATTAGGCCATTCAGTTGATCAAGTCTACTCTGCCATTCAATAATGGCTGATTTATCTCTCCCGCCTAATCCCATTCTCCTGCCGTCTTTCCATAACCTCTGACAACCATACGAATCAAGAGTCTATCTATCTCTGCCTTTAAAATATCCGCTGACTTGGCCTCCACAGCCTTCCGTGGCAAAGAATTCCACAGATTTATAGCGGAGATTGGCAGATTCTTGATCAGGACGGTTGTCAGGGGTTACGGGGAGAATGGGGTTGAGAGGGAAAGATAGATCAGCCATGATTGAATGTCAGAGAAGACTTGATGGACCGATTGATCTAATCCTGCTCCAAGAACTTATGAACTTATGAAGAGTGTTTTATTGTCGTATGTCCCAAAATGGATCAATAAAATAATTCTCACTTGCAGCAGCACAACGACGATTTAAAACGCAGAGATGAAGTGAAAGCTCTGAAATACAATTAATAGATCGGACAGAATAGGGAACAGCCAAATGATTAGGGCACGTGAGTTCATAAATCCTGCAAACTTCATCAAGATATTATTTTATGAAGTCTCTAGGTTTTCACGTTATTGCTGAGATTGTTCCAATCTAATAAACCTTTAGCCAGACACCCTTTGAGAAATCCAGTGTAATTGAAATCAATATATTTAATGATCAGTAATTATGCCTGAAGGCAGTTCGTCTGCTCAAAACTAAGCAACAACATTGTTTCAGATCCAGTGATCAGTTGTTATCATAGATTTGATCAAGAGAATAAGAGTTTAGAGATTAGCTTGAGTAACGATTTATTTTTTGCAGTGATGTAAATCATTTTGAGTGTTAGCAATCATTATAAGTTCATGAGATCATAAGCGCAGAATTAGGCCATTCGGCTTGTTAAGTCTACTCTGCCATTCAATTATGGCTGATCTCTCCCTCCTAACCCCATTCTCCTGCCTTCTCCCCATAACCCCTGACACCCGCACTAATCAAGAATCTGTCTATCCCTGCCTTAAAAATATCCATTGATTTGGCCTCCACAGCCATCTGCAGCAAGGAATTCCACAGATTCACCACCCTCTGACTAAAGAAATTCATCCTCATCTCCTTCCTGAAGGAACGTCCTCTGGTCCGAGACTCTCCCACTAGTGGAAAATCCTCTCCACGTCCACTCTATCCAGGCCTTTCACAATTCAGTAAATTTCAATGAGGTTGTTCTTCATCCTTCTAAACTTCAGTGAGTACAGGCCGTCCAATGCTTCATACATTCTTGGGATAATTCTCGTAAAACTCCTCTTGATTTTCTCCAACGCCAGCACATCCCTTCTCAGATATAGGGCCCAAAACTCCTCACAATACTCCAAATGTGGTCTTATATAAGTGCCTTATATAATAGTGATTGCCCCAATTGCAAACGTTCAATGGTTCAATTATATTTTTCGTTCCTATTGAGTAGTAGCTCTACTCAATAACCAAACATCTGTAGCCTCCTTTTGCTCTGGTATTTTATTTAATTCACATGTTTAATCGATAATGTTTTATTATTAATGTTTAATGTGTCATTCCAAACTGTCACTGCATGTCATGTTGTCACTTGCGGGTGGAGCACCAAGGCAAATTCCTTGTATGTGAATACTTGGCCAATAAACGTAATCATTCATTTATTCATTCATGGTCAGATCAAGATCCCTGTACTTACAACAACTGGGACTTGAAAAAGGCACCAAGCCAGCGACTCTGGACATTGTCACAATGTACTACTGCTACACACGTATCTAAGTGTGCGTATATGTATAGTGATACTTGTACTGAACCGTATACAAAAATGAATTTAATTGTACCTTGGTGCATTTGACAAGTAAAGTGTCATTGATTGTCACATGTATGTGGTACATTTAAATTCTTTGTTTTTTTTGCATGCAATACACAAAGTACACAAGAATTCGCCACGTTTCTGGCACCGACAAAGTACTCATTAGAGTCATGTAGTCCCACTTTGTTCTTGGCGCTCCCACCCCCTACTTCCCCGCTTTCCTGGGCCCCTCTCTGTTCTTGGCCCACGGGGTCCGTGCCGACCAGCGATCCCTGCACATTAACACTATTCTATACCCACGAGGGACAATTTTTACATTTACCAAGCCAATTAAACTACACACCTCTACGTCTTTGGGGTGTGGGAGGAAACCGGAGCACTCGGAGAAAACCAACGCAGGTCACAGGGAGAGCGTCCAAACTCCATGCAGACAGCACCCGTAGTCAGGATCGAACCCGGGTCCCTGGCGCTGTGAGGCCGCAACTCTACCGCTGCGCCACCGTGCCGCTCAGTCGAATAAAACTGAAAGATATTAAAAAATATTCAAGAACCATGATAAAATGTTTCGGAAACAGACCCAAAATGTGAAACTGAGCAGCTCAATATTTATGGAACGAGAATTAATGATTCAAGACCTGGTTCTAACATTTTGATTTAAACCTTTTAAATGTTTATGCTTAACACTTGTTTTTTAGATTGGTCGAGTTAAAATAGCCAAAGCCAAACTTAATTTGTCAAGCTGGCCTTAATTTATCTTTGAGATTTCATATTCTGCTTCCAAAACCAATACTGTAAATTGTCTTCCAATATCCACCTCGGAATGATGTACACTTTATAGAGATTAACTGAAATCCCTACAGCACGATTAATAATTCAGTAAAAAATGCTTTCAGAAATGTAATTATTGATTAATTAGTATATTCTGGAGACCTCAAAATCAATAATTTCTCCGACTGCTGGTTTTATCTAGGGTCCGAAGATTACTATATTGCTTGTGTTTGCTCCATTTTAATTACACTGCACAAATAACACGGGGCAGGTTCCGTGCTATTGAAATTAATCCCCAGCTTCAAGTGCTTGACTTGAAACCTCGTGGAGGAAGATAAGCTATTTTTCTGGTCATGTGGAAGTAAACAAGGACAGAATTGCGATCCTGAAGTTCTGGGGGCGGCACGGTGGCGCAGCGGTAGAGTTGCTGCCTTACAGCGCCACAGACCCGGGTTCGATCCTGGCTAGGGGTGCTGCCTGTACGGAGTTTTTGTGTTCTCCCCGCGACCTGCGTGGGCTTTCTCCGAGATCTTCGGTTTCCTCCCGCACTCCAAAGAATAGAATAGTTTCTTTATTGTCATTGTAACATGAACCATGTACAACAAAATTTAAAAATGTCAGCCAGTCAGTGCAACATTCAAACCATAAAAGCTAACGATACATACAAGGTAAAAAATTAAAAAAGATGATAAACAACTAGAATAAATATGAAATATAAAAACAGCACGTAGGTTTATTGTGTTGGAAGGAACTGCTGATGCTGGTTTAAACCAAAGATAGACACAAAATGCTGAAGTGACTCAGCGGGACAGGCAGCATCTCTGGAGAGAAGGCATGGGTGAGACGAAGAAGTAGGTTAATTGGGTTGGTAGAAATCTAAATTGTCCCATGTATGTGTCGGATAGTGTAACAGGCCTGTCCCACTTGGCGATTTTTTTAGTCAACTGCCGGTGACTGTCATAGTCGTAGCGGGTCGCCGAAAAACCGGCGACAACCTACGTCATCATGGCGAAAACCTACGACAGCACCTCCGTCAGGAGAAGTCAAGCTACGCTCATTGGCGTCAAACCCACTGTCGCCGAAAATTTTTCGACATGTTGAAAATTTAGCGGCGAGCAGAAAGACGCTACGACTTTTTGCGCAACTGAGGAGACAACTCGCGGTGACCACCGGCGAACACGTGGCGACAAACTAGTCGCCTGTAGTTGCCGAAGAAAATCGCCTAAGTGGGACAGGCTCACTGGTGTGCGGGGATCGCTGGTCGGCGCGGACTCGGTGGTCCAAAGGGCCTGTTTTTTATGCGTTGTATTTGTAAACTAAACTAAACTAAAGTTGATATCTGAAGTTGGAAGGGAAATGTCCACTTGCAGCTTACATTGTGGTGAAGTATGCCTACTACATGAGGGACAGATGAATTCTGAAGGACACTAGATCACCCATGTCAGTCCTTTGACACCTCCTTGCCCAGAATCTTTGAGCACATTGGCAAGCACGCTGCAAATGTTCATTTTAAACCTGGGAGTGTGTCACTGAAGGTGATTCCCATGTCACCGTGATAAATGAATGACCAGGTTTGAAATGCAGCATTTGTTTCACGCCTATTTATCTTCGTAAAACAGGTGCATATAAATCCGCTCCGCCGTTTCAATTTTACACCAAACACGCATCATGGAGATAAAGCCTTGCAGATAATCCCATGAAAAACTCTTCAATTATGGAAAAATCACCAATCCCCACCCCAGGAAGACAATCAAATTGAACACGTAACTGAGAGTATGAGCATCAGAGACAGGAATCACTATCTGAAACGGCACTATTAGTAAGCTCAGGCTTGGTATAAATGTAAAATTATCCCTAGTGCATGTAGGGCAGTGTTAGCGTGCGGGGATCGCTAATCGGCGCAGTTTTGGCGGTGAATCCGCGCTGAATCTCTAAACCGAACTAAACTAAACCTCTATAATGTTTCTCTTTTTTTTAACGAGTACAATCCCGTACATCACATCACGCAACTGATGACATTGCACTGGACAGGCGCTCCCGCAGGAAATCCGTGCAGGAAGGAGCTGCACTTCACGAAATGGAACTACACCGTGTCGCAGAGACAAAGCGACAACACCGTAAGGAGAGAGAGAGAGAAGGGGCTCGACGACTGCCAACCACCGCCGAGTCAAGTCAAGTCAAGTCACTTTTATTTCTATAGCACATTTTAAAAAAACAACTCTCGTTGGCCAAAGTGCTTTACATTGGTGGAGGTACTAACGTTACACAACAGTGGTTCATAGATTAAATGCAAACATCACTACATACATATAGCCCTCGCTCGGAGGACGTCAAGAAAGGCTTGGGAGTAGAGATGAGTTTTAAGTCTCGACGGATAGGCAGTTCTGATGGGAAGAGGGACGCTGTTCTGCAGTCTAGAAGCTGCAACCGCAAAGGCGCGGTCGCCCCTGATCTTATGCCTAGACCGCAGGATGTTCAGCAACCCCAAGTCGGCCGATCTGAGGGACATGGAGGTGGTGTGGTGGGTGAGCAGACTTTTGATGCCAGTCTCCACTGCCCATGGTGCACCAAGGTGTGTGGATCGCGGACCGGCCTCCACAGACATCTGCAGAGCCACAAGTAGACGACCCTATGGAGAGGAGAGGAGAGGACAGCCATACTCGTTTCGGGTGACTGCCGATGATGAATGTTTCTCTCTAAGTTCTTCACGTATATTCAGCCACTATTGGGTGGGTTAGTGCTTAAATGCATAAGAATAAGAATGCAGCACTTAAATTCTTTCTGGATATTAATATCTGCCCTCAGCAGATGATGAATTTGATGATTTGAAGAAAGCTCTGTAGATAAGGAAGCCCTTTCAAATTACCTTGAAGACTATTAAATGAATTTAGATGGCTGAATGCCGTTTGATTTCTTTTGTCACTTTATATTTTCATTGGTTTTTGTTCAAATCCTTTCAAAGCAATTTAAATTGAAATTAGACAATTGAGGCAATTATGGTAGTTCATTTACAGTTTATCTTTTGCAATCACTTTATAATTATCCTAAAGATTAAAAATACTCTGTCATATGTCTTTTTCTTTAAGTGTTTCTGTTCTCTTCATTCTCTGAAGGGTCGTTATTGAGAAACAATTCCAAAGCGAAGTCAGAAACCAATATTTCTTTAATTAACCATTCTCCATTTAAGAACGTAAAGTTCCTTTGTGGCAAAAATATCTGAAATAAATTCCCTCTGTGAAGCCAGTTAGTGAAGCCATTCTATCATTTGACCATAAGACAGTGCACGCAAACATCAATGGTAGACAAAAGTGCTGGAGAAACTCAGTGGGTGCGGCAGCATCCATGGAGCGAAGGAAATAGGCAACGTTTCGGGCTGAAACCCTTCTTCAGACTGCACTTTTGTCTACCTTTGATTTTCCAGCATCTGCAGTTCCTTCTTAAGCACACAAACATCAACCTGGCCTCGTTAGACATTGACAGACATGTAGACTTTAGACTTTAGGGATACCGTCCCACCAAGTCCACGCCGACCAGCAATCATCCCGTACATTAGCACTATCCTACACATTAGGGACAATTTACAATTTTGCCAAACCGATTAACCTACGACCCCGTACATCTTTGGAGTGTGGGAGGAAACTGGCGCACCCGGAGAAAACCCACGCCGGTCATAGGAAGAACGTACATACAGCACCCATAGGCAGGATCAAAACCCGGGTCTCTGGCACTGTAAGGAGGTAACTCTACCACTGCGCCACCGTGCAACCCAGTTCTTTAAGGCCAATGGTGAAGCATGGTGCACTTCATAGATAACACGGTCATCTCATTGTGTTAGGCCCCAGCGGTGTTTACTGAAGATGTTTTTGGTGCATTGTCGATACAAGGAATCGTAGATGCGCTTTTACAAAAATCAGGCTGAATTTCAGGAGAAAGGTGGATAGGTGACGTTTTGGGTCAAGACCCTTCTTCAGACTCTCGGTTCAGAACAGGTTCCTGGGATCAGGTGAGTTGATGGCTCCAGCCTGTTGGTGGCCGGGAGGAGAGGTGAGGATCGGCAGAGGCGATGGTCATAAGGGCATAAGGAATAGGAATAGAATTAGACCATTTGGCCCATCAAACCTACTCCGCCATTCAATCGTGGCTGATGTATCTTTCCCTCCTAACCCTATTCTCCTGCCTTCTCCCCATAACCCCTGACACCTATACTAACCAAGAATCTATCTATCTCTGCCTTAAAATATCCACTGACTTGGCTTCGACAACCCACAATTCCTGGGATGTCGGGACTTTCATATGAGGAAAGACTGGATAGACTCGGCTTGTACTCGCTGGAATTTAGAAGATTTAGGGGGGATCTTATAGAAACTTACAAAATTCTTAAGGGGTTGGACAAGCTAGATGCTGGAAGATTGTTCCCGATGTTGGGGGAGTCCAGAACAAGGGGTCACAGTCTAAGGATAAGGGGGAATTCCTTTAGGACCGAGATGAGGAAAACATTCTTTACACAGAGAGTGGTGAGTCTCCGGAATTCTCTGCCACAGAAGGTAGCTGAGGCCAGTTCATTGGCTATATTTAAGAGGGCGTTAGATGTGGCACTTGTGGCTAAAGGGATCAGGGGGTATGGAGAGAAGGCAGGTACGGGATACTGAGTTGGATGATCAGCCATGATCATATTGAATGGCGGGGCTGGCTCGAAGGGCCGAATGGCCTACTCCTACACCTATTTTCTATGTTTCTAACCTTCTGTGGCAATGAATTCAACAGATTCACCACCCTCTAACTGAATAGATTTCTCCTTATCTTCTTCCTAAAAGAATGACCTTTACTTCTAAGGCTATGACCTCTAGTCCTAGACCCTCCCACTCATGCAACATCCTCTCCACATGCGTGCGTGGGGCTGGAGTGCAGGTCAAGGTTGGCGGTGGTGGTAGGGCCGGTCTGGAAGTGGCCGGGGAGGCGGTGCGTGCCGGCGGTGGCATCCGCACAGGCCCGGCAATGAATGAAGGTCGGTAGGTCCGTCCACGATAACCTGAAACCCGTTATAAAGAGGTCCGTAATAACGAGCGTTTGATAAATATTCCGTTTCCATTTCGGTGTTCCTCCAATAATATGATCTCAACCAAGTTAGTTTTGAGATGCAGTGCGGAAACAGCCCCTCGGCCCACCGCGTCTGCGCTGCCCGGCGATCCCCACACACTACTACACACACACCACGGACAATTTACATTTATACCAAGTCAATCAGCCTACTGCATCTCTGCACCTTTGGAGTGTGGGAGGAAACCGAAGATCTCAGAGAAAAACCACACAGGTCACGGGGAGAACGTACAAACTCCGTACAGACAGCAACCGTAGATGGGATTGAACCCGAGTCTCCGGCGCTGCAAGCGCTAAAGCCCCCTGTCCCACTTAGGAGAACTAAACAGCAATCTCCAGCGACCTTGCCCTCCACCCAAAAAGAAATCAAGGTGGAGGTGACCTGCAACCTCCTACCACCTCCCACGCATGTGTTGAAAACCTTCCTCAACTATGAAGAAAACTGGCTTCGACTAGACCTGTGACTAAAAAATGATCGATTTTTAAAACGGCAACCTATTTTTAGTTGAGGCCGGTTTCAATCTTGATGAAAAAATAGCAGAAACCTAGATGAAGCCTCGATCACACGGAAACCACTTTCGACCATTAGGGAGAGTGTCCAAAACCTCCGGTGACCTCATGGAAACCTTGGGTGTTGGGCAAGGTCACCAGAGGTTGCTGTTTAGGTCTCCTAAGTGGGACAGGGGCTTAAGGCAGCGACTCTACCGCTGCGCCACCGTGCTGACCTGCATACCTCACTGTTTCTGCAAAATGACTTTTAGATTTGAGGCTGAAGACATCGCGATACAGCTTCCAAATAGTCAATTCTGAAAAGCCTTTGGAAAACCAAGGAGTTGCGATGGGGCACTGGGTTTCTGCGACTTTGTGCGGTTCTGTGTCGCCTTCCTGGTGATCACACACAATCCATCTTAATAAAGGAAGCGAAGGCAGGCAGCATGGCACCACCGCAGTTGAGCGGTCTTCTCAACATCCTGCCAAAGTATTGCGCATAGTTAATGATTTTGAAGCTGTGGGAAAAAATAAAAGGCAATTGCATGCTATCGGTCATCTGAATAATTTGTTCCATGTGAAATCTTGTCTAACGACAAACCCAAGCCATAAGTGATATGGCAGATTTAATTTGTCAAAAACAATTTGTATGGTCCATCAAGCATTTAAGTACTTGTATCTTTACACCATTAACCTATATTTTCATTTCATTTCCATCTGCCTTGGGTAGCTCGATTTCAAGCCAGAGCTTGCATTCTAGACAAGTTTATCATTAAGCAATTAAAAGTGACCTTACTCTGACACTCTAATGTTCAATATGTTGAAAATCCAGCGGTGACCAGAACAAGGTACGACTCTTTGGGCGACTACTCACGGCCATACGGGCTTCTCCCCGCGACATGTCGCCAGGGTGTCGCTTGTGTGGTCTTGAGTCGTCTACTCAGTCGCACAAAGAGTCGTAGCGTCTTTCTGGTCGCCGCTGGGTTTTCAACGCTTTGAAAATTTTTGCCGACCTGCAACGACCTATGACGGATGCCGGCAGTCGCTGAAAAAATCACGTAAGTGGGACAGGCCCGTGAGGTTGAGACTCCAGTACATTGCTGCAGGTGTTTAGAGTCTTAGAAGTGGAGTGCAAACACAAGCCCTTCAGTCCGTTGAGACCGCACTGCCGGGAAACACCCATGGTTACATTAATTCCCCCTTAACTCGCTTTGAGTTCAATTGAGTTTAGTTTATTGTCACGTCTGCCGAGGTACAGTGAAAAGCTTTTGCTGCGTGCTAACCAGTCAGCAGGAAGATAAGACATGATTACAATCAATCCATTTACAGCGTATAGATACATGATAAAGGAGTAACGTTTAGTGCAAGGTAAAGCCAGGAAAGTCTAAGTAAGGATAGTCCGAGGGTCACCAATGAGGTAGATAGGAGTTCAAGTCTACTCTTTGGTTGTGGTAGGACGATTCGGTTGCCTGATAACAGCTGGGAAGAAACTGTCCCTGAATCTGGAGGTGTGCGTTTTCATACTTTTGTACCTCTCCCTGATGGAAGAGTGGAGAAGAGGGAGTGGCCGGGGTGCGATTATGCTGCTGGCCTTGCCGAGGCAGCGTGAGGTGTAAATGGAGTCAATGGAAGGGAGGATGGGTTAGCTCTACCGCTGCGTCACTGTGCCGCCCCTAGTTTTGGTTACAATCACTTGTTCCATGCAGGGTTGCTCAATTGGAGATGATAGATATCACTAAATCATGCTCTTTGAAATTAAAATACAAAAGCATTATTTTAAAGACTCCTTTTAAGGAGTTTAAAATGTCCCGATAACATTTAAAATTTGCTTTGAACACAAGCAATTCCTCAAACTACACGTTTAAACAGATGATTGAACTTTACATTGTAAATAAATATGAAATAATTAAAACTGCAGATTAAATCAGACTATCTGATTAAAACAAATTAATTCAGTTACCCGTGTAGTTAAATAATATTCAATCTTAATCTCTAAACTCAATAGATATGGGGTAAAGGATGTAGCGTTTCTATGGTTAACTAACTATTTAGAAAATAGTGTTAAAGAAGGAACTGCAGATGCTGGAGAATCTTCTGAAGAAGGGTCTGAAGAAGGGTCTCGACCTGAAATGTCGCCTATCTCCTTCGCTCCTTAGATGCTGCTGCACCCGCTGAGTTTCTCCAGCCTTTTGTGTAACCCCCTATTTAGAAACTAGAGTGCTTTTATCATGATCTTTTCACCCTTTCTTCCAATATTCACCATTACCCAACCAGAAGAAGAAATGATCTTCATCTTCCGTTTTGTCGAACATCCAAACACCACATTGCATTACTTTTAAAGGTCCTAAATTTTGGAATAATACCCTGCCTCTGTCATTGGAGTCTCACACCTCCTTAGCCACCTTTAAGATTGAGCTTAAAATGTTTCTCATCATGTCCTGAGTTCTGACCTCCAGCTTTTTGTAAAGCTATTTATGAGCTCAAACTACTTCTGTTGACGCTTATCTCGTACTATACCTTATTATTTTATTTGTTTTTATATTTTTAATTTCATATTTTTAATTTTCATTCTTAAACTGTATTATTGTTTATTATTGTCTGTTTTATTTCTCCAACCCCCTGATTTGCCATTGACGCTCATTTTCAGATGGGAGCGGACTTTGTAAAAGCCCTCTGGGCTTCCCTTCCCTCCCAGCACTGTATGGTATAATAAATTGATCGTTTGTCTTCTTTTAAAACATGGTGCAAATAAATAAACAAACAAATAAACAGACAAACAAACAATATCATGATATGTTTCTCTATATTTTCTTTGCCCCAAACGCAGTATATTTTTGTCATTGAAGAGAAACACAAAATGCTGGAGTAACTCAGAGGGACAGGCAGCATCTCTGGAGAGAAGGAATGGGCGACGTTTCAGGTCGAGACCCTTCTTCAGAGCCTTGTTTGTTTGCTGAGTTCTCTCTTTTAACTCATTGAAGATAGACACAAAACGCTAGAGTAACTCAGCAAGGTGCTACATTCATGGGTTGTATCCAGAGCTGCCAGGTGGCTGCTGTGTTTGGAGGTTCCAAAGGGAATAGCAACCCATCTTCAGACTCAACCCGGAACATCCATCTGGAATATTGTGTGCAGTTTTGGTCTCCTAATTTGAGGAAGGACATCCTTGCTATTGTGGCAGAGCAGCGAGGTTAATCCCCGGGATGACGGGACTGTCACAAGAGGAAAGATTGGAAAAACTGGGCTTGCATTCACTGAAATTTAGAAGGATGAGGGGATATCTTATAGAAACGCTTAAAATTATAAAAGGGCTGGACAAGCTAGATGCAGGAAAACTGTTCCCAATGATGGAGGAGTCCAGAACCATGGGCCACAGTCTAAGAATAAAGGGGAGGCCATTTAAAACTGCGATGAGAAAAAAAATGTCACCCTGATAGTTATTGAATTCTCTGCCACAGAAGGCAGTGGAGGCCAATTCACTGGATGAATTTAAAAGAGAGTTGGATAGAGCTCTAGAGGCTAGCGGAATCAAGGGATATGCGGAGAAGGCAGGCATGGGTTACTGATTGTGGATGATCAGCCATGACCACAATGAATGGCGATGCTGGCTCGAAGGGCCAAATGGCCTCCTCCTTCACTTATTTTCTATGTTTCTATGTTTGTCACCTATTCCTTTACTCCAGGGATGCTGCCTGATGCGTTGAGTTACTCCAGCGTTTTGCGTCTATCTCCGGTGTAAACCAACATCTGCAGTTCCATCCTGTACAGATTTTTGTCATTGTTGAACTTGGCACCTGGTAATTGGTTGTTTTCTCACCAAGGCCAGACGTTGTGATATTTTTAGTTTAGTTTAGTTTAGTTTAGAGATACAGTGTGGAAACAGGACTTTCGGATCACTGAGCCCGCGCCGACTAGCGATCCCCGCATGCTACTCTATCCTACACACACTGGGGTGATTTACATTTGCACCAGGCCAATTAACCCTCAAACCTGTACATCTTTGGAGTGTGGGAGGAAACCGAAGATCTCCAAGAAAACCCACGCAGGTCACGGGGAGAACGTGCAGACTCCGTACAGACAGCACCCAAAGCCATATACATTGCAGATTCTCAGGGACCTTAATACAATATGTCCTTCCACCTACCTTTGTCGCGCTAGCAAATCTGGAAACCTTAAGGGCATGTCCCACTTGGGTGTCATTTGCGCGTCACGTAGGTGGCACGCGAAGATTTTGTGAATCCCAAAATCCTGGGGTGCCGCACGTGACCGCGCATCATTGTCTACGTCACCACGCCTCACCACGTGCCATGCGCGTGTAATGCACGCCATACGCACATCACAATGTGCGCGTCGTTCGTCCTGACGCGCAAAAGATGTTGCGTAAATTACGCGCAAATGACACCCACGTGGGACAGACCCTTTACTCATTGTTCCTTCCTGCAAGTCATTAATGCAAATGGTGCACAATCGTAAAATATACAGCTTTGCAAATGGAGCATGCCATTCTCTGCATTCACTGCTCCCAAGCAAATTTAACGGTGAATAAAAATCATACTGCTGTCAACTTTATTTGAGTTGAAGCTGCATCAAGCTGTGCTTAGATCCAAGGCTTGCAGACACCCAATGTCACCTTGTAGGGGGGCACGTTGACGCAGCGGTAGAGTTGCTGCCTTAACAGTGTTTGCAGTGCCAGAGACACGGGTTCGATCCCCACTGCGGGTGCTGTCTGTACGTTCTCTTTGGTGTAAATGTAAAGGGTCCCCAGTGCGTGTAGGATAGTTAGTGTGCGGGGATCGCTGGTCGGCGCGGACTCGGCGGGCCGAGGGGCCTGTTTCCGCGCTGTATCTCTAAACGCTAAGCTGTATTTTGGCTCAACTTTCCCAGGGATTCATGCTGAGAGAAACGTCTCCTGGAACATTGGCAACTCAATGAAAGACACACTTTGATCTCACCCAAGCTTGCTGGTTTTCCAGTGCAAGGAGGTACCTGCAACCAAACGTTGCTAAGCGGCAGACTTCAAGGTCGAAGGACATGCAGAGGGTCTGATGGAAGCTTAGTACATCTGCTGTAAAGGCTGAACGAGGAAAGATCTAACACCCTGTTACCACTGCATGGTGAGATATGGAACACACGTAAAGTAAGTAAGTAAGTAAGTTTATGGCCAAGTATTCACATACAAGGAATTTGCCTTGGTGCTCCGCCCACAAGTAACAACATGACATACAGTGACAGTTACGAATGACTCAGAAAACACTAAACAATAATAATAAGACATTAATGAAAAACACCATTGATCAGCATGTGAACCAACAAAATACCAGATCAAAGGGAGAAACATAGAAACATAGAAAATAGGTGCAGGAGTAGGCCATTTGGCCCTTCGAGCCTGCACCGCCATTCAATGTGATCATGGCTGATCATCCAACTCAGTATCCCGTACCTGCCTTCTCTCCATACCCCCTGATCCCTTTAGCCACAAGTGCCACATCTAACGCCCTCTTAAATATAGCCAATGAACTGGCCTCAACTACCTTCTGTGGCAGAGAATTCCAGAGACTCACCACTCTCTGTGTAAAGAATGTTTTCCTCATTTCGGTCCTAAAGGAATTCCCCCTTATCCTTAGACTGTGACCTACAGTGTGAGGCTACAGATTTTTGGCTGTTGAGTAGAGCAACTACTCGTGGATAAAAACTGTTTTTATGTCTGGCTGTGGCAGCTTTGACAGTCCGGAGTCGCCTTCCAGAGGGAAGTGATTCAAAGAGTTTGTGGCCAGGGTGAGAGGGATCAGAGATGATCTTGCCCGCTCGCTTCCTGGCCCTTGCAGTGTGCAGTTGTACAGAAAAATTGGCAAAAGTCATTGAGACATAGAGTCATAGACTCATGCAGTGTGGAAACAGGCTCTTCGGCCCAACGTGCCCACACCAACCAACATGCCCCATGTATACTAGGTCCACCTACCTGCATTTGGTCCATATCCCTCTAAACCTGTCCTGTCCATGTACATGTCTAATTACAGCTTAAATGTTTTGCATGGAATGCAAGTGAAAGAAAATGATTGTCCTTCTGAAATAATGTGAGTCGTAAGCAAATTGAACGATCTGCCTTTTGCTGTAAATGTCAAAATATGTTTAAACTGTATTCAATATTATTATGAATAACGTATATGTCTGAGAGGAAAAAATATATAAATGATTGCTTTACCTACAACACGGCTTTTTTTTGGGAAAAGCATAAAGCATTTATTCAATGGTAATTTATTTTGGTGAACACTGAAACTGCTGTTAAATCTTAAAATAACTGTGTTTGATTTTCACCAGAGTATTGCTGCCGTTATTTGCTTCTATTGAAATATTGAAAATGGTTCTGGGGCTCTTGGTCTCCCATATTAATTTATTTACTGTCAAGTGCTGGATGGTAACTAGATAAGAAAGCTGGGGGGGGTTTCCAACTGTTACGAATTGTACATGAACAGAATAATAGATCCTGTCCAGCATGAGCCTACTAGATGCTGCGTTAAGTCAGTTGTACAAGACCAGAGCTTTCAAAGGACATGTTGCAACATTCAATTTGAGTGTTAGACTCATTGAGTTCCCCCCCCCCCATGCCGGGTCCACATTGACTTCCCCTTTCCCCCCTCAGGCTCATCTACCGCTGATCGCGGGTCGATCCTGAGACCCCAACATCAGTGACAACCGATGAGAAAGTTTGCCAGTGGAGGCATGTACATAAGCTTGAAACAGATTGAAAAAACTCACAGAGGTGTATCTGAAATAGTCTGAAGAAGGGTCTCTGAAGAAGGGTCTCGACCCAAAACGTCATCTATTCCATTTCTCCAGAGATGCTGCCTGACCCGCCGAGTTGCTCCAGCATTTTGTGTCTATCTTTGTATCTCCCTGGAGCCAAGTTCAAGGAAGGTAAACATTCCCCATCAGAAACCTGGTTGTCCAAAGTACAACTCCATCTTAGTTTTAGTTTGGTTACGTTTAATTTAATCTAGTTTAGTTTAGTTTTGTTTAGTTTAATGATACAGCGTGGAAACAGGCGCTTCAGCCTACCGAGTCCGCGCCGACCAGCGATCACTCCATGCGCACTAGCACTATCCTACACTCTAGGGACAATTTGCAGAAGCCAATTGACCTACAAACCTGCACGTCTTTGGAAAGTAGGAGGAAACTGGAGCACCCGGAGAAACCCCACATATCGTGCAAACTCCGTACAGACAGCACACGGAGTCGGGATTGAACTCGGGTTTCTGGCGCTGTAGGGCAGCAGCTGTGCCGCTGCGCCACCGTGCCGCTCTACTCTACGCCCTAAACCTGTGCCAGCTGAATTGGGAGAGAAATGCTGGAATAACCCACTGAGTCACTCCAGAATCTTGTGTCTGTCTCCGGTGTAAACCAGCATCTGCTGTTCATTCCCACGTTACTCTTGCTGAGCCATTAGGATGAGCCTTTCTCCCACATTTCCCATCGGATGGCAGACGCCGCCACCCACCAGAGCCGCACCGTCTGTCCTGGCAGGGAAACTGCCTCTGCCTGCCACGTGTGATTTACATGTAACATGACTCGTTACAAACACGGCATTGGTGACAGCCTCCAGAACAAGACAGTTGCTGTTAGTGCCACAGTATATAGCCCTGTCCCACTGTATGAGTTCATTCAAGAGTTCTCCCGAGTTTGCCCTGATTCAAACTCGGAGAATTACGGTAATGGCCGCTCGTGGGTACTCGGGGCTCTCGTGGACATTTTTCAACATGTTGAAAAATCTTCACCAGTGTTCCTGAGCTTACCGCGTTTCCCGAGTACCTGCCGTTAGCGTTACTAGCCGCTAAGAGATGTCCCCGAGCTCCGACGTACCTGCTACGTATATTCTCCGTGCTTACCACGAGTTTGCTTTTTTTTAAAACTCGGGAGAGCTCTTGAATGAACTCGTACAGTGGGACAGGACTTTAACATAGAAACATGGAAAATTGGTGCAGGAGTAGGCCATTCGGCGCTTCGTGCCAGCACCGTCATTCAATATGATCATGGCTGATCATCCGAAATCAGTACCCTGTTCCGGCTTTCTCTCCGTGTCCCTTGATTCCGTTAGACCGAAGAGGTAAATCTAACTCTCTCTTGATGTAATATATGATGTAATATATTACATTGAACACACTTTACATCTAAGCCGATTAATCTTCTTTTAGAGTGTCTGCGTGAAAGCTAATAGGTTGAAAGATTGATCCAGCATGTAAACAGGCCCTTCGACCCAACTTGCCCACACCGGCCAATATGTCCCATCTACACTGGTCACACCTGCCTGAATTTGGCCCATATCCCTCTACACCTGTCTATGTACCTGTCTAAATTGTTCTTAAATGTCGTGATAGTACCTGCCTCAACTACTACCTCTAGCAGCTCATTCCATACGCCCACCACCAACCGTGTGAAAAAGTTCCTATTAAAACTTTTCCTCCTCACCTTAAATCTATGTCTGAAGAAGGGTTTTGATCTAAAACGTTGCCTATTTCCTTCGCTCCAGAGATGCTGCCTCACCCCCTGAGTTTCTCCAGCACTTTTGTCTACCTTCGATTTTCCAGCATCTGCAGTTCCTTCTTAAACATTAAATCTATGTCTTCTGGTTCTCGATTCCCCCACTCTGGGCGAATGAGTGAATTTGTGTGTCTATCTGATCTATTCCTCTCATGATTTTGTACACCTCTATAAGATCACTCCTCAATCTTCTGCGCTCCAAGGAATGCAGTCCTAGCCTGCTCAACCTCTCAATATAGTTCAGTCCCTCGAGTCCTGGCAACATCCTCCTAAATCTTCACTGCACTCCTTGCAGTTTGACATCTTTCCTATAACATGTTGCCCAAAACAGAACACAATACTCAAACTGCAGCCTCACCAGCATCAAATACGACTGCAACATGACCTCCCAAATTCTACACTCAATGCTCTGGCTAATGTTTCATATTCTCGAATACAATCTCAAAACTGATCTCAAATTATGCAAAAAAAAACGATGATCAAGCAAACACCTGTTTCTTTTACTAATGTCGCTTTTTTGCATATATTTAATTCATCTGTTCTGTATCTCTCTACATCACCGTCTATATCTCTCGTTTCCATCTCCCCTGACTCACAGTCTGAAGAAGGGTCACCTATTCCTTCTCTCCAGAGATGCTGCCCGTCCCGTTGAGTTACTCCAGCTTTTTGTGTCTATCTTCACGAGAGTAACTATTTCCTTTGGCACTCGTTCGTTTGGTGTCTACACACTGCCATCTTGTGGTCAAACATTAAACACTGGGCAAGGGGCATAACCTAACTAATTACTTATTTACCCTTATTATCTATTCTGGTTCCATTTCATATCAGATGAAACAGCTGTTAATTTCCACATATACTTTGTATGCAAGCAAGTTGCAATTATCTGGTTTGATCATTGATTTTTTTTTACAAATTAAATTTTAATGAAATTAAAGACCTATTCCTAAAGGGGATATCATAAATTCATAAACTCGAGGAACAGAATTAGGCCATTTGGCCCATCAAGTCTACTCCACCATTCAATTACGGCTGATCTATCTCTCCCTCCTAACCCCATTCTCCTGCCTTCTTCCCGTAACCCCTGACGCCCGTACTAATTAAGAATCTCTCTCTCTCTCTGCCTTAAAAATATCTATTGTCAGCCTCCACAGCCTTCTGCAGCTTAAGAAAATAGTCGGTTACACAAAAAGCTGGAGAAACTCAGCGGGTGCAGCAGCATCTAAGGAGCGAAGGAGATAGGCGACGTTTCGGGTCGAGACCCTTCTTAAGAAAATAGTCCTTTTGCTTCCTTGCACAGCATGGCAGAATTTGGGCACTTTTCTTTCTGAGCTGCTGCAAGTGCTACGAATGTGGACACGAGGAACTGCAGATGCTGGTTTACAAAAAAATGACACAAAGTACTGGAGTAAATCAACTGGTGGACAGAAATGCTGGAGAAACTCAGCAGGTGAGGCAGTAAATCAACTGGTGAGCAGCATTTCTGAAGAACATGAATAGGCGACGTTTCATGTCGGGACCCTTCTTCAGATAAGCACCGCTACCATTGGCAACCAAAATGTTGGGGTCATTTTTCAATTCATGTTGTAACATTTGTACTGTGGAGTACAAATCTAGTTTGATTTAGTTTAGTTTGGAGATACAGCGTAGAAACAGGCCCTTCGGCCCACCGAGTCCACGCCGACCAGCGATCCCCATACACCGCAGTAACCTACGCACTCTAGGGACAATTCACAATTTTTACTGAAGCAAAACTAACCTTCAAACCTGCACGTCTTTGGAATGTGGGAGGAAACCGGAGCTCCTGGAGAAAACCCATGCAAGTCACGGGGAGAACGTACAAAATCTGTACAGACAGCACCTGTAGTCAGGATCGAACCTGGGTCTCTGGCGCCGTGAGGCAGCAACTCTACCGCTGCACTGAGGAATAGTTGAGGGATATTTCCGCACAACTGATACTGGTGTGCAGGGTTAAGACATTGAAGTAGTCACAGAGTTGGTGTTATGGAGAGGTACAGCATGGAAGCTGGCACTTCAGCCAACTATCAAGCAAGCACTTATTTTAATCTAATTCATTCTGTTTCACCCATGGTCCCATTGAACGCTCCCAGCAGTGTTCATAACACAAGCCAGTTTAATACCTCACCAACTACCCCAGGATTCTACTATCGACCAACACACTGTGGGCAATTCACATTCACCATCTAGTTTGACAAATGTCTCTGGGATGTAGGAGGAAGCTGGAACACTGGCACAGTGGCGCAGCGGTAGAGTTGCTGCCTCACAGCACCAGAGACCCAGGTTCCATCCTGACCACGGGTGCTGCCTGTATGGAGTTTGCTCGTTCTCCCCGTGACCTGCGTGGGTTTTCTCTGGGTACTCTTGTTTCCACCCACATTCCAAAGACGTACAGATTTGTAGGTTAATTTGGCTTTGATAAAAATTGCAAATTGCCCTTAGTGTTTCAAGTCAAAGTCAAGAGAGTTTATTGTCATGTGTCCCTGACAGGACAATGAAATCCTTGCTTTGCTTCAGCACAACAGAACATAGTAGGCATTGACTACAAAACAGATCAGTGTGTCCATGTACCATTATATACGTAAATACACACATGAATGAATAAATTGATAAAGTGCAAATAACAGACAAAGGGGTAAAGAGATGAGTGCGTGGCCAGGGTGGTGTGGGTCCTTGATGATGCTGCCAGCCTTTTTGAGGCAGCGACTGTGATAGAGCCGATGATGGACTGGGCAGTGTTTACTACTATTTGTAGTCTTTTCTTCTCCAGGGCGCTCAAGTTGCCGAACCAAGCCACGATGCAACCAGTCAGCAAGCTCTCTACTGTACACCTGAAGAAGTTAGAGAGAGTCCTCCTTGACAGACCAACTCTCCGTAATCTTCCCAGGAAGTAGAGGCGCTGATGAGCTTTCTTGATAATTGCATCTGTGTTCTCGGACCAGGAAAGATCTTCAGAGATGTGCACGCCCAGGAATTTGAAGCTCTTAACCCTTTCAACCATCAATCCGTTGATATAAACAGGACTGTGGGTCCCCATCCTACTCCTTCGAAAGTCCACAATCAGTTCCTTGGTTTTGCTGGTGTTGAGGGCCAGGTTGTTGTGCTGGCACCATATGGACAGTCGTTCAATCTCTCTTCTATACTCTGACTCATCCCCATCAGTGATACGTCCCACAACAGTGGTGTCGTCAGCGAACTTGATGATGGAGTTCATGCTATGACTGGCTACGCAGTCATGAGTATAGAGTGAGTACAGCAGGGGGCTGAGCACGCAGCCTTGAGGTGCTCCCGTGCTGATTGTTATCGAGTCTGACACATTACCACTAATACGAACAGACTGTAGTTTGTGAATGAGGAAGTCGAGGATCCAATTGCAGAGGGGTGCGCAGAGACCCAGTTCTGCGAGTTTGGTAACCAGCTTGGAGGGGATGATTGTGTTAAATGCCGAGCTGTAGTCAATGAATAGCAGCCTGACATATGAGTTTTTTGTCCAAGTGGTCCAGTGCGGAGTGGAGGGCCAGCAAGATCGCGTCCACCATTGATCTGTTATGGCGGTAAGCGAACTGCAGTGGGTCCAGGTTTATGTCAAGGTAGGAGTTGATTTGTGCCATGATCAACCTCTCGAAGCACTTCATCACCACAGGCGTTAGTGCCACTGGTCGATAGTCATTGAGGCACGTCTCCTTGCTCTTCTTGGGCACCGGTATTATTGATGCCCTTTTGAAGCAGATGGGAACCTCAGACCTCAGAAGTGACAGGTTGAAAATGTCCGTAAAAACTCCAGCCAGTTGGTCCGCACAGGTTTTTAGGACACGACCAGGTATACCATCAGGTCCAGACGCTTTTCGAGGTTTCACCCCTCTGAAGGATTTCCTGACGTCGGCCTCTGTGACTGAGACTGAAATACCATCACAGCGAATGGGGGCTCGGGAAGGCACATTGGTGTTCTCCCTATCAAAGCGTTTAGGATAGCACTAGTGTACAGGGATCGCTGGTGTGTACACGCTGGGCCGAAGGGCATGTTTCTGGAGTCCAGTCAAGAGTCAAGAGGGTTTTAATATCATGTGTCCCAGATAGGACAATGACATTCTTGCTGCCTATCTGGACTGTATCTCTAATCTAAACTGAACTAAAACATGTGTGGTAGCTGGGAGAACTTGCAAACTCCACATTGAGAGCACTAGAGATTAGGATATAAACCAAGTCACAGAAGCTATGAAACGCACCTCTCGTAGATGCAGCACAGTGGCACCCACAATGGTGGTGAGATAGATTTAGGTATCGTCAACATTATAGACATAAAATGCTGGAGTAACTCAGCGGGACAGACAGCATCTCTGGATAGAAGGAGTGGGTGACGTTTCAGGTCGAAACCCATCTTCGACCTGAAACATCACCCATTTACTCCAGCATTTTGTGGTTTAAACCAGCATCTGTAATTCCTTCCTGCAACTGGTTCATTATATATGATTCCAGTGAAATATCAGTTACAATTCCTTCACAAGAAAATCCCCGGAAGGTGCCACATATGTTCAGCCGGTCACAGCTCCCTTTGGTGTTGTTTGTCTGAGATCTTGGAAGAATCCCACACAAACGATGACTAGCTTGCCAAATCCCACTTCCACGAAACACGAAAAGCCACCCATACAGCATTGGAGTTTAGAAGGATGAGGGGGTACCTCATTGAAATTTACCGAAGTGGAGAGGTTGTTTCCACTTGTGGGTGAGTTTAGAACTAGAGGGCATAGCCTCATAATAAAAGTACACATCTTTAGAAAGGAGATAAGCAGGGATTTATTTAGTCAGAGGGTGATGAATCTGTGGAATTCATTGCCACAGAGGCTGTAGAGGGCCAGTCAATGTATATTTTTAAGGCGGAGATTGACAGATTTTTTGATTAGTGCGGGTGTTAGGGGTTATGGGGAGAAGGCAGGAGAATGTGGGTTGGGAGGGGAGGATCAATCAGGCATGAATGAATGGCGGATAAGGCTTGATGGGCCGAATGGCCTAATTCTGCTCCAAGAATGTGTGAAGTTATGGTAACCGGCCATTGCAGTTGTTTACAGCAGAAGGAACGTTTGCTCATCAAAACATTGCCGTTCGTCATTTCTTAGCATCTAATTGGTCAGGCTGCATGCCGCTATTTACACTAAGGTCACGGATGGGAGGGGAGGAGTGGGGGGGGTGGGGGGGGGGCTGTTGTTTTGTTGGATAGACACAAAATGCTGGAGTAACTCAGATAGACACAAAATGCTGGAGTAAAGGGCCTGTCCCACCAGCATGCAACTCTATGCGATTAGCGCGACCTAACGTGGTCGCTTGCGCCGTCCGGCGTCGTGGGGCCGGTCCCACTTCAATCGCCGGAGCCGTGCGGAATTGTGCGGAGTACGTCCCGACATCGCGCGGGGCTCCGAAAAACTGACCATGTTAAAAAATTCCGCGCAGCAACGGCTTGGCGGCTCGCAGTCGCCTCGATGCATTACACACCGTCTCGACATCGTGCCTCCGTGAACCTATCTGTAGGTGCCTCCGTGACCCTCTATGTGTGTGGCTCCGTGGCCCTCTGTGTGTGTGTGCCTCTGTGCCCCTCTCTGTGTGCCCCTCTCTGTCCTGGCGAACTTACCTTAGACTTCACTCCAAGTTCGCCTCACTTTGCGCCGTGTTGCGCCACTCACCCGTGCTCCACGCGGCCCCTGCTGTCGGTTTGGTTGCGCTTGCCGCATGCAGGCGCATGCTGGTGGGAATGGCCCTGTACAGGGGATCACCCTACCTCCGCGCGGCCCCCGCTTCCAGTTTGATCACGTTCATCGCATAGAGTTGCATGCTTGTAGGACAGGCCCTTAACTCAGCGGGACAGGCAGCGTGTCTCTGGAGAGAAGGGATGGGTGACGTTTTGCGGTCGAGACCCTTCTACAGAAGGGTGTTGTTTTTGTTATGTTTGAGTTTCCTGCTCTGTGCAGGGCGAGTGAGGAGATTGTGTGAAGGACAAGCCTTTTCCAACCTCTCATTGTTACCAAGCCAAGGGGACATTTGAGCTGAGGCTCTGTGCTGACATTTGCTATCGCATTCATTATTAAACAAAAGCATCACAGAGATAATAGTTGATAATATTACTGCAACTCCTGTGGCATGAATGAATTGACTGTGGAGAATGCTAAATTCTAATGGTCTCCCAGCAGTGTTCGAAACATAAGGCACTTTAGTACCTCGCATGCCACAAACTGCTCCCCAAATTAGAACAATTCTGTCCAGTTTGGCAGTGTGAACAGCAATGTAAATATACCTATCTTGTCATCTTAATCTTATTTAATGGAAAGTAAACTGACTTTCAAGTTTAGATCTCAATTTAGTATGCTGGAGATAAGATGCAGTGAGAAAGGATTAATGCATCTCTGCTCATAACTGATGAGTGGCAGAATTAGGCCATTCAGCCCATCACATCTACTCCGCCATTCTATCGTGGCTAACAGTTCCAACATTATATCCTTACAGAATGTTCGATTACATTTCACAGTGTGGCTTTACAATCTATGGCAACCACTGTTTCACAAGAAAATGCATTGGAAACAGTGAATTCTTACTTTAGATCCACACCACCCTGACTGAGCTGTGTCTTTCATGTGTCAAAGAATGCGAAATGAGAGCCATTGGCAGAGAGGGAGAAACATAGAAACATAGAACATCGAATTCTACAACACAGTACAAGAGCTAGATAGGGCTCTTGAAGATAGCGGAGTCAGGGGATATGGGGAGAAAGCAGGAACAGGGTACTGATTGTGGATGATCAGCCATGATCACATTGAATGGCGGTGCTGGCTCAAAGGGCCAAATAGCCTACTCCTGCACCTATTGTCTATTGTCTAACAGCCCACAATGTCTGTGCCGAACATAGTGCCAAGACCAATCCCTCCCAGCCTGCACATAATTCATATCCCTCCATTGCCTGTATATCCACGTTTCTGTCTGAAAGATGCCACTATTAAATATGCCCCGACCACCATCATACCCAGCAGCATGCTACATGTCACTACTCTCTGTGTAAAAAAACTTGCCCCACACTATTCCTTTAAACTTTGCTCCCTCACCTTTCAACACAATGTTTAACAAACATTTGAACCAGGTACATGGTTATGAGGCAGACAAAAGTGATGGAGAAACTCAGTGGGTGCGGCAGCATCTATGGAGCGAAGGAAATAGACAATGTTTCGGGCCAAAACCCTTCTTCACATGGTTAGGAGATATTTGGAGGGATATGGACCAAATGCAGGTAGGTGGGACTACTGTAGATGGGGCATGTTGGTCGGCGTGGACGAGTTGGGCCAAAGGGCCTTTTTCCCGCGCTGTTATCTCTAAACTGACCCGTACTAATCAAGAAGCTATCTATCTCTGCCTTAAAAAATATCCATTGGCTTGGCCTCCACAGCCTCCTGTTCCACCACATTCTGACTAAAGACATTTCTCCACATCCCCTTCCTAAAGGAACAAACAGAGGCTGTGCCCACTGTTCTAGACTCTCCCACTAGTAGAACCATCCACTCCACATCCACACTATCCAGGCCTTTCACTATTTACTATGTTTTAATGAGGTCCCCCTACTCATCCTTCTAAACTCCCAATGCCATCAAACGTTCATCATGTGCTAACCCACTCAATCCTGGGATCATTCTCGTAAGCCTCATCTACACCCTCAGTAATGGGGCTCAAAATTGCTCACAATACTCCAAATCGCTTGACTGAATGGGAAATTCACTGGAGTTTAGTCAGATACAACCTCTTACTGTGAACCTGGACTCAGTTCTTAGCTCAGGGTTAGTTCTGCAGGCGTTTGGATATATTTACAACCAAATCTCCTGGCCAGGGCTGAAATGAGTATGAGTTTGAGTTTGGTTCATTGTCACATGTACCGCAGTACAGTGAAAGGCTTTTGCTGTGTGCTAACCAGTTAGCGGAAAGACAATACATGATTCCAATCGAGCCATTGACAGTGTATAGATAATTGATAAAGGGAATAATTTGTGGTGGATGATAAAGTCTAGTAAAGTCCGATCAAAAATAGTCTGAGGGCCTCCAATGAGGTCGATAGAGTTCAGGACTGCTCTCTGGTTGTTGGTAGGATGGTATTGATATGCTTCCAATGCAATAATCTTTAGATTTTGCAATCATGTTCCGAAAACAGTTCCAACATTATATCCTTACAGAATGTTCGATTACATTTCACAGTGTGGCTTTACAATCTATGGCAACCACTGTTTCACAAGAAAACGCATTGGAAACAGCGAATTCTTACTTTAGATCCACACCACCCTGACTGAGCTGTGTCTTTCATGTGTCAAAGAATGCAAAATGAGAGCCGTTGGCAGAGAGGGAAAAATATAGAAACATAGAACATCAAAGTCTACAACACAGTACAAGAGCTAGATAGGGCTCTTGAAGATAGCGGAGTCAGGGGATATGGAGAGAAAGCAGGAACGGGGCACTGATTGGGGATGATCAGCCATGGACACATTGAATGGCGGTGCTGGGTCAAAGGGCCAAATGGCCTACTCCTGCACCTATTGTCTATTGTCTAACAGCCCACAATGTCTGTGCCGAACATAGTGCCAAGACCAATCCCTGCCAGCCTGCACATAATTCATATCCCTCCATTGCCTGTATATCCATGTTTCTGTCTGAAAGATGCCACTATTAAATATGCCTCGACCACCATCATACCCAGCAGCATATTACAGCCACTCACTACTCTCTGTGTAAAAAAACTTGCCCCACACTATTCCTTTAAACTTTGCTCCCTCACCTTTCAACACAACGTTTAACAAACATTTGAACCAGGTACATGGTTATGAGGCAGACAAAAGTGATGGAGAAACTCAGTGGGTGCGGCAGCATCTATGGAGCGAAGGAAATAGACAATGTTTCGGGCCAAAACCCTTCTTCACATGGTTAGGAACTATTTGGAGGGATATGGATCAAATGAAGGTAGGTGGGACTAGTGTAGATGGGGCATGTCGGTTGGCGTGGACGAGTTGAGATGAAGGGCCCGCTTCCACGCTGTAAGACTCTAAGACTATGATTCTAAGCCCGCTAGCATTTGATTTTTCCATCTTGAGGTAAAAAGCATGAGTGAGAACATGATCGTGTGAGAACCTCCATGACACCAACCTAACGCTGCAGGGCCGTACTCAGCTTGGGAGAGTTTATGCACTGTTTTTGTGTCGTATATATTTATTTACCCATCATCCATACTGAACATGGTGAATCTGTGGAATTCTTTGGCACAGAAGGCTGTGGAGGCCAAGTCAATGGATATGCTTTAAGGCAGAGATAGATCGATTTTTGATTAGTGAGGGTGTCAGGGGTTATGGCGGGGTTATGGCGGGAAGGCAGGAAAATGGGGTTAGGAGGGAGCCATGATTGAATGGTGGAGGAGACTTAATGGGCCGAATGGCCTAATTCTACTCCTATCACATGACTGTATGAGAAGGCAGGATTCAGTTATTCACGTTATTCCCCATGTCTTGCATCTGTGTGGACGGGATCGATTGTGATCATGTAATGTCTTTCTCCAGACTGGGCAAACACGCAACAGTAGCTTTTCACTGCACCTCGGTATACGTGACAATAAACAAAACAATAAACTATAAACAAATAAACAGTGAACTAAACTCAAACTCAGTCTCGGCACACACTGAACCTAGTCTGCGTTATGCTCCAAATTCCAGGCTGACTCTGTACTCTGGAGCCACATAGATTATTAAACTGCCTCCTTATATCGCCGAAGGAGATTAATAATCCATCCAGTCTCCGACACTGAGATCACAAAACTCATAAAATTCTAAAAATAAAACAATCGTAAAACACTGAAGTTTGATCTGTCTAATCAAGGGAACAAATACTTTCTGGCAGTGTCCCATTATTAATTAAAAACACACAGTCCTTTAAACATTGCTTTAGGGTCTGCCACGGACAAGGAACATTTTAAACTGAGTGTTTGAGATTTGATGAATTATTCACTAAATTAATTTCCCTTGCAAATCAATGGCACGACCCTCTGACAATTAAATGATTAGGTTTTACACTCGTCTAATACTATTTTAGATATTGGGGCACTTTGAAGCGTTTCTGCACCAAGATATGTATGAAAGAACTGCAGACGCGGGTTTAAGCCATAGATAGAAGTTCATGAAATGCTGGAGTAACTCAGCAGGGTCAGGCAGCATCCCTGGAGAGAAGGAATGCGTGACGTTTCGGGTTGAGATCCTTCTTCTGGATAAGATTAATAACCTTCTTCTGCACCAAGTTTGTTGGTTTGGAGGGATATGGACCAAACGCGGGCAGGTGGAACTAGTATAGCTTGGCGGTGTGGGCAAGTTGGGCCGAAGGGCCTGTTCCCACACTATGTCGCTCTATGACTCTATTGTTGACCTTATTCAACATTCAACATGGCGGCACGGCGGCGCAGTGGTAGAGTTACAGCCCTTGTAGCACCGGAGTCCCAGGCTCAATCCCGACTACGGGGGCTGTCTGTACGGAGTCTGTACGTTCTCCCCATGACCTGCGCAAGTTTTCTCCAAGATCTTCGGTTTCCTTCCGCACTCTAAAGATGTACAGGTTTGTTGGTTAATTGGCTTGGTATAAATGTAAATTGTCCCTAGCATGTGAAGGGTAGTGTTAATGTGCGGGGATCGCCGGTCGGTGCGGATTTGGTGGGCTGAAGAGCCTGTTACCACTCTGTTTCTTTAAACTAAACTAAACTAACACTACTTTAGTTTAGGGAATTTGTAAGTGTTTCTGTACCAAGACTGCTGATCTCATTCAACATTGCCCTCTTATAGTGTAATCGGTTTACGAGTAATCTATATTTTTCATTACTCACCATTAAAGATGGATTTTACCCATTTGAGTTTCAGTGTTAAAATATGTGGTTGGCAGACATATTGACAACATAAGCCGTAATTACTCATCTCAAAATGCCAATGTAAGCTTGACCCCTTGTTCTTGTTCCAACACGGAATAAATTGGTTGCAGATGCTGGTAGCACGGCATGGTATGCAGAGTGGCACAGTGGCGCATTGGTAGAGTTGCTGAGACCCGGGTTCGATCTCGACTACTGGTGCTGACCGTGCGGAGTTTGTGCGTTCTCCCCCTGACCTGCGTGGGTTTTCTCCGAGATCTTCGGTGTCCTCCCGCACTGCAAAGGTGTGCAAGTTTGTAGGTTAATTGGCTTGGTGTAAATGTAAAATTGTCCCCAGTGTGTGTAGGATGGTGTTAATGTGCGGGGATCACTGGTCGGCACGGACGCGGTGGGCCGAAGGGCCTGTTTCCGCGCTGTATCTCTAAACAAAAAAAACTAAAACTAAAAGTAGCATCTAGGGCTGCCGGAACATGGCTGTGGTTGGAGGTTCCAAGTGGAGTAGCAAACCTCCAGCCTCTGCAGGCATGTAGTTCCCAGAATTAGTTTTAGTCTTCGAGATATCAAGAGTTCAAGAGAGTTTATTGTCGTGTGTCCCAGATAGGACAATGAAATTCGTGCTTTGTTTTAGCACACCAGAAGATAGTAGGCATGAATACGGAATAGATCAGTGTGTCCATATACCATTGTATAAATATACAGTGGCTTGCAAACGTTTTCATACCTCTTGAAATTTTCCACATTTTGTCACATTACAACCACAAACGTAAATGCATTTTATTGGGAGTTTATGTGATAGACCAACACAAAGTGGGGCATAATTGTGAAGTGGAAGGAAAATGATACATGGTTTTCACATTTTTTTACAAATAAAAAACTGAAAAGTGTGGTGTGCAAAAGGATTCAGCCCCCTTTACTCTGATACCCCTAAATAAAATCCAGTGCAACCAATTGCCTTCAGATGTCACCTAATTGGTAAATAGAGTCCACTTGTGTGTCATCTAATCTCAGTATAAATACAGCTGTTCTGTGAAGGCCTCAGAGGTTTTTTAGAGAACATTAGTGAACAAACAGCATCATGAAGCCCAAGGAACACACCAGACAGGTCAGGGATAAAGTTGTGGAGAAGTTTAAAGCAGGGTTAGGTTATAAAAAAATATCCCAAGCTTTGAACATCTCACGGAGCACTGTTCAATCCATCATCCGAAAATGGCAAGAGTATGGCACAATTGCAAACCTACCAAGACATGGCCGTCCACCTAAACTAACAGGCCGGGCAAGGAGAGCATTGATCAGAGAAGCAGCCAAGAGGCCCATGGTAACTCTGGAGGAGCTGCAGAGATCCACAGCTCAGGTGGGAGAATCTGTCCACAGGACAACTATTAGTCGTGCACTCCACAAATCGGGCATGTATGGAAGAGTAGCAAGAAGAAAGCCATTGTTGAAACAAAGCCATAAGAAGTCCCGTTTGCAGTTTGCCACAAGCCATGTGGGGGGCACAGCAAACATGTGGAGGAAGATGCTCTGGTCTGATGAGACCAAAATTAAAGTTTTTGTCCTAAATGCAAAACGCTATGTGTGGCGGAAAACTAACACTGCACATCACCCCGAACACACCATCCCCACTGTGAAACATGGTGGTGGCAGCATCATGCTGTGGGGATGCTTTTCTTCAGCAGGGACAGGGAAGCTGGTCAGAGTTGATGGGAAGAAGGATGGATCAAATACAGGGCAATCTTGGAAGAAAACCTGTTAGAGTCTGCAAAAGACTTGAGACTGGGGCGGAGGTTCACCTTCCAGCAGGACACGACCCTAAACATACAGCCAGAGCTACAATGGAATGGTTTAGATCAAAGCATATTCATGTGTTAGAATGGCCCAGTCAAAGTCCAGACCTAAATCCAATTGAGAATCTCTGGCAAGACTTGAAAATTGCTGTTCACAGACGCTCTCCATCCAATCTGACTGAGCTTGAGCTATTTTGCAAAGAAGAATGGGCAAAAAATTCAGTCTCTAGATGTGCAAAGCTGGTAGAGACATACCCCAAAAGACTTGCAGCTGTAATTGCAGCGAAAGGTGGTTCTACAAAGTATTGACTCAGGGGGGCTGAATACTTTTTTATGCCACATTTTTCAGTTTTTTATTTGTAATAAAATTTGGAAACCATGTATCATTTTCCTTCCCCTTCACAATTATGCACCACTTTGTGTTGGTCTATCACATAAAATCCCAATAAAATACATTTACGTTTGTGGTTGTAACGTGACAAAATGTGGAAAAGTTCAAAGGGTATGAAAACTTTTGCAAGCCACTGTATACACACATGAATAAATGAACTGATAAAGTGCAAATAAACAGATAATGAGCTATTAATGTTCAGAGTTTTGTCCGAGCCGAGTTTAATAGCCTGAAGGCTGTGGGGAAGTAGCTATTCCTGAACCTGGTCGTTGCAATCTTCAGGCTCCTGTACCTTCTACCAGACGGTAGCGGGAAGATGAGTGTGTGGCCAGGTTGGTGTGGGTCCTTGATGATGCTGCCAGCCTTTTTGAGGCAGCGACTGTGACAGACCCCCTCGATGGAAGGGAGGTCTGGAGATGATGGACTGGGCAGTGTTCACTACTTTTTGTAGTCTATAAGCGCGTAAACAGGCCCTTCGGCCCACCGAGTCCGCACCGAACTGCTATCCCCGCACATTAACACCATCACGGGAAAATGTGTATTGTAGCCATTCTGATGACGCAAATCACTACTTACAGAATTTATAAATCATAACCCCAAAATTTGATAATTCACTTCCATGGAATTAATATGAATAAAGAGTAAATAAGTAAACACTGTATCTCGATACCGGTGATAAGAAACAAATTTATAACTGCAACTGAATTTTCTTGTTTCAACTCACAGTTCTTGACGCAGGCACAGTTTGTGCGGCTTTATCTGTATGGGATAAAAATAAGCTGTTTCTTTGAATAAAATCATGTTTTCTGGAGTTTGAGACAGTCACACTGACGGCCGATAATAGCAGATTATTGGTGCGGGAAAATCAATGATAACATATCAAATTTAACGGATATGAATGAGAAGGGGGAGAAAGTGATCCATTAAATTGCGGATAAATCTGGAGAGAAGCACAGTAGTGAAAAGGAATCAGATAGCTGTCAGCTTCTGAGTGGGTTTCAGATGTGAATGTCAACATGAGCCGTTAATGCCTGCTGTAAATCCAGCTGCTGAGATAATGGGCTCGTGTTTTGGAAAAAAAATTCTGCCATCAATCTAGGTCCACACTGCAGTTGTAGGATAACCCCCAGGAATCAATAATTCTTGGATTCTCCTTGTTTTGAACAGATTAATTGTTCAATACCATTTGCATTGGTGATCGACACACAATGCTTGAGTAACTCAGCGGGACAGGCAGCATCTCTGGAGAGAAGGAATGGGTGACGTTTCAGGTCGAGACCTTTCTTTGGCTTAGTTTAATTTAATTTAATTTAATTGAGTTTAGTTTAGTTTTAGTTTAGTTTAGAGATAAAGGGCTTTCGGCCGCATCGACCAGCAATCCTTGCAAACTTACTCTCTCCCACACACACCAGGGACAAATTTACATTTATACCAAGCCAATTAACCTACAAACCTGTACGTATTTGTAGTGTGGGAGGAAACCGATGGTCCTGTAGAAAACCCACGCAGGCCACAGAGAGAACGTACAAACTCCTTAGAGACAGCACCTGTAGTCAGGATCGATCCTGGGTCACTGGCGCTGTGAGGCAGTAGCGCTGCTAGTTCTAGTTGATAGCTTCTGAAATAGAGGATTGCAAATTTCTCTTGCCATGCAACTAAAAGTTAGGATTTATCCAATAGAATAAATACAACATCGTGAAGGATCATGATACAATTTGTTTAGAGTTAAGACACAACAAATGTGACAACATGTTATTGTGACTCAAAGAGTGATGAAGCACAGAAACTGGCCTTTCTGCCCACAAGGTCCATATTAAACACCAGGCACCTTTCTATACAATCCCAGTTACCAGATGCTTCCACTAGTGGGAGAGTCTAGGACCAGAGGCCACAGCCTCAGAATAAAAGGACGTACCTTTAGAAAGGAGATGAGGAGGAATTTCTTTAGTCAGAGGGTGGTGAATCTGTGGAATTCATTGCCACAAAAGGCTGTGGCCAAGTCAATGGATTTTTTTTTTAAGGTGGAGATTGACAGGTTCTTGATTGGCATGGGTGTCAGGATTTACGGGGTGAAGGCAGGAGAATGGTGTTAAGAGGGATTGACTTGGCCTCTGCAGCCTTCTCTGTGGGCAATGAAGGATGTGTGTGAAATGAAGGCCTCAACAATGCCCGCTTCCCGTAAATGAATTAACAAAAGACAAAAGTGTCTGAAGAAGGGCCTCGACCTGAAACGTAACCCATTCCTTCTATCCAGAGACACTGCCAGTCCCGCTGAGTTATTCCAACATTTTATGTATATCCCCATAAAAAAAGGCAGACTAGACTTCATCATCATCACATTTATTGAAAAACATTTTTTGATATCTTGAAGGTATGAAGGGGTTTTATAAATTCCTATATCTCTTTTGTTAATATTAGCGAATTTCTTTAGAGAGTTGGAAAATTATCAGCCATTCTATCAGTTGTGGGTGAGTCCTCCATCCTTTGTGCCATTATTGTGCAGTTTCCGCTTCATGCTTTGGTGAACTATCCTTTTTATTTATAGTATTCCCTTAGTCCCAGTGTGATTTTTATCATTCTCAAATGAAATATTTCAAAGGAGCCCATTTCAAAAAAAAAGTAACTGAAAGGTCTATTTTGTCCTCTGTTTTAATATGTTATTTTGATGGCATTTGAATTTGAGCAGGGGAATAATGGACGGCATGGTGGCGCAGCGGTAGAGTTGCTGATTTACAACAGCAGAGACCCAGGTTCGATCCTGACTACGGGTGCTGTCTGTACGGAGTTTGTACATTCTTCCTGTGACCTGCGTGGGATTCCTTCGGGATCTCTGGTTTCCTCCCACACTCCAAAGACGTGCATGCTTGTAGGTTAATTGGCTATGTCTAGGATAGTCAGTGTGTAGGGAATCACTGGTCGGCTTGGACTTAATGGGCCGAGGGGACTGTTTCCATGCTGTATCTAAACTAAAAATAAATAACTATATGAAACTCTAAACGTAAATTCTGTTTCAGCAAAAGAAAATCTATTTCCACACCAAATTAAATTCACATACCTCTTAAAACCAAATGGAGTAGACATGTTGTTAGGAATCATTTGCCGTTACCTTAGGAGCTCGCAATGGGTGTGAAAACAGCAATTCTCTGGTTTTGCTTAATAGTGAGAACCTTCTCCATTTCGCTAACCTCTCCCAGGGCTACTCACATGCAGGATGAAATTTCAAATCGCGCAAAGTCAATGAATTCATCTGTTGTTTCGCAAATCTCTTTAGGTTTCAAAAAGGTGTTAACCAGCCACTTATAGAAATGAGCAAATTGCCCGACAGACTGTCATGTAACAATAATACTGGCAAATTTCTTGCAGTAATCTTTTGTATTGCTGAGCTCTTGAAAGAACTCCGAGTTATATTAATCATCAAACTGTGTGATAGAAGTTGGTCACAATTCAATGATTTCAGTCACACAGAAAGAACAGCCTGATTGATTATTTTCACTTTGACATTCCAGACTTATATTCCCCTCCTCATTCTGAAGATCTCTTTGTACGGCTCATTTTCAAGGTTTCACGGCCAAGGTTTCCAAGGTCTGTTTATGGTCAGATGTACCAATTACCTTGCATTGTCCGGCACGGCCTTAATGGCCGCGGGACTTGCCATCGCCCGCCGGGGGCTTTAACATCGGGAGAAGAATAGAACACAGGGGAGAGAGAAGACTTTGCCTTCCATCACAGTGAGGAGGAGATTCACTGTGATGGATGTTTGTGTGAATTATGATGTTTGTGTGTCTTGGTTCTTTTCTTGTTGTATGACTGCAGAAACCAAATGACAATAAATTAGTATTGTATTGTATTGCATTGTAAAGTGCAGTGAAACTCGACTACCTTTTACGGCTTTCATGGGAAGTCTGACCAAAAAGCAAGCCATGGTTCCAAGTATAGAAACAAGATGCTGAGTGGATCAGGCAGCATCTCCGGAGAAAAAAATTCCTGGGTTGGAATAGGTGACGTTCCAACCTGAAATGTTTCCTCTCATTTTTCTCCAGAGTTGGAACCCTTCTTCAGATGGGATGAAAAAAGGAATAGGAGATGATCTGGGTTGGAATGTCACCTGTTCCAACCAAGAACATCACCTAATCTTTTTATCGTCCAGAGACGCTGCCTGACCCTCTGAGTTACTCCAGCATTTTGCGTCTGTCTTTATACAAACCAGCGTAAGGAGAAGGATGAATAAGTTTATTGGCCAAGTAGGTACACATACAAGGAATTTGCCTTGGTGCTCCGCTCGCAAGTAACAACACGATATACAGTAACAATTAAGAATAACACATAAGACATTAAACATTAAGAATAAAACATTATAGTTTAAACATGTGAATGAAATAAAATACCAGAGCAAAAGGAGGCTACAGATTTTTGGTTATTGATAATATCTGCAGGTTATGGGGAGAATGCAGGAGGATTGGGTTGAGAGCGAAAGATAGATCAGCCTTAATTGAAGGACGGAGTAGACTTGATGGGCCGAATGGCCTAATTCTGCTCCTTGAACTTAGAACTTATGAAATTGGAAGCACATGAAAATCTGTTAATTGGAAAATTTGTATTCACCTCAAACAAATTGTAAATATGCAGCTCCTGGCACTTAAAGTAAGATTGATGTTTCATCAGATTGTGATAACAATCTAACAGGTGTCTAACATCCTTCAGGGAAGGAAACCAGATGTTCATCTGTCCCACATGTGCCCGCCATTGATTGTGAACTGATTGGTGAAGTCATCTCGCAAGATGTCCCTTTTATTAAATTGTTGCAATGCTGGTGGACAGACAGTCTGAAGAAGGGTCTCGACCCAAAACGTCACCCATTCCTTCTCTCCAGAGATACTGCCTGTCCCGCTGAGTTACTCCAGCATTTTGTGTCTAACTTCGATTTAAACCAGCATCTGCAGTTCTTTCCTGCACACAATGTGTGCAACGGGCCCTTTCTCATGGAGAGTGGTGGGTGCCTGGAACCCCACCAGGAGAGGTGGTGGAAGTAGGTAGGAAAATGGCATTTAAGAGGTTTCGGGATAGGTGCATGGAAATGCAGGAAATTGGCGGACATGGATCATATGCAGGAGAGGAGATTAGATTGACTTGGCATCATTTTTGGCTCAGACATTGTGGCCCAAAGGCTATGTTCCTGTGCTGTACAGTTCTATGTTCGATGGTACGCTCATGATAAACCCTCTTGCCTGCACCAAATTACATTTTCTTGAGTGAATTGTGTTTGAGAAAGCACACATCTTTACGTTGTGGATGATTTGTTTCATTTAATTTAGAGATACAGTGCAGATATAGACCCTTTAGCCAACCGAGTCCGCACCAACCATGACCCCCGTACATTAACACTATCCTGCAACACTGAGGACCAATTTACATTTTTTTACCAAAGCCAAATTAACCTACAAACCTGTACGTCTTTGTAGTGTGAAAAGGAAACCAGAGCACCCGGAGAAAACCCATGTGGTCACAGGGAGAACGTACAAACTCCGTACAGATAGCACCCATAATCAGGATCGAACCCGGGTCTCTGGCGCTGTCAGGCAGCAACTCTACCTCTGCCTAACCGCATCGCCCCGTTGCCGTGACGTTTAAACTCCGTTACTCAAATGCCTTCAATCTATTTGTATGAGTTTAAAAGGTTTTACATGCACATTACTCAAAGATGCTGTGGAAATTCGTTGTGAAGGTGTTTTTAAAGTCAATGTGATGAGTTTCTTCCATGTGAGCATAGATCTGGTTGATGTCTGAAGAAATAGAAACGGTGAATTGAGTTTTTGTGTTACTTATTTGTGTTGTAATTGAATACGTTCTTGATAAAAAACAAAGGGTGGAATTCTTCAGCAAGACATAATTTTCAGAGATAAGTAAGTTTATAAGGAATTTGCCTTGGTGCTACTTGTGGGCGGAGCACCAAGGCAAATTCATTGTATGTGAATACTTGGCCAATAACCTACTTACCTACTTACTTACTTACTTACTTAATTCCATTGAACTTGCACATCAAGACTTTATCTCCAGTTTGATTCCAGATCGTTCATTCAGCTTTGGTGCTCCGTGCTATTTCTAGTGTAGATTTCCCATCTACACTAGTCCCACCTTTCCTATCACTCCAAACCTATCATTGTACCCGTAGCCCTCTAAACCAATCCTGTCCATGTACCAGTCTAATTGCTTCTTAAAACGTAGCAATAGTCCCAGTCTCAACTACCTACTCCGGCAGCTCGTTCCATTCTCCCATCACCCTTCGCATGAAAAAAAAATTCAGGATTTTGTGCATAGACAAAAATGCTGAAGAAACTCAGCGGGTTAGGCAGCATTTATGAAGTGAAGGAAATTGGCAACATTTAGGGCCAAAACCCTTCTTCAGACTTCGTGCATGGAGCGAAGAAAATAGGCAACGTTTAGGGCCGAAACCCTAAACGTCGCCTATTTCCTTCGCTCCATAAATGCTGCCTCACCCGCTGAGTTTCTCCAGCATTTTTGTCCACCTTCGATTTTCCAGCATCTGCAGTTCCTTCTTAAACATTCAGCATTTTACACAATGCTTTGCCACTTTAACGACGGATATAAACTTGGCGGCGTATGTATATTTTTTTTAAATGTCGACGCTGGTTGTTTACAGTGTGACCCCACTGCTGACAACAAGCTTTAAAACGCGTGGTGGGGAGAGGTGTAGGATAATGGAAACTCAGAGTTGCGATAAACCCCCAGAGAGTCATCCATCAACATGTTCCATTTACCAATTTAAACACTTTAGCCTTCTTTAGCAGATTTTGTGAAGACAATCTAACATGCAATTAGTTGAAAACTTCCAGGTTTCAAAATGTGAGCTGTCACATGCATCGTGGAAACAGCGACAGACACAAGGTACTCAGCAGAGGGAAATGTTTGAACAGTGCTGCGATGATGACAGGAAAGTAGGCAGATTGTCACTTTATATTGCTCCAAATTTTATGGAGGGTTCGTTATATATGCACTGTTTCAGATCGGAGCCTGGAGTTGAATTCTAGTGTCCCAGATTTATGCTAAACACGGTATTCATACCAGTTAGCTGTGACATCTACAATTCATGGCCATACATTTAATCCTTAGACAATGGAGGCAAGTGAAGGTAGGGTGTTAGTTTTTTAGTTTTAGTGTTACAGCGTTCTTCGGCCCACCGAGTCCACACCAACCAGTGATCCCCACACATTAACACTACCCCACACACACTCGGAACAATTTTACACATAATCCAAGGCAATTAACCTACAAACCTGTACGTCTTTGGAGTGTGGGAGGAAACCGAAGATCTCGGAGAAAACCCACGCAAGTCTCGGGGAGAACATACAAACTCCGTACAGACAGCACCCGTGGTCGGGATAGAACCCGGGCCTCTGGCGCTGCAAGCACTATAAGGCAACAACTCTACCGCTGCGCCACCGTGCTCCCCTTGGACCTGGTGGTGCAAGCAGAGATGACAGCGGTGTTTAAGAGGCATTTAGAAGGGCTCATAAATATGAAGAGATATGGAGCGCATGCAAACAGAATTGATCATTGAATTAAGATCATGTTCAGCACAGACAGTGTCTGTTTCTGCGATGTTCTGTTCCATGTGTAGGAAGGAACTCCAAAGGAAGATAGACACACAGCGCTGGAGTAACTCAGCGGGTCGGGCAGCATCCCTTAGGTGAACCCTTCTTCAACTGGGGAGACATCAGTCTGAAGAAGGGTTCCAACCCGAAACGTCACCCATCCTTTTTCTCCAGAAGTGGTGCCTGACCCGTTGAATTACTCCAGCACTTTGTGTCTATCTTCTGTACAGTTCTGTGTTGTACTGATTCCATTCAAGAGTGGAGCACTGAAATGTGATTTACAGCAGTGTGCTTTGTTTTCTAATAGCCTTTCAATGTGCATGGTCAATACTTGAATAATTAAAATGATGCTTTGGCTGCCACGGTTGAAGAATTTCCAAACATAACTGAAAGCTCTAAAGTCTATTATTGACAATGGCAACAGAAAGATTGACAGAAGATAGACACAAAAAGCTGGAGTAACTCAGCGGGTCAGACAGCATCTCTGGAGAAAAGGAATAGGTGACATTTTGTGTCGAGACCCTTCTTCACCCGAAACGTCACCCATTCATAGAAACATAAAAACATAGAAACATAGAAAATAGGTGGAGGAGTAGGCCATTTGGCCCTTCGAGCCAGCACCACCATTCAATATGATTCTTCTTGTGTATGGGCACAGCCTAAAGGTGTCGGACAACTTGTTCTATTTGATCTTATTTGATTGTGCACGCCGGGTTGATTGCATTCATCGAAACAGGGCAGACCACGTGAAGGTTGCAATCTCCCACCCCATTCAATATGATCATGTTTGATAATTCAAAATTAGTAGCCTGTTCCAGCTTTCTCACCATATATTACATTAGCACTAAGAACTATATCTAACTCTCTCTTGAATACCTTTTCTCTGTCCCGCTGAGTTATTCCAGCTTTTTGTGTCTATCTTCGGTTTAAAGCAGCATCTGCAGTTCCTTCCTGCATCGACAGAAGTATACAACGTGCGGGAGCAACTCGCCAGGCCAGGCGGCAGCTCTGGGAAACATGGATAAGTGACGTTTCAGGTCGAGACCCTTCTTCAGGGTTGACAGTGCTGGATAAAACATTTGGAAATTGGCAGGTGGGCTTAATTAAAACTTGTAAATGGGCGTTGTTTGTTAAATTGAGTGTTTCATACTTTTACCGCAGTTCAGAAAAAAAATCGGACGATGCATTCATTGCGGTATAATTGCACACTGTGCGAAGAAAATGCTGGACTAAGATTTCTCCGCATTTTGCAATCAAGGGACTGTGTCTGAGTCATTTCTCAAACTACCACCCTCGCCACACTAAGGAGATGAAAAACATATAATTTGGAAGATCATTTTTCTGTGAAACAGACCTTGGGTAGATAATGGAGACTTACATTTGACTAAAGGCGTTACTGTAATATAAAAGACAATTTAATCAGAGTTGGGTGGAATTCTTCTCTTCATTTATTAAAATAAATATTGCAATGTTCCAACTTTTCTGTTCCGTATTTAAATAAATGTTGCAAATGGTTTCACTGCTCCTTCGAAACTTGTTTGTTTCGAGTGCTATGATGGCACAATATCCCCACTTTTCTAAATCTTTAGAGACATGTTTTTCCTTTGTTAGCTCTTGTCAATGCATTTTGGGAATGGAATGAACGAAACCATCTGAGACTGAAGATAGTCAACAAAGTGCTGGACAGGCAGCATCTCTGGAGAAAAGGAATAGGTGATAGTTCGGGTCAAGAACCTTTCTTCAGACTGGGAGTCGGGGGGAATGGGAAACGAGAGATATAGAAGCTGCATTGGACAAATGTGGAGATCTCGAATAGAACTGCCAACAACCGAGTGGGGTGGAGGACATTTGTCAATGGCCTATGCTCCCTAGACGAGCAAAAGGCTTAAGAAGAAGAAGATAGGACAAATTAATAAAAGATGTGGAAAAACACAATGATGATCAAGGAAAAGTAGAGCCCACAATGGTCCATTGCTGGCTGTGGGGTGGGTGATAACGAGTTACAGGCAGTGAAACTCAACAGGACGACAGTGAAACTAGTACGATGACTAGGGTGGGGGAAGGACACAGAGAGAGAGGAGAGCAATGGTTGCTTGAAGTTGGAGAAATCAATATTCATACCGCTAGGGTGTAAGCTAGCCAAGCAAACTATGAGATGCAGTTCCTCCAATTTGTGTTTGGCTGAGACCTCCCTGTAATACGTTGGCGATATCTATGCCTCTTCAGTGGGATTTAGTGTTCTAATGTTTTTGTATGCTCATTAAAAACAAAACCTGCCCTCTCTTTGTAAGAAGGAAAAAGAACCAACAAAGGTAGATTTTTACTTTGATGTAAATCTTCATTTTGATGGTGGGTGGGGTGTTAGTAGTTTCAAAATCCTTGCCATTAACATCTTGGATGAAGGTGCACCAGTATTTCTACTTTCTTACAAGTTTAAAGAGATTTGACGTCTCTGAATATTCTATCAAACTTCTACGGATGTACTGCAGACAGAAGTTAGGCACAAAATGCTGGAGTAACTCAGCGGGACAGGCAGCATCTCTGGAGAGAAGGAATGGGTGATGTTTTGGGTCGAGACCCTTTCTTCTGTGTTTTATTGTCGTTAGTCCCCGATGGAACTATGACATTCTTACTTGCATCAGCAGTAAACATGAAAACACACACAGGAATATATAGAAGCCCGAAGTCCCACACAACACCAGGTTCAGGAACAGTTACTTTCCTGCATTTATCAGGCTCTTGAACCAACCTGTGGCACCCTAATTCTAGAAACATAGAAAATAGGTGCAGGAGAGGCCATTCGGCCTTTCGAGTAAGCACCGCCATTCAATATGATCATGGCTGATCATCCAGAATCAGTACCCCGTTCCTGCTTTCTCCCCATATCCCTTAAAGGTGGAGAAATTAATATTCGTGCCGGATTGTAAGCAGCCCAAGCCAAATATGAAATGCTGTTCCTCCAAGTTGTGTTGGGTATAACCTCCATCGAGACAATGAAACATTATGATCCACTTCTTGCACTACCATGGGGTTATTTTTTCAAATTATGTTTTTCACCGATATCTTTATTTTACAACATTTTTTTAGCTATTGAGGTGTAATTAATGTATGTATTTTTGGGGTGTTTGGCTGAGTCTATGTGCCTGTAATGCTGCAGCAAGCAAGATTTTTCAATGGTAGACAAAAATGCTGGAGAATCTCAGCGCGTGAGGCAGCATCTATGGAGCGAAGGAATAGGTGACATTTCGGGTCAAGACCCTTCTTCAGACTGAAAGACCTATTTTGATCTATATTACATATGACGCGTAAATGAGGCGCAAATGACGGCCAAGTGGGACAGGCCCTTGTGACTTCCGCTTTCTGAGTTTGGGAACTACAGAAAGGCCAAATAGTGCAAGGTAAATTGCCCAGTCTGATGAACAGAATGATTCTGAATGTGCTGGATTTTTGCTCATTATAGAACATTAATTAAGGGCCTGTCCCACTTGGCCATCATTTGCGCCACATTTAGGCGTCATATGTAAAATAGGTCGATGCGTTGTTACAAATGACGTTGCGCGCAAACCACACGTTATCATGCCGTCTGGTGCGTGTGATGTCATTAGAATAGCCTGCGGTGTGCGGCGATGCATGGTTTACGGACGTTGACGCACGGTGACGTAACCGTGCATCACCACGCGATACACGTGAGACGTCGGGATGTCACCATGCGTCAGCGTGCGTACCCAATGTGTAAGCGTGCGTACGCGATACGTCACGCAGTTGGCACGCAGGTGTGCAACACAAAATCCTGGAGCTACCGTGCGATACCGCGCACAACTCCACACTCCTCCACGCCTCTCCATGCGCCCGTCCCGTGCTACCCACACGCTACCCATGCGTCACAACACGACAACCTCATTTTTGGAGGTCGCGTAAATGGCGCGCAAATGACGGCCAAATGGGACAGGCCCTTTACCTTGACAGATTCCTGAAGGAACAAAGTTGCAAGCCTTCAACCTTATCATAAAACATAGGAGCAGAAATGGGCCATTCAGCCCATCGAGCCTACTCCACCATTCAATCAATGGTGATCTATTTTTCCTTCTCAGCCCCATTCTCCTGCCTTCTCCCCATAAACTTAGACGATCTTACTAATCAATTATCTAGCAATCTCTGCTTTAAAAATACCCAATGCCTTGGCCTCCACAGCTACCTGTGGCAATGAATTCCACAGATTCACTCAAGAAATCCCTCTTTGTCTCCATTCTAAAGGTATGTCCTTTTATGCTGTGGTTGAGTCCTCTGATTCTAGACTCTCCCATTGCTGGAAACATCCTCTCGATACCCACTCTACCTATGCCCTTCATTATTGGGTAGGTTCCCTCTTCATCCTTCTAAACTCCAGCGATTACTGGTACAGAGCCTTTAAACGTTCTTCATACGTTAACCTAACAATTCCCAGGATCACTCTTCCAAGCCTCCTCTGGACCCTCTCCAAAATGCGTGTATCCTTCCTCAGATATGGGGCCCAAGACGGCTCACAATGTTCCAAATGTGGCCTCGTTAGCACCCTATAGAGCTTCAACTGTGCAAACTTGATATGTTTCAACTAAAAGAAGAAAATTTGCAGTAACGATCATCTCTCTTGGCAGAGAACTGACAGCTTGGGTTTGCAAGATCACTTTATATTGACTGCTGACTAAGCATCATTTTTGCATCATGTAAATTTTCAGTGGAGTTTATTTTTAACTCAAATCATTTACTTTATGTGCGTCTTCAATGTTTCTCTCAGCGATTTGATTTCTAAACTGTTGTATTCAATCTAATTAAATTGCAGATTTCAACGGTTTGCACTTTAGGCTCTTTTCCCACAAGAAGAGCTTTCATTTCTTATACAAATCCTATTTGAGTATACCCTTTGGGGAATACGTGTGACGGAAAGGCTACATTCAACTCATTAACTAATTGCACAGTTATCAAATGTTCGACAATTGTATCGTTTCCACAAATGTTTGAACTCTGCCGATCTGAGGACTTTTTTCTCCTTCTTCTTCTTAAGCTCTTTGCTCCTCTAGGGAGAATAGGCCATTGACAAATGTCCTGCACCTCACTGGGTTGTTGACAGTTCTTTCGAGATCTCCCCAGTTGAGCCCGCTCTCAAACACTTCTGTCTGGACTCCTCTTCTCCAGCTGTTCCTGGGGCGACATCTTTTCCTTTTTCCTTGGGGGTTCCATTTCCGGGCTAGCCGGGTGATGTTTGTGACAGGTTTCCTGAGGGTGTGCCCAATCCAACTCCATTTTCTCCTTCGAATTTGTAAGTCAACGGGCTCCTGGCTTGTTCTTTTCCACAGGTCCGCATTACTTACTTTGTCTCTCCACCAGATGTTAAATATTCTCCTAAGGCAGGTGTTAATGAATGTTTGCAACCTGTTTGTAGTGTGTTTTGTTATTTTCCATGTCTCTGATCCATGCAGCATCACCTGTTTCACATTTGAGTTTAAGATGCGTATTTTGGTGTTGATTGAGATGTGTTTTGAGCTCCAGATCTTCCTGAGCATGTTAAACACCACCCTAGCCTTATTGATTCCACTTTGTACGTCTGCCTCTGCACCTCCGGTGATGTGCACAACACTGAGGACCTTTTTAGTTTTATTTATTTCCTCCCCATCTCCTTCCTAAAGGAACGTCCTTTTATTCTACTGCAAATGTACATTTTTCAGGATTAGCCTGAAGCTGCAACTTACAGAACAAAAACGAAATCAAATAAAGTGTTAACAGGTTTATTTCTCAAGGATTACAGATCAAGGAAGTGTCTGAAAAATCCGTGGTGCATCTTTGTTAACAGTTCCTGCATCTTAAACCTGAAACTTCTGAAATGTTTTTCAGATGAGTAAAAATAAAGATCAGTGATAATAGTAAGATTAAACGAGAACTTACCTGTTCGAAGTTTGATCTTTATTTTATGGGGAGTTACGATGAGGGATTACGTGAAGAAGCCCCTCCAGGCGCATGCTCGGCATACTTCAAAGCAGCGGCGTGAAAAACACAGAACCAAAAGCCAAAGTAAGATAGTAAGGCTCACACAAGACTAGAACTACCAGATGATCGTTTAGATTATGAGGGTCGGGAGCGGAGGGCACGTAATCCCTCATCGTAACTCCTCATAAAATAACGATCAAACTTCGAACAGGTAAGTTCTCGTTTAATCTTACTATTTTACTTCGGAGTCACTTCGGAGTGACTACGTGAAGATTTTGAAGCTCTGTGATTTTCATGCCGTAGATTCATTCCATACGACACACTGCTTCAGTTGACACAGTAGTGAGTAATTAATATATATTGAACATTGCTTGAATTATGCAATAAGTATTTTAATAATAATAATAAAAAAGAAAAGAAAAGTAATAACCCCTCTATCCCAGCGGTTATAAAAGATAAAAGATATAAAACCATTACATAAAACAAAGCAAACAATCAAACAGAACCCAACACTGCGTGTCCAAACCCTGGCACCGTGAGAATAGGTTTATTGTAAAACCTGGAAAAAAAAATGCTTTACACTATCCTGCAGCCTCTAAAATTTGGTCAAGCGGCATGTCCTGTGCCTTCGCCGCGGATGTGCATGCTGCCCTGGTGGAGTGAGATTTAATCACATCAGTGTCTACTCCAGCTAAATCCAAAACCTGTTTTAACCATGTAGCAATAGTTTGTACTGACACTGTTTTATATGTTTTTTTATGGGTAATAAGCACTGCTGTCTCAGCAGTGCTCACAATTTTGTGAGATCCAGAATGACTCTACAACCCCCATCTTTCTTTGGCCTGGGAAAAATATTTGACACAAATTGTTGCGGATGATTCCCCGTACTTTCAATTACTCCTTTTTTAAAAATATATATATATTTTTTACTTCTTCTTTTATCTGAGAATTTTCAGGTGCAGAAAACACCAAACCCGATTAGGTTTATTCTGTACAGGTGGCTCAACTCCTTCCATAAATTATTTTATAGTACCTGACACAGTATCTAATATAAACCGATCAGATGTTATACAGCACCATTCATCACAAAACAATTGTAATCTACCACCAACCGGAGGTTCCCCAAAAGTTTTCTCTGTGATGGAATAAAGTTTTTGTACCTCAGCAAATGACCGTGACGGTCCAACATATGGGTGGACATTGGGCTGTGATGGGTAATAATACCTTCTGACCATACCCCTGCCTCTCATCCAGCCAGTTCTTTGGCCATACGTGAAAGGTTTCATGAGGCTGATAGTCTTTGCCTCCTCATCAATTTCTTTAGTTTGCTTAGGCAGGTTCTCTCCGAATAAGTAAGCCGGAGCTTGAACATTACTTGATTTGCACAGACCTGCAACTCTAGGGTGCAGTATGGGCCGAATGGCGATTTTCCTTATACAATTGATCTCAAATAAGAATTACAAAACAATGCCAACGTCTTTTTGTAGTTTAGACATTGCACACCCTTCTACCTGCTTCCCAAAAGCAGTGCTGCCAGCCGCAATGAGCTTGAGGACCCGCTGGAAACGTATCTCCTGTCCTCGCATCGTTGAACTCATGGGTGTCCAAATTGCCGGATTCACCATCAGCACCCTCAGTGATGCACAATTCATAGGTGTTTTATAAAGGTGTACCGTCTCAACCATGACAGTCTCTTGAAGCTGGTGAGAAACCAAATAGTTTATGTTGGTCGCCAGGTTTTCTTCCATGGCCTCAACGCTCCCCTCTGGTATAGCAAAGGATTGTGCTACATCAGGTACACCTGGAGTTTTACTCTTGTGCTGTGGTGGGTATTCAAGACCAAAAACACCACCTTCAGGGTCAGTCTCCTGCCGCCCTGGTACTCCCGAGACTTGCTCAAAGGAGACTTCTTCCAGACCTAAACAAGGCTCTGGAGGTTCACATTCCCATGTTGTATAGGCACCATATCCTTGATATGGAACCCCCTCTGGGGCTGCCTGGGAATATTCTGGGTCTTTGGACCCTTGGTTGATCAGGTTTTGGAGCATTTTCTCCATTTGCTCCATCCTTGGTCACATGGCTTGCCTTTCTGAAGGAGAATCTTCTTCATCAGACTCGTCTGATATAACGGCCCTGACAGACTTGCTCTTACTTTTCCTGCCCACTGGAGTGCCCTCAGTGGCCTGTGGCAGTGGAGCAGCTAAAGGCTGATTAACGGGTGGGTCTACGGCTACCGGTATCGGAACCGGCTCCGCACCTATCTGTAGTCCCGATCGCTGTTGACCTGCTTCCACCCGGGACGCGCACTTAACCCGCACTGACTTTTTTCCACTACTCTCCATTTTTCACAAACTCGTCCTGGCTAGCCATCCAGCGTCATGGAGCTTAAATACCCAGGAAGTAGTTTTTTAAAACCACTTACCTGCGGGCCTGTTACTCACCGCTGGTGGAGCTGCGATCTGCAGCCCGGTCCTACCGACATGCGTCGACGTAATGCCGAGCATGCGCCTGGCGGGGCTTCTTCACGTAGTCACTCACGTGACTCCGAAGTAAAATCCACATTTTCTTGAATGGTGAAAGACTTTACTGCAAGGTATTATCAGAAAATACTAGAAACTTTCAGCAGGGAAGAAAGGAAAATAGAAGTTATATTTTAGGTTGAAAACCGGACGACTATCCAAATTCTGATCAAGGGCTTTCAAGTTGAAACATTAGTTCTGTCCTTCTTCTGCTCTGCCAGTCTTTCCATTTTATTTCAGATTTCCAGCATTTGCAGTTTTTTAAATTTTCTTCATCTAATAACTTGTTGGGCTTTGTCGATGTGAAAATCTGAGGACTGCTTAAATAGTTTCTGATTACTGTTAAAAAGCAGCAAAGAAAGGGCGACACGTTGGCGCAGCGGCAGAGTTGTTGCCTCACAACGCCACGGACCCGTGTTCGATCCTGACTCTGGGCGCTGCCTGTACAGTGTTTGTACGTTCTCCTGGTGAGTTGCGTGGGTTTTCCCCGGGTGCTCCAGTTCCCTCCCACACTCCCTCTTGTGTGTAGGATAGTGGTAAGTGTGCGGGGATCGCTGGTCAGCATGGATTAGGTGAGTTGAGTGGCCTGTTTCTGCGCTGTATCTCTAAATTAAACTAAAGTGGGGGGGAAAAGAGACCATCAGAATGAAAAAAATGTAGAATGCTAATGTGCTCGGTTGTGTAACATTCCAACCTAAAACATTCCATCGTACCAAAGAATAACAAACACACCCCAGTAACAGAGTTCTAATTGAGTTTAGTTTAGAGATGCAGTGCGGAAACAGGCCTTTCAGCTCACCGTAACCATGCTGACAAACGATCCAATGGCCTGGTTCCTTTATCGTCATTACTTTATTTGCATATCTTTCATTCATTTGTTCTACATCTTGATCCGAATCATTACCTATTCCTTTTCTCCAGAGATGCTGCCAGACCCGCTGAGTAAAAGCCCTGTCCCACTGTACGAGGTAATTCAAGAGTTCTCCCGAGTTTCCCCTGATTCGAACTCGGAGAATTACGGTAATAGCCGCTTGCAGGTACTCGGGGCTCTCGTGGACATTTTGAAACATGTTGAAAAATCTTCACGAGTCTTCACAAGCTAACCGCGTTTCTCGAGTACCTGCCGTTAGTGTTACGAGCCGCTAAGAGACGTCCCGAGCTCCGACGTAACCGCTACGTAAATTCTACATGCTTCCACGAGTTTGATTTTTTTTTAAACTTGGGAGAGCTCTTAAATTACCTCGTACAGTGGGACAGCCCCATTACTCCAGCTTTTTGTGTCTATATTCTCTTTCACAGTTGTTGCCTGAACCGCTGATTATCTCAAGCAATTTCTGTTTTATTGGACTTTAACTTGAACTAAACGTTATTCGCATTATTCCCTTTGTCATATCCATGAGTTCTTAAGTGATAGGAACGGAATTAGGCCATTCGGCCCATCAAGTCTACTTCGCCATTCAATCATGGCTGATCTATCTCTTCCTCCTATGTATCTATACACTGTAAATGGCTCGATTGTAATCATGTATTGTCTTTCCGCTGACTGGTTAGCACGCAACAAAGCTTTTCTCTGTACACATGAAAATAAACTAAACTGAACTAAACTGATATTTAGTTTAGTTTAAAGATATGGTGTGGAAACAGGCCCTTCGGCCCACCGAGTTCGCGCCAACCAATGGTCACTCAAACACTCTGAATTGAATTAAATAGAATACTTAATTTTCACATGTGACAAGTCACAGTGAAATTCTTTCTTTGCTTGTATACCTTTCCAAGGTATGCAAATAGTTGCCCATAAAGGGCGCGTACAAAGTTACACATCCCCCTGCCCCCCTCTCCCGCGACAGTTCCCCCTTTGTTCTTCCTTCCTCGCCCCCTCCTTCACGACGATCCCCCCACGCCGGGTCCTCCTTTGTTCCTTCCCCCGGCAGCGACGTCCTCACCTCCGTGTGTGCGTCCTCGTTGGTCGGCCCCCGCCATCATTGACCCCCGCACCGACCCTTCCACTACCGCTGCCTTGCCCTCTCCAGAAAACTTTTCCTATCATTACACACTAGTGCAGTGATGGACCTGCTGACTACAGGTGCTGCCTGTGTGGAGTTTGTACGTTCTCCCTGTCACCATGTGGGTTTTCCCCGGGTGCTCCGGTTTTGTGCGTTTGCAGGTTAATTGACCATTAACAGATGGAGAAAAATATTTTTAGAGAGCCTAAAAATTAATTTAAAAGGTTCATCTCTGTCTAACGTGCCATAGGACGGCCACAGTGGCGCAGCAGTACAGTTGCTGCCTTACAGCGCTTGCAGCGCCGGAGACCCGGGTTCGATCCCGACTACGGACGCTGTCTGTATGGAATTTGCACGTTCTCCCCGTGGCCTGCATAGATATTTGGTTTCCTCCCACACTCCAAACATATACAGGTTTGTAGGTTAATTGGCTTTGTGTATGTGTAAATTGTCCCTAGTGTGTGTAGGATAGTTTTAGTGTGCGGGGATCGCTGGTCGGTGCAGACTCGGTGGGCCGAAGGGCCAGATTCCTCGCTGTATCTCTAAACTAAACTAAACTAGAAATAACTGAAATACCTCAGAAGGTGGTGACCACCTGCACTGAAATTTCACATTGCGATGAAGCGCAATAGATTTGCAGAATATTGTGGCTGGCTCTGTGGAAGCTGCCTGGCTGTCTTGTTGGCATTGATTAACAAGTAACACTGCACACAAATTTACTGATCCATAAAAGTTCAATCCCTTTTGACCCTGTCTGTTTTATAATCAGTCCCAAAGGACTGATAATGATCTGCTTGCTGTGATTATTCTGAAAACTAATTGGTACAGGAAATCTTATTAGTCATCAAACTCATAATACTTCATAAATTATAGCCCACCTGGTCAGCTTAACTGGCCCGTAAACTATTGGCACCATATACAGCGCTTTGGTTCTTTCAAAGATCAGAATTCAAACTGATGGTCAAATGCATAACAGTTTTAACAGCGCTTTCACAAGATGTTTAATTTCCTGGTTGAGAAAACATGTTTAAAAGGAATTCTGGAGCAGAATGCTAAAGCAATGTCTTCTGAACATTAGAAAAAGCCCAAAACATCCTGTCATTTACAATTAGCTTCCTTACAAATAATAAAATGTCCCTGCTTTATTGGATGGTAAAATGTATTTCCTAATGGGAAAAACCTATGTTAGATAGACTTGTAATGACATTAGATTTGAGAATGGCAATATATCGACCTTACCAAAAGATATCAATGATATATTTTTACAATATTATCAAAGTCTTTATTCATCAAAAATAACAGGACAAATGGATGAAATGGATACATTTCTACAAAAATGTAATATTAACAGCTTAGATCAGGGAGGTAGAGACTTGTTAAATGCGGATATATCAATAAAAGATATTGAGGAGTCAATCGGATCATTAAATAATGGAAAAGCAGCGGGCCCGGATGGCCTGAGTACAGACTTTTATAAGAAATTTCAAGATCTGATCTCCCCAAGATTACATGCAGTGTATAAATATACATATGAACAAGGAAAATTGCCGGAATCCCTAAATGAATCTACAATTACACTAATTCCTAAGGTTGACAAGGACTTGGAAGACCCAGGATCATATAGAGCAATTGCTCTTTTAAATACAGATCAAAAAATTTTAGCTAAAGTTTTATCACGAAGATTAAGTTTGGTGATTACTAAAATAATACATCATGATCAAACAGGTTTTATCCCAAAGCGTTACTCATCTTATAATTTGAGACGATTATTTAATATCATATATTCAAAAAGAGTTGGGGATAGGGATTTAGCTGTTATGTCCTTAGATGCAGAAAAAGCATTCGATCAGGTTGAATGGCCATATTTATTTAGAATAATGGAGAAATTCCAATTGGGGGATAGATTTTGTAAATGGATAAGAATTCTATATTCGAATCCCACTGCAAGAATATTAACTAACCAAATATTGTCAGCTAAATTTAAGCTTCATAGGGGTTGTAGACAAGGATGTCCGCTGTCGCCTTTGTTATTCGCTATGGTGATAGAGCCTTTAGCTGAAAGGATTAGATCTGAACCAGAAATATATGGATATAATACTGATACTACAACTAATAAAATATCTTTATATGCAGATGATGTATTAATTTATATTACAAAACCAGAGATCAGTATACCCAAGCTATTTAATGTTATAACTAAATTTGGCAGATTTTCTGGATATAGAATTAACTGGAATAAAAGTGAGATTATGCCTATAACCGGAATAAGATCAAATATATTGCAACAATATCCACTAAAAATAGTTACGGATAAATTTAAATATTTAGGTATTAATGTATCTAAATCCTATAACTCATTAATTAAATCTAATTATCCCCTATTATTAGATAAACTTAGAAAAAATATTTTATACTGGAAAACACTTCCTATATCTATGATTGGTAGAATAAATGCTATAAAAATGATCTTTTTACCACAACTGCTATACTTGTTTCAAGCTATTCCTTTCTTTCTCCCAAAGAGTTTTTTTAAAAAAATTGATAACATTGTCAATAGTTTTATTTGGGATTATAAAAATCATAGAATAAGTAAAAAACATTTATGTAAATCAAAAATAAATGGAGGATTAGCACTTCCAAATTTTTTGTACTATTTTTGGGCAGTCCAGATTAAGAATATGAATTTTTGGTGGGTAAATTTGGATTACGAACCAACGTGGTTAAAGATGGAAAAGGAAGATTGTTTACCTTTTAATGTAAGTTCAATTCTTTTTGCGCCAAGAGAAATACAAAATAAAATTTATAGGAACAACCCTATAATTCATAGCAATAGACGTATTTGGAAACAAATAGTTAAGACTTTATGTTTGGATAATTTGTCACTTAAACTACCAATTATGAATAACCCTTTATTTAAACCCTCTATATTAGATAGGGGGTTTAGACAATGGGAGGATTTAGGAATTTATAGGATTGAACATCTGTATAGAAAGGGAAAATTTCTTTTATTTCATGAGTTACAAGAAATTTATGGGTTACCACCACATAATTTGTTTAGGTATCTACAAATTAGAGATTATATTAAGTCTAACACACAAGATTATAAAATTAAAGAACCAGGATTATTAGATGAAGTATTTAATAAACATCCAAATTCAGAAAAATTTATAGCTTATATATATAATCTTATTTTGGATAGGGAGAATCCAACAACAGAAATATACCGTCAAGCATGGGAAAATGAAATTGGTTTATCTATAACAAAAGAATCTTGGGAAGAAAGTTTACAACGCATACATCGCTGTTCATTAAACGCGAGGCATACATTGATACAATTTAAAGTTTTATATAGGTTACATTATTCAAAAACCAAATTAAATAGAATTTTTCCTAATGTCTCTCCTATTTGTGATAAATGTCAGAATTTAGAGGCTAATTTAATACATAGTTTTGTAACGTGTTCAAAACTTAGTTATTATTGGACAGAAATCTTTAGAGTTATATCTGAAGTTCTTAGAGTTAAACTGGATCCAGAACCAAAGTTAATAATATTAGGAATTCCGGATTCACAATGCGTATTAACAGTAAATCAAAGAATTTTCTTAGATTACTGTTTGATAATAGGGAAAAAAATAATATTGAAATTTTGGAAGGGAACATTAACCCCCATAATTAAAATGTGGACAGCAGAGATGTTGGAGACTTTGTATTTGGAAAGAATCAGATTTGTCCTAATGGACAAATGTGAAATCTTTGAACAAATATGGTCTCCATATATACAATATTTGAAGGGCTAGCTGTTCTTGGCATTACTACTCAATGGGTACTAGACAGGATTTGACGAAAAAAATATGGATTTTCTAATTGGGTTTTGTGTACACGTCTCCGCAATACGACGTTATAATTACAATACATTTTGTTGTTTCTATCTTAAATATTCATATTATACCATATATTGTTCATAAAGGGGAATTATATATATATACTGAATAGATATATACTAAGTAGTGTTTGTTTTCTTTTTCTTTTTTTTTCTCTTTGACTTTTTATCTTTGTTTATTATTCAAACACAATCATTTTCTTTCTTTTTTTTTTTGATTTAAAGTCTATTCCTTTTTTCTTATTCTTTCTTTATTTCTAAAAAACAGAAGATAATAATAGCGAATATGTTAGTTGTACATTTACTGAATTACGTTGGTATTTGTAAATTTGTTTTACTACTTGGAAATTACTATAACTAATAAAAATATTATTAACAATTAAAAAAAAAAAAAAAAAAAAAAAAAAAAAAAAAAGACTTGTAATGACAAGAATTTAAAGGTTGCAATGACTGTTGAAAAAGGTGGCGGACAATATTTTCGAGTGTTTCCATCAATCCCGTCACCTGTTTGAATGTAGGGAGACACAAAAAGATGGAGTAACTCAGCGGGTCACGCATCATCTCTGGAGAAAAGGAATTTGTGACGTTTTGGGTCGAGACCTTTCTTCAGACTGAGAGTCAGGGCAAAGGGAAACGAGAGATATAGACGGTGATGTAAAGAGATATAGAACAAGTGAAATAAAGATATGCTAAAACAGCAACAATGTTGAAGGACAGATGGAGTCCACAATGGTTGGCTGTGGGATAGGTGATAGCGAGTTATACGGACAATGAAACTCAACACGTTGACAGTGAAACTGGTGCAACTAGGGTGGGGGAGGGATAGAGAGAGAGAGGGCATGCAAGGGTTACTTGAAGTTAGAGAAATCAACATTAATACCGCTGGGTTAGAAACATAGAAACATAGAAAATAGAAGCAGGAGTAGGACATTCGGACCTTCGAGCCAGTACCGCCATTCAACATGACCATGGCTGATCATTCAAAATCAGTACCCCGTTCCTGCTTTCTCCCCATATCCCTTGATTCCATTAGCCCTAAGAGCTCTATCTAATTTCATTTCGGAGTCACGTGAGTGACTTCGTGAAGAGCCCGCCGGCGCGCATGCTCGACATATCGTCGTAACGCGTTGCTGCGACGGCTGGCGGTGGAGCGCGCTCCTCGCCAGCCCTTCATAAGGGGCCACGGAGGTGAGTATTCCACCTTTAGTTGGTGGTCCTTGTTGTCTGATTATGTCTTGCAGCAAGGACATGGATGGGAGTTCGAAGGGCCGGAGGACGTCAGGACGAGTTCGCCGGTCAACAGTTCCGGGGCCTTTACCATCGGCAGTACCTGCAGCGCAGGCCGGGACTCAGGCGGAGATGTGGGTAAGCCCTGTGTTCACAGGTCCAGATCCGCCAGCACACCACAGCTCGGAGGAGTTCGACGAGGAGGAGTGTGGTGTGCCGCCAGAGCAGGGGGACCCTGCCATGGCAGTCAGGTTGTCAGCGGGCTCGCTGGCGACCTCGAGCAGGGCGCGTGCCGTTGCACGGTCTGTTCCACTCAGCCCTCCGAGAAGGGGGAGGGGAGGAGCCCAGAAGCCTAACCCTGTTAGGGCTAAGGCATTGCCTGCCCCGGAGGAGCGGTCAGGTTCCAGGGCGAGACCCGGGGCGGCTGTGAGGTCCAGCCGGCACACCCCGACTCTCGACGCCGGGACGGGTCGGTTGAGTCGGGTCTCGTCGCGGTCGCCGAGCCCCCCATGGATGGGTGGGCGGCACCATGCGTCGGCAACGTCCACGATGTGGGCAGCCGGCAAGACTGCGCGGGCCCCAGGCAGCCATGCTTCGGCTGGGGCCGACACTTCGCCGCATGTGCCCTTAGTGGCAGCGGCTTCAGCTCTCGCTAAACGGAGGCGATTGAACACGCCCGCGCAGGAATCGCGCAGTTTCGCCTCGGCGGCTGTTAGCGACAACTACCGGCACCGGCAGGGCCTCGATCGACCGGCGGGCCGATGACAGGAGCCCGGTTTTCTTTTCAGAGCCGGAGGACTCCGACCACCTGAGTGTTCAGGGTGAAGGGCGTATTGACCGTATGGAGCGGCTGCTGGAGCTCCTGCTTCAACGTCAACAACAGCAGGGCAGCAACAGGCACAGGGCGTCTTCACCAACATCTACTATCAGCCTGGAGCAGCACGAGGAGGAGGTTCTGGTGGATCCCGTACCACCTCCGGTGGAGGTGCCAGCGGAGGAACTTTTGGATGTGGCGACCAAATTCGCGGCCCCACATACGGCTGGTCTTCCTCTCAATTCAAAGCTGGCAGCCACAGTGGACTTTCTTAATAATCAGGTGCTGCAGGAAGAAGTCCTCATCCAGGCTATGAGCCGTCACAAGGCTCCATCAAACTGCAACTCCCTCAACGTGCCTGTGGTCAATACGCCAATATGGGGCAACATCAGTGCGGCTATCCGTCAACAAGAGCTACAATTGCAGCGGATCCTGAAACTCCTCACGGCCGGTATTACCGCCTTTGCGCGGTCGGTGGACGAGGACGAGCTGAATTTGGACCAGGAAGATGCTCTGGCCTTATTGTGCGCGACCCAGCACGAAATCAACGGGTTTCGCAAAAACAGCATCCGCCCAGCACTCAACCCGAAGTTTGCAGGATTGTGCAAACCACCGCCGCCGCCGCCGCCCCGTCAGCTCTTTGGTGAGGACCTCTCGAAGAGAGTCAAAGAGCTTGACGAACAAGCCAAAACGGTGGGGATCATGCGCTCTAAGAGTGCCCCCACACCGTCCGGCTCAAAAGCTCCATACATTCGCTCACGAGGGTCGGCCAGTGCCTCGACGAGGACTCACCCTCTAGCTCCACAACGACAACAACACCAGAACCAGCACCAAGGGTCTTTTTTAGGACAGGGTCGGCAGAGACCTTTTTGGAAATCAAAGACGCCGCGCCCTCAAGCCAACCCAGCACCTCCACGGCCACCCACACGTGTCAAGGACCGCCGGTAACCACGGAGGTGAGGGGGTCTGGTTCTCTCTTTTCTCTCTGTTTAACTTCCCATGTTGGTGGTCGTTTACGGTTGTTTTTGGATGCATGGGGTAATTTTACTGGTGATGAGTATGTGTTGCGGAATATTCAGGGGCATAAAATTGAGTTTATTAATGGCGACATTCCTCCATCCCAGCACATGCCTGGTCGTACGTTCAAATTGTCTGCTGCAGAACAGGCAGCAGGTTACAAGGAAATTTTAAGTTTGAAACAGAAGGGTGTGATTGAGAAAACAGTGCATGAGCCGATTGAATTTGTTTCGAACATATTTACTAGACCTAAGAAGGATGGAGGCTGTCGTGTCATTATTGATCTAACCCGTTTGAATACGTTTGTAACATATACTCATTTTAAAATGGATACGTTTGAAACAGCCAAATCATTGATTTCTCATGGCTGCTTTATGGCATGCATTGATTTGAGGGATGCATATTATTCAGTATCCATCCAGAAAGATGATAGAAGGTTTTTGAAATTTATCTGGATGGGGCAACTTTGGCAGTATAAGGCTTTGCCTAATGGGCTTACTACAGCCCCTAGATTGTTCACTAAATTGGTGAAGCCAATCATGGCTTATTTGAGACAACGACATCATATAGTTATGGCCTATTTAGATGATGTCTTTATTGTGGGCCACACCCTGCAATTGGCTGAACAGGGTGTTGCAGCTGCTGTCAATATATTTCAACAATTAGGATTCATTGTCCATCCAGAGAAATCAAAGTTCTGCCCTGCCCAGGTAATTAATTACCTAGGGTTCACGGTGAACTCAATGAGCATGAGGATAACTATACCAATTAACAAAATTGAGGAAGTCACTAAGGTGTGCAGAGATTTAATTGGCACCAATATACCATCGATTCGGCATACAGCCACAGTAATTGGCAAGTTAGTGGCTTTGTTTCCGGCAGCACGATATGGACCTTTGCATTATCAGAATTTGCAAAGAGCTAAAATTACTGCGTTAAAATGGAACGCTGGTCATTACGATCGATCTATGCAGCTGCCGTCCGAAGCGATAACTGAGTTGCAATGGTGGGTGTGTCACATTAGCAACTCATTTAAGCCTGTCAGGGAGGCTAATCCGGTGGTATATTTACAGACTGATGCAAGCTCCAATGGCTGGGGAGCTACTGATAATTGCTCTAGTTGTGGGGGTAGATGGGACACCCTTGAGGCATCGATGTTGTTGACTCAAGGGATTAACTATTTGGAGTTGCTGGCAGCATTCCACGGACTTCGTGCATATTGTTCCAAGCTTGTTGGAGCACACGTCCGTCTCCAAATAGACAACACCACAGCTGTGGCATATTTAAACCATATGGGTGGTACCAGGTCAGTTTCGTGTGACAAATTGGCTAACTCAATTTGGCTCTGGTGTATTCAAAGAGACATTTGGATTTCAGCTACCTATTTGCCAGGTGAGCTTAATACTGTGGCGGACACCAGGTCACGCAAATTTAATGACAACATTGAATGGATGTTGCATCCTGAGATTTTTGCTAAAGTCACAGCCAAATTTGGTAAACCGGGCATTGACCTTTTTGCGTCACGGTTGAACCATCAGGTACCAGCCTACGTTTCATGGGAACCAGATCCTGGGGCAATAGCGCTAGATGCATTCTCGCTGGACTGGGGGAATTGGGTTTTCTATGCCTTCCCTCCGTTTTGCCTCATCAGTCGGGTATTGCGAAAGATTCAGGCAGATGCTGCCAAGGGCATCCTTATTATACCCGACTGGCCCACACAGCCTTGGTATCCGGTGGTCTTTGACATGCTCAACGAACCTTGGGTCCTTTTGAAGGGTTGCCCACAATTGGTTACTCACCCTGTGTCAGGGGAGCCACATCCCTGCCATGGCTATTTAAATTTGTTGGCTTGCAGGTTCTGAACAGGCCGTTAGTCCAATACGGCCTCTCGGCTCGGACCATGGATACCATCGGGGCGTCGTGTCGAGAGTCCACAAGGCGAAGATACCGCTCGCATATTAAGAAGTGGGAAGCCTACTGCAGCCGCTCTCGCATCACGTACGATGACGTGACAATAACCGACGTCCTGGAATTCCTCGCGGGGTTGCACCATGATGAACACTTAAGTTACAGTGCCATCAACAGCGCCAGAAGTGCGCTATCATTCTACCTCAAGATTGGGGTAGGATCCAACAGGCTAGTGTCCAGACTCATGCGGGGTATATTCAATATGAATCCGCCTACACCACGCTATAATATCACCTGGGATGTCAGGGACGTATTAACCCTGCTCAGGACGTGGTCTCCCATGGAAGGGCTCCAACTGGACCAACTCACCATGAAGCTGGTGATGTTACTAGCGCTGACTTCAGCTCAGAGGGTACAGACACTACACAAACTGCGTGTCGACAGAATGACATCTACCCCTACAGAAGTAGTCTTTTTCGTTGACGAGCTACTAAAGCAGCATAGACCTGGGTGCACAGGGCTGCAGCTGAAGTTCCCGGCATACCCCGCAGATGCTAGGCTATGTTTAGCCTCACATATCCGCCACTATGTCAAGGTGACGGCACGCATCAGAGGAATGGAGAGATACCTGCTTGTCACTCATAAGAGACCTCATCATCGAGTGACAGTCCAGACGATATCCAGGTGGCTTCGAGTCGTCTTGGGTAAGTCAGGTATCGACACTAATGTGTTCAAGTCTCATTCCACCAGGGCTGCATCGACGTCAGCGGCGAGGGTCATGGAGGTGCCCATGGACCAAATTCTCGCCACAGCAGGATGGGCGAATGAAGCTGTGTTCCAGCGTTTTTATAACAAGCCTGTTGCTGCTCCTCTACAGTTCGCAGAAGCCGTGCTGAATGCAGGTCAAGAACGTGGAGATGTCCCCGCATGAGGGGTTTTTGATTTGTTATTAATAAATATGCTTTTGTTTTGCAGTATGAGCTATTGAGCCAGTTTGTTCCTCCCATCCATCCCTGGTAGTGGTGTGTCAGCATGGACGTGGTCCAGGGCGTGTAATCACAGAAGCTTTGAAGTCTTCACGAAGTCACTCACGTGACTCCGAAATGAAATAGTAAGATTGAACGAGAACTTACCAGTTCGAAGGTTGATCTTTATTTCATGAGGAGTCGAAGTGAGGGATTTCGTGCCCTCCTCGCCCAACCCTCAATCACCTTCATCTGGTAATCTTAGTCAATTCAATCATACTATGCGAAGTCATTTCTATTGTTGGTTCTGTGATTCCACGCCGCTACTTTGAAGTATGTCGAGCATGCGCGCCGGCGGGCTCTTCACGAAATCCCTCACTTCGACTCCTCATGAAATAAAGATCAACCTTCGAACTGGTAAGTTCTCGTTCAATCTTACTATTCTCTCTTGATACAATACAATACAATACAATAATTTGAACCTCATTGAACCACATTGAGGTTCAAATGAAATTTAGTTTCTGCAGTCATACATACAAGAAAACAAGAGCTCTATCTAATTTTCTCTTGAACACAGTTGTAAGCTGCCCAATCAAAATATGAGGTGCTGTTCCTCCAATTTGCATCTGGCCTCACACTGACAATGGAGGAGGCCCAGGACAGAAAGGGTAGTGTGGAAGTGGGAGGGAGTGTTAAAGTGTTTGGCAACCGGTTGATCATGTTGACCAATGCGGGCTGAGCGGAGGTGTTCGGCGAAACAATTGCCGAGTCTTCGATTGATCTCACCGATATACGAGTCCACCCTAGAACAAAGGATACAGTAGATGAGGCTGGAGGAGGTTTGAATGTGCCTTGCAATTAATTAAAAAATGAGACAATTGAACCATTGAGTTAATTGCTTTCAGAGATTACACGCAACAGGAGATGTTCTTGAACTTGTATCACACCTGAAATGCTCTGTCCTTTTCTCTTGCAGATTAAGAAGTGACTGCTGTTGTCAGAACATTTCTCTAGCTTTGTTACTGAGTTCTCTATTCTGTTGAATCACAATAAATCGCAGAAACTGCCTACATTAAGTGAGTTATTCATAACTTGGACATAATGTGTAGGAAGGAACTGCAGATGCTGGTTTATACCGAAGATAGACACAAAATGCTGGAGTAACTCAGTGGAACAACTGTACGTTCCCCTAAATCAGTAGGAAGGAACTGCAGATGTTGGTTTAAATCGAAGGTAGACACAAAATGCTGGAGTAATTCAGCGGGTTAGACAGCATCTCTGGAGAGAAGGAATGGGTGACGTTTCAGGTCGAGACCCTTCTTCAGCCCCCGAAACGTCACCCATTCCTTCTCTCCAGAGATGCTGCCTGTCCCGCTGAGTTACTCCAGCATCCTATTCCCTTGAATCAGTTCTGTTCCGTTCAGTTTAGTTTATTGCCACGTGTACCAAGATACAGTGAAAAGCTTTTTGTTGCGTGCTATCCAGTCAGCAGAAAGACAATACATGATTACAATGAATCCATTTACAGCATATAGATACATGATAAGGGAATAACGTTTAGTGCAAGAAAGCCAGCAAAAGTCCAGCCAGGAATAGTCCGAGAGACATCAAAGAGGTAGATAGTAGTTCAGGACTGCTCTCTAGTTATGGTAGGATGGTTCGGTTGCCTGATAAGAGCTTTGAAGACACCGTCCCTGAATCTAGAGGTGTGCATTATCACACTTCTGTACCTTTTGCCTGATGGGAGAGAGGAGAAGAGGGAGTGGCCGGGGTGCGACTCGTCCTTGAATTCTGATCATGCAACTAACTGCCTCATGCTTGAGTCCTTAATTCCAAAATGGGTGAACATTACAAGATGCAGTTCGGTTTTGTCTGATCTTGACTGACATAACACGCAGCTGCATTGATTAAAATAGATTTGCGTAGCTCAATCTTGTGAGCTGAAGTGTTTGGAAAAACGAGAGCAGACACCAACAATGGAAATGTTACTAATGGTGGAATAATATGATAATTGCATATTGATGTTACTTTACTCATCATATTGGAGTGCAGCCCTTTGCAATTGATCAGGAAGAATAAAGCTGGATATAACCTGATTTGTGCATGTTGCACAATGGCCTCAAATTCATCTCAAATCAAATTGAATTGAACTGATGCTGAAATCAGAATCCTGAAGCGTGATCAGAACTGACAGTTATTGAATCTGTCAGGAATAAAATTACATCTCAATAACAATTTGTATTTTATGTTGTTACTGAGTTTATCAATTTAGATTGTGTACCAAGGGGTCAAGTGTAATTTTATTTACGGGCATCACATTTAAGCAATCGTGAATAGAAATCGTGAAGGCATATCCCGTGCATCTTAGAACAGTACAAAGTATTTTGTACATATCAAATTGTGATGCTAGCTATATGCAATTTATAAAATGGCATGTGTGGGAAGGAACTGCAAATGCTGCTTTACACCAAAGATAGACACAGAATGCCGGAGTAACTCAACGATCAGGCCGCATCTCTGGATAGAAGGAATGGGTGGCGTTTCGGGTCGAGACCCTTCTTCAGACTGAGCATCAGGGGAGAGGGAGTTACAGAGATAAGGAAGTGTAAGAGATCACGAGAGATGAAGATCGAGGAAAATGTATAATAAACCATCGTTTAAGCAAAATATAATCAGGGGGACTGTCAGACTGGTCGGAAAACTGGGAAGGGGAAGGGATGGAGAGAGAGGGAAAGCAAGGGTTACTTGAAGTTAGAGAAGTCAATATTCATACCACTGGGGTGTAAGCTGCCCAAAGCGAAATATGAGGTGCCGTTCCTCCAATTTGTGCTGGGTGATGAGTCATGAGTACTTAGCAAATTATCCCCCAGATCCCATGCAATATTCAGACTAGGTGGTGCTTGGCTTACAGAGTCAGCAACACAGGTTTGATCCTAGCCTTTGTTGCTGTCTGTGGAGTTTGCGTATTCTCCTTATGATAGTATGGGTCTGCTCGATTTCTATCCAGATTCTCGAAGAGGGATAGACAGTGTGAATGCACAGAGTATTTTACCCGGAGTAAGCAAATTAAGAATCAGAGGACATAGGTTTAAGGTGAGGGGGGAAAGCTTGAATAGGAACCTGAGGGGCAACCTTCTTTTACACAATGGTATATGGAATGGGCTTCCAGAAGAGGTAGTTGGGGCAGGTACTATCACAACGTTTAAAATACATTTGGACAGATACATGGATACGGTAGGTTTGGAAGGACATGGGGCAAACTCAGGCAGGTGGGACAAGTGTAGATGGGGCTTGTTGGCCAGCATGGGCAGGTTGGGCCGAAGGGCCTGTTTCCATGCTGTATGACTCTGTGACTCTTATCACATCAGCAACATCACTCATTCACCCTGTTTCTGAGTTAACCCACTTTTGCAACCACTTCTTAAAGTCAAAGTCAATTTTATTGGCCACATGCACCCGAAGGGGCAGTGAGATGAAGTTCAGTGTCTCTTAGATTCTGGCTGCAATTTACAGAGGCCAATTAACCTGCAATCCTGCGAGTTCTTGGGACATGAGAGAGAAACAGAGCATCCAGAAGAAACCCATGTCATCACGATGAGATCTTGCAATCTCCACACAGACAGCACCCTGAGTCAGGATCTCTTATGCTGTAAGGCAGCAACTCTACCACTGCGCCACCGTGCCGCCCTGAATTCTAACGAAATGTGAGATCAATGCCGAAATATTTTATCTGACTCAATATCTTTCAGCAGAGAAATATTTCAAGACGTTTCATGGATAAATTGACCATTGGACATTGAATCAATTGCGATGACTATGCAAATTTAAATAAAGTACTATATTGAGCTCGGAAGGAAATATTATGGCTATTATCCATCTCCTGACGATGCTTCTGGACATCCGGTGGTGCTGTTGCTAGCTGCCTCCGCCAACAGTCTGGCTGTCTTTTTTAATTAGAGTGTGTTTTTTTTAGTTTTTTGGGTTTTTTTCGGTATTTTATGTGGGGGGAAGCGGGTAGGGTAAGCAGGAAACCATCCTTCAGTTGCTTCCTGGCGAGGGTGCGGCTATTATCCGAGTCACGTCCTCGTCCCCCCCCTCGCGGTTGGGTTGTCGCGGCCTTTCCTGCCGGGACCGGACCAGAGCGTCAGCAGCGGCGGCGAGGCGATGGAAACATCGCGGAGCGTGCGAGGCCTTCCTGGGATCGCCGCTTGGCGCTCCGGAGTGCTGGGCCGCGGCTCCAACATCGCGGAGCTCCCAACGCGGGCGGCGCTGACTTTAACGTCGCGGAGTGCCGGGACCCTTTGCCGGGGGTCGCCAGCGCGAATCTCCGCCCAGCGCGGCCTGTGGACATTGGGAGCTGCGGACTCCGGTCGAAGGTGGCCGACGAGAGGTTCCCGGCGAGGTGGCCTGAACATCGGGCCGTCCATAGCGGCGACTGCGTAGGGCTCGGGAGTCCCCGACCACGGGTGAACATTGGGGAACATCGGCGAGGAGGTTGACTGGACTTTGCTTCCTTCCTCACAGTGGTGCCGCTGTGGGGGTGTTTGTGTTGTGAACTACTGTGTTCTGTGCTTTGTGCGTTTTTTTGTTTTGTTTTCTTTGTCTGACTGTAAGGGAAAAATAATTTTGTTGGCTCGTCATTGAAGACAATGACAATAAATTAAATAAAAATCAAATTAAATTAAATTGCCACAATTCTTTGTGTACTGTACTTTCAAATTATTTTCCTTTGATCTTCTAAAACAAGACAACCAAAAATTGTTAAATTGTTCTAGATGGGAAATTAATTTTGTCAATGGATAAAAATGCACCTTCTACTGAGAGTGTACACTCCCTGTTATTTTATCAGTAATATTATTCCACTGGTTTTAATGCAACCAAATTTCAGGAGCAGGGTATTTTTTTGAATTATTTTTGCTAAACGAGCTTGATGTTTATATTTTCTTAAAAGTTGGAGGCCCATTGAGTTCATGCCTGCTTCAAGAACCACCAGGTTTTAACCCTTTTCCTCGTAACATTCTCTCTCGCATGCGCGTCAACTCCACTATGACTCTGTCGTTTTCGTATCTGCCTCAACTACCTCCTTTGACGGCTCATTCCATATACCCGCTTCTGTCAGCAAAGAAAATAAAAAGTGCTTGTTTTCCACTTTCCCTTGAGATGTTGCAGACACTATTTGTGTTGTGATGTGCTTACAGAAGTCTTCAGCTTTTATTGGAAAAGTTAAATGATGGACAAACAGGTTTTTAAAGTTCATGGGAAGAGAAGAGATAACTAGCCTGTCTAATGCCAGTGCAGGCTGAAGAACAATCTTCAGTTGCCCCTCAGATTCCTATTAAATATTTCCCCTCTCACCTTAAACCCGTCCTCTCTTGTTATTGATTGCACTGCTCTGGGTGGAAGACACTGCACGGTAGGGCCTGTCCCACTTGCCGATAGACAATAGGTTCAAGCCAGCACCGCCATTCAGTGTGATCATGGCTGATCATTCCGAATCAGTACCCCATTCCTGCCTTCTCCCCATATCCCCTGACTACGCTATTTTTAAGAGCCCTATCTAGCTCTCTCTTGAAAGCATCCAGAGAACCTGCCTCCACTGCCCTCTGCGGCAGAGAATTCCACAGACTCACCACTCTCTGTGAGAAAAAGTGTTTCCTCGTCTCCGTTCTAAATGGCTTACTCCTTATTTTTAAACTGTGGCCCCTGGTTCTGCACTTCCGCAACATCGGGAACATGTTTGCTGCCTCCAGCGTGTCCAAACCCTTAACAATTTTATATGTTTCAATTGTTGGCAATTTATTTTCGGCAACTGCCGGCGTCATATCAGGGTCTGCAAAAGATTTTGAACATTCCAAAATCCAGCGGCGACAAAAAAAAATATTGCGACGCTTGAAAAAACGCCGCACGTCAATACGTCATCACGCCACAAATTTTCCGATGACCTGATACGTCAGTCAATGATGCCAGCAGTCGCCGAAGGAATCGCCAAGAGGGACAGGCCCTTAACTCTACCCTACATACACTTGGGACAATTTTTTTACATTTACACCAAGCCAATTAACCTACAAACCGGTACGTCTTTGGAGTGTGGGAGGAAACCGAAGATCTCGGACAAAACCCACGCAGGTCATGGGGAGAACGTACAAACTCCGTACAGACTAGCACCCGTAGTCGGGATCGAACCCGGGTCTCCGGCGCTGTAAGGCAGCAACTAAATCTGTGCCTCCGTGCTGCCCAAACAATGCATAAACTACCAATGTAAATGACTGGGAACTTGTATTTCTACAGCAGTGAAATGAGAAACAGTAATATCGGATATGTATGGATTGATTGAATCTGCTCATTAAATGAAGCAAAGTTAAACCATCTTAAGGAACAACATTTTAAATGGCAATGTGCCTTTATGAATCTTTAATGAATAATTGATTTATTTGCAGAAGCACCGTCTCATTTTCGTGACATTTCTGAGCTACTGTTTTATTAGCGGGCTGTCAATTATGTTGAAAACTATGCATTTTCCAACTTACTCAAAGAAAAAAGATTCTTCACAACTCATTCCAAGCTACTTGCCTTTGTATTGATTATGGAATGGAAGGCGATAGAGTCGTGGAGTAATAGAGCATGGAAAGAGGCCCTTCAGCCCAACATGTCCATGCTGGCCTGGATCATACAATGACCATCTCATTGGATGTACCATAGAAATTCCACACAAAAAAAACATGCCCCATCTGCATGAGTCCCACCTGCCTGCGTTTGACCCCATATCCTGTCCATGTACCTGTCCAAATGTTTTTTTAAAAGTTGTGATAGTACCAGTCACAACTATCTCCCCCGGCAGATTATTCCATACACCCACTGTCCTTTGTGTAGTTTAGTTTAGTTTAGAGATACAGCGCCAAAACCTCACCATTTGCCCCACTAATTCCGTGCCGACCAGCGACCCCCCAAACACTAGCTCTACCCTACATGCTCGGGTCAATTTGCAATTTTTCCGAAGCTAATTAACCTACAAATGTGTACTTCTTTGGAGTGTGAGAGGAAACCGGGAATCCTGGAGAAAATCCATCAAGAAAAACGTGCAAACTCCATATAGTCAGGATCGAACCTGGGTCCCTGGCATTGCAAGGCAGCAACTCCACCACAGTACCACCGTGTGTGTAAAAAAAACTTGACCCGTGAAGTTCCTTCAGTACCTTGTGTTTTATTCCGACAAGACTTAATTAGCTCAAGAATAAAAAAAACCCTCTTCACATTATGAACCGCAACGTGACTTCACATCCCACAGAGTTCATTCAGCGAGATCCATGAGGAAATGGAGATCCCGATTGCTGGATTCATCCAACAAATTCCATACATTGTTGATATTTTAGCATCATTGAAGAATGCATCACAAAATCAACATCATCTCTGTCATTCACCACTGGCATGAATTTCATAAGATCCAGCCAGAGTTTCACTCGTCTCTTCTCAGTCTTCCAACAGGAGATCAGGATTTATCACTTATGTTTTTTTGTAAATAACCAGCGCAACAAATATGTTTGACAAGACAAGAACTGGACATTTTTAAGGCGTCATTTAAGGCATTGTTGTAGACACAAAAAGCTGGAGTAACTCAGCGGGACAGGCAGCATCTCTGGAGAAAAGGAATGGGTGACGTTTCAGGGCAAGACTGGGGCTGAAGGATCTTGACCCGAAACGTCACCCATTCCTTCTCTCCAGAGATGCTGCCTGACCCGCTGATTAACTCACGCATTTTGTGTCTATCTTCGGTTTAAACCAGCATCTGCAGTTCCTTCCTACACTTTGTGCCCTTGTTCCTGGTTTGCCAATCGTAAGCCTTAAGGCATTGCGTGTGGCATCAAACAGCAGGCACATGTTGTGCACTTGAGGTTTGCAAAACAAATAGTTAAGTCACTCACACCAAGTAGGCCTTAGAGAGAAGAGGGACTTTTATGAAGGAGATGAGGAGGAATTTCTTTAGTCAGAGGGTGATAAATCTGTGGAATTCACTGCCACAGACGGCTGTGGAGGCCAAGTCAATGGATATTTTTAAAACGGATGTTGACAGATTCTTGATTAGTGCGGGTGTCAGGCATTTATGGGGAGAAGGCAGGAGAATGGGGTTGAGAGGGAAATATGGATCAGCCAGGATTGAATGGCGGAGTAGACTTGATGGGCCGAATGGCCTAATTCTTCTCCTAGAGCGTATGAACTTATGAACTTTTCAAATATCCAGTGATTCTTAACTTTTTGACCTGTCAAATTATACATCGGCAAATGGTCTTTTTTTTGTCCTTTTAAATTTGAAAACTGCAAGGAAATCTATTGTGCAAATTGTTTTTTATTTTATAACAAATTGCTCCCTTTTTTTCGCTGATACTTTTAGTCAACTTAATGGCTTTTGCTTCACTCATTTTTAACAAGTCCAGCGTTCATAAAGCTATCATCCACAATATTACACTCTGCAATATTTCTGTGGGAATGTTCAAGACATTCACATTAAAAAGTCTTTGTTTGCAATTTTGCTGGTCATTGTCGAGCTGCATTAAATGTCACCATTTATCTCACTGTAATATTGCTGTAATCCACTTTGTAAAACAGACCAAGGACACGGAAGTTAAGCTGCTGTGAACAAGAATTCCACACTCAGCAAATGAAGGAGAAATAATTTCAAAAGTGGTGTCTGAAAAAGACCGGAGACAGTTAGAATTATAACTGTTGGACACAAAGTGCTGAAGTAACTCAGGAGGTCGGGTAGCATCTTGTAGATCATGGATAGGTGACGTTTTGGGTACAGACACTTTTTCAGATTTAGAGTTATGTCTAGGCTATAAGTATAGATTATTAAGGGTACAATTGTAAATTGTCCAGAGTGTGTGTAGGATAGTGTTGTAGCCCTGTCCCACGGTGCGAATTCATTCCAAGAGCTCTCCCGAGTTTAAAAAAAATCAAACTCGTGATAAGCACGGAGAATGAACGTAGCGGGTACGTCGGAGCTCGGGGACGTCTCTTAGCGCTAACGGCAGGTACTCGGGAAGACTCGCTAACGGCAGGTAAGCACGGGAAGACTCGTGAAGATTTTATCAACATGGTGAAAAATGTCCACGAGAGCCCCGAGTACCGACGAGCGGCCATTACCGTAAATCTCCGAGTTCGAATCAGGGCAAACTCGGGAGAGCTCTTGGAATGAACTCGCACCGTGGGACAGGGGTTTTAGTGTGCGGGGACCGCTGGTCAGCGCAGACTCGATGGGACGAAGGGCCCATTTCTGCGCTATAGTGCTAAACTAAACTAAAGCTACAAGAAACTGCAGATTCGGGAATCATGAACAAAGGGTTCGATCCTGACTGCAGGTGCTGTTTGTACGGACTTTGTATGTTCTCCCCGTGACCTGCGTGGGTTTTCTCTGGATGTTCTCCAAAGACGTACAGGTTTGTAAGTTATTTGGCTTGGTTTAAGTGTAAATTGTCCCTGGTGGGGGTAGGATAGTGTTAGTATGTGGGGATCGCTGGTCGGCGTGGACTCGGTTGGCCGAAGGGCCTGTTCCGCACTGTAACTCTAAGCTAAACTAAACTCATTCCATTCCTGAGTGTTTGAGTTGTAGTCAATATGCATTCTATCTGCAAATAATACCTACAAACTAGCAGCAACAACCGATAAAGGGAGAATCTTTTTGTTTTGATCAGTCCCCACTAGAGTTTACCTTATGAATTGGCCACCAACTGGTAGAGCTGCTGCCTCACTTGCCAGGGTTCGATCCTGACCTCAGTTGCTGTCTGTGTGGAGTTTGCACGTTCTCCCCGCAACCACGTGGGATGCTCCTGTTTCCTCCCTCATCCTAAAGACGTGCGGGTTTTAGGGTCAATTGGCCCTCAGTAAAATTGCTCCAAGTAAGTAGGGAGTGGATGAGAAAGTGGGATAGCGTGGAACTGGTGTGAACGGGTGATCGATGATCGGCGTGGACTCAGTGAGCCAAAGGCTCTGTTTCCACGCTGTACCTTGAAACTCTAAACTCTGTAATGCACCATGTTATGAAGCGTTCGTTCCAAGATCAATGTACATTCCTAGATCGCAGCTTTTGCCTGCATTGTCTCTACCATTTGAATGCCCTTGGCGTATCTCTGAAATCGCAATTCATCACAGTATTCAGGATGAAGTCAACTGCTTCACCCACCCCGTTATCAGTTCATTTTCAATCTGAGGTGCACTTTCGCTGCCCAATTCAGATATGGTTTTTTTTCCCAATAATTAATGAGTAAAGCCATCCTTTAAGGGCGCATCCATTATCAATACAGCTCCAGAAGCATTATTTCTAGAGGACTCTGTTTTATTTATTTCCCTTCGTCCGACAGAAAAGCTACATTCATCTTATTAATTGACTTTTTTTAATGGAAATTCTTTTGTGCATTGAGAAATGCTGTAAAATTCAGTGCACTCATCCATCTAGACAAACTATGGGAGGCTTAACACAGAAGCTGCATTGAAACATCCTGAGTTTAGTTTAGTTTAAGGTGGACACAAAATGCTGGAGTAACTCAGCGGTTTCAGGCAGCGTCTCTGGAGAGAAGGAATGGGTGTCGATTTGAGTCGAGACCCTTCCTGTTTAGTTCAGAGGTACAGCGCGGAAACAGGCCCTTTGGCCCACCGACCAGCGATCCCCGCACATTAACACTATTCCACACACACTAGGGGCAATTTACATTTATACCAAGTCAATTAACCTGCAAACCTGTACGTCTTTGGAGTGTGGGAAGAACACGCGGTCACGGGGAGAACGTACAAACTCCGTACAGACAGCTCCCATAGTCGGGATCGAACCCGGGACTCCGGCGTTGCAAGCGCTGTAAGGCAACAATTCTACCGCTGCGCCACCATGCCGTCCCAGAACTTACAATCAATTGGTTCTGGGCTGATTAGGATCTGAATTTCAATCTTTGCTATTGAGATGTACTGCACAATAAACATATGAAAGGCAAGCATTCATTAACAAGAAATCTTTATGTGTTATCAGAGACTGAGCAGTAAAATTATTCCTTTGAGCCATATACACGATACTGTTACTCTTTTATGTTGCATGATCAGAAAATCAATATTTTTGAAACGAAAAATCAATATTCCTCAAATGTAAGGTGTGTGTAAATGTACTGCAAAAATGTTAATGACCTTTGGGATGCAATATAATTATAGACTACAATGCTGTTCTGTCTTGTATGTATTGTGTGAACATGGATATAGGGAGAGATATTCAACTTCTCAAGCCTGTTCTACAAATCAATCAGTTCTGGGCTTCTGGACTGATTTCCAGTAATTGAATCCCCAAATGTTCCTGACTCTGCTTCATTTCTCACTACATGGAACATAGTCCGATTTTTCTCGTTATGGTCTAAAAATGACTGATCATTCAACTTTTCCACAATGAAGTCCTCAGTTTCATATCTTCATTTAATGCAAGCAATGTCCCTTTAGAATCTTCAGCTCGCACTTTCACTACTTAGTTTATACAGTAGACCAGTTAATTGATAAATACAATGAAATATGGGCCTGTCCCACTTGGCGATTTTTTAGGCAACTGCCGGCGACCGTCATAGTCGTAGCAGGTCTCCGAAAAACCGGCGACAACGTTCCCTATCATGGCGACAACCTACGACAGCACCTACGTCAGGAGAAGTCAAGCTACGCTCATTGGCATCAAACCCACCGTCCCCGAAAATTTTTCAACACGTTGAAAATTTAATGGCAATCAGAAAGACGCTACGACTTTTTGTGCGACTGAGGAGACTATTCCCGGCGACCACCGGCGAACATGTGGCGACAAACTAGTCGCCTGTAGTTGTCTACAAATCACTTAAGTGGGACAGGCCCATTAGACACAAAATGCTGGAGTAGCTCAGCAGGTCAGACAACATATAACCATATAACAATATAACAATTACAGCACGGAAACAGGCCTTCTCGGCCCTTCCAGTCCGTGCCGACCATTTATTTTCCCCTAGTCCCAGCTACCTGCACTCAGACCATACCCCTCCATTCCCTTCCCGTCCATATACCTATCCACTTTACTTTTAAATGTTAAAATCGATCCTGCCTCCACCACTTCTGCAGGAAGATCATTCCACACAGCCACCACTCTCTGAGTTAAGAAGAATAAAGACCTAACTTGTTTAACCTTTCTCTGTAACTTAGTTGCTGGAGCCCAGGCAACATTCTAGTAAATCTCCTCTGTACTCTCTCTATTTCGGGTCGAGACCGTTCTTCCGACTTAAGATAGAGTCTGAAGAAGGATCTCAACCTGGAAAGTCACCTAATCCTTCTCTCCAGAGATGCCATCTGACCCGCAGAGTTACTCCAGCTTTTTGTGCCTATCTTCAGTTTAAACCAGCATCTGCAGTTCCTTCCTACACAAATATAATGAAATGTTGTATTCTCGTTCCAGACCCCTATGAAGCACCATCTGTCACATTCTGCAATTGGACTATGGCCATCTTATCACCACTCTCTATCTCTAATCTCTTAATCAATTCTCCACACTAATGATAACTTCTGCGCCGTTCCACAAGCCTTTATTTTTTCTTAACAACCTCTTTTGGAAGTCGACATAAATAACTTGCAGCCACTCCTGATACCTACAGGAACGTGTTATTGGGCATGAAAAATATAAATTCCACGTCACAAAACCATATTAGTTCTCTCCACTAGATCATATTTATCCAAGTTTATAGACACACGGTCCCCTAATGACAGGCTTGGCAAGCCACAAAACTGATATTTGAGTAACAGATTTATAATTTATGAGTTGCTTTAAGAGTGGAATGCGATTGGAAGATTTCCAATTTATGTGTACAGTTACTGGAAGCTTTGCCAAAGTGTATTAGAGTGGAAATGTCTAGATAAATGTTTATAATTGTCACCTGAACCAAGGTTCAGGGGAAAGATGTGTTCTGCATGCTGTCCAAACCGATCGGATATGCCATACATGGATAGAATCAAGTCAAACTCAACTACAATAGATGGAACAAAGGGCAAAGAGAGAATATAGTCCTCAGCATTGTAGATTATTATAATAGTGCTTCACTTCCTGAGACCAAAGTCCAATGTCCACAATGAATGGATGAGTTTATTGGCCAAGTATTCACATACAAGGAATTTGCCTTGGTGCTCCGCCCGCAAGTGACAACATGACATACAGTGACAGTTAGGAATGACACATAAAACATTAAACATTAATAATAAAACATTATCGATTAAACATGTGAAATGAATAAATAAATAAACTGTTTATTTTGTTGAATTTAGCAAGCGTGTCTATAATTTTTATACTTTGTCATTATTTGTAGCATTTCATAATTCTTTACCTTTCTTCATTTATACTCTCTTATGCTGAAAAATCTATCTTCACGCTTTCCTACATTTATATAGCTTCCAGTCTGTGTGAATATTTGTTTTTCCCTTATCTATTATCATTTATATTGTTGTTATTCTATCTCTCGCTCTTCTTATCCACTCAGCTTATCTCATTACACAAAGTTTGTGTTTAATTACTCCGAACAAAGCGTCGATGTGTATTTTTGTGAAGCGTAATTCTGAAAACCTGCTGTACATTGCTTGATTGCACTTGTGTACAATATGATTCAACTCCGTAGCACGACAAACAAAGTGATTCATTTTTTCTTGCGACGCGTGATACGACTAAACCATTGCAAATACATTAGGAGACACAAGGAACTGCAGATGCTGGTTTACAAGAAAGAAAAAAGTGCTGGAGTAATTTAACGGGTCGGGCAGCATCTTTAGAGGATGCGGAGAGGTGATGTTTCGGGTCAAGACCCTTCTTCAGACTACACTAGGGCTAACAGTTGCAGCTCGGGACCCATACACAGATAAAAACATTTCATCCATCGAACGTGTCCAAAGACAGGCCGCTCGATTTGTTACTAACACCTACGAGAGAGAAGCGAGTGCCACCAAACTTCTGAATTCTCTGGGCGGGGTGGAACCCTCTCCAAGACAGACGTGAAGCTCACCGTTTGACCTGTTTTTACAAAATGTTAAATGGTCAACTAGACATAGATCACAAGACCTACACCAACCCCAAACCAATTAGGAGCAGACGAGGGCATTCGATCCAATTTGTGGTCCCAGCCACAAAGACAGATGTGTACAGCAATTCCTTCTTCCCACACACTATTAAAGCATGGAATAATCTTCACCAAGCCACGGTTGCCCAGCCAGATGCAACTAAATTTAAAGTGGCACTTTCTTCCCAATAACCCTCTCTGGCTAAACCCCTCCCTTCACCACCTCCAGTTTAAATTCCAGTTGGAATATTTTGGAGGACCAAGTAACCAAGAACCAAGAACTTGCTGCGGTTATTTCATATACCAATCTGTACTTGTTTGGGATGTGTGAGGAAACCAGAGGGGTGGAAGATTGCAACCTTCACGTGGTCCGCCCTGTTTCGACTAATGCAATCAACTTGACATGCACAAACGGAAGATCAAATAGAAGAAGTTGTCCAACAACTTTAGGCCGTGCACGCCACACGAAAGAAGAAGAAGGAAACCAGAGACAGGTCTCGACTCTAGTGGGACCCAGTAGTCCCATAGTGGGAGAGTCCAGGACGAGTGGTCATAGCCTCAGAATTAAAGGACGTTCCTTTTGAAAGGAGATGAGGAGGAATTTCTGTAGTCAGAGGGTGGTGAATGTGTGGAATTCTTTGCCACAGAAGGGTGTGGAGGGCACGTCAGTGGATATATATAAGGCAGAGATGGATAGATTATTGATTAGTACGGGTGTCAGAGGTTATGAAGGGAATGGGGTTAGGAGGGAGAGATAGACTGAATGGCGGAGTATGCTTGATGGGCCGAACAGCCTAATTCTGTTCCTATCACTTATGACTTGTGAGCTTATGAATGGAAACATCACCTATCCACATTACGATGCTGCCTGACCCTCTGAATTACTCCAGCACTTGGTGGCCTTCTGCACCCCAAGTTAAACCCCATACAAACATCGGGAGGACATGCAAACCACACACAGTGCACGGGAGGACAGGATTAAAACCAGATTGCAGGAGCTATGAATCTGCAGCTCTGCCACTGTTCTCATTATATTCATTACTTGGAGTTAGTATGCTGCTCCTGAAACCCTTGGATACATGAAAGGAAGCAAAGATGAAAAGTGCAGCTTAAATTCAATTATAAACCTACTGTGAGGGAGCTGGCAAACAAAAAAAAAATAGTCAGATTTTCCTCCTCAAGGGTCCTGCCTTGTGCAAATTATCAGCCCCAAACCAGATCACAATTGGGTTATTTTGTCTGAGGACACTTGTGTAGAACAGACCCAATTGTGATCATGGCTGATCATCCAAAATCAGTACCCCGTTCCTGCTTTCTCCCCATATCCCTTGATTCCGTTAGCCCCAAGAGCTAAATCTAACTCTCTCTTCCAGTATTACACAAAAAGCTGGAGAAACTCAGCAGGTGCAGCAGCATCTAAGGAGCGAAGGAGATAGGCGACGTTTCGTGTCGAGACCCTTCTTCAGACTCCTCTCTTCAATGAATTGGCCTTCACTGCCTTCTGTGGCAGAGAATTCCACAGATTCACAACTCTCTGGGTGAAAAAATAATAATCTTCCAGGTCGTAAATGACCTGCCCCTTATTCTTAATCTATGATTCCTGGTTGGGCGTATGGATTGAGCTGCCAGAAGAGGTAGTTGAGACTGGGTCAACCGCAACGTTTAAAAAGTGTATAAGGGGTAGGAATAAGGGGTAGGCCATTTAGGACTGAGATGAGGAAACACTTTTTCATCCAGAGTTGTGAATCTGTGGAATTCTCTACCGCAGAAGGCAGTGGAGGCCAATGCACTGGATGTATTCAACAGAGAGTTAGATTTAGTTCTTAGGGTTAAAAGCCCTGCTCCACTGTACGATTTCATCCCAACAGCTCTCCCAAGTTTGCCCTGATTTGAACGCGGAGATTTTTACGGGAATGGCCACTCGTCGGTACTCGGGGCTCTCGTGGACATTTTTCATCATGTTGAAAAATCTTCACGAGTCTTCCCGTGCTTACCTGCCGTTAGCGAGTCTTCCCGAGTACCTGCCGTTAGCGCTAAGAGATGTCCCCAAGCTCCGACGTACCCGCTACGATCATTCTCCGTGCTTACCACGTGTTTGATTTTTTTTAAACTCGGGAATGCTCTTGGAATTAACTCGTAACGTGGGACAGGGCTTTTACGGAATCAAGGGATATGGGGAGAAAGCAGGAATGGGATACTGGTTTTGGATTATCAGCCATGATCATATTGAGTGGCAGTGCTGGCTCGAAGGGCCGAATGGCCTATTCCTGCACCTAATTTCCATGTTTCTAAGTAGACAGGCACATGAATTGGACAGGTTTGGAGGGATATGGGCCAAAAGCAGGCAGGTGGGACGAGTAGATATTGTAGATGGGGAAGGTTGGTCAGTGTGGGCATGTGTAGGTCAAAGGGGCTGTCCCACACTATGACTCGATGACTTATTGGGTCCATGGTGGATCACAGAGACTACAAGTATAAGAAGGATGAAGCAAATAGGCACCATCACACAGGCTAAACCTGACAGTAGATCTATGACCCATTAATGTAGACACTTATTGATTCTAAATATCAGCACTAGCTCCAAGGCATATCATCCCTGTGAATGATTAATGTTAGGATATCTGATGTCAAAAATGAACCCATTTGTTATTGGCACCTAAATAATGCCTATGAAACTATTCTAACTTTCTTCACTCAACTGCTGATTTGTCAAATAATTTCATTGATGTTATTAATGCGAATGTGCCATTCGGCCAATCAAGTCTACTCTGCCATTCAATCGTGGCTGGTCTATCTCTCCCTCCTAATCCCATTCTCCCGCCTTCTCCCCATAACCTCTGACACCTGTACTAATCAAGAATCTATCTATCTCAGCCTTAAAAATATCCACTGACTTGGCCTCCACAGCGTTCTGTGGCTAAGAATTCCATGAAGGTAATTATGATTTGGAGAAGATAGATTTTCCTTCTTCTGATGAATACATTCCTCTAATTGTCTGCTCAATACTGCAAGTCAGTCACCTTCAGAAATGCAATTGCAGTCATGGGGTTTCTCTATAGGAGCTGCCGGTAAACCTGGTCATGTTCCAATCAATAAAAACTGCACAACAAATAAGTAGAATTGATTTTCCATCTTCCCATCAATCATAAAACAAAATACAGTGTCTGATTAAAGCTTTTTCTAATGATTAATTGAACCCACGTTCACAAGTTCACAAGTTATAGGAATAGAATTAGGCCATTTGATCCATCGCGTCTACTCCGCCATTCAATCATGGCTGATCTCTGCCTCCTAATCCCATTTTTCTACCTTCTCTCCATTATCCTTGACACCCATTTTAATCAAGAATTTGTCCACCTCCACCTTAAAAATATCCACTGACTTGGGCTCCACAGCCCTCTGTGGCAATGAGTTCCACCGATTAACCACCCTCTGACTAAAAAAATTCCTCCTTTCTGCAAGACCGCCCTTTAATTTTTAGGCTATGACCTCTGGTCCTAGACTCTCCCACCAGTGGAAACATCCTTCCCACATCCACTCTATCAATGCCTTTCACTGTAAGTTTCAATGAGGTCCCTCCTCAATCTTCTAAACTCCAGTGAGTAGGGGCTAGTGCTGTCAAGTTCTCAACATACGCTAAAGGGCATGTCCCAATTGGCCGTCATTTATGCGACAGGCCGGTAGTGACTGATGTGTGACAGTCGCGTGACGGTCGCGCTCGTCATCATGCGTCCACACAGCCGTCTGGAGCGCGTGACGTCATTAGAAGATAGACACAAAATGCAGGAGTAACTCAGCGGGACCGGCAGCATCTCTGGAGAGAAGGAATGGATGATGTTTTGGGTCGAGACCCTTCTTCAGACCGAAACGTCACCCATTGCTTCTCTCCAGAGATGCTGCCGGTCCCGCTGAGTTACTCCTGCATTTTGTGTCCATCTCCAATTGTCTTGGCCCCGCTCTGAGAGTACGAATGGGGGCGGATCCGGATCCGCAACGGCTGTGAGCCCCAGGTGAGCTCGAGATCGTTTGCCTGCTTCTGCTGCTGTTGGAGGTGAGACCTTGCGCTGCGCCAGGGTGTCCCACTTTGGCCTTCATTTACGCGACAGGCCAGTGGCGCACGAAGATTTTGTGCGGAACGAAATCCTGGAGCGCTGCGCGATACCGCTCGCAACTCCACACTCCTCCATGCACTCCATGCACCCGTCCCGTGCTACCCACATGCTACCAGGTCGCGTAACTGGCGCGCAAATGACGATCAAGTGGGACAGGCCCTTAACTCACTCATTCCTGTAATCATTCTCGTGAGCCTCCTCCAGTCTCTCTCCAGAGCCAGCACATCCTTCCTCAGATATGGGACCCAAATCTGCACCCAGGAAAACAAACACGAGCTGAATTACTTGTGTTAGCGGCAAAGTGCTGGAGTAATTCAGCGGGTCAGGCAGAATCTTCAGTTGAGAGATACAGCACAGAAACGGGCCATTCGGTCCACCAAGTCTGTGCCGACCAGCCATTCCCGTACATTAGCACCATCCGACACATTTACAATTTTACCAAAACCAATTAACCTACAAACCTGTACGTCTCTGGAATCCGGGTGGAAACTGGGGCACCCAGAGAAAACCCACGCAGTCACAGGGAGAACGTAAAAACTCCGCACAGACAGCACCCGTAGTCAGGATCGAACCCCGGTCTCTGGCGTTGTGAGGCAACAACTCGCCACCGTGCCAACCGGGTAACGTTTCGAGTGGGGTCCCTTCTTCAGACGAGACCCCAAAGAAGGGGTCCCGACCTGAAACAACACCCATCCTTTTTCTCCAGAGATGCTGCCTGACCCTGCTGAGTTACTCCAGCACTCTGTCTATCTTCGGCGTGAACCAGCACTGGCAGTTCTTTGTTTCTACCTCTTGAATCACTTACGTCTTTAGTTATTATGACAATTTCCTTGGGAACAATTGCTGAGAAAAAGTTTCCTTTGAAAAGGTTCATTATCTGAGGGACCTGCGGTATTTTGCCCTGGTTTTACATTTTTCACTGACTTTTTGTCAGAGCTATTTATGCATCAGCTCAGCTCACAGCATAGTCTGTAAATGGGAAAATACGATGACATTTTAAATTGTTTCCCATGGTAAATCATATTGTCAAATGTCAATTACACTGATGTCTCCGAGCTGTGTTACATTGCAACACACTTTGAATATGTATCGCTTTGCTTGAAACGCGAGTTAAAGAGGTGAATTGTTCCCACGTCTGCGAGTGCCTTTTGATCTCTGATGAAGTTAAGGTGAAAGTCACCAAACTAGAAGCAAAATTACAATGAGGGTTGAAATGGATTGAAAAGTGAAATGGAATTGTTTTTTTTTAAATTATTGAATGTTGTGTCTCCTTGGCAGCAAATTATGCTGTTGCACAAAATCCTGTGGTGATGAAATCGTATCGCATTGTGTTGGTCTTTTGCAGTGATAATTGATGTACTTCAGCTCCATTTCACGGTTGGACAATTTGAATTGCATGCCGCAAAAATGTAGCCGGTGATTTATCTGCGAGAAGGTCATTTGACGTCGAGAGAGAGTTATTTAATGTCAATTACTGTCGAACGCTGGAAGTGGGGCCGAGATCTGAAAATGCCATCACTACACTAAAAATAAGTAGCTGAGGTGCTAACCTGTGAAGTGTATCCCAACTGTTTCTTCTTAAAGATCAGCTGTCTCGCTGACAAAGAGCATCAGCTCAATTATCTGCATATGTGCTCGAGTGCAGCGTAAATAAAGGCAAGTCGAAAGAGTCATAAGGCGTGTCCTTGGCACGCAAATTATGCGACCTGATCGTCGCGTTGAGGCACACGGGCATCGTGTGGCCACGCAGGGCCGGTCCCACTGAGAAGTGCGGAGGGGTATGGAGTTGTGCGCGGTATCGCGCGGCGCTCTGAAATTTTGTAGCGAAAGAAATCTTCGCTCACCAACCTAGCAAACGAAATCTTCGCTCACCAACCGCCAGTCGCGTAACTGACGGCACTAGTCATGACATGTCGAGGGGTGACGCCTGTATGGTCGTGAGTAGTCGCCCAAAGAGTCGTACCTTGTTCTGGTCGCCGCTAGACTTTCGACATGTTGAATATTTTCAGCGACCTGCCGCGACTATGACGGGTGCCGGCAGTCGCGGTAAAAAATCGATTAAGTGGGACAGGCCCTTAAATCTTTTCCCCTTCACCTTAAACCTATGTCCTCTGGTCATCTGCTCTGGGCAAGAGACTCTGTGCATCTACCCGATCTATTCCTCTCATGATTTTATACACCTCCATAAGATCACCCCTCATCCTCCTTGGCTCCTAGGAATGGTGTCCCAGCCCGCTCATCCTCTCATAGAGTCAAACAGCGTGGAAACAGGCCCTTCGGCCCAAGTTGCCCACACCGACCAACATGACCCGTCTAAACTAATCCCACCTGCCTGCATTTGGCCCATGTCCCTCCAAACCTATCCTATCCATGAGCCTGTCTAACTGTTTCTTAAACGTTTCGTTAGTCCTGGCCTCAACTTCCTCCTCCGACAGTTCGTCCGTACACCCAGCACCCTTTGTGTGAAAAACGTACCCTTCGGATTTCTATTAAATCGTTTCCCCTTCATCGTAAACCTATGTCCTCTGGTCCTCGATTCCCCTACTCTGGGCAAACGACTCTGTGCATCTACCCGATCTATTCCTCTCATGTTTTTATACACCTCTGTAAGATCAACCCTCATCCTCCTGCGCCCTAAGGAATAGAGTCCCAGCCTACTCAGTCTCTCCCTCAAGTCCTGGCAACATCTTTGTAAATCTTCTCTGCACCTTTTCCAGCTTGACAACATCTTTCCTATAACATGGTGCCCAGAACTGGACACAATACTCTAAATGTGGTATGATCCAATCTGCATTAACTGACCTCTCTGGTTTAAATATATAATTTCAGAAATACTTCAAACTTATGACGCAAGGGGGATAGATAGGGTGAATGCCCAGAGCCTTTTACCGTGAGTATGGGAATCAAGAACTAGAGGACTTAAGGTGTGGGGGGTAACATTTAATAGGAACCCAAAGGATATCTCTTTCACACAAAGGCTGATGTGTCTATGGAACGAGCGGTCGGATGAGGTAGTTCACGCAGGTACTATCGCAATGTTTAAGAAATATTTACACAAGTACATGGATCGATCAGGTTTAGGGGGAGAGAGGCCAAATGCTGGCAGGCCGGGTTAGTGTAGATGGAGCATGTTGGTCGGCACGGACAAGGTGGGCCGAAGGGCCTGTTTCCACACTGTGTGACTCTGGGACCTCAAACTGAGAAGCTAGTGGTGTGTGGGCACGGCAGAGTGAGGGGACTGGGTGACTTGCAGTAGTATTGGTTCATAAGTTCATGTTATAGGCACAGAATTAGGCCATTCGGCCCGTTCAATCCTGGCTGATCCGTCTTTCCCTCTCAACCCTAATCTCCTGTCTTCTCCCCATTACCCCTCACACCCGTACTAATCAAGAGTCTGTCAACCTCTGCCTTAAAAAAAATAACCACTGACTTGGCCTCTACGCAGTTGTGTGTCAATGAATTCCACAGATTCACCACCAACTGACCAAATACATTTCTCCTCATCTCCTTTCTAAAGGTATGTCCTGAGGTGATGGCCTGTGGTCCTGGACTCTCCCACTAGTGGAAACATCCTTTCCAGATCAACTCAATCCAGACCTTTCACTATTCGATACGTTTCAATGAGGTGTCCCCTCATCCTTCTAGACCGTACCTTAAAAGCTACCATTTTGAGGCGAGCTGTGAACTCAAGGTTTTTTTTTTGCTGGCTGTCTCGTTAGATGCAGTCAATTCTGAGTCAATATTTAAATAAGAGCTGATTAAATGCACGCCTTCTGGCCAATATTTCCCTTTCAACCACCACCGCGGAACACAGATTATTTGCTCATTTGTTTGCTGTATGTAAATTAGTTGCAAACATCACGTTTAACTCCGAGTGTCTTGCTAAAATATTCCATTAGCTCTTGATGAGTTTTGCCTGTGTGTGCGGTTGTCCTAAACACAAGAATATTCATTCAACTGGAGACCCACTGCTGGCGAAAATTACAAAATACTGCAGGTGCTGAAAATCTGTAAGTATCAAAACAGCATATAGCGGCACGGTGGCACAATAGTATGCTGCAAGAAGCGAAATCAAATCTGAACCGTCTTCTCACCATCTTTGAGTATAGAAGTTGGGAGGTCATGTTGCCGTTGTATAAGACGTTGGTGAGATCACATTTAGAATATTGTATTCATTTCTGTGCACCATTTTTATAGGAAAGATATTGTCAAGCTTGGAGGGGTTCAGAAAAGATTTACGAGGAGATTGCCAGGACTAGAGAGTGAGAGCTACAGGGAGAGGTTGAGTAGGCTGGGTCTCTACTCCATGGAGCACAGGAGGATGAGGGGAGATCTTATAGAGATGTACAAAATCATCAGAGGAATAGATCGGGTAGTCTTTTACCCAGAGTAGCGGACCAATCAAGGACCAGAGGACATAGGTTCAAGGTGAAGGGGAAGAGCTTTAATAGGAATCCGAGGGGTAACTTTTTCACACAGAGGGTGCGGGGTGTATGGAACAAGCTGCCAGAGGAGGTAGTTGAAGCTGGGACTATCCCATCATTTAAGAAACAGTTAGACAGGTACATGGATAGGACAGGTTTGGAGGGATATGGACCAAGCATAGGCAGGTGGGACTAGTGTAGCTGGGGCATGTTGGCCCGGTGTGGGCAAGTGGGGCCGAAGGGCCTGTATCACTCTATGACTCTATGACCAACGAGAAAGCTGTCCTGATTTCCCATACTACCTCATTGGAGGCCTTCGAACTATCTGTAATCTGACTTTTATTGGGCTTGGACTAATTTTATTTATTTTATTATTCATGCACTAACCATTACACCCTTCATCCTGTGTCTGTACACTGCGGACGGGCTGATTGTAACCAAGTACAGTCTTTTCACTGACGGGATAACAAGCAACCAAAAGGTTTTCACTGGACCTCGGTACACGTGACTATAATAAACAAAATGCAAATCAGTGCAATGATGGAGCATAAAATGTCTCATACTTGGTTATTATTTAGGCAGATCATAAACTATTTATAGGTGAGGTGCTGGGTTATTTTTGGAGACTACTGATGCAAATTAATGTGCTTTAGGATCTTTACTGAACCTGCCGAAAGCTGTAAGATTCTGAAGGAAGTGATTTGGCTCTACATCGGTGAGACCAAGCGCAGGCTTGGCGATCGCTTCACCCAACACCTCCGCTCTGTTCGCAAATAACCAACCTGATCTCCCGGTGGCTCAGCACTTCAACTTCCCCCTCCCATTCCAAATCCAATCTTTCTGTCCAGGGCCTCCTCCATGGCAAGAGTGAGGCCCACCGTAAATTGGAGGAGCAGCATTTCATATTTCGCTTGAGTAGTTTACACCTCAGCGGTATGAACACTGACTTCTCCAATTTCAGGTAGTCCCTTCTTTCCACTCTCCTTCTTTCCACTCCCCTTCCAAATTCTCCCATAGCCCACTGGCTCCACCTCTTCCTTTCTTCTTCCCCCCACCCCCCCCCCACCCCAGCCTCATATCAGTCTGAAGAAGGGTCTCGACCCGAACAGTTGCCTATTTCCTTCGCTCCATAGATGCTGCCTCACCCGCTGAGTTTCTCCAGCATTTTTGTCGGCCTTGGCTCTTGCTAAGTTACCTTAAGTATCAATTTAAAATGTGTTTAAAACATATTGCTTCTAAACATGGCCAGCTTTATGGGAGCTTTATCGTGGAGATGAGAATTATCGGGAGGACCAAGGGAGGCCTTGCAAAGCCGGGCAAACTGATGGAGGAGAAGGGGAGGAAATGGACAAGGACCTTCAAATACAGATCAAGTTCACACATGGAGCAGTTCTCACAAGTTCATGTTATAGGAGTAGAATTAGGCCGTTCGGCCCGTCGAGTCTACTCTGTCATTCAATCACGGCTGATCTCTGCTGCCTAATCCTATTAACCTGCCTTCTTCCCATAACCCTTGACACCCGTCTTAATCAAGAATTTGTCCATCTCTGCCTTAAAAATATTCACCGACTTGGCCTCCATAGCTCTCTGTGGCAATGAGTTCCACAGATTAACTACCCGGTTCTAACTAAAGAAGTTCCTCCTCACCTCCTTTCTTCGAGAGCACCCTTTAATTTGGAGGCTATGACCTTTAGTCCTAGACTCTCCCACCAGTGGAAACATCCTTTCCACATCCACTCTATGCTTTTCATGATTCCGTACATTTCAACGACAAATTATTTGTCGATGGACCAGCTTAATCAGGCTGGGTATCTCCCAACTCAGTACCTCTGTGGCTAATCTTAAGAGCCAAGATTCAGATTCTCCAGATCTGTGAAAGGGCACAGGCAAAATGCTTCTAAATTGGAATTCCATTGAAGTGCGGGGAATATCTCTATTTTGCCAAATGTTAAAAAGTCACTTGTGGATGGTTGATGTCTGAAAATATCCCTTACATGTTCTCAATTCCCCACTTCATATCAATCCCCTCAGTAACCATCAGAGAAGCTTTGCAATATAGTACACACATAATCAATAGTACGAATTGCCTGGCTACAAAGATGAGTTGCTCAGAGACCCTTTTACTTCAAATCGGTACTTTTCACTCTGTCGAGCATTTTCCACAATCAATAATTTAATTGAAGAAGGCAGCAGCAGAGTGTGTGTGAGGAGATCTGACAGCTCCCTGCAGTTTTCTAAGAATGATACTATATATATACCACCCTTGTATTCTTTGCCAAGTTCATAAGTGTCCCCTGTCCTTTCAGCACTCATCCCATTATTCTCCAACATTTAAGTTTAGTTTAGTTCAGTTTAGTTTAGAGAAACAGCGCGGAAACAGGCCCTTCGGCCCACCGGGTCCTCTCCGACCAGTGATTCCCGCACACTAACACTATCTTACTCACAACTAGGGACGTTTGTTTTTTTACGTTTATACCAAGCCAATTAACCTGCAAACTTGCACGCCTTTGGAGTGTGAGAGGAAACCGAAGATCTCGGAGAAAACCCTCGCAGGTCACGGGCAGAACGTACAGACTCCGTACAGACAAGCATCCGTAGTCAGGATCGAACCCGGGTCTCCGGCGCTGCAAATCAATAGCTCTTCTACTGCGCCACCGTGCCGCCCCAAACTATGACGTACCAATTTAACACAGTTTTGTTCAACCAGTTTCATGTGCATGCCTCTAACGCCTACATGCATAACATGGGCAGGTGAAGATAATCAGTGAGGTGCAATCGCTAGCATTATCGAAAACCACATTCCAATCCATCCTGATCTAATATTAAATCATATAAAGAACCTCAGGCATTTCCACGATATTTAAAAGGATAATAAGCCACTTACAGGATAGATGTGGTGCTATTTTATTAGATTGCTGCTACGATCAGACATTTCTGCATCTTATCTTTGCTTGCCTAAAGCTTTGACATTCCAAGGAGCGTGATTTGACCAATGCTAAAAATATCCTTAAAAAATATGCGAAGTATGCCCTCCGGCACTCCGAGTCCACACAGACCAGCGATCCCCGCAGACTAACACAATCCTACACACCAGAGGGACAATTTACATTTATACCAAGCCAAATAACCTACAAAGATACTAACCTCCTAACCTGTACGTCTTTGGAGTATGGGAGGAAACCGAAGATGTTGAAGAAAACCCACGCCATCGTGGGGAGAACGTACAAACTCCGTACAGACAGCACCAGGAGTGGGGATTGAACCCGCTGTGAGGCGGAAACTCTCCCGCTGCGCCACCGTGCCGCTCTCTATCTTGGTACATTCCAGAGTGGTGGGTCTCTGGAACTCTCTGCCACAGAGGGTAGTTGAGGCCAGTTCATTGGCTATATTTAAGAGGGAGTTAGATGTGGCCCTTGTGGCTAAGGGGATCAGAGGGTATGGAGAGAAGGCAGGTACGGGATACTGAGTTGGATGATCAGCCATGATCATATTGAATGGCGGTGCAGGCTCGAAGGGCCGAATGGCCTACTCCTGCACATAGAAACATAGAAACATAGAAATTAGGTGCACCTAGTTTCTATGTTTCTATGTTTCTAATAATAAGCCAACATCAATAGAAATACAAACATTGGTGCTGCACTTTCAATTTGAATTGAGAAATTCAGTGAACCAGTTGGTGAGTTTGAAAACTTTGTGTGTATCTTGCATAATTGTTAAGCTGCCACATTTGAGGTCACATTGGACTATTTATTACTTTATGCAGTTATATTTTACTGTCTTCAATATTACACATTGATAAAAATGTCGTATCATTGTTGTAAATGATAGGGAAAGAACAACATGTTTAATGCACGAGAACAGTCAAATGTTAGCACTTTTGAGCGAAAATTCTATTTTACAATTTTATGGAAAGGAAAGTTTATGTAGGGGCTGCATTTAACGCTGCTCGTGTTTATTCAAAGCTGGATCTCATTTGTCTAGAATATAACCTGCAAAGTGAGTGGTAATTGCTTTTTTGTGTATCATGATGTGATCTTAATAGGACCATCTTCAACCTCAATAAACAATGCACGGTGTAATGGATTCCCATTGATCGTTGAAAGCCAGTTAGTGACATACTTTCAGCTGACTTGAATATTTGTGTGGTATAACTGAGCATGCTTTTGTAACTTCTATTAAAATGTCAAATTGATGGCAATTTCTCGGCAACTTTTTGTCTTTCAATCATCTCGCTATACAGACTGTTGATCTTTTCCTCAAATCTCCCAAGAAACAGGTATGTAAGCATGGTGGTGCAGCGGTAGAGTTGCTGCCCTAAGGGCCTGTCCCACCAGCACGCAACTATATGCGATGAACGCCATCAAACCGGCAGCGGGGGCCGCGCGGAGGTCGGGTGATCCCCTGTACAGGGCCGGTCCCACCAGCATGCGCCTGCATGCGGCAAGCGCAACTAAACCGGCAGTAGGGGCCGCGCGGAGGTTGGGTGAGTGGCGCAACGCGGCGCAAAGCGAGGCGAACTTGAAGCAAGTCCAAGGTAAGTTCGCCAGGACTTAGAGGGGCACACAGAGAGGGGCACCGAGACACACACACATACAGGGCCACGGAGCCACACACATAGAGGGTCACGGAGGCACTTACAAATAGTTTCACGGAGGCACGATGTCCGGGCAGTGTGTAAATGTCGCGGCGACTGCGAGCCGACAAACCGTTGCCGCGCGGGATTTTTGGACATTGTCGGTTTTTCGGAGCCCCGCGCGGCGTCTGGACGAACTCGGGACGAACTCCGCACAATTCCGCACGGCTCCGGCGATCGAAGTGGGACCGGCCCCGCGACGCCGGACGGCTCAAGCGACCACGTTAGGTCGCGCTAATCGCATCGAGTTGCATGCTGGTGGGACAGGCCCTTTACAGCGTCAGGAACCCAGTTTCAATGCTGACTACTGGTGGTGTCTACATGGAGTTGGTACGTTCTCCCCGTGACCTGCGTGGGTTTTCTCCGAGATTTTCGGTTTCCTCCCACACTCCAAAGACGTACAGGTTCGTAATATAATTGGCCTGGCATAAGCCAAGTGCGTAGGAAAGTGTTAGTGTGTGGGGATCATCGCCCACTTCCAAGTTAGGAATTTATACTCTGACCTGTTCATGTTGAGTTCTTTGAAAACTGCAAAATAAGCATGGTTTTGTATGTAAAGTAAAGTAAGTAAAATAAGTTTTATTTATATAGCACGTTTAAATCAACTCGCGTTAAAACCAAAGTGCTTTACATAAAATAAAAAATAAAGTTCCCGTACAAAGTTTCCATGTTGGGTGAAGCGATCGCCAAGCCTACGCTTGGTCTCACCGATGTGGAGCCAAATCACTGTGTTCAGAATCTTACAGCTTTAGGCTGGTTCATAAAATTAACAATAAGAAAAATGACACAACACATTGTAGAATTCAACATGAACGTCCCCGACAACAGAATCAAAATTTTCCACTGTGGGGAAAGGCATCAAAAAGTTCAGTCCTCTTCCTCTGTGAAACACCCGAGGTCGGGGCCTATTGTGGCCTCCGCAGCCAGTCCGATGTTTTCAGGTCCTCTTTGCCGGAAAACTGGAACTCCGGCGTCGGGTGAACACTCCTCAGCGGCTTGGAAGTTTCTGGAGCGGCTGCCTCCTCCCCCGGAGACCGCGGCTCCCGAAGTCCTCAGGCTGCGCTGGCTGGAGCTCCGACTCTGGCGATCTCGGATCCCAGACTCTGCGGTGATCCGAATCCAGCGCCGCCCGCCCGCGGCCGGACGCCCGTAGACGCAGCTCCTCGGATGCTGGAAGTCAGCGGTCACAGCATTCCGGAGCTTACCCCACGGTGACCCGGTAAGGCATCGCCCGCTCCGTGATGGTGTCCCAGCGCTGTGCCGCCGCCGAAGCTGTAGTCCCGGCCGGTCCCGACAGGAAACGCCGCTCCAGTTTCGATGGTAGGCCGCGAGAAGCTGGGCGAAGAAGCAGCTCGGAGGGAAGCCGCCTCTCCGACCAGGTATGGACTAGGAAATAAAGTTTCCCCCTTCCCCTCCCCCATAAAAGACCTCCAACTAACATTTGTTTTTTAACAGGACTAAAAATAAAAATAAACAAGGGTGAAAGGACGGACTGCAGGCAGAGCAGCCGTACACAAAAGTGCCCCACTTCCGCCATATGTGGGAGGTCATGATTCATTAACTTGTTCTGTTTTAAAGAAGTATCCAAAAAGGTTGATGAGGACCGAGCTCTAGACGTGGTCTATTTGGACCTCAGCAAAATCTTTCATCAGGCTTTACCAAGTAGGCATATCTTGAAGGTTTGATTGCATGAGATCCAGGGAGAACTAGTTAACTGGATACACAAGTGGCTTGATTGTAGGATGCCATGGAGGTGGTGGCAGGTTGTGGAGAGTGGACAGGACGTCCATAGTAAAGATGACGGGATGAGGTCCCAGTCTGAAGAAGGGTCCCGACCCGAAACGTCACCCATCCTTTTTCTCCAGAGATGTGGCCTGGATGAGGACGTACAAGGCATGATCAGTAAATTTGCACATGACACTAAAATAGGAGGTATCATTCACAGTGGGATCTTGGTCGGTTGGCCAAGTAAGCCAATGAATGGCAAATGGAATTGAATTCAGATAAGTGTGGGTGGGGTGTTGCACTTTGATCAGGCCAGGACCTTCACAATTGTAGAGCAGAGGGATCTAGGCGTAGAAGTAGACACAAAAAACTGGAGTAACTCAGCGGTGTTTCAAGTCAAGACCCTTCTTCAAACCTAGAGAGTGATCCTGAGCTACTATCTACCTCATGGGTGACCCTCAGACTATCTTTGAATCGAGCTATACTGGACTTTATCTTTGCTCTAAATAGAGACCCTTCTTCAGACTGACCATAAGGCAGGAGAACGTGGTTAGGAGGGACAGATAGATCAGCCACGATTGAATGGCAGAGTGGACTTGATGGGCCAAATGGCCTCATTCTGCTCCTCTCACTTGAGCTTACCATCCAATTTGCCCGTAAAATGCTGATGGGCAGCCAGACCATCTCCCCAGGTTCTGTCATTGACTTTCTGGAGATAGTTGCAAGGTTATAATAAAACAGAGGTACATTTTGCGAGCTCATCATGATGCCTTTCTCCAACTCAACATTTATTTCCAGTCAATTAAGGCCGCTGAACAGTGAAGGTGGTCTGTGTTGCCTCATTTACTTTCCAACATCACATTGATCTGCTCGAGCTGCCTCTCACATGCAAATTGATGCTCCGACATTAACACCGGAATTACAGCTCGGCTCAAGAAATAAGGTTGAGAAATACATTCTCCAGCTTTTTTTAAATAGTTTTTTCAGTATAGTTACAGCACCCAAGACCATGGCTTGATCCTGAACATGGGTGCTTGTCTGCACGGAGTTTCTCAAGTTTAGTTTAGTGATACAGCGCGGAAACTGGCCCTTCAGCACACCAGGTCCACGCCGACCAGCGATCCCCGCACACTGACACTATCCTACACAAACTGGGGACAATTTACAGTCACACCAAGCCAATTAACCTGCAAACCTGCACATCTTCGGAGTGTGGGAGGAAACTGCAGATCTCGGAGAAAACCCACGCAGGTCACGGGGAGAACATAGACATGATGGGCCGAATGGTCCAATTCGGTTCTTATGTCTTATGAACATATGAACGTGTCATCAAATGCACTGTGGTATAGTGAAAGGCTTTGTTTTGATGCTATTCAATCAAATCAGATGAAACTCAAGTACAATAGGTGGAGCAAAGGGAAAGACACAGAGACCAGAATAACGTTCCATACATTGCAGAGCAACAATTCCAGACAAGTACTTTTAAAAGTCTTACAATTACAGGAATCTTGCCAACCAATTTATTCATGACAAACACCCACTAATGTACAAGGTCATAAGTTTAGGAGCAGAATTAGGCCATTCGGCCGATCAAGTGTACTCCGCCATTCAATCATGGCTGATCTATCTCTCCCTCCCAACCCCATTCTCCTGCCTTCTCCCCATAACCCCTGGCACACTTACTAATCAATAGTACAGGTTGATATTAATCAATAAAGACAGCATTTATCCTGGTGGTAGCAGTTGAGGTTTAAGTATTGGCCACAGCACTGGGAAGAGCCAATCTCTGCTTTTTCCTTAAAATTGCTTTGTGAGGATTTGAAAAGGAAGGTACAGCCTCAGTTTAGCCCTGCTGGAGAAACAGGACAATGATCTTCGTACTGCACTGGGAGTTTAGAGATAAAGCATGGAAACAGGCCCTTCGGCCCACCGAGTCTGTGCCGACCAGCGATCCCTGCACACTAACACTATCTTATACACACCAGGGACAACTTACACATACACCGTGCCAATTAACCTACATAGCAGTACGTTTTTGGAGTGTGGGAGGAAACCGAAAATCTCGGCGAAAAACCACGTGTCTACAGGTAGAATGTACAGACAGCACCCGTGGTCAGGATCGTACCCCGGTCTCTGGCGCTGTAAGGCAGCAACTCTGCCGCTGCACCTCCGTGAATCACGTTGCATTATGAGCCCAGGTTTCTGAAGTGAATCTTGAATCTATCGCATGGACTTGCTGAATCAAAACCTCGTGTCCCTCTGGATACAAATGACTAAGTGTTTTTGTTTAGTTTATGGTCACGAGTATCAAGATAGAGTGAAAAGCTTTTGTTGCGTGCTAACCAGTCAGCGGAAAGACAATACATGAATACAATCGAGTCGTCCACAGTGATAAAGGGAATCATATTTAGTGCAAGATAAAGATCAGTATAGTTCGATTCAAAGATAATCCGAGGGTCTCCGATGAGGAAGATAGTAGCTGAGGATCGATCTCTAGGTTTGAAGAAGGGTCTTAACCTGTAACGTCACCCATTCCTTCTGTCCAGAGATGCTGCCTGCCCCGCTGAGTTACTCCAGGATTTTTGTGTCTATCTTCGGTGTTAACGAGCATCTGCAGTTCCTTCCTCCACAGTGCTCTTCATTTGTTGATAGCAGAGTGGGGCTGCCTGACTACAGCTGCAAGAATCAGTCTCATTTGATTTTACAACCAAGTGGAGAAAGGTAAAATGGCCAGCAAGTAAAAGAACTTGATCTAGAGTGGGAATTCATTGTTCAAAGGCACAAATTTGTTGAATAAAACCTTCAGTGAATATTCTTTTCAACTTAGCAGTCACTCTTTCAGACTATGTTTGTTAGAGTTTCCAAATTTGCTGGAAAATCAGTTGCCGTGACCTTTGGCAAGTTCCTCATCAACTCCTACTGTCATGAGAATAGTCATTATCAGGCAGGTAACTAAATGGGCACTTAGGTCATATTCTGTACAAGGAAGGAAATAAAATTAGGGCTGATTCCATTTTGAGCAGACTGATTTATTCTCGGTTGCGCTGATGGTGCCTTGAAGAAGGTCAGCGATCTCCACCGGAGTTGTGGATTGCAGCTGGGGAAATGAGAAATTGAGCAAAAGCGCGTTTGTATTTAAGAAGACATAATTGCTATGATAAGGTTTCCTGCACTCCATTAGTCCGCATACAGTGGACTGTGATAGAGGTAATCAGCAATGTAATGGCATCACTGATTGTATCTGGTCGACATCAACTGAATGAATAAGAAGAAAGTCAAAACGTACGTTACAGCAGTTTTTTAAAACTCTTTCTTTACGGGGGGTTGGAGGGTTAGTTTTATTCAATAGCTGACAATAATGTTAGAGCATAGACACAAAATGTTGAGGTAACTCAGCGGGGCAGGCAGCATCTTTGGAGAGAAGGAATGGGTGACGTTTCTGGTCGAGACTCTTTGTCAGACTGGAAGGATCTGAAGAAAGAGGGAACTGAGGGCCAGTCTGAAGAAGGGTCTCAGCCCGAAACGTCACCAATTCCTTTTCTCCAGAATTGCTGACTGACCCCCTAAGTTACTCCAGCATTGTGTGTCTATCTTCAGTGTAAACCAGCATCTGCAGTTCCTTCCTACACAGAGAAACAGTGGTCCTGGTTTTGATTATAATCCAGTCTGAGCCACTGAGGTACTCCATCTGTTTGTGTCTATCACCAGTTTAAACCAGCACCTGCAGTTTCTTCCATAAATATATAGATACATAGACAATAGGTGCAGGAGTAGGCCATTCAGCCCTTCGAGCCAGCACCGCCATTCAATGTGATCATGGCTGATCATCTCCAATCAGAACCCCGTTCCTGCCTTCTCCCAATTCCTCTTGATTCTGATAGCCCTAATCTAACTCTCTTTTGAATTCCTACCCATTCCTTCTCTCCGGAGATGCTGCCTGTCCTGCTGAGTTACTCCAGCTTTTTGTGTCTGTCTTTGGTTTAAACCAGCATCTGCACACTCCCACAACTATCTCGACTACCCTTCTTCCCACCCTGCTTCCTGCAAATACTCAATACCCTACTCCCAATCCCTCCGTCTACGCCGCATCTGCTCCCAAGATGGGGTGTCCCATACTAGAACATCCGAGATGTCCTAATTCTTTAGGGAACGGGGGTTCCCGTCTACCATCATAGATGAGGCCCTCACTCGTGTCTCCTCGGTACCCCACAGCTCCGCCCTTGCTCCCCCTAATCGCAACAGAGACAGGGTCCCCCAAGTCCTCACCTTCCACCCCATCAGCCGTCGCATCCATCACATAATCCTCTGAAATTTCCGCCACCTCCAACGGGATCCCACCACTAGCCACATTTTCCCATCTCCACCCCTTTCCACCTTCCGCAGAGACCGTTCCTTCTGTAAATCCCTGGTTAACTCATCCCTTCCCACCCAAACCACCCCCTCCCCAGGTACCTTCCCCTGCAACCGCAGAAGATGCAACACCTGTCCCTATACCTCCTCCCTCGACTCTGTCTAGGGACCTTGACAATCCTTTCAGGCTAGGCAGAGGTTCACTTGCACCTCCTCCAACCTCATCTACTGTATCCATTCTTCATGATGTGGACTCTTATACATCGGTGAGACCAAACGCAGTCTGGGCGATCGTTTCACAGAACAACATCGCTCAGCCCGCATGGACCAACCTGATCTCCCGGTTGCCGGACACTTTCATTCTCATTCATGTTCCCACACTGACCTGTCTGTCCTCGATCTCCTCCATTGTCAGTGAGGCTAAAGGCAAATTGGAGGAACACCATCTCATATTTCACCTGGGTCCCGGCATTCCCTCTCTCTATCCCTCCCCCACCCAAGTCGCACCAGCTTCTCTACAAACATCTTACAATGACCTGTTTCCTTTATCATTGATACTTTTTTGCATATCTTTCATCCATTGTTCTGTATCTCTCCACATCACATGTATTTCCCTCATCCCTAACCAGTCTGAAGAAGGGTCACGACCTGAAACGTCACGAATTCCTTCTCTCCAGAGACGCTGCCTGTCCCGCTGAGTTACTCCAGCTTTTTGTGTCTACGTGCAAATCCTTCCTACACATAGATGTCAGATTCTTTTCATTTTTACAACAGCCTGGTAGTTTGAAGGTCACTATTAGTGATGCTAACTTTTGTTTGACTGCGGATTTAAATAATTAACTGTAATTAAATTCTCCTTCGCCATTGTTGGTATTGAGTTTATGTCACCAGTCTAGCTCTCTCACTGGTCTAGAAATAGAGGCACAACACTGCTTGCTCAACATAGCTGGATTTATGCCAACGCATCCTACTTGGGCTTCCTAACGCGCTACCCTGACCCTCACGCAGTCTGTCATTGAGACAAGTTAAAATCAGCAGCAAATTTCTGCTTGCTTAGTTTAGTTTAGTTTGGAGATACAGCGAGGAAATAGGCCCTTCGGCCCACCGAACCCGCATCGACCAACGATCCCCGCACAACAACACTACCCTACACACACTGGGGACAATTTACATTTATACTCTAAGGGCTTGGACACGCTGGAGGCAGGAAACATGTTCCCGATGTTGGGGGAGTCCAGAACCAGGGGCTACAGTTTAAGAATAAGGAGCAAACCATTTAGAACGGAGACGAGGAAACACTTTTTCTCACAGAGAGTGGCGAGTCTGTGGAATTCTCTGCCTCAGAGGGCGGTGGAGGCAGGTTCTCTGGATGACTTCAAGAGAGAGCTAGATAAGGCTCTTAAAAATAGGGGGGTCAGGGGATATGGGGAGAAGGCAGGAACGGGGTACTGATTGCAGATAATCAGCCATGATCACATTGAATGGCGGTGCTGGCTCGAATGGCCAAATGGCCTACTCCTGCACCTGTTGACTATTGTCTATTGTCTATACCAAGCCAATTAACCTACAGACATGTACGTCTTTGGAGTGTGGGAGGAAAGCGAAGATCTCGGATAAAACCCATGGGGAGAACGTACAAACTCCGTACAGACAGCACCCATAGTTGGGATCGAACCTGGGTCTCTGGCGATGCGAGCGCTGAAAGGCAGCGACTCTACCGCTGCTCCGCTGTGCCGCCCTCCCCTTCACACTTCCCCACTCTCTCTCTCACACACACTTTCTCCATTACTGTCATCCTCTCTTTTACCCCGAAGATAGACACGAAATGCACGAGAGGGAGACACAGAGACGTGGAAGGGTAAGGTGTGAAAACGAGACATCAAAGGGGACGGAGATCAAGGGAAATGTAGAATGGGTCATTGTTGTTCGAGGGGAGGGTAATAAGGCAAGGCAAGGCAAGTTTATTTATATAGCACCATTCATACAAGCTGCAATTCATAGTGCTTTACAAAAGAAACAAGAGAATAAAATAGTTTAAAAACATTGCAGAACCACAATACACCTCAATAATGAGGCATTGTTAGCCAAGGGGAGGGTTGGAGATAGAGGGAAAGCAAGAGTTACTGTTTGAACTGTGATGCACCTAGGTAGCATTGAGTTCAGAGATCTTTGATGGAGTGCTACATATACTTTGGAACAAGAAGCAATATTGGAATTGGTACTGAGAAGATGGAAGGGATGGTATGTAGAAATGACAGGGTTAGATTTCATAGTCGGGATACGTAGATAGAGGACAAATAATTGATTATCCTTAAAAATCAAAAATCTGTTTACCCAACAATATAATCAAAACCAATGGAAATATTGGTGTTGGTTTAGGATAATAATCCTTTCATTCTGGAGTTTATTTTACCAGTTTTTATTTGTTCAGTGTTATTACTGTTCTACCTGCTCCTTCTCGCTTGTTGTTTGGGTTGATTGGGTGTCAGGGGTTACGGGGAGAAGGCAGGAGAATGGGGCTGGGAGGGAGAGATAGATCAGCCATGATTGAATGATGGTGTAGACTTGATGGGCCGAATGGCCTAATTCTACCCCCATCACTTATGATCTTATGATTCACAGCTGACTTTAATTTGCGCAATGAGAGACGGACTGAAGATTAGGCATTGTCACAATAGGTCTGGTACATCTATTTGGATCTGTATGCAGAGAACATCTATGTTATGCCTCTGGACCAGTAGGCCAGAAACCTAGCTTTATGTGGAAGATAGACACTCAGCCGGTTGCCAAACACTTTAACTCCCCTTCCCATTCCCAAACTGACCTTTCTGGGTCCTGGATCTTGGTGGCACGGTGGCGCAGTGGTAGAGTTGCTGCTTAATGGGCCTGTCCCACTTACGCGACTTTTTCGGTGACTGCTGGCACCCGTCATAATAGGTCATTGCAGGTCGCCAAAAATGTTCAAGTTGATAATCCAGCGGCGACCAGAGAGACGCTACGCCTCTTTGGGCGACTGAGGAGACGACGCACGGCCATACAGGTGATGCCCTGGCGACATGTCGCGGTGTGAAGCCTGTATGGTCGTGAGTAGTCGCCCAAAGAGTCGTACCTTGTTCTGGTCACTGCTGGATTTTCAACATGTTAGAAATTTTCGGCGACCTGTAACGACCTATGACGGGTGCCGACAGTTGAGTAAGTGGGACAGTCCCATTACAGCCCCAGAGACCCGGGTTCAATCCTGAATACGGGTGCTTGTCTGTATGGAGTTCGTACGTTCTCTCTGCGACCTGCGTGGTTTTTCTCTGAGATCTTCGGTTTCCTCCCACACTCCAAAGACGTCAAGCATTTTGTGTCTGTCTTTAGAATATTTGGTGGTTGTATGACACAGCTGCAGTGGTCATCATGCCTTGGTCAGCAGTGGGATTTACTGTTTTTTTCCGCAGCTCTGTGGTCCCAATGTCAACTTTAGTCTTAGTTTAGTTTGGAGATACAGCACGGAAACAGGCCCTTCGGCCCACTGAGTCCGCACCGACCAGCGATCCCCGCACACTAACACTACCCCACACACACTAGGGACAACTTACATTTACACTAAGCCAATTAACCTACAAACCTGTATGTCTTCGGAGTGCGAGAGGAAGCCGAAGATCTCAGAGAAAACCCACTCAGGTCTTGGGGAGAACGTGCAAACTCCGTACAGACAGCACCCATAGACAGGATCGTACCCCAGTCTCTGGCACTGCACCACCGTGACACCCTTGCAATTGCAAAACTAATTTGGTCTTTCTGCCTGGAGAATAATTTACTCTCCACGGACTGGGAGCCATTCCTAAACCAGTGCCTTGCGAATTCATTTTGTCTTGACATTTTCCTTTTAAACCCTTTTGAACCTTCTCAGTTACAATTAAGAATAATGACGATTACTTGGCCACCCAGTGCTACATATCGTGAGACCGAGACAATGACTGACTGACATTGATGGACCGAGATTTGGCCACACCAACCCCAAAATACAAACGAGAGTTGCGGAAAATTGAATTATTTGCAATCTTCTCGATGGAGGGAGCGGGTGACGTTTTTGATTTATTTATTATTGATTTCTTTTCTGAAGCTCCAATTCTGGTCCAACTGTTACTCGAGTGATTACAGCATTTTGTCCTCCACCACTTCATCTGCTAGTCCCCTCTAACTCTTGATCAATCTTTCTCCATCAAAAGCGCGGCTGACAACAATCCAAAATTTCCTCTTGCCTTCGTGATTTATGGTGGTTTGTGTTGTGAAACTATTTTTATCTACGCGATTTCTTAACTTGTATGAAGTTGAAAGATTACCCACCTGTCACCTTACCTTTCCTGAGTCCTTTTCTATCTTCTCGTCTCTCACACCCTGTACAGTTAAAGAAGGCCGGTAACTGAATTAGCAGTGCAGAGGTTCCTGTTACAAATACACGCCAACATTTCTTTCTTCTATGGTGAAACACCATAGAGCGGTGCGGTGGCACAGCGGTAGAGTTGCAGCCTCACAATGCCATTTATACCGAGCCAATTAACCTACAAACCTGCACGCCTTTGGAGTGTGGGAGAAATGCGAAGATCTCGGAGAAAACCCACGCAGGTCACGGGAAGAACGTACAAACTACGTGCAGACAGCGCCTGTAGTCAGGATCGAACCCGGGTCTCTGGCGCTGTAAAGCAGCAACTCTACCGCTGCGCCAATGTGCGGCCCTTGAAACTGCAGATTCTCTTTAATATAGTTTTGGAATCATTGCTGCACCCTCCCCTCCCCTCCCTTGACCTGAACAAACAAGGCTTTAGTTCTATCATCTGCTTCTGTTTGTATCTGTATTAACTAATAGATTCAATCCTCATATATTACAGATCACAATTTCAATTTGTATTCCAGGAGGCCAAACAACATTAGTTAGGATAGTTAACACTGGGGTTGCACTTACAAGGACACACACACACTCACTTCACTGATACAGAAGGCTGTGGAGGCCAAGTCAATGGATATTTTTAAGGCAGAGATAGATAGATAGATTCTTGATTGGTACAGGTGTCAGGGGTTATGGGGAGAAGGCAGGAGAATGGGGTTGAGGGGGAGAGATAGATCAGCCCTGATTGAATGGCAGAGTGGACGATGGGTCGAATGGCCTAATTCTGCTCCTAGAACGTATGAACTTACGAACAAGGAGTTACAAGGAAATACAGATGCGGATTAATTCAAACAAAGACAAAGTGCTGGAATAAATTTGAGGGTCAGGCAGCATCTCTGGATTACATTGATCAGTGACTTTTCAAGTCGGGACCCTTCTTCAGACTGGAAAAGGATCCCGACCTGAAACGTCACCTATGAATGTTCTGCAGAGATGCTGCCTGACCTGTTGAGTTACTCCAGCATTTTGTGTGTGTGTTTTTTTTAGTTAAATACACAACATGGCTTCACAACAGTGAATTTACTAGTGGAAAAGAAATGTGAAAAGTATGATATAATTACAAGGGGGTTGCGTTTCTGTGGGGAATATAGACTGGAACATGTTTCCACCGGCCCCTCTGCTGCTAAATTCGGCTAACCATATATTGACATGAAATGCTGCGTGTATACAAATGTCCTTGAGATACAGAGACTGGTTTTCCAAATGCATCTTTTTTTGTTTACATCACTGTGTAGTGCTCTTCCTTTGGCCTCTGGGGTATATTTGAATGATATTATTGTGGACGTTACAACCTTGTGAATAGTCACAAACCAAAGAGAGTTGAAGAAGAAAGAAGATAAACGTCAGCAAAAATCACTTGTCTTTCTCTGTCCTTTCTGCCCCTTCCTTTCGGTCCGCGCCGACCAGCGACCCCCGCACGCTAACACTGTCCTACACACCCTAGGGACAGATTTACAATTTTACCAAAGCCAATTAACCCACAGACCTTGACATATTTTTAGAGTGTGGGAGGAAACCGGAGCACCCGGAGAAAACCCACGCAGGTCACAGGGAGAACGTAGAACCTCCCAACTTGTACAAAGTGCGAGCCACTCTACCGCTGTGCCACCGTGCCACCCTGAGAGAGTTACGTCACCCATGCCTTTTCTCCAGAGATGATGCCTGACCCGCTGAGTTATGGGCCTGGCCCACTTAGGCTATTTTAGCGACTGCCCGCATCTGTCACAGTCGTAGCTGGTCACCGAAAAAAACGGTCCCCTTCAAGATAAAATTTGAAATAGAATCATTACTTTAACAACAAAAAAAACGAAGTCAACACCGGCGACAACCTACGTTAACCTGGCGGCAACTACGACAGTACCTACATCACGCTACGCTCATTGCCGTCAAACCCACGGTCGCCGACTGTCTCCGAAAAATGTTCAACATGTTGAAAATTCAGCGGCGGCCAGAAAGACGCTACGACTCTTTGGGCGATTGAGGAGACGGCTCACGACCAGACAGGCGACTCCCCGGCGACCATGTGGCGGTAGTCTAGTCGCCTGTAGTCGCCTGTAGTCGCCTAGAAAATGGCCTGAGTGCGACAGGGGCATAGCTTGGGTTATGATTTGTCATTGGTACCTGAACTCCCTGGTTGCCATGGTTACTTTCTGCACCCCCTGCTGGTAACTAGAAAATGATTCCCGGCCTATTGGCATGAAACATTTATTAACGCGAGAGATGCATTTCCATTTTGCTGCATTACCGAACTGGCGTGTGAGCATGTTTTCCACTTACTTTAAACTCTGGTAGTTTGCTTGCGAGATCTGTTGTTGTGGTGGAGTGAATTGACACAAAAATGCAACCTAATATTATGTTTAATGAATTGCAGCATGGATGTTCACCGAGGGAGGATTCCACTGATTAAATCTATATTTCACCATCTGACGACACAAGGCTGAGGGAAAGCACTGCTGGATATTTCGTTGCAAGTTCATGCATTTTTACCTTTGAAAATCAAGAATCTTTGAAAATCTACTCCCATAACTTGGGAACTCGTAAAGCGGGAAAATGGGATTAGGTGGCTGAGATCAGCCATGATTGGATGGCGGAGTCAACACGATGGGCCGAATGGCCTAATTCTACTCCTATAACTTGTGAACTTGTGAGATTAGTTCATAAAATTGGATCATTTCCATCTTTTTAAGTTAAATGATCTGCCCTTGGGACCACGACTTGTTGGTTCTGTGTGTTTCAGTTTGGAGATACATTTAAGTAGGAAAAGGAATTGAACATCAAAATCTCAGAAGAAGAATGGCATCATACGTGTGTAACACTACAGACATCCACTAATTCACAAAAATTGAGAGAAATAATTGAAAACATTTGATTTGTTTCTTTATTACGCCTAACATAAAAAACAAGCAAATTCTAAGGCTGCAAACATAGAAGCATAGAAAATAGGTGCAGGAGTAGTCCATTCGGCCCTTCGAGCCTGCACCGCCATTCAATATGATCATGGCTGATCATCCAACTCAGTATCCTGTACCTGCCTTCTCTCCATACCCTCTGATCCCTTTAGCCACAAGGGCCACATCTAACTCCCTCTTAAATATAGCCAATGAACTGGACTCAACTACCTTCTGTGGCAGAGAATTCCAGAGACTCACCACTCTCTGTGTGAAAAATGTTTTCCTCATCTCGGTCCTAAAGGAATTCCCCCTTATCCTTAGACTGTGACCCCTTGTTCTGGACCTCCCCAACATCGGGAACAATCTTCCTGCATCTAGCCTGTCCAACCCCTTAAACATGCTGGAGGCAATGTGGCCAAACAGACGCAAATCATGCACATATCTTCTGGAGTTGCCCAAAAATAGAATAATTTGGGGACAGAGTGAATTCAGAACTAAAGGAGGTATTAGGATATATAGTCTCCAAGAAGTGTTCCATTTTATACCTGGGTAACATAAATACAGTGGTGTTGAAGGGAGATCAGTACTTGGTTAAAATCCTACTCACAGTTGGCAGAAAGGCCATTACAATAAACTAGCTTGCAGCGGACACACCCAAACTTAGACAATGGTTAGACATAGTACAATAAATATTTGTCATGGAGAAAATGACATATTCTCTAAGAGTGAAAGAAGACGAGTTTAACAGAAAATGGGAAAAATGGATTAGGTATAGAAATAAAGACATCAACACTGTATAATCGTATTGACAATAATGTAAGTTATTGGAAAATGTTTTAATAGGAAAATAGTTCTGTATACTGCATTATTAATTGTAAACTGAACCCCCCGCTGCACTGTTGTACGTTTCACTGCATTGTTGTATGTTTCGTTGTTTAATTTGCATTTTATTTGCAAAAAAGCAATAAAAACTGAAGTGAAAAAAAAAGAAAATCATGAATGTTTGAAAATCTTCTCCCATAACTTGTGAACTCGTAAGGTGGGAAAATTGGATTAAGTTGCAGAGATCAGCCATGATTGAATGGCGGCGTCGACTAGTTGGGCCGAATGGCCACATTCTACAACTTGTGAGATAGTGAACTTATAACTTGTGAACTTAGAAACATAGAAACACAGAAAAATACGTGCAGGAGTAGGCCATTCGGCCCTTCGAGCCTGCACCTCCATTCAATATCATCCAACTCAGTATCCTGTACCTGCCTTCTCTCCATACCCCTGATCCCTTTAGCCACAAGAGCCACATCCAACTCCCTCTTGAATATAGCCAATGAACTGGCCTCAACGACCTTCTGTGGCAGAGAATTCCAGAGACTCACCACTCTCTGTGTAAAGAATGATTTCCTCATCTCGGTCCTAAAGGAATTCCCCCTTATCCTTAGACTGTGACCCCTTGTTCTGGACTCCCCCAACATCAGGAACAAACTTCCTGCATCTAGCTTGTCCAACCCCTTAAGAATTTTTCTTGTGAGATAGTTTATAAAATTGGATCATTTCCATCTTTTTAAGTTAAATGATCTGCCCTTGGGACCACGACTTGTTGGTTTGGTGTGTTTCAGTTTGGAGATACAGTGTGGAAACAGGTCCTTCAGCCCACTGGGTCCGCGCCGACCAGCGATCCCTGCACACCAACACTATCCTACACACCAATTAATCTACACACCTACGTATCTTTGGAGTGTGGGAGGAAACCGGAGATTTTGGAGAAAACCCACGCGGTCGCGGGGAGAGCGTACAAACTCCATACAGACAGCACCCATAGTCAGGATCGAACCCGGATCTCTGGCACTGTATGGCAGCAACTCTACCGATGCACCACTGCATCGACATAACAGGTAAAAGTTGGGTAATTTGTCAAATCATTAATTCTTAGAATGCTGATATATCTTTGCAGATGACAAAAGTCAATGACTGCAAATTTAGAAACTTGAATTTCTGTAGATTTATGGAAGTGTTACTTTTCCAGGATTAATGTTGATTGATGGTAAATATACAATTTCAGAGAATATTTTCTTTCAGTTGATTTAACATGTGGGTTGTTAGTAATTCACTGAAAATACCTCGCCATTAGGGTGTAATAATCTGTGGTTAGAGTATATTTTGTGCAGTGAATGTTGATTTGATTAATATTAGTAATTAAGACTTCAAACTACTTCCAAATGTACTCACAAGCAGTAATCAGTTTTGTAATTGCAGATGGGCAAACAAGTGCCGTTAGGAAGGGAGACACAACAAACTGCAGATGTTGGAATCTCGAGCAAAATACAAAATACTGGAGGATCTCGGTGGGTCAGGCAGCATCTGTGGAAGGAATGGATAGGAAAAGTCTGAAGAAGGCTCCCGCCCCGAAAATTACCGGTCCATTCTCCCCGCAGATGCTGCCTGAGGAGTTGAGTTACCCTCACAAGTTGTGTTTGCTCCTTGTGAAGGGAGCAGTGTACCTGCTCGCAGTCAGAGGCCACTTAAGAGATTTGCTTTGGAAACTGAGAAGACGATTTCATGATGTCCCAGTAGATGCATGCATCAAGAGATTCATGTTGGCAGAGGACCCGGCGGTGATAGTGGAGAGGACGGTGCAGCGGTCAATGGTGGCGCTGTCCAACGGACGTGGACGGACACGTGGAAGTGAGGACGCCGCTGCCGAGGGAAGGAACGAAGGAGAACCCAGCATGGGGGGGGGACCACCGTGAGGGGGGGGGGGGGACTGGAGCGCGGGGATTTGTAATTTTGTGTGCCCCCTTTATAAGCGACCATTTGCATACCTGCGACTTGTCACGTGACAATAAAATATTCAATGGAATTCAATCTGATATCAGGACAATCTGCAGGTGACATACGGCGATCTCTTATGTAATGGGAAAATGCGATGAATATTGTGAGCAATTTTGGGCCCCATATCTGAGGAAGGATGTGCTGGCTCTGGAGAGGGTCCAGAGGAGGTTTACAAGAATGATCCCAGGAATGAGTGGGTTAACCTATGATCAGCCTGTGACGGCACTGGGCCTGTACTCGCTGGAGTTCATAATTTTGAGGGGGGACCTCATTGAAACGTTACAGAATAGTGAAAGCCTGGGATAGAGTGGATGTGGAGAGGATGTTTCCACTAGCGGGGGAGTCGAGGACTACAGGACATAACCTCTGAATTAAAGGACGTTCTTTTAGGAAGGAGATGAGGAGAAATGTCTTAAGTCAGAGGGTGGTGAATCTGTGGAATTCACTGCCATAGAAGGCTGTTGAGGCCAAGTCAGTGGATATTGTTACGGCAGAGATAGATAGATTCTTGATTAGTACGGGTGTCGGAGGTTATGGGGAGAAGGTAGGAGAATGGGGTTTGGAAGCAGAGATAGATTAGCCAAGAATGAATGGCGGAAGAGATTTGATGGGCCGAATGGCCTAATTCTACTCCTATCATTTATGACCTTATGAAAACGGGGCTATATTAATTGGTGGGAAAGAACTGCAGATGCTGGTTTAAAACAAAGGTAGACACAAAATGCTGGAGTAACTCAGTGGGACAGGCAGCGTCAATTCAGAGAAGGAATGGGTGACGTTTCGGGTCGAGACCCTTCTTCAGACTGATGTCAGTGGAGGGGGCGGAACAGAGATAGAATGTAGTCGGAGACAGCAAGACTGGTGGGGGAACTGGGAAGGGGGAGGGGATGGAGAGAGAGGGAAAGCAAGGGTTACTTGAAGTTAGTACAGTAGTTCTATTTGGACTAGTTAATCCCCCATCCACAAGGAGGATGTTTTGGAAATTGGGTTTACTCCTCAGAGGCGTTTAACAATTTTGACGTGAGTCACCTTGTCACAACAAGGATGGTTGAATATTCAAAGCAGATCTCGAATATTCAAAGCAGCGCATGTCAATGGGACGGGAGTACTTATTCCATGGAGCCAGTGTTCACATCCAAAATATTGAAGTAAACCATGCAATTTATAGATTGAAACTGTCTTTGACCATCTGTCACTGTCTCTGCACTGAAAGGACTCCCCCTTGTATGCCTGTTTGCCCAAAACATGTACCTACTGCGTTCTGGTGTGCTGAAGCAAAGCAAAAATGTCATTGTCCTATCAGAGACCCATGTCAATAAAACCCTCTTGAACTCTTGGGCATAGCAAGCCCAGACTCCAGATGGGGCTGCACGGTGGCGTAGCGGTAGAGTTGCTGCCTCACAGCGCCAGAGACCCGGGTTCAATCCCAACTACAGATGCTGTCTATATGGAGTTTGAACGTTCTCCCCATGACCTGCGTGGGATTTCCCCAGGTGCATGATCAGCCATGATCACATTGAATGGCGGTGCTGGCTTGAAGGGCCGAATGGCCTACTCCTGCACCAGTTGTCTATTGTCTATGGTGCTCCGGTTTACTCCCACACTCCAAAGATGTACAGGTTCGCAGGCTAATTGGTTTGGTAAAATTGTAAATTGTCTTTAGTGCGTGCAGGGTGGTGTTAGTGTGCGGAGATCGCTGGTCGGCGCGGATTCGGTGAGCTGAAGGGGCCTGTTTCTGCGCTTTATCTCAGAACTAAACTGCAAGTTCTTGCTGAAAGGAGAGGTCCTGGCGTGGGGGGATCGCTGTGAGGGAGGGGTGGGGTGAAGACCACCAGAGAATGGGGACCCGGCGTGGGGTGAGGGGGGGGGGGGGGCAGAGGGTTGAGGAAGGGGGGGTTACAAAGGAAAACCTGGGGCGGATACTGTGTACTTTTGTCACTGCCCTCTATGTGGTGACTATTTACATACCTTGGGTGCGCAAACGAAACGTTTCGCTTCTCGCTTGTGGCAATAAAGTATTTACCAATCCATTCATCTGTAAAGCAGCACGTTGTATGATTTTCATCTGAGCAATACCTGCTTCAGCAGCGCTGATCCAATGAATTTCCAGATCATGGCATAATAGACAAAAGCCTGCGAGGCCTCTTGAAGGAAATTGCGTTAGACTAAATTGATTTGAGTTTATTGTTGGAGTAATTGACAGCGTTGATGAGGGTAGTGTGGCTCATGTGCAATTTTTGATTTTCATAAGGCTTTTGATTAAGTACTGCATAAAAGACTTGTTAGTGAAAGTGAACTCATGAGATTAAAGGAGCGTTCGTTGAACGAGTACATAATTGGCCAAGGGATATTCTAATCCTGCTTCTGCCTCATCAAACAGGCTTTCCAGAACTCTCACTTTCCCCACAGGATATCAGGCCACTGTTCCATTTTCACACTGCATCGCAGTCACGGAGAAGGGTCTCGACCCGAAGCGTCACCAATTCCTTCTCTCCAGAGATGCTGCCTGTCCCGCTGAGTTGCTCCAGCTTTTTGTGTCTATCTTCGGTGTAAACCAGCATCTGCAGTTCTTCCCCATTTGATTGAGTGAATTGAAAGATGCAGCATGGAAAGAGGCCATTTGGCCCATCGAGTCGACGTCAGCCATCCATCACCCTGGTTCTACCTAGTCCAACTTTCGCATCCAGTTCCCTGCACAATGGGGGGGGGGGGGAGGGGAGGGGGATTATAGTGGTCGATTTATAGGAAGTTGCTAGGGGCAGCACGGTGGCGCAGCGGTAGAGTTGCTGCCTTACTGCGCCAGTGACCTGGTTTCGACCCTGACTACAAGTTCTGTCTGCCCAGAGTTTGTACGTTCTCCCGGTGACCACGCGGGTTTTCTCCGGGTGCTCTGGTTTCCTCCCGCACTCCAAAGACATAGAGGCTTGTTCGCTTCTGTAAAAATTATAAGTTGTCCCTAATGTGCAAGATCGTGTTAGTGTGTGGGGATCACTGGTCAGCACGGAGGGCCTGTTTGTGTTCTGTATCTCCAAACTAAACTAAACTATATTTGTAAGAGCTAAACAGAATTAGGGACAGTGAAAATCTGTTATATATGATAATAAGAGGCCGAGTTTACTCAAAAACAAGAGGCCGGGTTTAAATTATCCTGCAAGCCCGCACATCATTGGGATGTGGGAGGAAACAGGAGCACCTAGAAGAAACCCACGCAGTCACAAGGAGAGCATGCAAACTCCACAGAGGCAGCACCCGAGGTCAGGATCGAACCTGGCTCTCTGGCACCCTGAGGCATCATCTCTACCAGCTGCGCCATTGTGCCACGCCACTCGATCCTGATTGTAACACCTTGTGCTTTTGCACAACACGAAGTTAGAGTGTGCGGGAAGAAGACAGGGGAAACAGTGAAATTGGCAAAATGGAAATTATTTGTTAAATGAAAAATATATTTTTACCTGGCACGGTGGCGCAGCGGTAGAGTTGCAGCCTTACAGCGGCAGAGACCCAGGTTCGATCCCGACCACGGGTGCTGTCTGTACGGAGTTTGTACGTTCTCCCCGTGCCTGCGTGGGTTTTCTCCGAGATCTTCAGTTTCCTCCCACACTCCATAGACGTACAGGTTTGTAGATTAATTGGCTTTGATATGAATGTAAAATTGTCCCTGTTGTGTGTAGGATAATGTTAACGTGCGGGTAATATTCGGTCAGCGCGGACTCGGTGGGCTGAAGGGCCTGACTGCATCGCTAAACCAAACTAAATTTTTTTTTTAACCCTGTTGAACTCGTGTAAAGTGGGTTACTAAAAACAGTCATTGCCTGAGAGTTGTGTGGAGTAGGCTAACTATTTTCTGCCGGCCTAATACACTCGCTTCCAGTTGTAGCTCATTGATATGCATCTATATTTCTGACATGAAGGAGCTGGTACTGGATCGGAAGGCTGTCCAGTTTTGTTGATGCTCATAACCTCGGACTATTACATTGTACCAGCCAGTTATGCCTTTGACATCAGGCTTCCCAATTAAAATGAGACAGGACATCTCCAGTACATTCTGTCACCATCCTCTAGTTCGTGGATGCTGTTTTTCATTACCAGATGCTTGGCTTCAACAGAGTCAAATCCAGACTCATTAGAGTTTGAATATTAACTTCATTCTTTCTTCAGGCTTTGTGCCCCACCAATATTGTGAGTGGAATATTGTAGTTGCAAATCCTTGATTTGACAAGCAATTTAACTGCCCTGTTCAACTGTCTCCGTAGCAGGGTTTAATCGGACTCTGCTGACAGCGCTGTCGACCTAAAACTAAAATGAAGCAAATCATCTTAAAACAATGATGTCGATTCAAACGAGCTCTGTAATTTGTTTGCGTTCCAATGCCTTTCATTCTCAGTTAGGTGGGCTGCTGTTATATAAAATTTGCTGAAAGCAATTGTCCTCCGTGAATCAAAACAATGTGATGGTTTTTCCCTACTTTTGTGCCCTTTTGTGAAGCAATCAGAGATAGACACAAAATGCTGGAGCAACTCAGCGTGACAGGCAGCATCTCTGGAGAGAAGGAGTGGGCGACCCTTCCTCAGTCTGAAGAAGGGTCTGGACCCAAAACGTCACCCATTTCGTGTGAAGCAATCAATATATGTCCGGCACTGCGTAATACGGAATATCGTGCAAACATGTGAACGGCAAAAGTGCTACGAATATTAAAACTGGTTCAGATACACTTCAGATGACAGGAAAACTTAGCAGAAGGTTGGAGCCATGTTAATGCTGCATGTACCTGACTAGAACTAATGTTTTATTTGGTATTGACTTTGAGATACAGCGTGGAAACTACCCCTTTGGTCCACAGAAAGCAAGTGTAGGTGATGTCACACAGGCATACCTTTAGAGTCATAGAGCCACACAGTGTGGAAACAGGCCCTTCGGCCAAACTTGTTCACACCGACCACACCGCTTTCAAGAGAGAGTTGGATAGAGCTCTTAAAGATAGTGGAGTCGAGGGATATGGGGAGAAAGCAGGAACGTGGATGATCAGCCATGATCACAGTGAATGGTGGTGCTGGCTCGAAGGGCCAAAGGGCCGAGTGGCCTACTCCTGCACCTATAGTCTATAAAAAAATTAATAATTACAATTTATTGTCTTCAATCCTGACCACCTATAAAACATTGTTACCGTCGTTGAGTAGGCCATGATTCACTATTCAATCCTTTTGCAATAGAACCTATTCAGAGTTGCCTTTTCGAGGTCAATTAATGAAGTAAAATTGTTTCAACATGGCTTTTTTTAATGGCAAGTCATACATTCTGTTGAAATGACCGTCATCTCCAAATTTCAGGATATAATAAGTGTTAAAACCTCAGACAGAATAATATGTAACAAATCACTTTTATTTCCACACACAATGGCATCCGTGTAGGGAATAAATGCAGAAGCTGGCTTAAATCGAAGATAGACACAAAAGGCTGGACTAACTCAGCGGGACAGGCAGCATCGCTGGAGAGAGGGAATGGGTGACGTTTCGGGTCGAGACCCTTCTTCAGACTGATGTCAGGGGAGTGGGCAGTGCAGAGATAGAATGTAGCCACTTGAAGTTAGAGAAGTCAATGTTCATACTGCTGGGGTGAAAGGTACCCAAGTGAAATATGAGGTGGACATTGGAGGAAGGAACACCATCTTCACTCGGGTAGCTTACACCTCAATGGTATGAACATTGACTTCTCTAACTTCAAGTAGCCCTTGCTTTCCCTCTCTCTCCATCCCCTCCCCCTTCCCAGTTCTCCCACCAGTCTTACTGTCTCCGACTTCATTTCATCTCTGTCTCGCCCCCTCCCCTGACATCAGTCTGAAGAAGGGTCTCGACCCGAAGCGTCACCCATTCCTTCTCTCCAGAAATGCTGCCTGTCCCGCTGAGTTACTCCAGCATTTTGTGTCCATCCATGTAGGGATGTGTGCTGCTTTTCTCAAATCAGCATGAACAGGCATAAACTGTGAATGAGACTCAGAGGAAAAAAAAATCCTCATCTCTTTGCTTCCACTGCTTTTATTTTGAAAAAGTTAAAAAAAAAACTTAAGAATAGTGATAACCATATAACCATATAACAATTACAGCACGGAAACAGGCCATCTCGGCCCTTCAAGTCCGTGCCGAACAATTTTTTTCCCTTAGTCCCACCTGCCTGCACTCATACCATAACCCTCCATACCCTTCTCATCCATATGCCTATCCAATTTATTTTTAAATGATACCAACGAACCTGCCGCCACCACTTCCACTGGAAGCTCATTCCACACCGCTACCACTCTCTGAGTAAAGAAGTGATTAATGAAGTAAAATTGTTTCAACATGGCTTTTTTTAATGGCAAGTCATACATTCTATTGAAATGACCGTCATCTCCAAATTTCAGGATATAATAAGTGTTAAAACCTCAGACAGAATAATATATAACAAATCACTTTTATTTCCACACACAATGGCATCCGTGTAGGGAATAAATGCAGAAGCTGGCTTAAATCGAAGATAGACACAAAAGGCTGGACTAACTCAGCGGGACAGGCAGCATCGCTGGAGAGAGGGAATGGGTGACGTTTCGGGTCGAGACCCTTCTTCAGACTGATGTCAGGGGAGTGGGCAGTGCAGAGATAGAATGTAGCCACTTGAAGTTAGAGAAGTCAATGTTCATACTGCTATGTTCATAAAGCTTTGCCTCTCTGATGACTTTGCCAAAGAAGTGCAAGAAATCAGATGTGTTTGAAGAAGGGTCTCGACCCAGAACGTCACCCATTCCTTCTCTCCAGAGATGCTGCCTGTCCCGCTGAGTTACTCCAGCTTTTTATGTCTACCTTCGGGTGTATTTAATTAATTGATTGTTTGAAAGATACAGCATGGAAACAGGCCCTTCAGCCCGACGAGTCCACACTGATCACCCGTTCACACTCGCTCAAAGTTATCCCACTTTTGCATCCACTTCCTACACACTGGTAATTTATAAAGACCAATTACTACTAAAACGGCTCTTAGCAAACTGAAGAAACCTTATTCCTCTTTCCCACCACAACCTCAGCCATAATTTCCCATTGGCACATGGACCCTCATTCATATTTTATTTTCCCATTTAATCTCTGCACTTGATCAAATGCGGAGATTTTTTTTTTTAAAAAGACGAATTTGTCACCTTGGCCAGTTGTTCTGAACTGCATTACAGCTGAAGGATTATATTTCAAGCTGGTTGGATGCCACATCACCAGATGCAACAGCCACTTTGTATGCAACTCTGCCACACAGCCAGCGGATGATCCAGGAGATGAATGTTGAGTAGGTCACGGGAATTAATCTCTGCTCTGCTTTGAAGCGTGCCCTGGGATTTCTCTCAACCCACTGCCTAGGATGTTAGCCGTGCATTTTATTGTTTCCAGTTGTTTCCAGTCCCCTTTCAGCTCACTATGTACACCAACCACAGGCCAAGAAAAATGGTACTGGAAGGCTGTTGTTGAAACTAAAATAGGAGTACCAGTGTCTTTTGTTTGTGGCGGTACCTCTGAAGAGTTTAGTTTACTTTAATTTAGAGATAGAACGCGGTCACGGGGTCTTCGGCCCACCGAGACCGCACCGACCAGCGATCCCCACTCATGAACGCTAGGGACAACTCATATTTACCAAGCCTCATAACCTGCAAACCCATAGTTCTTTGAGTCTTCTTCTTCTTCTTTCGTGTGGCGTGCACAGCCTAAAGTTGTTGGACAACTTGTTCTATTTGATCTTCCGTTTGTGCACGTCGAGTTGATTGCATTAGTCGAAACAGGGCGGACCAGGTGACGTTTGCAATCTTCCACCGCCGGTCTTTGAGTCTGTGGGAGGAAACTGAAGATCTCGGAGAAAACTCACGCAGGTCACGGGGAGAACGTACAAACTCCGTACAGACAGCACCCATAGTCGGGATCGAACCCGGGTTCCTGGCGCAGTAAGGCTGTAGCTCTAACGCAGCGCCACCGTGCCACACATAAACATCAGTTAACAATCAGTTCAACACCATTATTTTATTATTTTATTTCATACGTGACAAGTATGTTTATTAAAGGTGTGCGTTGGCACCTTCATGTCTCCAACAATAGCACTCGGGGCGATAAAAAAAAGCTAGAAAATGTCAGTGCTGATCAGCGATCCCCACGCACTAACACTATCCTACACACTGGGGACAATTTACAATGACTTGCACATCTTTGGAGTGTGGGAGGAAATTGGAGCACCCAGAGAAAAACCACACAGGTCATAGAGTGTGGAAACAGGCTCTTCACCCCAACTTGCATACACCGGTCAACATGTCCCAGCTACACTAGACACACCTGCCTGCGTTTGGCCCATATCCCTCCAAACCTGTCCTATCCATGTACCTGCCTAACAGTGTCTTAGAAGTTGGGATAGTCCCAGCCTCAACTACCTCCTCTGGCAGCTCGTTCTACACGCTCACCACCCTTTGTGTGAAAATGTTACCCCTCAGATTATTTTGAATCTTTTCCCCCTCACCTTGAACCTATGTCCTCTGGTCCTCGATTGACCGGCTCTGGGCAAGAGACTCTGTGTATCCACCCTATCTATTCCTCTCATGATTTTATACACCTCAATAAGAGGGAGTAGGGGAATGAGGTCATGGAGAGAACGTACAAACTCCGCACAGACAGCGCCTGTGGTCAGGATTGAACCTTCGGTCTCTGCCGCTCTAAGGCAGCAGTTCTACCGCTGCGCCATGGTTCTGTAGCGGGCGAGCCAGGCTTCGATGCATTGCCCTTCAGGAGCTTGTAGATGTTCGATTAAGTTAAGAGTGGGGTCGTTTATGAGTCATAAGGTCATGGGGTAGGAGTAGAATTAGGAAAATCAAGTCTACCCCGCCATCCAATCATGGCTAATCTATCTCTCCCTCCCAACCCCATTCTCCTGCCATCCCCCCATAACCATACTAACTGATCAAGAATCTATCTATCTATCTCTGCCTTCAAAAATATCCACTGACTTGGCCTCCACAGCCTTCTGTGGCAACGTATTCCACAGATTCACCTCGGACTAAGGACATTTCTCCTCACCACCTTCCTAAAAGAATGTCCTTTAATTCTGAGGCTGTGACCCCTAGTCCCAGACTCTCCCACTAGTGGAAACATCCTCTCCATATCCACTCTATCCAAGCCTTTCACTATTCTGTATGTTTTGACAAGGTCCCCCCTCATTCATCTAACCTCCAGCGAGTACAGGCCCAGTGCTGTCCAACACTCATCGTAGGTTAACCCAATCATTCCTGGGATAATTCTTGTAAACCTCTTCTGGACCCTCTCCAGAGCCAGCACATTCAACCTCAGATATGGTGCTCACACTATTCCAAAAGAGGCCTGACCAGTGCCTTGTAGAGCCTCAACATTTACATCCCTGTTGTTGTCTGCAAGCCTTCTTGAAGTAAATGCCAGTCGCGGAGTATCATTGCGAATGAAGTTCTATCAGTGCCTTCCTGAAGCTGAGAGATTGCAATGTTCACAACGATCCGGAGGATATATTTTAGTCATTTTTATTTGATAAAGATTGTTTAAACAGACAAGAGGAATGGATTTTAAGGATTTAGCACTGCCATATAGAAGAGAAAAGTCATGGTAACCAAATATAAATCTTAATAATAGCAATTAGAGCTTTTATGAAGAATTGAAAGAAGACTATTGATACAAGTGCAATACATATTTAGTGGCAAGCTATCTGCTCTACAAATAAGACAATGCCTGTATGAATAAAGACGAAAAATTAATTTTGCAATGCCTGGAAATCACAATGCAAAATGCAACATTTTGACAGGATCAGATAATAGGTTTGACGTCCTCTGGTTACTGAAGTAAGTACGATGGTGCAGCGGTAGAGTTGCTGCCTGACAGCGCCAGAGATCCAGGTTCGATCCTGACTACGGGTACTTATCTGTGCGGAGTGTGTGTGGAAACCAGGGCACCTGGAGAAAACCCATGAGGTCACAGGGGGAACGTACACACTCTGTGAAGACAGCACCCGTCGTCAGGATCGAACCCAGGTCTCTGGCGCAGTGAGGAGCAATTCTGCTACCCCGTGAGGAAGAGTGTTGGGTGGAGAGTGACGCAAATGAAAGTAACTGAAGTAGATGTGCCCATGGAAGGTGTGCATGAGCAAACAACACAAGAACTCAAACATCAGGTAACCCCGGCATTCCCTCTCTCTCCATCCCTCCCCCACACAAGTGGCACCAGCTTCTTGTTTTCACCCAACAAACAGCTGGCCTGTTTCCTTTATCATCATTACCATTTTGCACATCTTTCATTCATTGTTCTTTATCTCTCTACATCATCATCTATATATCTCATTTCCCTTTCCCTTGACTAGTCTGAAGAAGGGTCTCAACCCGGAATGTCACCCATTCCTTCTCTCCAGAGATGCTGCCTGTCCCACTGAGTTACTCCAGCTTCTTGTGTCCACCTTAAACTAAACTTGGGTTCCCCCCATCTCAGCAACGGGGCACTTTCTGCGGAGCACAGCTTTCTGGGTAAGCACTGCTGCCATTGCCGGCTTGTTTCCACTGTAAACATGAGCGTTTGGACGGTGTTGTGGAAATCACAAATTGCCGTGATTGCACTGTAGTCGTGAGTACAGAAATATTCATATAAATACGAGGTTAAATAATAAGCCTACTCTGTAGGCCGAGAAGTTTCTGTGGATTGATTGTAATGATATGTTTCTGTATTGTTATATATGGCCAGAACTTTCTTATCATTGAAGGAATTCCATATCATTGAAGTGTTAAAGAAGGAACTGCAGATGCTGGAGAATCGAGGGTTACACAAAAAGCTGGAGAAACTCAGCGGGTGCAGCAGCATCTAAGGAGCGAAGGAGATAGGCGACGTTTCGGGTCGAGACCCTTAAAGTTTTGTTTATCAATTGCAAACTGATTGAACATCTTTGAAATCAAGAACACTATTGGAATATCAATGTAATCAATGACAGTGATATGTTGCACTTTTGTGTTAGGATTAAAACATGGGACATAGAACAATAAAACAGTGGAACAGGCCTTTCAGCCCACGACATCTATGCTGAACATGATGACAAGATGAACTAATCCCATCTCCCTGCATGATCCGCATCCCACCATTCCCTGCATATCCACATGCTTATCGAAAAGCCTCCTGAGCACCACTGTCGTATCAACCTCCACCACCACCTCTGGCAGCACGTTCCAGGCACCCACCAACTTCTGTAAAAAAAAACTTTCTCGCACATCTTTGCTCCTCTCAGCTTCTATGCTATTTCTGAAAGTGGCACAGCTGGTAGATGGCTTGATCCTGCCTCGGGTGCCGTCTGTGGGGAGTTTGAATTTGGAGTACAAAAGTTGGAGAAGGTCAAACTCTCCTTTGGCACTGTGGTGCGGCGGTAGAGTTGCTTCCTTACAGCGCCAAGGACCGGGGTTCGATCCTGACTACGGGTGCTGTCAGTACAGCGTTTTCGTAGATTCTCTCTGTGATGTTATAGTTTTCCTCCGGGAACTCCGGTTTCAAGATTCAAGATTCAAGAGAGTTTATTGTCGTGTGTCCCAGATAGGACAATGAAATTCTTGCTTTGCTTCAGCACAACAGAATATTGCAGGCATAAATAATACAGAACAGATCAGTGTGTCCATATACCATTGAATATATATATATGTATATATATATATATACACACACATAAATAAGCATATAAAGTGCAGTAGACTAATTAAAGCAGATTTTGTTTGAGTTGAGTTTAATAGTGTGATGGCTTTGGGGAAGTAGCTATTCCTGAACCTGGCTGTTGCAGATTTCAGGCTCCTGTACCTTCTACCTGAAGGCAGCAGAGAGATAGACAATAGACAATAGACAATAGACAATAGACGCAGGAGTAGGCCATTCGGCCCTTCGAGCCAGCACTGCCATTCAATGTGATCATCTCTAATCGGTGCCCTGTTCCTGCCTTCTCCCCATATCCCTTGACTCTGCTATTTTTAAGAGCCCTATCTAACTCTCTCTTGAAAGCATCCAAAGAACCTGCCTCCACCGCCCTCTTAGGCAGAGAATAGTAAGATTTAACGAGAACTTACCAAGTTTGAAGGTTGATCTTTATTTCATGAGGAGTTGCGGTGAGGGATTTCGTGAAGAGCCCGCCGGCACGCATGCGCGACATTCTTCAAAGCAGCGGTGTGGAATCACAGAAACAACAACAGAAATGACTTGGCATAGTAAGATTTAAAGAGACTCTGATTACCAGCTGAAGATGATCGAGGGTTGGGAGCGGAGGGCACGAAATCCATCACCGCAACTCCTCATGAAATAAAGATCAACCTTCAAACTTGGTAAGTTCTCGTTCAATCTTACTATTTCATTTCGGAGTCACGTGAGTGACTTCGTGAAGACTTCAAAGCTTCTGTGATTACACGCCCTGGACAACGTCCATGCGGACACACCACTAGCAAGGATGGATTGGAGGAAACAAGTTGACGAAACGAGGTTATACTGAAACAAAAAGAAGATTTGTTAATAACACAACAAATAACGCCCTTTTAATCAGGGACATCCCCACGTTCACACCCGGCGTTCAGCACGGCCTCTGCGAACTGAAGGGGAGCAGCAACAGGCTTATTATAGAATCGCTGGAACACAGCTTCATTCACCCATCCTGCTGTGGCGAGGATATGGTCCATGGGTACCTCCATGACTCTCGCCGCCGACGTAGATGCAGCCCTGGTGGAGTGGGATGTAAACACATTAGTGTCAATACCTGCCTTATTCAGGACGATCCGGAGCCACCTGGATATCGTCTGGACTGTCACTCGATGGTGAGATCTTTTGTGAGTGACAAGCAGGTACAACTCCATTCCTCTGATGCTCCTCGTCACCTTGATGTAGTAACGGATGTGAGTGGCTAAACATAGCCGAGCATTTGCAGGGTATGCCGGGAACTTCAGCTGCAGCCCTGTGCACCCAGGTCTATGCTGCTTAAGTAGCTCATCGACGAAAAAGACTACTTCTCCAGGGGTCGACGTCATCCTGTCAATACGTAGTTTGTGGAGCGTCTGAACCCGCTGTGCTGAAGTCAGCGCTAGTAACATCACCAATTTCATAGTGAGTTGGTCCAGCTGTAACCCTTCCATGGGTGACCACGACCTGAGCAGGGTAAGCACATCCCTGACATCCCAGGTGATGTTGTAGCGTGGTGTAGGCGGATTCAGATTGAATATTCCCCGCATAAGCCTGGACACTAGCCTGTTCGATCCAACCTCGATGTTGAGGTAGAATGATAGCGCACTCCTGGCGCTGTTGATGGCACGATAACTCAAGTGCTCATCATGGTGCAACCCCGCGAGGAATTCCAGGACGTCGGCTATGGAGACATCGTCATAGGTGATGTGAGAGCGACTGCAGTAGGCGTCCCACTTGGTGATGTGGGAGAGATATCTCCGCCTGGTTGACCCTCGACATGATGCTCCAATGGTGTTCATGGTCCGGGTGGTAAGGCCATACTGCATCCATGGCCTGGTCAGAACCTGCAAGCCAGTAATTTTAGATACGCATGGCAGGGGTGTAACTCCCCTGAGACAGGGTGAGAAACCACATGCGGGCAACCCTCTAGAGGGACCCAAGGTTGACTAATCATGTCAGAGACCACCGGATACCAAGGCTGCGTAGGCCAGTCGGGTATGACAAGAATGCCTCTGGCAGAATCCATCCTGATTTTTTGTAATACCCGACTGATGAGGCAAAACGGGGGGAATGCATAGAAAAACCACTTCCCCCAGTCTAGCGAGAATGCATCAATCACTAATGCCCCAGGGTCTGGTTCCCATGACACATATGTCGGTACCTGATGGTTCAACCGGGACGCAAAAAGGTCGATATCCGGTTGGCCAAATTTGGCTGTAATTTGGGCAAATATTTGAGGATGCAGCATCCACTCAATACTATCATTGAATTTGCGTGACCTGGTGTCTGCCACAGTATTAAGCCTACCTGGCAAATAGGTGGCTGAAATCCAAATATCTCGATCAATACACCAGCACCAAATAGTATTAGCCAATTTGTCACAAGAGACTGACCTGGTACCGCCCATATGGTTTAAATATGCCACCGCTGTGGTGTTGTCTATTTGGAGACGGACATGAGTAGCACTAAGATGAGCACAATATGCCCGCAGTCCGTGAAATGCTGCAAACCTAGAGAGCTTGCGTCAGTTTGCAAATATACCACCGGATTGGGCACAACAATGGGTTTGAATGCCCTGCCAATATTGGACACCCACCATTGGAGCTCAACCTTAGCATCAGAAGGCAGCTCCATAGGTCTGTCAAAATGACCAGCGTTCTTTTTTAACGCAATAATTTTGGCCCTTTGCAGGTTTTGAGAATGCAAAGGCCCAAACCGGGCTGCCGGAAATAAAGCTACGATTTTCCCAATTATCTTAGCTGTATGCCGAATAGATGGTATACTGGCGGATGCGAGATCCTGACATGCAAGGGAGACATCCTCTACCTTGTGAAAGGGAATGGTGGCCCTCATTTGAATAGAGTCCACCGTGAAACCCAAATAATCCATAACCTGGGGTGGGTGAAACTTCGATTTTTCTGGATGAACTATAAACCCCAGTTGGTGAAATATAGTAACAGTTGCTAAAACAGCGCTTTCAGCTGCTTCCAGAGTATTGCCAATAATCAGAATATCATCCAAATAAGCCATTACAATATGATGTTCTATGCGTAATTTGGCCATAATAGGTGTAAGTAATTTAGTAAAGAGCCTAGGGGCAGTAGTAAGCCCATTTGGTAAGGCTCGATATTGCCAGAGCTGATCCATCCAGACAAATTTCAAAAAGTTCCGGTGATGTTTCCGGATGGACACTGAATAGTATGCATCTTGTAAATCAATACATGCCATAAAGCAACCATGCGAAATCAGTGATTTGGCTGTCTCAAAGGTGTCCATTTTGAAATGTGTATATGGTACAAAGGTATACAACTGGGTCAAATCAATAATCACCCGACAACCTCCATCCTTTTTTGGTCTAGTAAATATATTGGAGACGAATTCAATGGGCTCGTGAATAGTTTTCTCTATCACGCCTTGTTGTCCCAAACGAAAAAATTTCAGCCGTGCCTGCTGCCTGCTCAACAGCAGACAGCGTAAACTGCCGTTTAGGCATATGCTGGGATGGAGGAACGTTGCCGTGAATAAATTCAATAGAATGACCCCGAATATTTTGTAAAACAAATTTATCTGAAGTAACTGGTACCCAAGCTTTAGCACAGAACCGGAGTCGCCCTCCCACATGTGAGATTAAAGGGGCAGGGGAAAGAAACCCAGACCGCGTTACCTCCATGGTCACCGGCGGTCCCTGACATACTTGGGTGGCCGAGGAGGTGCTGGGCTGGGCTGACGATAAGATGGCTTCATCTTCCACTGGGGTCGCTGTGTGCCTGACCCTTTAAAAGACCGCTGCTGCTGGCCCTGTTGGTAGTAGTGCTGAGTAGTAGCATATGGTCTTGATGCTGATGCGACCGGACCTCGCGGTCGAGCAGGGGGAGCTTTTGGCACCATCGGTCTGGGGGCGATCTGAGATCGCATAAGTCCCACCGTTTTGGCTACCTCGTCCAGCTCCTTGACCCTCTTCGGAAGGTCTTCCCCGAAGAGTTGTCGGGGCGGTGGGGGCGGCGGTGGCTTACACAATCCTGCAAATTGTGGGTTGATAGACGGACGGATGCTGTTCTTCCGGAAATCGTTGATTTCATGCTGGGTGGCACATAATAGTGCTAACGCATCCTCCTGATCCAATGACAGGTCCGTTCCATCGACCGACCGCGCAAAGGCGGTAATACCGGCCGTGAGGAGTTTGAGGATCCACTGGAGTGTAACCTCCTGATGGCGGACAGCCACGCCGATGTTGCCCCATATGGGCGTATTGACCAGTGGCACGTTGAGGGCATTACAGTTGGACGGGGCCTTGTGGCGCTGAGTGGCCTGTGAGAGTACTTCCTCCTGCAACCGATGATTCGTGAGAAAGTCCACTGTTGCTGCCAGCTTTGGCTGGAGCGGAAGTCCAGTTGTAATTGGTGCAGCAAATTTGGCTGCCACGTCCAGTAACTCAGCTGTCGGTGGCTCCGACGGTGTTGGGGTGGGGTCAAACCCTTCTACCCCTTGTGGCTCGCTGATGAGGGAAACCGGCGAGGCGGCCCTGTGCCTGACGATATCCGTGGGTGCATACTGCTGTTGATTATGGAGTACCAGCTCCAGCAGCCGCTCGATGCGGTCAATACGCCCCCCATCCTGAACACTCGGATGGTCGGAGTCCTCCGGCTCAGAAAACATGCCGGGGCTCCTATCATCGGCCCGCACCTCAGAGAAGTGATCTCGGTGCCGGAATGGATCGCTTTCGGCCGCCGCAGCGAAACCGTGCGAGTCCCGTGCGGGCAGGGTTTCCAACCGCCTCTCCTTGGCAGGAGTAGAAGCCGTTGCCACAAAGGGCCCTGACGGCTTGGGGTCGACTCCAGCAGAAGCATGGAGCGACGCCCGCACAGGCTTGCCGGCTGTCCGCATTTCGGACGGTGCCGACGCATGGTCTCGTCCTCCCATCCATGGGGGACTCGGCGACCGAGGCGGGACCGTACCCAAGCCCCCCGTCCTGGCGGTGGGGGTTGGGAGTTGGGTAGCAGACCTTAACGACCCAGGTCCCGCCGTTGCACCAGACCGCTCCATGGCGGCTGGTGGAGCCTTGGCCCGGACCGGGTTAGGCTTACGGGCGCCTCTGCTGCCTTTTAATGAAGGGCTAGCGGAGGGGGGTCGGGCCGCAGCACGACCCCTTCCCCGTTGTCGCCAAAGGCGAACTTGTGGCAGGGTCCACCCTTTCAGGAGGCACCCCGACGACCTCCTCCACGCACTCCTCCTCGGAGCTGTGGCGACTCAGCGGGTCCCGACCTGCAGCAGCAGACGGCAATGACTTCCCCGCCTTCTTCCCGGCCCCAGGTGGAAACGATGAGGGCGCCGGGCCACGACTTCTTCGTCCAGACATTCTGAACACTCCAATCCGCACCCTTGCTGAAAGACAAAACCGACAGCAAGGGCCAACCAACTTAAGGTGAGTTTAACTTACCTAAGCGGCTCCTTTGGAAGGGCTGGCGAGGAGCGCGCCCCACCGCCAGCTGTCGGCAGCAATGCGTTGCGACGATATGTCGCGCATGCGTGCCGGCGGGCTCTTCACGAAGTCACTCACGTGACTCCAAAATGAAATTCCACAGACTCACACTCTCTGTTAGAAAAAGTGTTTCCTCGTCTCCGTTCTAAATGGCTTACTCCTTATTCTTAAACTGTGGCCCCTGGTTCTGGACTCCCCCAAAATTGGGAGCATGCTTCCTGCCTCTAGCGTGTCCAATCCCTTAATAATCTTATATGTTTCAATGAGATATCCTCTCATCCTTCTAAGCTCCAGAGTGTACAAGCCCAGCCGCTCCATTCTCTCAGCATTTGACAGTCCCGCCATCCTGGGGATTAACCTTGTAAACCTACGCTGCACTCCCTCAATAACAAGAATGTCCTTCCTCAAATTAGGGGACCAAAACTACACACAATACTCCAGGTGTGGTCTCACTAGGGCTCTGTACAACTGCAGAAGATGAGTATGTGGCCAGGATGGTGTGGGTCCTTGATGATGCTGCCAGCCTTTTTGAGGCAGCGACTGCGATAGATCCCCTCGATGGTAGGAGGTCAGAGCCGACGATGGACTGGGCAGTATTACAACTTTATGTAGTCTTTTCCGCTCCTTGGCATACAAGTTGCCAAACCAAGCCACGATGCAACTGGTCAGCATCCTCCCACATCCCAAGGACGTGTGTGTTTGTAGGTTAATTGGCCTCTGTATATTAAATAAATAGTGTATGGGGAGAGGATGGGATAACATGGAACCAGTGTGAACGGGCAAGCGATGGTCGACGCGGACTTGGTGGGCCAAATGGCATTTTTTGATGCTCCGTACTGTTTTGATGTGTCTGACACTAAACAAAGTGTCTGCAGAAGGGTCCCGACCCAAAACGTCACCCATTTCTTTATCTCAGGAGATGCTGCCTGACCCGCAGAGTTACTCCACCACTATTTTTGGTGTAAACCAGCATCTGCAGCTCTTTGCTCCAACTAAACAAAGTGCAGTTTGACTGAATGCCTGCTCTTTTAATCGTGTCTTAGTGAAGTACTGAGCGACCCTTTGGCCAACAGCAGCTTTGCAATCATGCCGCCTCTGTCATGGATTATGCATTATTAGATTATGACAATGGGCCCTGCCAGGGAATTAATGCATTCTGGTCGCTGTTTTTGGAACTGATTCAATTCAATTTGGATTCCGTCACTCCAAATTATCTTCAGTTTTCTGCATTAAAAGGGAACTCACAATAGTTATTATGTAAGATGATTGAACTGAAAGTGTAAACCCTTGGATAATCACCTGGAGGTTTATAACATGGCAGAAATCCATCATTGTGACGCTGAATCGTTCAGGTAAATTTATTTATTGTTTTCCTGGAAGTGGAATTAAAGGATGTTCCTTTTGGAAGATGATGAGGAGGAATTTCTTTAGTCAGAAGGTGGTGAATCTATAAAATTCATTGCCACAGAAGGCTGTGGAGGCCAAGTCAAGGGATATTTTTAAGGCAGAGACAGATCGATTATTGTGCAAGAAGGAACTGCAGATGCTGGTTTAAACCAAAGATAGGCACAAAAAGCTGGAGGAACTCAGCGGGACAGGCAGCATCTCTAGAGAGAAGGAATGGGTGACATTTCGGGTCGAGACTCTGCTTCAGACTGGTTAGGGATAAGGGAGACGAGAGATATAGACGATGATGTAGAGATAAAGAACAATGAGTGAAAGGTAGGCAAAAAAGTAACGATGATAAAGGAAACAGGTAATTGTTAGCTGTTTGTAGGGTGAGAATGAGAATAGTGCGACTTGGGTGGGGGAGGGATGGAGAGAGAGGGAATGCCAGGGCTACCTGAAGTGAGAGAATTCAATATTCAGACCACAGGGCTGTAAGCTGCCCAGGTGAAATATGAGAAGCTGTTCTTCCAATTTGCGTTTAGCCTCACTGGCAATGGAGGAGACCGAGGACAGAAAGGTCTGTGTAGGAATGGGAAGGAGAATTAAAGTGTCTGGCAACCGGGAGATCAGGTTGGTCACGCGGGCTGAGCGAAGGTGTTCCGCGTAACGATCGCCCAGTCTGCGCTTAACCATATAACCATATAACCATATAACATATAACAATTACAGCACGGAAACAGGCCATCTCGGCCCTTCAAGTCCGTGCCGAACAACTTTTTTCCCTTAGTCCCACCTGCTTGCACTCATACTAGGTATGTTACAAAACTTACCTTTAGCGGCGCTGCACTTCTGCCGCTCCCCGTGTGCGCGACTTTCGCGCCTTTCAGAGGGGGGGCGGGCTGAAAGTGCCGTTTTTCCACAGGCCTGGATAATCGATGAATGTCGGGCGATTTGGTTGCTGAAGAAAAATCGCTCCGACATTTCATCAATGGTGGTATTTTTAAATTACTCTAGATTATTTATTAACTAGAGTAATTTAAAAATCACCTTCAAAAGCCGTGAGCGCAGACAACCGGAACCATTTTGCGTAGGGGAGAAAAAAAGGTAAATACTTTATTTTTATATTAAAAGTTGGTTTTTCGGGAGGCATTAATAATATTTTTATGTTGCGAAATGGGGTCCCCAAAAAATGTATGAACCCCCAGTATTTTTCCCCCCGACTTCACTGCTAACCGCAACGTTCCAATCCACCGCATTCCACTAAAACCCACTCGCTAGTTGATTTAAATGGCCATTAATTTACAGCATAAAACACTAAATTCCTTCCATTTGGCCCAGAAATTCATGAAAATGAGATTAAAAAATTATGTTATATTGTGGATTATTGTGTGAATGTTATTTGGACACTTAGGCAATTTAAAAAAAGTTTATCTTTTCTTAAGAAATTGATAGATGTTTAGATCTACTCATTGAATTTTGTAATTAGCTACAATTAGATAACTAACTAATTATATGCTTTAATTTCAGGTAATCCAAGTAAGATTGTTTAATATTTGTTTCAGAATGCTTCAATCTATAATAACTGAAAATTTCATTGAGTTCTCTTAATTTGTAAGAATGTTATGGACTTTTAACTTTTCCAGATCACAGCTTTTGAGTTAAGTCAATTGAAAGGCAATGGGAAGCAAGATGCTCATTTCCGAGTATGAAAATGGCCATAACTTTCTTAATACTGAAGATATGAAAGTAAATTAGGTGTCAAATTAAACTTCTTTTTATGCTTTATCTGATGGGATAAATTGCAGACTTGATTTTTAAAATCTCAAAATTTTGTAACATTGCTACTCATACCATAACCCTCCATACCCTTCTCATCCATATGCCTATCCAATTTATTTTTAAATGATACCAACGAACCTGCCGCCACCACTTCCACTGGACGCTCATTCCACACCGCTACCACTCTCTGAGTAAAGAAGTTCCCCCTCATGTTACCCCTAAACCTCTGTCCCTTAATTCTAAAGTCATGTCCTCTTGTTTGAACCTTCCCTATTCTCATAGGGAAAAGCTTGTCCACATCTTGTTTGGTCTCGCCGATGTATAAGAGTCCACATCTTGAACAAATGATACAGTAGATGAGGTTGGAGGAGGTGCAAGCGAATCTCTGCCTAATCTGAAAGGACTGTCGGGGTCCCTGGTCAGAGTGGAGGGAGGAGGTATAGCGACAGGTGTTGCATCTTCTGCGGTTGCAGGGGAAGGTACCTGAGGAGGGGGTGGTTTGGGTGGGGAGCGATGAGTTAACCAGGGAGTTGCGGAGGGAACGGTCTCTGCGGAAGGTGGAAAGGGGTGGAGATGGGAAAATGTGGCTAGTGGTGGGATCCCGTTGGAAGTGGCGGAGATTTCAGAGGATTATGTGATGGATGCGACGGCTGATGGGGTGGAAGGTAAGGACGTGGGGGACTCTGTCTCTTGCGACTTGGGAGAGAGGGAGCAAGGGCGGAGCTGCGGGGTACCGAGGAGACACGAGTGAGGGTCTCATCTATGATGGGAGAGGGGAACCCCCATTCCCTAAAGAATGAGGACATCGCTGATGTTCTAGTATGGAACACCTCATCTTGGGACCAGATGCGGCGTAGACGGAGGGATTGGGAGTAGGGGACAGAGTCTTTGCAGGAAGCAGGGTGGGAAGAAGGGTAGTGGAGATAGTTGTGGGTTTGTAATAGACGTCAGTCAATAGTCTATTTCCTGTGATGGAGACTGTGAGATCAAGAAAGGGGAGGGAGGTGTCGGAGATGGTGATACAAAGTAAATTTGAGTGCAGGATGGAAATTGGTGGATAAATTCTTGGTTAGTACGGTGTCAAAGGTTATGGGGAGAAGGCAGAAGAATGGGGTTAGAAGGGAGTGATTGAATGGCAGATTAGAATTGATGGACCAAATGGCCTAATTCTGCTCCATTCACTTATGAACGTGAAGCTGGATCTCTCAACTGAAATGCCTGAGATTGCTGTATAATGTCAGGCCTGTAATTTGAGGTTAAACATACATTTTACCAGCATGGGTTAGGTACGGTGAATTGGGACAGATACTGTACAGTATTTCAACCGTGCAATCTGTCCCTGAGACGGACAACATTTGTTTGCATTGATCACTTGACCATCATCAATGATGTAGCAACACCAATATAATTTGGAGGCATCTCAGTTTATTTCAGTTTGGCTTAGTTCAGAGATGCAGCGTGGAAACAGGCCCTTCGGCCCATCGAGTCCGCGATCCACCCACATTAATGCTATCCTACACACACCAGGGACAATTTATATTTATACCAAGCCAATTAACCTACAAACCTGTACTTCTTTGGAGTGTGGGAGGAAACTGGAGCATTGGAAAAGCCATGCAGGTCAATAGACAGTAGGTGCAGGAGTAGGCCATTCGGCCCTTCGAGCCAGCACCGCCATTCAATGTGATCATGACAGATCATCCACAATCAGTACCCCGTTCCTGCCTTCTCCCCAGATCTCATGACTCCGCTATCTTCTTCTTCTTCTTCTTCTTGCGTATGGCGTGCACAGCCGAACGTTGTAAGACAACTTTGATCTTCCGTTTGTGCACGCCAGGTTGGTTGCATTCGTCGAAACAGGGTGAACCACGTCAAGGTTGCAATTTCCCACCCCTCCGCTATCTAGCTCTCTCTTGAAAGTATCCAGCGAACCAGCCTCCACCTCCCTCTGAGGCAAAGAATTCCAGAGGCTCACCACTCTCTGTGTGAAAAAATGTTTTCACTCTCTGTGTGAAAAAGTGAAAAAGTAACGGGGATAGCGTACAAACTCCGTGCAGACAGCACCCAGAGCCAGGATCGAACTCGGGTCTCTGGCGCTGTAAGGCAGCAACTCTAATACTGTGCCACCGTGCCACCTGCATCTGTCACCTTTCCCTTGGTTGGTAAGGATGTAGGAAATGGAAGCAAGGGTAGGACATTTAGAATTCATGTTTGCTCTGTCATTGAATACGATTATGATTGATCTTTTACCTTTGTGCCACTTATCTGATAGCCCCTGATTCTCCTTGCATCTAAAAACCCATTGATCTATCAATGATAATGAAATATCTAAAATGCTGTCAACAAAATATTTTGCTTCTCTGCATTTTTTATGCAAAGGCACATTTTCACCAGAGGTTTTCAGAGACCAGATTGCCATATTGCCACATGGAACAATTCAATTCTTACTTGCAGCAGCACAACGGATATGTACACATTGGAAAAAAAACAAAAAATGATCCCTTCGATGGTGGGGAGGTTAGTATCCGCGATGGGCTGGGCAGTGTTCACGACATTTTACCATCTTCTTTGTTCCTGGGTGTTCGCTTTGCCGAACTAGGCCATGATGCAACCGGTCGATATGTTGTCTACTGTACACCTGTAGAAGTTCAACAGAATATTCGTTGACTCCTCAATCTTCTAAGGTGGTAGAGGTGTGGGTGTATGGAATGAGCTGCCGGAGGAGTTAGTTAAGGGACGTACTATCGCAACATTTAAGAAGCATTTAGACAGGTACATGGATAGGATAGGTTTAGAAACATAGAAACATAGAAAAATAGGTGCAGGATTAGGCCATTCGGCCCTTCGAGCCTGCATCGCCATTCAATATGATCATGGCTGATCATCCAACTCAGTATCCCGTACCAGCCTTCTCTCCATACCCGCCTTCTCTCCATACCCCCTGATCCCTTTAGCCACAAGAGCCACATCCAACTCCCTCTTGAATATAGCCAATGAACTGGCTTCAACGACCTTCTGTGGCAGAGAATTCCAGAGACTCACCATTCTCTGTGTAAAGAATGTTTTCCTCATCTTGGTCCTAAAGGAATTCCCCCTTATCCTTAGACTGTGACCCCTTGTTCTGCACTCCCCCAACATCAGGAACAATCTTCCTGCATCTAGCTTGCCCAACCCCTTAAGAATTTTGTATGTTTCTATAAGATCCCCCCTCAATCTTCTAAATTCCAGTGAGTACAAGCCGAGTCTATCCAGTCTTTCTTCATATGAAAGTCCCAACATCCCAGGAATCAGTCTGGTGAACCTTCTCTGAACCCCCTCTGTGGCAAGAATGTCTTTAGAGGGATATGAGCCAAACTCAGGCAGGTGGGACTAGTGTCGATGGGACATTTTGGTCTGTGTGGGCAAGTTGTGCCGAAGAGCCTGTTTCCACACTGTATCACTCCATGACCCTGTGAGGCTTTGATGGGCTTTCTTGATGGTAATGGAAGAAATGCTTGTTGACTAGTAATAGTCTCAGAAAGTGTAGCAATGTTATAATCAGTCATTCTTATTCCTAACTGTGTACTGAAGCCCCATTCACTCCAACTGAATTTCATGATGAACTCTGATAGCCACTTAATGATTGAGCGCAGAGAATGGAACAGAGTGCCTCCTAGTCTTCCACTTAATAGTAAAAAAAAATCATTTTAATAAGAAATCTGCATGATACCGCCAAGTAATAATTGCATCACCATGGGTACTAATTATTAAATATATTGAAATCAGTGTCCAAGCCAGCTTGAGCATCAAGGGAATCTCATTAGCAATGTTGTTTGTTTGGCAAATTTTTTTCAGCAATCACAGCAGTCAATAGCCTTGGGAACACGCTGGCTGCTGGGCTTTGGAATCAAAACAGGGAATAAATTTAGAAGTATTAGACTGACTACAAAGTGTTCAGGGCATTGTGCAAAAAGAGGCACCATAGAGAGCATAGACGCACTTCTACAGATGTGCAGTAGAAAGCATTTTATCGCATTGCCTTGCAGCTTGGTTTTGGAACAGCTCCATCCAAGAGCACAAGAGCTTGCAGCCCAGACCATCACACAAACCAACCCCGCTTCTATAGTCCCCCGCCAGTTTCGCCACCTCCACGTGACCCCTCCACTCGCCACATCTTCCCATCTGCCCCCCTGTCTGCCTTCTGCAAAGACCGCTCCCTCCGCAACTCCCTTGTCAATTCTTCCCTTCCCTCCCGCTCCACCCCTTCCCCAGGCACTTTCCCTTGCAACCGCAAGAGATGCTACACTTGTCCCTTCACCTCCCCCATCCACTCCTTTCAGGGACCCAAGCAGTCCTTCCAGGTCCGACAGAGGTTCACCTGCACCTCCTCCAACCTCATCTACTGCATCCATTGCTCCAGATGCCAGCTGATCTATATCGGTGAGACCAAGCGGAGGCTTGGCGATCGTTTCGCCGAACACCTCCACTCGGTCCGCAATAACCAACCCGACCTCCCGGTGGCTCAGCACTTCAACTCCCCCTCCCATTCCGTATCCGACCTCTCGGTCCTGGGCCTCCTCCACGGCCAGAGTGAGCAACACCTCAAGTTGGAGGAACAGCACCTCATATTCCACTTGGGGAGTCTACATCCTCTGGGCTTAAACATTGAATTTTCTCAATTCTGTTAACCCTGGCTGTCTCCTCCCCTTCCCACCTCTCCCTCAGCCCTCGGGCCCTGGCATTGCTTGTCTCTCTATCTCTCCCCCACCCAAGTCGCACTAGCTTCTCATTTTCACACTACAAACAGATTACAATGGCCTATTTCCTTTATCATCTATACTTTTTTGCATATCTTTCATTCATTGTTCTTTATCTCTCCACATCACCATCTATATCTCTCGTTTCCCTGATCCCTAACCAGTCTGAAGAAGGGTCTCGACCCGAAATGTTGCCTATCTCCTTCGCTCCCTAGATGCTGCTGCACCCGCTGAGTTTCTCCAGCCTTTTGTGTACCCTCTTCTATTGACTCCATTTAGACAATAGACAATAGACAATAGACAATAGGTGCAGGAGGAGGCTATTTGGCTCTTCGAGCCAGCACCGCCATTCAATGTGATCATGGCAGATCATCCCCAATCAGTACCCCGTTCCTGCCTTCTCCCCATATCCCCTGACTCCACTATTTTTAGCATCCAGAGAACCGGCCTCCACCGCCCTCTGAGGCAGGGAATTCCACAGACTCACCACTCTCTATGAGAAAAAGTGTTTCCTGGTCTCCGTTCTAAATGGCTTACTCATTATTCTTAAACTGTGGTCCCTGGTTCTTGACTCCCCCAATATCGGGAACATGTTTCCTGCCTCTAGTGTGTCCAAGCCCTTAACAATCTTATTTATACCTCACGCTGCCTCGGCAAGGCCAGCAACATAATCAAGGACGAGTCGTACGCTGGCCACTCCCTCTTCTCCCCTCTCCCATCGGGCAAAAGGTACAGAAGTGTGTAAACGCACATCTCCAGATTCAGGGACAGATTCCTCCCAGCTGTTAGCAGGCAACTGAGTCATCTAACCACAGCCAGAGAGCAGACCTGAACCACTGATCTGGACTACTGCACTAGAGCGTTGAACTAGTGCACTACTGAGTGCTGCTCTACCTCTTTGGTGACCCTCGGATTATCCTTGATCGGACGTTGCTGGCTTTACCTTGCACTGAATGTTATTCCCTTATCATGTATCTGTACACTGCGAACGGCTCGATTGTAATCATGTATTGTCTTTCCACTGGCTGGTTAGATTAGATTAGATTCCTTTATTGTCATTCAGACCTTTCGGTCTGAACGAAATTGTTACGTACAGTCATAACATATAATTTTAAAAAACACCCAATAAACACATATCCAACATCCACCACAATGAGTTCACCAGGCACCTCCTCACTGTGGTGGAAGGCAAAAGTCTTAAGTCATTGTCTTCATCCCTCCTGGTTCTCCCTCTGCGCTGAGGCGATCCAGGCCTCCGACGCCGCCGCTGGAGCACCGCAGCTCTAAGTTGGCCACTCCCTCTCACAAGGGAGTGGCCCTTATCACTCACAAAAGCTTTTCACTGTACCTCGGTACACGTGACAATACACTAAATGGAATGAAAGTTCGATCTCTCCACCTCTCTGTTTTACAGGGAGCAACATTTCCATTGTGGGTATAATTCAAACCAACATGCAAAGACAGCTCCAGTTACTCCAGTTTTCCAAACTTGACTGTATCTTCAAACTTAGTTTAGTTTGGATTAGAGATACAGCGCGGAAACGGGCCTTTTGGCCTGCCGAGTCTGCACCGACCAGCGATCCCCGTTCACCAGTTCTACCCTACACATTAGGGATAATTTACAGAAGTCAATTAGCTTACAAACCTTCATGTCCTTGGATTGGGGGGGTGGGGGGGGGGGGGGGGGGGGGGTGGGGAGGCCACGCAGGTCTTGGGGAGAAAGTACAAACTGCATACAGACTGCACCCAAGGTCAGGATCGAACCTGCTTCTCTGGCTCTGTCAGAAGGTGACATTCAGATTGGGGAATCTTCTTCATTCCGAAGAAAGCCCCTGGCCCAAAACGTCACCTATCCATGTTCTCCAGAGATTCTGCCTCACCCACTGAGGTACTCCAGCACTTTGTGTCTTTTTTTTGTAAATCATGATCTGCAGTTTTTTGTGTCTCACCCTTTCTCTCCCCCCTCTCCCTCATTCCTATCTCTCTCTGAATTTCCTTCACTCATTCATTTGTCATTGTTTTCTTTGTCCTTACTTTATTTTTTATTTCTTCCTCTTCCCACGTGTCATAAGACAACGCTGGGAAAATATGTTTTTCTATCATTTTTCTAAATCATGTTGGTGATTAAATTAGCATTTCAGACCGGGTGTAACTATTCACAGTTGGATTGAGTAGCATAATGATCATATTTTATTACACCTTGTCCTACAGTATACCCATGTTCTACATTTATATGCTATTTAATTAACTTTGTTTAATCCTTTATTTTTATCCAGGTGATTAAGCCTCGTTCACTACCAGGAACTGGGTCCACACAAGCAGGACAATATAATGCATTCAACCCATGGGAATAGCATGGGATTGTTATGTAAAATATGTACTGTACTTCAATTAAAATCTGAATGTACATTAGGCAAGGTTGGGAAAACTTGCCACCTCTGCAAAATGTGTGCAAACTTAAATTGCAACAAAGAACTGGATAATGAAATAAAACGTTTGTCCGACACAAATTTAGTGCCTGGTGGTTGCCAAGTTAATTAAAATGTTCATCACCTTGCATGCTTCCTTGAGGTTAGTCTAATGCTGTGAAATGCAACCGATTTCCGGTTCAATAATTCACTTTATTTGTCGTTATCGCTCACCGTAATGACGCTTGTTATGGGGTATTTAGTTCATAATTCCCAGGAATAGAGTTAGGCCATTCGGCCCCTCAAGTCTACTCCGCCATTCAATTGTGGCTGATCTATTTTTTGCTCCCAACCCCATTCTCCTGCCTTCTCCCGATAACCCTTGACACCCCGTACTAATCAAGAATCCGTCAATCTCCGCCATAAAAATATCCAGCGATTTGGCCTCCACAGCCGTCTGTGGCAATGAATTCCACAGATTCACCGCCCTTAATGGTCTGTATATAAATTAAAGATTAAAAGTTACCCATATCCATCTCAGCCATGAGCAAAGCACCACCCTAGTTGTAACAACTTAACTCCCCATCATCCGATGTGTTCAGCACCATATCACACCTCCCAAGGCCTTTAACATTGAAGACTAGGGTAGAATTACCAATCCTATCTGCTATTCGAATTATAGACTCATACCACATGGCAAGAGGCTCTTTGGCCCAACTTGCCCACACTGACCAACATGTCCCATCTGCACTGGTCCCATCTGCCTGCATTTGGCAGATATCCCTCTAAACCTGTCCTATCCATCCACCTGTCTAATTGTTTCCTCGTGCTACCTACTCCGGCAGCTCGTTCCATATACCCATCACCCTTTGTGTAAAAAAGAAGTTACCCTTCAGGGTTCTATTAAATATTTCCCCCCCCCCCCCCCCCCCCACCACCTTAACCCTATGTCCTCTGGTTCTCGATCCCCCTACTCTGGGCAAGAGACTCTGTGCGTCTACCCGATCTGATTTTGTGCACCCTTCATCCTCCTGCGCACCAAGGAATGGAGATGCAGAGCATCATATTTCAGTCACTTCTGCAGGAGAGTCCACTTTTAAATGTGGGTGGAAAATCAACATTTGTTTTGAAAAATACAGCACTAAGAAAATAACTGATTTTCTGGCCCTGACTAAACCTGGAGAAGTGTCCTAGCTTGATAAATGTCACCGATCCATGTCACCCAGAGATGCTGCTTGATCCATTGAGCTCAGTTTAGTTTTACAGATTTGTTTTAGTTTTGAGATTAGGCCAACCAAGTCCGCACTGACCAGCAATCCCCGCACACTAACACTATCCTGCATAGACAAGGGATAAATTACAAGCCAATTAACCTATAAACCTGTACGTCTTTGAAGTGTGGGAGGAGACCGGAGCCACCGGAGAAAACCCAAGACCTTTAACAGCGAAGGCTAGGGTAGAATTACCAATCCTGGCTGCTATTCGAATTATAGATTCATACAACATGGAAACAAGCCTTTGGCTCAACGAACCCACACCGATGTAGATGAACATAGAAACTCTATACAGACAGCACCTGTAGTCGGGATCAAACCGTGTCTCTGGCGTTGTGAGGCAGCAACTCTACCGCTGTGCCACCGTGCTGCCCTTTTCTCCGCAACTCCAGCGCTTTTTTTGTGTTTTGTGTTGCAAGCTGCATCTGCAGTTCCTTGTGTCTCTTGATTGAACCATCGTGAATGTATCTTTACATTGTTCGATAACATACTAACTTCATACCAATGCAAAGACAAAAACTAATGTTGGATTTTTTTTTTAACTTGTGTATAGACTGTAATAAAAAAAATCATAAGATCATAAGGAATGGGAATAGAATTAGGCCATTCGGCCCATCAAGTCTACAACATTCAATCTTGGCTGATCTATCTCTCCCTCCTCCTATCTCATTTTCCTGCCTTCTCCCCATAGCCTCTGACAACCATATTAATCAATAATCTATCTATCTCTGCCTTAAAAATAGCCTCTGTCTTGGCCTCCACAGCCTTCTATGGCAAATAATTCCACAGATTCACCCCCTCTGACTAAATATAAAAATATAATAAATATAACATTTATAAAAAATATAAAAATAAGCAGTAAGTGTGACGGAGAAAATTATTAATTTGCAAGTCAATAATTATGGGAATGAATTCAGGAGCGCAGCAGGAAACGGTGCAAAGAATTGATTTGCTCACTAGAATGGAACTTGGCTTTGGTCAGAGAATTCATGGAACTTTAAATTAGTTGGCAAATGAAAATACTGTAAGCTGACAGCAGTATAAAAAGACATAGCTTTCTCTGGTGGCCTGGACTTGCAGATCCTACTGAGTGGAAAATAAAGTTGGAGAATCTATTTGAGATATGTCCAGGAAAATCAAAGGGCTTGCATTTCATCTAATGAGCAGCCAAAGCCCATGTTGAGGATATTTTTGCTGAAGGAAGATATTTGAATTATAGACTTTGTGGAAATATCGCTAATGGGTTGTACTTTTTCTACACCCATTGCCCCTGTGTATGGTATACAGGGGCAATGGGTGTATTTTACATGCAAAGTCATCCATTAAAATATATCCAAGCAGATCAGATAATACCGAAGATAGACACAAAATGCTGGAGTAACTCAAGAACAGATCAGTGTGTCCATATACCATTATATAAATATATACACACATCAATAAATAAGCAAATAAAGTGCAAATAAACAGATAATGGTCTAGGGGTCAGGCAGCATCTCTGGAGGAAAAGGATGGGTGCCGTTTTGGGTTGGGACCCTTCTTCAGACTCACCCATCACCCATCCTGTTTCTCCTGAGATGCTGCCTGACCCGCTTAGTTACTCCAGCACTTTGTGTCTATCTTTGGTATAAACTAGCATCTGCAGTTCAAGGAGGTATGGCTTCGCTATAAATCAGCATATGTCAAGGAGGATTCTCCCTAACTTCTACAGTGGACAGCAGAGAGCATGCTGCATCGTGGCTTGGTTCGGCAACTTGAGCGTCCAGGAGTGGAAAAGACTACAAAAAAAATAGTAAACACTGCCCAGTCCATCATTGGCTCTGACCTCCCTACCATCGAGGGGATCTATTGCAGTTGCTGCCTCAAAAAGGCTGCCAGCATCATCAAGGACTCTCATCATCCTGGCCACACACTCATCTCCCCGCTACCTTCAGGTAGAAGGTACAGGAGCCTGAAGACTGCAACGTCCAGGTTCAGAAATAGCTACTTCCCCACAGCCATCAGGCTATTAAACTCAACCGAAACAAATCTCTGAACGTTAATAGCCCATTATATGTTTATTTGCACTTTATTTGCTTATTTATTGATGTGTGTATATATTTATATAATGGTACATGGACACACTGATCTGTTCTGTATTCATGCCTACTATGTTCTGTTGTGCTGAAGCAAAGCAAGAATTTCATTGTCCTATCTGGGACACACGACAATAAACTCTCTTGACTTGACTTGACAATAAGTGAATACAATCACGCCAGCTCAAGTACAATGGATAGAGCAAAGGGAAAGATAAAGAGTGCAAACTATAGTTCTCAGCATTGTAGCGCATCAGCTCGAAGGGTCTCAACCCGAAACGTCACCCATTCCTTTTCTCCAGACATGCGGCCTGACCCCCTGAGTTACTCCAGCTTTTTGTGTCCACCTTTAGTTCCATAGACAAAGTCCAATGTCCACAATGGGGTGGAGGTGAATCAGACAGTACCCTAGCTTATGGAAGGACCATTCCGAAGCCTGATGACAGAGGGGAAGAAGCTGTTCCTGAGTCTGGTGATACAGACTTGCATTCTATTTTCGAAATGCCCATTTACAGTAACACACGTCAAGTTGGACAAAGGACATTTCTGTGTGATTGACATCCCTTTACAGACATTTCAACCAATAGGAAGTTCCAAAGTGGAAAGGCCAATGATCTAAAGTGAAATATTATTAAATTGCATGACTTAAGTTGGACAAGAGTTGGGAGGATAATTCTCTCAATGAGATGCAAATTGATATAGAAGTGGGAATCACGGGAATAGAAGCAACATCAGTGATGGGGAGTATGAAGTCTATGCCTGTGGCTACTTAAATGTTGATTGCATCAATCATTTAGATCTTTCCAGGTTATTTAATTGAAGCTGTGATTAAGGAATAGCTGTTTCCCCCTTGCAAATCTTTGGATTAGATTTGCATTCTATGCAACATGTTAATTAATGCTTGCACTGATTAATTCTGACAAGGAGAATGGGACAAATCATTGCACTGGAATGCCCGCGGTCCTGTTTCTCCTTCTGAACACCTCAGGCAAGACCAGTTGGGATATGCAAAGCTCAATCAGTTTCTCCACACTTGCCCCCCTCAATTAGTTGAGTTTGGTTTAGAGGTACAGCGCGGAAACAGACCCCTCTACTGCTGCTCCACCGTGCAGTTTAGTTTATTGTCATGATATGACAAATTAGTATGAATTCAACAGCATTCTTCATCTCAATTAATCTCAGTCTGAAGAAGTCTGAATCTTCATCTCAGTCTGAAGAAGGGTCTCGACCCGACACGTCGCCTATCTCCTTCGCTCCTTAGATGCTGCTGCACCCGCTGAGTTCCCCCCCCCCCTTCTTCATCTCAATGCAGGTGAAGGGTAGCAAAGGAAGAGGGGGCGATTGCAACTTAAAAACAGGCCCTTCAGCCCAATTTGCCCACACCGGCCAACATGCCCTATCTACATTAGTCCCATCTGCCTGCGTTTGGTACATACCCCTCCAAACCTCTGCTATCCATTTACCTGTCTAACTGCTTCTTAAACGTATGGATAGTCCCTGCCACAACTACCTCCTCTAGCAGCTTGTTCCATACATCCACCACCCTTTGTGTGAAAAAGTTATCCTTTTAAACCTATGTCCTCTGGTTCTCGATTCCCCTACTCTGGGCACGAGACTGTGCATCTACCCAATCTATTCCTCTCATGATTTTATACACCTCTATAAATACAAACAAAAAATATAGCAGTTTTTGGTTGAGAAAGTAGATCTTCAATTTTAAATTAAACCGAAAACTGCCTTAGGGAAAATTAGATGCAAGCTTGATACTGTGAAGGAGGATCAATTTAGTTCCCTCATTTTAATTGGACTTCATGCCTTCTAACAAGCAGATTGTAGAACAATAAACCGTCCAACATTCCTTGTTATCCATAAAAATTGGGATCCATTTTGGCAGTTCTAACTACGTAGGTGTTTTGTGCAGGAAGGAACTGCAGATGCTGGTTTACCCTACAGATGGACACAAAATTCTGGAGTAACTCAGCGGGACAGGCAGCATCTGTGGACGGATGGAATGCGTGACGTTTCGAGTTGAGACCCTTCTTTCGTCTCTTGGTCGTTCACTGTGAAGGAAGTCAGAGCTCCTTACAAGTATTTGCAAGAACCCTTGAGTTGCTCGAGATTATCTCCTCCATTGAAGATGGGGCTTAGACTGCACAGAGTAAACTGTGGACTCCCCCGAGCCTGATGCTTTTTGCTAATTCAAGACTTTGATAACTTTCAGATCTGTAGGCTGGCGAAATGAAAATGATTTTTAATGAGCTTCCATTCCTCACTTACTTCACCTCCATTGCTGTGCAAACATCAGGGAGTTTGGAGCATGTTGTACAGATTGGATCAGTCACAAAATTCAGATTTCTGAATGCTAATTTCCTTGGTTTTTCTTTTTAAAATCTTAAAAGAAACAGCACCCGGAATCTATTATCGTATGTCTGTAATTCATTTGTGAGTTTAAATTAGTTTAGTGTTCAGAGATAAAGACAGGAAACAGGCCCTTCGGCCCATTCAGTCCGCGCCAACCAATGATCACCTGTACACGAGTTCCATGCTATCCCACTTTCTCATCCACTCCATACACACACCGGGGGCAATTTACAGAAGCCAATTAACCCGCAAACCCGCAAGTCTCTGGAATGTGGGAGAAAACCGGAGCACCCGGGGAGAACTGAGTTTATGAATATCTGAATATTCCCAGCCAGAAACTATTTCTTGAAGAGTGGAAGCATTAGAGTCATAGCAGATTCCTCTCCTAAATATTTTAACTGCCCTCGCCATAATCAATTTGGAGTAACGAAGATAATATCCCGTGACGATATCCATATCGAGATGCTGCCATACAGCATGGAAACAGACCCTTTGGCCCAACTTGACCATGTTGACCAAGATGCCCCATCTAGGCTAGCCCCAACTGCCCGCATTTGGCCCGTAGCACGCTAAGCCTTTCCTATCCATGTACCTGTTCAAATGTCTTTTTAAATGTTGTTATAGTACCTGCCTCAACAACCCCCTCTGGCAGCTCGCTCCATTCACCCAACGCCCTCTGTGTGAAAAAAAGCTGCCCCTCAGGTTCTTATTAAATCTTCCCCTCTCAGTTTAAGCCTGCGGTTCTTGACACCCCCTCTTGGAACAAGACTCTGTGCATTCACCCTATCAATCCCTCACACTATTTAATACACCGTTATTGTGCCACCATGCATACGGTGCAGCGGTAGAGTTGCTGCCTTACAGCGAATGCAGCGCCGAGACCCGGGTTCGATCCCGACTACGGGTGCTGTCTGTACGGAGTTTGTGCGTTCTCCCCGTGAGCTGCGTGGGTTTTCTCCAAGATCTTCGGTTTCCTCCCACACTCCAAAGACGTACATGTTTGTAGGTTATTTGGCTTGGTAAATGTAAAAAGTGTCCCTAGTGGATGTAGGGTAGTGTTAATGTGCGGGGATCACTGGACGGCATGGACCCGATGGGCTGAAGGGCCTGTTTCTGCGCTGTATCTCTAAAAAAAACGGTCAGCTTCCTCTGCAAAGTTAAATTGTATTAAATTTGAATATAATTTAAATATTGGCTATCCACCAGCTAACTTGCAATAATTATTTAGAGCATTTATCTTTCTTTCAAGGGAGGCAAGGAATTGCAGATACTGGAATCTTACGTAGAACACAGTGCTGAGCAACTCAATGGGTCAGGCAGCATCTGTAGAGGCAATGGTTAGAAACATAGAAATTAGGTGCAGGGGTAGGCCATTCGGCCCTTCGATCCTGCACCGCCATTCAATATGATCATGGCTGATCATCCAACTCAGTATCCCGTACCTGCCTTCTCTCCATACCCTCTGATCCCCTTAGTCACAAGGGCCACATCTAACTCCCTCTTAAATATAGCCAATGAACTGGCCTCAACTACCCTCTGTGGCAGAGAGTTCCAGAGACCCACCACTCTCTGTGTGAAAAAAGTCCTTCTCATCTCGGTCCTAAAGGATTTCCCCCTTATCCTTAAGCTGTGACCCCTTGTCCTGGACCTCCCCAACATCAGGAACAATCTTCCTGCATCTAGCCTGTCCAACCCCTTAAGAATTTTGTAAGTTTCTATAAGATCCTCTCTCAATCTCCTAAAGTCTAGAGAGTATAAACCGAGTCTATCCAGTCTTTCTTCATCAGACAGTGTGTTAGGTGAGGTTACCTCCTCCAGAGATGCTGCCTTACCTGCTGATTTACTCCAGCACTCTGTGCTTTTCCAATATTTCACCCTTCATTTTACCCACATTTATCCACTTAATTGAGAACCTTCTCTTGCGCAAAGGGCCTGTCCCATGATGCGAGTTCTCCCAAGAGCTCTCTCAAGTTTAAAAAAAAATCGAACTCGTGGTACCTCATCACGAGTATTTGTTTACTATGGGAAATTTTTCACCCAGTTGAAAAAACATCACGAGGTTCCCGCATTTCCCGAGTACCTGCCGTTAGCATTACGAGCCGCTGCGAGACATCCACGAGCTCCGACGTGCCCGCTACGTACTTACCACGAGTTTAATTTTTTTTTAAACTCGGGAGAGCTCTTGGGTGAACTTGCATCGTGGGACAGGCCCTTAATATGGATACAAAATGCTGGAGTAACTCAGCGGGACAGGCAGCATCTCTGGAGAGAAGGGCTGGGTGACATTTCGGGTCGAAAGCCTTCTTCAGTCTGTGTGGAGTGGATGAGAAAGTGGGATAACATAGAACTTCTTCAGTCTGAAGAAGGGTCTCGACCCGAAATATCACCCAGTGCTTCTCTCCAGAGACCCGCTGAGTTACTCCAGCATTTTGTGTCTGTCTTTGGTGTAAACCAGCGTCTGCAGTTCCTTCCTACTCCTCCTCGTGTCTGCCATTTCTTGGGGCATCATTTCGTATTTGTATTTCTAACGTGGGCCAAAATCTAATGAGTCCACCCTTTGCCATCATTAGGACTGAACTGTTTCTAATGGAATACCAAATGGAAAATAAAACTGCTTTTCATCTGGATTCTGTTTTTCTAATAAACCACACTGCCCGGGGGAAATCTGATCTGTCATTACCAAAATATATTCAAAAGCATATCGCAGTTTTTAGCTATAAATGCAGAATGATCCTTAATGAAAGCCGTTATCTCGAGCTCTGTATGTTAATTACTGTAAGATTAAGGGAAGATTAAAGCTGTAAAAGAGCCAAGGCATTGTTAAATAATCAACGAAGCTCAAATGTGATCAAAAGCCAAAGGAAAAATTCTCTCTAGCTTCTATTTAATTAACACCTTTAATAATTTTAGAACTTCCCAGTGTTTTGTAGCCAAATATGGTAATCGCCAAATGTGTAGGAAGGAATTGCAGATGCTGTTTAAACTGAAGATCGACGTGCCGGCACCCGTCATAGTCGCAGCAGGTTGCCGAAAATTTTCAACATGTTGAAAATCCAGCGACCAACTACTCACGACCATCCAGGCGATATGTCGCGGGTTGACACCTGTATGGTCGTGAGTTGTGAAGCGCGGATGGGGTGCGTTACGCGCGCAAGGCACGTGGTGAGGCGTGGTGGCGTAAATTTTCCATTGTCGCGCGCCGATCCCCAGGATTTTGGGATTCACAAAATCTTCGCGCGCCACCTGCGTTAAGCACAAATAACGCCCAATGGGACAGGCCCTTGAGGTGTAGATGGAGTCAATGGAAGGGAGGTAGTGTGAGGTGTAGATGGAATCAATGGAAGGGATGTTGGGTTGTGTGTGTGATGGTCTGGGCTGTGTCCGCAATTCTCTGCCCAACCTGCTTCAAAATAATGCCATTTGCGTTGTCACTTCCTAATAAGAGAGCGGGTAGTGCGCGGTTTATTGTCTGAAACAAAGAAATCTATATACCATCGACAAGCGAGGTGGGTACCAATAAAATAATTGCTTGGTATGTAGGCTCGAATGTTTTCAGAACTTTGTTATTTATGAGCCTAGTTTCAACCATAAGCCGTTAGTTGCACTCTGGGATTCGAGTGCAATCCAGTTTCTTTGCCCTGTCTTTGAACTGTGTTTAACCAGCTGGAAATATTCCAATAAGTACAGAGGATCTGTCTCGAAACTGAGTCGTCAGGTCTGGTCTGGTCATAAGTGTAAACCATCAAGAAAATTTATGAAGGAAAATAGCAGGAGAACACGGTCTCGAAATGCTGACTGGTGTCGTTAACAATTCCCTGCTAGCCTCTATTGCTTCACTTCCCATTACACGTTGGCCAGAGTTCAAGAGGCAAATGTTTTCTTCGCACGACTGTTGACTTGTTGCTCTGCTTTGCCAGAATTTCCCACGTCAACCTCCTTCAAAGAGTAATCGGATGAGATGTTATTGTGGGCGGCATGGTGGGGCAGCGGTGTACAGCGCTTGCACCCAAGGAGCTGTTTCCGTGCTGTATCTCTAAACTAAATTAGATTAAGAATATTCATACCTTCACCTGTCCTCATATGCATGGCCAAGAATTTGCCGTGGATATTTAATGCATACATTGTCAGTAACATAGTTTTGTTTAGATTAGAGATACAGCACAGATTAGGCCCTTCGGCCCACCAAGTCTGTGCTGGCCAGCGATCCCCGTACATGAACACCATCCTACACACACTAGGGACAATTTAAAATTATAACATGCCAATTGATCTACAAACCTGTACGTCTTTAGAGTGTGGGTGGAAAGGGGAGATCCCGGAGAAAACCCACGCAGGTCTCGGGGTAGAATGTAACTTCGTACAGACAGCACCCGTAGTGAGGATCAAACCCGGGTCTATGGCGCTGTGAGGCAGGAACTCTACCGCTGCGCCACGGTGCTGCCCACCTATAGAGGACATGATAGTTTGAGGTGAGAAGAAGAGGCAGTTTTCATATCCGTTCAATTGGCAGCGAAGTGTGGATCTTGCCATGAGCTAGGTGAAACTGGGAGCCCACTGCCAAAAATATATGCTGTTTTCTGAGAGTATTAAAAATGTAAATGGAACGGACTGGTGCTTAAAAATATAAAGATCATTAAAACTATGAAATTTTAGCCTTTTGAGTTACATGATAGAAACTCCTTTCGGGAAAACTTAAACTTGTTTTTTTTTCAAGAATTGAAGTTTAAATAAAAAACAGTATTTCTGTAATTATCCATCTGGATAGAGTGAATGTGGAGAGGATGTTTGCATGAGTGGGAGAGTTTAGACCAGAGGCCACAGCCTCAGAATAAAAAGGTGTTCCTTTAGAAAGGAGATGAGGAGGAATTTCCTTAGCCAGAGGTTGGTGAATCTGTGGAATTCATTGCCATAGACGGCTGTGGAGGCCAAGTCAATGCATATTTTTAAGACGGAGACTGATGGATACTTAATCAGTCGGGGTGTCGGAGGTTATGGGATGAAGGCAGGAGAATGGTGTTGAGAGGGAAAGATAGATCCGCCTCGATTGAATGGCAGAATGGACTTGATGGGCTGAATGGCCTACTTTGCTCCTAGAATTTATGAACGTTTAATTTGAAATGGTTACACAAAAAGCTGGAGAAACTCAGCGGGTGCAGCAGCATCTAAGGAGTGAAGGAGATAGGCAATGTTTCGGGTCGAGACCCTTCTTCGGACTGGTCAGGGATCAGGGAAACGAGAGAAATAGACAGTGATGTGGAGAGATAAAGAACAATGAATGAAAGATATGATCACAGAGGGGGAGCAGTTAGAGAGGAGGTTGTGAAACTGTCTTCGTAGGGAGGAGGAGAACTTCTTCATACCTTGAGGAGATATCGCAGTGGAGCAGACAAAGTGTTAAAGAAGGAACTGCAGATGCTGGAGAATCGATGTTAGTCTCAATAGATTTTCGGTTCCCGACTTCAATAGTTTTCATTCTTTTTTGATACTTAAATTCAAACATCTATATCCACTTTAAATATTCTTAAATCCCCTGAATACCTCGTGAGCCATGGTATTTGAATTGCAAAAAAATTATTTGAGCACTTAATGCAGCTAATTAGAAAGAGCACAGGCCAAGAAGATTTGTCTCCGGTATATCTTTAAGAACGAGTTTGAGTTACTTCAGTTTAAATTTTAGTTTAGAGATTCAACGTGGAAATGGCCCTTCGGTGTACAAAATCCGTGCTGACCAGCGATCCCTGTGCACTTTAAAACATTTTTCTACCTACATAATAACAATTGTGACCCCACACCAAAGCAGACGACCATGACATGGATAGGACAGGTTGAGAGTGATAGGGGCCAAACACAGGCTGGTGGGACTAGTGTAAATGGGACATGCTGGCCGGCATGGGCAGGTTGAACCAGGGGGTCTGTTTCCATGCTGTAGGATTCTATGAGCGGCAAAGTGGTGTACAGGGAGAACGTACAAACTCCGCACAGACAGCACCCATAGTTGGGATCGAACCCGGGTCTACAAGCGCTGTAAGGCAGCAACTCTACCGCGCCGCCCAGCAGTCTCGGTGAAATCATTGCTAACTGTCCCTTGCGTGTAAGTGTACGGGGATCGCTGGTCATCACGGAGTCGATGGGCCGAAGGGCCTGTTTCCGCGCTACATCGCTAAAAAAATCCTCTCGTTTCACGATTTAACCAGGTGAATCCCTCCTGGACTGATACTGGCTGAGGCAGCTTCAAATACTCATTGTAGATGATTCATTTAATGCAACATTGACCAATTCAAAGAGAGAATGAAATGCTCGCTAAGTACATCCTCTTGACAATTGGAACCATTTGGAAATATCTCATGCAAGTCAAATCCAAATTCTGGATGTGCATAGTTCATGATTTATAATATAAATGCGATGTCCCATTGCGAGAGTAGTCATTGGGGTGGAATAGATCATGCTGGTGTTTGTATGGAGAACTGTTGGCCAGCTTCAGTCAAACTACACTTGGGTGCCTCCACACTGCAGCTTTGAAGTGCAGAAGCTCAGAAGGTAAAATGACACAAAATGGTGAGACACAAAGCTTGAGGTTCAGTGCACTGTCACGTGTACCGAGGTACAGTGAAAAGCTTTTGTTGCATGCCCACCAGTCAGCGGAAAGACAATACATGATTACAATCGGTCCATCTACAGTGTACAGATACATGATGAGGGAATAACGTTTTGTGCAAGGTAAAGCCAGCAAAGTCCGATCAAGGATAGATCGGTGAGACCAAGCGGAGGCTGGGCGATCGTTTCGCCGAACACCTCCGCTCGGTCCGCAATAACCAACCCGACCTCCCGGTGGCTCAGCACTGCAACTCCCCCTCCCATTCCGTATCCGACCTCTCGGTCCTGGGCCTCCTCCACGGCCAGAGTGAGCAACACCGCAAGTTGGAGGAACAGCACCTCATATTCCGCTTGGGGAGTCTGCATCCTCTGGGCTTAAACATTGAATTTTCTCAACTCTGTTAACCCTGGCTGTCTTCTCCCCTTCCCACCTCTCCCTCAGCCCTCGGGCCCTTCTCTCTCTATCTCTCCCCCACCCAAGTTGCACTAGCTTCTCATTTTCACACTACAAACAGCTTACAATGGCCTGTTTCCTTTATCATCGATACTTTTTTGCATATCTTTCATTCATTGTTCTTTATCTCTCCACATCACCGTCTATATCTCTCGTTTCCCTGATCCCTAACCAGTCTGAAGAAGGGTCTCGACCCGAAACGTCGCCTATCTCCTTCGCTCCTTAGATGCTGCTGCACCCGCTGAGTTTCTCCAGCTTTTTGTGTACCTCCGATCAAGGATAGCCTGAGAGTCACCAAAGTAACTTGAATCAGTCTGAAGAAGGGTCACGACATCACTTATCAATGTTCTCTACAGATGCTGCCTGACCCGCTGACTTGCTCCAGCCCTGTGTGTCCGTTTGTGTATAGACCACCATCTGCAATGCCTTGTCATTGTTTCAACTTCATACAATGATATAGGCGATGATGTGGAGAGATAAAGAACAATGAATGAAAGATATGCAAAAATCGAACAATGATAAAGGAAACAGGCCATTGTTAGCTGTTTGTTGGGTGAAATGAGAAGCTGGTGCGACTTGGGTGGGGGAGGAATAGAGAGAGAGAGAGGGAATGCCAGGGTGACCTGAAGTCAGAGAAGTCAATATTCATACCACTGGGCTGTAAGCCAAAGATCCTACAGCGAGCAAGATAGCCCACTCGATGAAAAAGACGTAGTACGGTCATGGGCAGATTCATGGGTAATTTTCGGCCCCATTTCCGTAACCGGCTTCCGTCTCCGCACCAAAGATCCCGTAGCAGAGCAAAGATACTAGTGCAGAGACGGAAGCCGGTTACGGAAACATCCTCGTAAAAATAAAAGTTCTGTGGTAAAAATCTTCCCCTAATTTTCAGAATTATAATTTATTAACACAAACTTTTCCCCCGCAACGTTGATTACACTGCGAGTCGGGTCGGGTCGGGTCGGGTTACTGAAATGGATGAAAAAAAGGCCCACGTTCCGCTCCATTGCGTACTACACGTCAGCCCATTGCATTTAGAAGGAGTGGTCTATCTTGCTCCGCTATAGGATCTTTGCTGCAAGGGAAATATGAGATGCTGCTCTTCCAATTTGTGTTTAGCCTCACTCTGACAATGGAGGAGACCGAGGACTGAAAGACAGCACTGCTGGAGAGAAGGAACGGGTAATGTTTCGGGTCGAGACCCTTCCTCAGACTGGCTTGCAATGTCATCTGCCAAATAGCGGGATGGAATAGGGTATCGTGCATGGTTGATTTTGGGGAGGAAACGTATTTTGCGGTGTCCCACTGCCCAAGAAGATCACATTTCAAGTGCAGGCATATAAAATTCAGGAAGCCATGTTGAATCTTTTCCAGATTGCGATGCATTGCAAACTGGGGAGATTTGACTTTCTCCGATTACAGACACAGACCCGTAGAAAGCCAATTTTTCAAAGAAAGCCATTTCTGAATGTAGGTCAGCTTATTAAGTTAGTGTCAGTCCATTTGCTCTCCAGAAGTGTGATTGTATACGATACAGGGACTTGGGCAGTGTTAGCATAGAGCATCTTTCTCGATTTACCTTTCTGAATGCCAAGAAAAGGTTTCAATCTTTGGATTATGCAGATGACTGTTTAGGGTATCTGGTAAATTGATTTCTTGAAATTTCTCTTGCAAGGGATATAAATTAGACCGGAAAAAATGTATTCAAATTCAGTGTTGAGATATGCAGGGATTTGCAATGGAAAGTGGCTGCAGAAAATCGTGATACGCAAACATAAAAGTGGATTATTAATTCTCTGTTTAGTCAGATGCCTTGAAATATGGAAACATTACACCAGGGAAGTAACATTTCTTGAATCCGTACAATGTACACACCCAACATATATTCTTTACACAAAAATGCCGCACCCGCTGAGTTACTCCAGCATTTTGTGTCTACCTTCCATTTAAACCAGCATCTGCAGTTTTTTCTTACATATATTCTTTACATATATGCACACTATATTCAGATTCTCTCCCCCCCCCTCTCTCTCCCCTCTCTTTCACCCCTCTCTCTCTCTCTTTCCTCCACTCACATTTCTTTTTTTTTTTTTTCCTTTTCCAAAAACTTTATTCAACACAATCATATAATACAACACATCAAAACATAATCAAAAAATCACACTATAACAAACAAATCATTGTAGTGCAACAGTACATTCATTGCTTACACTACTCTCAACCCCACGCGGTGACCAGCGTTGACGGAAGGCCTCCAGAGTCCCCGTGGACACCGCGTGTTCCCTCTCCAGGGACACACGTGCACGAACGTAGGCCTGAAAGAGGGGCAGGCAGCCGACTCTCGCCTGACCGTCGACCGCCCGCTGCCTGGACCCACGAATGGCCATCTTAGCCAGGCCCAGGAGCATACTGACAGGTAAGTCCCCCCCCCCCCCCACACTCGGCTCTCCCCACTCCCTACCTTGTGTCCGAACACCAGGATTGTGGGGCTAAAATGCAGCCAAAACTTGAGGAACAACCCCTTCAGATATTGGTACAGGGGCAGTAACCTCTCACACTCCATATACACATGGAACACAGTCTCCTCCTCTCCGCAGAAAATACATGCGGCGGACGAGCCCGTGAACCGGCTCAAAAGTTTATTACAAACCACCGCTCCATGCAACACTCTCCACCCCAGGTCCCCAATATAAACGGGTACGACTCCCTTATAGAAGGACCCCCACTGGGGACCTCCCCCGCCTTCGGGTAGTCCTCCACTCACTCTCTCCCCACTCGCCTCATCACTCTCCCCCCTTTCTCCCCCCCTCTCTGACTGAACAAGGGTCTCGACCCAAAACGTTCACCCATTCCTTCTCTCCAGAGATGCAGCCTGTCCCGCTGAGTTAATCCACATTTTGCGTCTATCCTCAATTTAAACCAGCATCCGCAGTTTGTTCCTACACACTGTAACAACAGTAGATTACACTGAGACAGTACACAAGAGTTGCAAAGTTTCCAGCATCATCTTGTGTCCGGCAAGTTTCAAATTTGTTACAAGTGTAGAGTCTTAACTTGGCCTTAAATGCCCATTATCCTGATTGTCCTATGACACATTGAAAGGAATAACCAGTTTGAAATGACTAAAGGACAACTTTGCAAACAGACAGACCATCTAGTCAGTCTGAAGAAGGGTCTCGACCCGAAACGTTGCCTATCTCCTTTGCTCCTTAGATGCTGCTGCACCCGCTGAGTTTCTCCAGCTTTTTGTGAGACCATCTAGTCACATGCCCACGTTCCCAGTTTTCTCTAGAAGGATGGCACAGTGCTGCAGTTGTAGAGTTGCTGCCTTACAGCGCCAGAAACCCGGGTGTAATTCTGACTGTAGGAGTTTGTATGTTCTCCCCGTGACCTGCGTGGGTTTTCTCCGGGTGCTCGTGTTTCCGTCTATATATCAATAAGTGGGATACTTGTGTACTGAAGAGGGTTGGCCTCCACAACACTCATTTTGAGTATTTGGGTTCTCTGTTCTTGGAAGCTTTTAGACCATCTTTATGAATTACTTTGAACCATCAAAGTTTGTTGTAAGTCAGAGGTGGTCTTGTCAGCTGCATTGTAAATGTGTAACTCAGTGGAAACATTCATCCGACTCAGAATATCAAAGTAAACAACATAGTTGGAGCTATTGAAATTGTATTGAATAATCACCTGATGTTATCTTTGATCTGAAGAGTCTGAAAACCTGATGTACTTTGAGTTTGGGAGATTGCACTGCGTGGGTCTCTAAGTAAGTGCCTGATTCTCTTGATGAATAAAGACCTTTATATCAGCCGGCCTTAGCCTCGGAGAGATTCAGAACAATGGTCGCAACAGAGTTGGGGGCGGCACGGAAGGCTGTGGAACCAAGTCAATGCATAGTTGTAAGGCAGAGGATGACAGATTTTTAATCAGCAATGGGCCTGTCCCACTTAGGAGATTTTTAAGGCAACTACAGGCGACTGCCAAAAAATTTTCACCCTGTTGAAAATTTTTCGGTGACAGTGGCGACAATTGTGCTGTCATTAGTTGTTGTAGGTTTTCACCAGGTGACGTAGGTTGTCCCTGGTGCTGACTTCGGTGAAATCCATTGTCCTAGTTGAAAATCGTCTAAGTGGGACAGGCCCATTAGGATGTCAGGCAGTTTGTGTCGAAGGCAAGAGCATAGGGTTGAGCTGGAAAGATAGATCAACCATCTAGAAAGTTGGAGTAGACCTGATGGGCTGAATGGCCTAATTCTTCTCCTAGAACTTATGAACTGATGGAAACACTGCAATGGTGTGTATTATCTAGAATCACATTGGCTAGATTTGTCTTTATATATTGAAATTAGGTTAATCTTTTTCTTTTGTGTGGCGTGCACGGCCTAAAGTTGTAGGACAACTTGTTCTATTTGATCTTCCGTTTGTGCACGTCGAGTTGATTGCATTAGTCGAAACAGGGCGGACCACGTGAAGGTTGCAATCTTCCACCCCATGAGGTTAATAATATTAATTTGGTGAAAACGCTTCACAAAAGACTACTTTTCAATTTATTTCAAATATCTTAAAAGCTGCTGTCTGAGGACTAGTTCCAATGGCAACTGTTCAAATGATGGCTTCTCACTGTTTACTCGATGACTGAAATGTATAAAGTAGCGTGAGGACTCTGTACATGCCCATTACACATTAAATAAGGCTCATTACAAAGCCAAGCCTTGTTGAGTATCTGTGTGACAATGCAACGACTGTGCATCGAGCTCCTCTCATTATTCTTTAGTGGCTCTGTGAACTGTCAGCAAGAGGACTGCAATGAAATGTACTGTTCTGCGGTTTGATCTTGTCATGAGGGGGAAATCTGCTTGTCAGGACAGCGTGGAAATCTGACAGCAACTTCTAGCACCAGTAAACGCACAGTTAAACAGACACGTGGAATACACAAGATAGACGCAAAATGCTTCAGTAACTCCGCGAGGGACAGGCATCATCTCTGGAGAGAAGGAATGGGTGACACCTTGGGTCAATAGACAATAGACAGTAGACATTGTCTATTGTCTTTAAGAAGGAACTGCAGATGCTGGAAAGGTAGACAAAAGTGCTGGAGAAACTCAGCAGGTGCAGCAGCATCTAGGGAGCGAAGGAAATAGGCAACATTTCGGCCCGAAACGTCGCCTATTTCCTTTGCTCCATAGATGTTGCTTCACCTGCTGAGTTCCTCCAGCACTTTTGTGTCCATTGTCTATTGTCTATTGAGCCGAGGCACCAATAATCTTCTTCAGACTGAGAGTCAGGGGAAAGGGAAACGAGAGCTATAGACGATGATGTAGGGAAATATAGAACAAATGGATGAAAGCTATGAAAATAAAGTAATGATGATAAAGGAAACAGGTCAGTGTGAGCTGTTTGCCGGGTGTATCGAGGCAGTGCGCGCGCAGCATGCTGAATTATTTGCGGTATTTACAGAGGGTTGATGTCAATACCAGCTTCTCGGTAATCTTAGTGTACAAATTGGGTGGGGTGTTCCTGTTTGACGCTTTGATGCTAAAACAGTCACCTCCAGTCCCCACACACATTGACACTTAGAGGGACTGCATTTAAGGGATATTTGGATGGATGTATGGATAGGATAGGTTTAGAAGGTTATGGGACAAGTGGGATTGGTGAAGATGGGGCGTGTTGGGCGGCATGGGCAAGTTGGGCCGAATGGCCTGTTTCCATGCTGTTTCTCTAAAGGGAGGTATATGTTGAAGACTTAATATATTCTCTTGTTATTAGTCCGAAGAAGGGTTCCTTTTATCCAGAGATGCTGCCTGACTCACTGAATTGTGTTTATCTTAGGAACACATGGTTTGTTTAGTGTATTTCAGTTTAGTTTCGAGATACAGTGTGAAAACGGGCCCTTCGGCCCACAAAGTTCTATCTGCTAGTTCTATCCTGCACACCAGTTACAATTTATAAGAGGCCAATTAACCTACAAACCCTCTAGTATTTGGGATGTGGTGGGAAACCGGAGAAAACCCACGCGGTCACAGGGCGAACATACAAACTCTCTACAGTAATCAGGATCAAACCTGGTTCTCTGGCGCTGTAAGGCAGCAACTCTACCACTGCGCCACAGTGTCCAATGAAAGTTTGACCTTCTCCAGCTTCTGTACTCCGAATTGATTGCAACCATTCAAGACTGCCATCTTGAAGGAGGTAGTCTGCTTCCTCCATCTAGATGTACAGGAATCCGAGTTCTCTTATTCCCTAGTCAACTAAACCTCTGCTGACATTGCAGAATGGAAATCTTTCCAACATTATTGGTGCATGGCCCCAAGAATTGTCTGAAAAATGCAACGGAGAACAGTTATATTGGCAAATCCATTTTTCCTTGAGGCAATCTATCTGCATACCCAGCAATTCAATTGAGTATTAACTGGCCCCAGGCATTTAGCTATCAATAATGAAATCTATGCAGCATCACTGGAGAAAACTCTCTATATCTCTGAATATAATTTTACGACGAAAAATGTTAAATAAATTATCCACAAATACCCCTGAAGCGAATCGACAAAAATCAGCACAGTACATCAATATATGTTTTCTTTGCATTGATATTATTTTGTCACCATTATGGGCCATTGGAACATTCATTACCATGGTCTTTTCATGAACTTACGGAATTAACTATCATGAGATTGTGTCATTTTAGTAACCTCGACTCTCCTGTGAAATTACTTAAGGGATGGCACGGTGGCGCAGTGGTAGAGTTGCCGCCTGGCAGCGCTTACAGCGCCAGAGACCCGGGTCCGATCCCAATTAAGGGCGCTTGTCCGTATGGAGTTCGTACGTTCTCGCCGTGACCCGCGTGGGTTTTCTCCGAGATTTTCGGTTTCCTCCCACACTCCAAAGAAGTGCAGGTTTGTACGTTAATCAGCTTGGTGTAAATGTAAATTGTCCCTAGTGTGCGTAGGGTAGTGATAATGTGCGGGGATCGCAGGTCGACGCCGACTCGGTGGGCCGAAGGGCTTGTTTCCGCACTGTATATCTAAAGTGAACTAAACCTTTACCATGTGAAATGATTTTGCACCAGAAATATGCGGTGAGTCAAGTAGCATCCATGGAGGGAGATGAAGAATTCTTGTTCTCACACCGGCCAACATGCCCCATCTGCACTAGTTCCACCTGCCTGCGTTTGTCTGTCAGAATAAATAATCCCAGTATTTTCTGTTTTAATTTGAGTTCTCCAATATCCGCAACGGGGTCAAGGAAAGAGCGTTCACGTCGTGGCCCGGTTTCCACCAATCGTTCCACCACCACGCACAAGAAGCGACAAGACGTACACCATTGTGCAGATGCCGAGAAGATGTGTTCAGCCCTGGCTGGACAACTTCTAATCTTGTGTGTGGACTCAATAAGAAGAAGAAGAGGAATATCCGCAATAGCCAAGTCTTTCCTCCAGCGTAATGCATTGATTTGAATAGACACCAAACAACGGAAATGTATTTGCTAACACAATGAATGAATCAAGTCTTATCCAATCTAAACTGCATGAAGTGGCTTTGGAGGAAGGCTGAAAATTCATTGGAAACCCGAAACACAGTTCTACAAAGAGGAACACAATCAGACTGAAATATTCATCATCAGATCTGTATTTTCCGATATCTGGCAGTGCTTGTGCATCACTGTAATTTTCAATGAATGCGTGAGGTGCTTGGTATTCATATTTGCAAGGCAAAATAAATGCCAGAGTTCAGACAGGGACTATGCCAATGTTTGGACAGGTACATGGACTGGACAGGTTTGGAGGGATATGGACCAAAAACGCAGGCAGGTGGTACTAGTGCAGATGGGGCATGTTGGCCGGTGTGGGCAAGTCGTGCTGAAGAGCCTGTTTCCACACTGAATCTCTCTATGACGCTATGAACTCGGTGGTGAGGTGCGAGCGTGTGTTCTGAGTTTGGAGCGGATGTGCCATCAGCTGCAAAGCTTAATGTGCATGAATACATCTTGGTAGTGGCTATTGGTGTTCACAAATTCGGTATCAAACCGCACAGAAGGAAGCCATTTAACCCATCCTTCCTCTGCCATGTTACACACGACTGTGCAATTAGTTCCACTCACCCGCTTCTCCCCTGAGCACTGCAAACTCCTCTCTCTCGTTCTGCATCCACCAACCTCCCAGATGTTAACAATTCACTATGCGGGAAAGTAAAAATCGCCTCTTCGATCAACAAAATGCAAGACACTTGTCTCCACTAAACCTACACTTTACCATCCTTGACAAATGTTGTGTCGGAAGGAATTGCAGATTTGCTGGTTTAAACACAAATTGCTGGAGTTACTCAGCGGGACAGGCAGCATCTCTGGAGAGAAGGAATGGGTGACGTTTCAGGTCGAGACCCTTCTTCAGACTGATGTCAGGGGAGAGGGAGATGCATAGATAAGGAAGTGTAAGGTGATAATTGGACAAAGGGAATTGAGATCAAGGAAAATGTAGATCATTGATAGCTGGGAGAAGGGAGAACGTCTTCAAAGTAGACGTAGCTTGAGAAGATTTTGCAGTGGAGCAGACAAAATGTGTAGGAAAGAACTGCAGGTGCTGGTTTAAATTGAAGACAGACACAAACTGCTGGAGTAACTCAGCGGGACAGGCGGCATCTCTGGAGAGAAGGAATGCGTGAAGTATCGGGTCGAAATCACATTATATCAAATGTTAGAAACAAGGAATTGCAGATGCTGGCATTGACAAATAATGCCCGGCTTGTCGCTTAACGGGGCGGCACGGTGGCGCAGCAGTAGAGTTGCTGCCTCACAGCGCCAGAGACCCGGGTTCGATCCCGACAACGGGCGCTGTCTGTACGGAGTTTGAAAACAACTATTTGTTTATTTCACTTTGTATCATTTCGCCAAACATTGCTTTCAATTAGTTCAAAAATATCTGTCTGACCTACGCACGTCCCTTTAATGAGTGTGCTCTCAGTGAGATATCAGTCTCATCCTTATTCTCCAAACATTTCATTCGTGATGATATTAGAATCTTATATCAGCATCTCATTTATTCTCAATTGTTATGTTTTGATGTGGTGTTGACAATCAAATATTTGATCTGTGTGCAAAGAAATAGCGATGATAGAAAGCAGCTTAAGTGATCAATCAAATATTAATACTTGTGCATTGTCAGCTTGGCGAGATCTTAACGTTTGTCACATAATAAATTCTTTCTGCACCAAAGTGTCTGCTGTAGGATAAGCAAAGATCAGATTAATGTCTGCTTGCTTTGTGTTCCTTCAGTTTGTTTTGTGAAGTGTACTTTCTCCGTGAGCCATGTGGGTCGGACATTGTGACTCTTGGACCAGTTTCAGTGAATATCCAATATAAACACTTGGACGGACACAAAATGCCGGAGTAACTCAGCGGGACAGGCAGCGTCTCTGGATGGGAGGAATGGGTGACGTATCAGGTCGAGACCTTCCTCTGACCCTTCCTTGACCTGAAACTTCACCAATTCCTTCTCTCCGGAATTGCTGCCTGTCCCGCTGAGTTACTCTGGCATTTTGTGTTTTATTACGGTGACAGCGCGGCATACTAAAATAAAATTTAATCAGGAGCTTTTCACTGTGCCTCGGTACACGTGGCAACAAACTAAACTGAAGTGAGATGCACACAAAACGCTGGAGTAACTCAGCGGGACAGGCAGCATTTCTGGAGAGAAGGAATGGGTGACGTTTCGGGTCGAGACCCTATCAAGGGTCCAATTCCTTCTCTCCAGAGATGCTGCCTGTCCCGCTGAGGTACTCCAGCATTTTCGATTTAAACCATCATCTGCAGTTCCTTCCTACACATGGAGTGAGATGCGGTCGGCCAACGCAAGTTCTGGGCATACACTGAACCCACTTTTTAAGCTTTTTACTCAAATAAACTTTTCTTATTTGCTTCTGCGTCGGGCCATTTTTCAGTGAATCCAATGGAGGTGTAAGGTGCTGCCCTCCGAATGACAATAATTAGTCTCCTATGATGGATGCTCGCTTCATGCTTGATGGGAACTTGATGGCTATTCTGGGATTAGCTGCACTGAATTCTGAACTGAGTAGATGAATCAAGCCAACTCTATCACAGTAAATGCGTACGGAGAATCTGAAATGACCTGCTGGCTATTCAAGATGTAATAAAAGGCATAAAATACTTTTCTGATCTGGACGCCGAATGAAATGCGACATCTTTAATGGCCAGAGTAGTGATAAGGCAGGTGGAAAGGCCACTTAACCCATGGCACTGAAGCATAACGCACAGGATTGATGCCTCTTCCAACTCCAGAGTGAAGAGCCAAGAGTGTCCCAGATAGAACAATAGACAATAGACAATAGGTGCAGGAGTAGGCTATATGGCCCTTCAAGCCAGCACCGACATTCAATGTGATCATGGCTGATCTTCCAATGTCATTTGCATTCGTACTTGCAGCAGCACAACAGAATATGTACACTGCAAGCAATATGATAAATGAGAGAGAAATAAAGTTCAATGTGTGTATATATATATATATATACACGTACTCACAAATACGCATATATTTTCTGCGAAAGAGTAGAATTCTCTGCCACATTGGAGGCCAATTCAAGCATTCAAGAGAGAGTTAGATATAGCTATTAGGGCTTACGGAATCAAGGGATATGGGGAGGAAGCAGGAGCGGGGTACTGATTTTGGTGGGACAGGCAGCATCTCTGGAGAGAAGGAATGGGTGACATTTCGGGTCGAGACCTTTTTTCAGTTTGATCAGGGGATTGTGCGGGACAGAGATAAAATGTAGTTGGAAACAGTAAGACTGGTGGGAGAACTGGGACTGGGGAAGGGATGGAGAGAGTGAGAAAGCAAGGGCTATTTTAAGTTAGTGAAGTCAATGTTCATACCGCTGGGGTGGAAGCTGCCCAAGCCAAATATGAGGTGCTGTTCCTCCAATTTGCGCTGAGCCTCACTCTGACAATGGAGGAGGCCCAGGACAGAAAGGTCAGATTGGGAAAGGGAGGGGGCGTTAAAGTGCTGAGCAACCGGGAGATCAGGTAGGTTTAGGCGGACTGAGCGCAGGTGTTCAGCAAAACGATCTCCAAGCTTGCGCTTGGTCTCGTCGATGTAGAGGAGTTGACACCTGGAACAGCGGATACAGTAGATGATGATGACAATGCTCTCTAAAAGGATCTCGATACTATGGTCGAGTGGTCACAACAATGGGGCATGCAGTTCAACCCTTCCAAATGTGAAACCATGCGTGTCACCAGAAAGAGGAATCCAGGCGTCACATCTTACAACATACTTGGTGTCACCCTTGAAGAATCCAAACAAACCAAGTATCTTGGCATCAAATTGCAGAATGATATACGTTGGAATGGTCAGACTCTTCATGTAATAGTGAAAGCAACAGGTGTCCTAAACTTCCTGAGGCGCAACTTCCATCATTGTTCAGCTTCTGTCAAGGAGAAGCTGTATTTCACCCTCGTTAGATCTCATCTGGACTACGCAGTTGCAGCTTGGGACCCATACACAGATAAAAACATTTCATCCATCGAACGTGTCCAAAGACAGGCCGCTCGATTTGTTACTAACACCTACGAGAGAGAAGCGAGTGTCACCAAACTTCTGAATTCTCTGGGGTGGAACCCTCTCCAAGACAGACGTGAAGCTCACCGTTTGACCTGTTTTTACAATATGTTAAATGGTCAGCTAGACATAGATCACAAGACCTACACCAACCCCAAACCAATTAGGAGCAGACGAGGGCATTCGATCCAATTTGTGGTCCCAGCCTCAAAGACAGATGTGTACAGCAATTCGTTCTTCCCACGCACTATTAAAGCATGGAATAATCTCCACCAAGCCACGGTTGCCCAGCCAGATGCAACTAAATTTAAAGTGGCACTTTCTTCCCAATAACCCTCTCTGGCTAAACCCCTCCCTTCACCACCTCCAGTTTAAATTCCAGTTGGAATATTTTGGAGGACCAAGTAACCAAGAACCAAGAAGAAGGTTGGAGGAGGTGCAAGTGAACCTCTGCCTCACCTGAAAAGACTGACGGGGTCCGTGGACGGAGTTGAGGGGGGAGGTATAGGGAGAGGTGTCGCATCTCCTGCGGTTGCAGGGGAAAGTACCTGGGGAGCAGGTGGTTTGGGTGGGAAGGGAATTGCTGGTCGGTGCGGACTTGGTGGGCATGTTTCCACGCTGTATCTCTAAACTAAACTAAACTAAACTAACTCTTATCTCTTCACCCACACACTACCTGCCGACACAGACTGCTGCAGAGATCAGCACCAGCCTGCCCGTATCCTTATCTAGTTTGATATTGCCCAAAGTTATTTAAGGGTGGATTTAGTCCGCCACCTTTGGATATACGGTAAGTCTTATTCTTGATTGATCAAAAGCAATGCTAAATCAGCCGCACACAATTTTTTTTGTCCTACTTATCTGTTGTAAACAATTTTCTATATGGCTTATCACTGGTGTGCTGTACTTCAGGCAAGTCTGCAACTTCAGATACAGTAGGTCACGATTTCAACTGGTTCCATTTGCAACGAATAAGTTACAGACAACATATTGCTATTGTCCTGCCACAGTCGGCCATTTGTCGAAACTCAGGACTTGCAGATGCTTCGTTTAGTTTAGAGATGCAGCGCGGAAACTGGCCGTCTCGCCCACCGATTCCACGCCAGCCGGCCATCCCGGCACACCAGCGATCCCCGCACGCTAGCACTATCCCACATACACACTAGGGACAATTTACAATCTACAAAAGCTAACTAACCTACAAAGCTGCATGTCTTTGGAGTGTGGGATGAAACCAGAGAGTCCAGGAGAAAACCCACGTGGTCACTGGGAGACTGTACAAACTCCTTGCAGACAGGACCTGTAGTCAGGATCGAACCGGGGCCTCTGGCGCTGTAAGGCAGCAACTCTACCGCTGCACCACCGTGCCTCGCTAGTTTCTGGTTAATAAAAGAAGACACGATGTGCTGGTATGCCACAGCGGGTCGGGCAGCATCTCTGGAGAACATGGATCGGTAACATTTCATTTCGGGTCTCTGTCTCAGGCTGATCGCAGTGTCTCGGTCTGTATGCTGCATTCAAGCTCTAATGTTGAATAGAGTTTTACCAAAATCTCTCTTCTCTTAATGAGAGAAAATAATGCAGGCACATTTTTAACTACCTTCCTAACCTGTCCCTTCATCAATAAGGATCCATGGGTGTACACACATTCCAGAGACATTTAGTTCCTCCACCGCTCTTCCCAATCCTTGTGTACTCCCTTGTCTTGTACCCCACCGGGGCTGGCATTGGCTAGTTCCTCATGCCAGCAGGATCCATCGCTACTCAGCTTTTTGGATCCACCCTTATATTGCTACGGAAGGAATCGACTATGACTAAGACAACTGGCACAGCAATTGGCAGAGTCGCAGCCCCAGCAGGGCATAAGCTACGAAGCTGCATCTGTGGCTGGGAAAAGATAACATCAGAGAAGGGTCTCAAGATCCACCAGGGCATGAAAAAGTGTTTCGGAGAGCTTGGTGTGGGGGCCTCGCATTGACAATTACTTTCTAAGAGGTCGGCCAAATCAGTCGAGTGAAGCCCAGTGGCAGGTTGACCACCACAGTCCACAGGGTATCAGCACCCCAGGCGAAGCTCAACCAAGTACTGTCCCACCATCGGACACGAGCCCAGAGCCCAACCAGCCACAGTCAGCGGTAGAGGGGAAGATGGAAGGAAAAAAGCCGAATGGAGCAGTCACTGGCTGTGGCTGAAGAGAAAAGATGCTGTCTGGGCTGCCATGTGACCATCTAGAGGCTAACCATAAAGCACACACACCCAGGTCTGATCACCCTGTGGTGAGCCTGCCTCAACTGAGGGTGTCTTGTGATAAAAGGCTGAAACACCCAGTGACGTTGAGGTACACAACTGAAGATGTGTCTGATTGGTAGCAAAATCACCGAGTGGGCATCCCCAAGAATATCAAATGTCAATTGCAGTGAAAAACCTTAGGGATTGTAACATCCAGTCCTACTGATCAATCGGTTTAGTTTAGTTCAGTTTAGTTTAGTGACACAGCGTGGAAACAGGCCCTTCAGCCCACTGAGTCCATGCCAACCAGCGATCGCCCATTAGATGTAACCGTTAAATCTATTTAGCCAATTCACTGGATGTATTCAAAAGAGAGTTAGATAATACTCTTCGGGCTAACGAAAATCAAGGGATATGGCGAGAAGGCAGGAACGAGGTACTGATTATGGATAGTCAGCCATGATCATATTTGAATGGCGGCACTGGCTCGAAGGGTCGAATGGCCTACACCTGCACCGATTTTCTATGCTTGCGTTACTCTTTTCATTATGGTAAGCATTTTTGGAATTTACCAAGAGATAAAAATGAAAAATCAGTTGTAAAATGGAACAAGAAGTTTGTGACAAATATGGATTGAGACAAATATTTACAGAGAAGACAGAGTTAAAGAGAGAAAAGCAAGTCTAAGAAACATGTGTAGCGTCGTGAGGAGACGGAACGAGGAATATCGACAGATATATGATTAACGGCAGAAAAAAATGCTCAAAGTTTGATGTGAAGAAACTGCAGGTGCTGGTTTAAACCGAAGATAGGCACAAAATGCTGGAGTAATTCAGCAGGACAGGCAACATTTTTGGAGAGAAGGAATGGGTGACGTTTTGGGTCAAGACCCTTCTTCAGACTGAGAGTCAGGGGGAAAGGAAAGGAGAGATATAGACGGTGATGTGGAGAGGTACAGAACGAACGAATGAAAGGCATACAAAATAACGATGATCAAGGAAACAGGCTGTTGTTAGCAAAGTTTGATGCAGGAATGAAGTTTTATCTCTCAAACAACATGCATTTTATTTGATAAAGGCTACTTAGGAATAAATATTGAATTGGTTTACAGTGCCATTTTCTTTCGGATAGTATTTTCAGTTTTACTGCAGGAGCCACATCAGGACCGCAGCCAATCTATACAGGGATCTTATTAAGCCTTGATGTGACCATTAGCTGGGGTATTATTTTCGCGCAGAATTTAGTTTACAGTGTTATTATACGTTTACTGATGCGCTATTACCCAGTAATGTGTTTCTGGTGCATTAACGTGAAACATGTAGAATGCTTTGTTTATCTGGGCCTCTGACCTACGAAACACTACAGCACAAAATGCAACTGAAGCAGAAGGTTGGAAAGGAAAATGAATCAACCTGCTGCATTTTGGTTGGCTCCTTTCTGGAGAGATAACAATTGGGTTGTAAGATGAAGACAGGAGGGTATGGAATTGATGGGGGGGGGGCGGGGTGTACCTGGGATGCCAGGTATCACTGTTGAGCCCTCTGGAGATGTTGCGGGGCCTATCAATGAAACGTCGGGATGCAAGCAGGAGCCTCCACGTGGCGCATCCCGGGAACTGTACCACAGTAGCCAATTCTGCAACCACCGGCCGTCAACCGTCACCGACCGACCGACCGGAAAGGCATGATACGGAAGATGGCCGGACACGAGGAAGAAGAATGAAACGTCAAGGGAGGAGGGTGCCCACCTGATGACCCCGATGACGTACCTACCCGACCTTTCACCACTCCAATCCCACTGCAAATAGCAAGAGTGCCAGCTTATTACAGGGATTGAAACATCAAGTCCCATTAGCTCAACTCGACTGCAGTTTTGTGGCCCTAAATTGGATGCATTATGATGAAACTGATGTTTTGCTTTCTTACTTAGTGGCAGACGAAATCTGTGCCGACAATTTTTTTTTTTTTTGCCAGTTTGGAGAAGATGTGAATAGTAATTCGTAAAGCCTGGGCAGGTTCGCTCGGTGTACTGTGATAACAGAATTTTTTAAGACAGTATGTTCAAGGGCGCAACTGAAGAAATGCAAAAAAAACATGCATAGGAAGGAACTGCAGATGCTGGTTTACACAGAAGAAAGACACAAAGTGCTGGAGTAACTCAGCGGGTCAGGCAGCATCTCTGGAGGGAAGGAATATGAAAGAATGACTCCTCAGATCTCCTTTATAATTCTCTCCTCTTGCGCTAAACCTCTAATTCCTGGCTCCCTTGCTCAAGCTAATGAGAAGAGTCAAAAACGTCACCCTTTCCAGAGCTGCTGCCTGTCCCACCGACTTAAATGTTAAATATGCTTACTGTGTGTGGATGCTACACTTAGGTCAATGCAATGTTTGGCCAGACAGCACAGTTACAAAATGTAGGATTTTTATGTGCCCTGGTTCAGAATGTACCTAAGGATAAGGGGGAAGTCTTTTAGGACCGAGATGAGGAAAACATTTTTCACACAGAGAGTGGTGAGTCTCTGGAATTCTCTGCCACAGAAGGTAGTTGAGGCCAGTTCGTTGGTTATATTTAAGAGGGAGTTCGATGTGGCCCTTGTGGCTAAAGGTATCAGGGGGTATGGAGAGAAGGCAGGTACAGGATACTGAGTTGAATGATCAGCCATGATCATATTGAATGGCGGTGCAGGCTTGAAGGGCCGAATGGCCTACTCCTGCACCTATTTTCTTTGCTTCTACGTTTCTATGTATCCGTTTTTAAAGTCGGCATCCTCTTTTAAGATGATGTGAGAAAGCTGTGTCCCTCTAAAGGTCAGCAGAGATATTAAAAGTGCCGCATATACATTGAGGCTAATGAAAGCTGAAAACTCATGAGTAACTCAGCGGTTCAGGCAGCATCCTTGGAGACAAAGGAAGAGGTGACATTTTGGCTTGAGACCCTTCTTCCGTCCGATAGTAGGGTGGAGGAACTGGCTTTTCCTTACATCCAGTTCCCTCCCATCTACAGTGTAGGAAGGAACTGCAGATGCTGGTTTACACCGAAGGTAGACACAAGATACTGAAGTAACTCAACGGGTCAGGCAGCATCTCTGGAGAAAAGGAATCGCTGACATTTCGGGTCACAGCCCTGCTTCAGATTTCTCCAACCCCTCTACGTTCAGTCTGGAGAAGTGTCTCGACTCAAGACATCACCGTTCTTTATTTGCCAGATATACTGCCTGACCCATTGAGTTACTCCAGCACTTTGTGTCTATCAAAACCATGAGCATTTAATCCCATGTGGGACCAGGAAGATGCTTTGACGTTCCTCAACACATGGCTGTTTGTATTTATTTTGGCTTTTGAATATTTATAGAATTTAAGGAATATATTGAAGTACAGCTTTGAATTAATTGTGAGACTTGTAAATTTAGTTTGCAATGGACCTGACTGTGGTTCAGGGATAAAAAAGTGATGTTGTAATCTTAGATTTATTGAGTTCTGGCATGCAGTTAAATAAATCTTCCAAACCATGTGATCAACGTGCGTTCCACTGTAACGAGGAGCATTTCCATGCAGTAAAATATCAGAGAATTAAAATATCAGAGAATTAGGAGCTTGTTTTTCGAACATAGAACATTGAGTATAGAAGTCAATAGACAATAGGTGCAGGAGTAGGCCATTCGGCCCTTCGAGCCAGCATCGCCATTCAATGTGATCATGGCTCATCATCCCCAATCAGTACCCCGTTCCTGCCTTCTTCCCATATCCCCTGACTCCGCTATCTTTAAGAGTCCTATCTAGCTCTCTCTTGAAAGCATCTAGAGAACCTACCTCCACCGCCCTCTGAGGCAGAGAATTCCACAGACTCACCACTCTCTGTGAGAAAAAGTGTTTCCTCTTCTCCGGTCATGTTCCAATTGTATAAGATGTTGGTGAGGCCACATTTAGAGTATTATGTTCAGTTCTGGGCACCGTGTTATAGGGAAGATGTTGTCAAGCTGGAAAGGGTACAGAGAAAATTTACAAGTATGTTGCCAGGACTAGAGTGTCTGAGCTATAGGCAGAGGTTGAGTAGCCTGGAACTAAATTACATTTTGGTTTTCGTTTAATTTAGGGATACAGCACGGAAACAGGCCCTTTGGCCCACCGAGTCTGGGTCGACCAGCGATCCCCACACATTAACACTATTCTACGCACTCTCGGGATATTTTACATTTATACCAATCCGATTAACCTACAAACCTGTACGTCTTTGGAGTGTGGGATCTCGGAGAAAACGCACGCACGTCACATGCAGGACGTAGAAATTCCGAACAGGCAGCACCCATAGTTGGGATCGAACCCGGGTCTCTGGCGCTGTAAGGCAGAAATTCTACCGCTGCACCACCGTGCCACCTCATTTGCATTGGATCTGACTGCAGTTCAGAGATAAAAAAGTGATGTTGGAATCTTAGATTTATTGAGTTCTGGCAAGCTTTTGAATAAATCTTGCAAACCATATGGTGATGCACGGGTGTTCCACTCATTGGGCTGTTAGGAGTAGCATTTCCAAGCAATAAAATTTCAGAGAATTAACAGCTTGTTTTTGGAACATAGAACATTAAGTATAGAAGTTGGGAGGTCATGTTGCAGTTGTGTAAGACATTGGTGAGACCCCATTCAGAGTATTGTGTTCAGTTCTGGACACCGTGTTATAGGAAATATGTTGTCAAGCTGGAAAGGGTACTGAGGATGTTGCCAGGACTAGAGGGTCTGAGCTGTAGGGAGATGTTGAGTAGGCTGGGACTCTATTCCTTGGAGCGCAGGAGGATGAGGGGTGATCTCATACAGGTGTATAAGATCATAAGAGGAATAGATCGGGTAGATGCACAGTCTGTTGCACAGAGTTGGTGGATTGAGGACCAGAGGACATAGGTTTAAGGTGAAGGGGAAAAGATTTAATAGGAATTAAGGATTTAATAGGATTGTTTTTCACACAAAGGGCGGTGGGTGTATGGAACAAGCTGCCAGAGGAGGTAGTTGAGGCTGGGATTATCCCAACATTTAAGAAGCAGTTAGACAAACACATGGATAGGACATGTTTGGAGGGATATGGACCAAATGCAGCCAGGTGGGGCTAAAGTAGTTGGGACATCGCACCTTGCTGTTACCCATTCCTTCGCTCCATAGATGCTGCCTCACCTGCTGAGTTTCTCCAGCATTTTTGTCTACCATCGATTCTTCCAGCAGGTACAGTTCTTTTTGAAACACAAAATGCTGGAGTAACTCAGCGGCACAGACAGCAACTCTTAATAGATGGAATGGGTGGCGTTTCGGGTCGAGACCCTTCGAGAAGGGTCGAAACAACACCCATTCCTTCTATCCAGAGATGTTGCCTGAAGAAGGGTTTTGGCCCGAAACGTTGCCTATTTCCTTCGCTCCATAGATGCTGCCTCACCCGCTGAGTTTCTCCAGCATTTTTGTCTACCTTCGATTTTCCAGCATCTGCAGTTCCTTCTTAAACATGTTGCCTGTCCCGCTGAGTTACTCCAGTATTTTGTATCTCACTATGAGTTAAGCACTTTGGTCAATGCTAAGTTTGGCTGGACAGCACAGTTATAAAATGCAGGATTTGTATATGCTCTGGTCCAAAGTCGGTATCCTCTTTTAAGATCACGTGAGGAAGTTGTGCCTCTCCAAAGTACAGCAGGGATATTAAAAGAGCCGCATAGACATTGAGGCTAATGAAAATGAACAGAGGTGATTATGATGAAACAGATAGAAAGGTGATGGAGGATCAGAGCTAAAATAAAAGTAATTATCTGCCACCTCCTGTGCCCGCAGTTGCCAACTTAAATCTATAGTGATCAGCGGAGAAGTAAGATAGACAGTTGACACATCTTGTACAAATGCAGAAACAAATCTACAAACAAAATCCATACAGTTTCAAAAAATTAGCAGGTCCAGTTGGCAAGATGAGAATTATTTCAATGATAGGAGTGAAATCATGTATGGATTAACATATCATTATGTGCCCTGAAGTGTATTTTTTTGTTCTTGAACATCCTATTTTTATTAAAACGTGTTAATTTCTTGCTTGGCGTGAACAATCAGAGTTCTTCTTTCGTGTGGCGGGCACGGCCTAAAGTTGCTGGACAACTTGTTCTATTTGATCTTCCGTTTGTGCACGTCGAGTTGATTGCATTAGTCGAAACAGGGCGGCCCACGTGAAGGTTGCAATCTTCCACCCCACAACTAGACTTGATTTAAGATTTGAACACTTTTTCTCACAGAGAGTTGTGAGTCTGTGGAATTCTCTGCCTCAGAGGGCGGTGGAGGCAGGTTCTCTGGATCCTTTCAAGAGAGAGCTAGATAGGGCTCTTAAAGATAGTGGAGTCAGGGGATATGGGGAGAAGGCAGGAACGGGGTACTGATTGGGGATGGTCAGCCATGATCACATTGAATGGCGGTGCTGGCTCGAAGGGACGAATGGCCTACTCCTGCACCTATTGTCTATTGTCCATTGATAATACAACGGGATGAATGAAGGTGTGGCAGATGCATGGTTCAAGAGATGCATAGTTAGGGGCGGCACGCTGGCGCAGCGGTAGAGTTGCTGCCTCACAGCGCCAGAGACCTGGGTTTGATCCTGGTCACGGAGTTTGTACGTTCTTCCCGTGGCCTTCATGGGTTTTCTCCGGGAGCTCTGGTTTCCTTCCACACTCCAAAGATGCACAGGTTTGTAGGTTGATTCAGTAACAATTGTAAATTGTCCCTCGAGTGTAGGATAGTGTTTGTGTACGGGGTGATTGCTAGTCGACGCAAACTTGGTGGGCTGAAGGGCCTGTTTCTGCGCTGTAGCTCTGAAGTCTAAAGAGAAGCCTAGCACGGTGTTTGGAAGGAAGCAAGCCTGCTTGCTCAATATTGGAAAGGTCAAGAGCTTCAAATCCCTGGGCGTGCATATCGCTGAAGATCTCTCCTGGTCCGAGAACACTGATGCAATTATAAAGAAAGCTCATCAGCGCCTCTACTTCCTGAGAAGATTACGGAGAGTTGGTCTGTCAAGGAGGACTCTCTCTAACTTCTACAGGTGCACAGTAGAGAGCTTGCTGACCGGTTGCATCGTGGCTTGGTTCGGCAACTTGAGCGCCCTGGAGAGGAAAAGACTACAAAAAGTAGTAGACACTGCCCAGTCCATCATCGGCTCTGACCTCCCTACCATCGAGGGGATCTATTGCAGTCGCTGCCTCAACAAGGCTGGCAGCATCATCAAGGACCCACACCACCCTGGCCACGCACTCATCTCCCTGCTACCTTCAGGTAGAAGGTACAGGAGCCTGAAGACTGCAACGACCAGGTTCAGGAATAGCTACTTCCCCACAGTCATCAGGCTATTAAACCTGGCTCGAACAAAACTCTGAACATTAATAGCCCATTATCTGTTTAATTTCACTTTATCTGTTTTATTTATTCATGTGCGTATATATTTATATAATGGTACATGGACACACTGATCTGATCTGTATTCATGCCTACTATGTTCTGTTGTGCTGAAGCAAAGCAAGAATTTCATTGTCCAATCTGGGACACATGACAACAAACTCTCTTGAATCTCTTGAATTGAATCTTGAATCTTGAATCTCTTATCCACAAACTCTTCTTATTGCTACCCTCTCCACTGGAGACATCTGCCCACCTCACCTCTCATGTTTAGTCCCATCCTTCACGTTCCTTTCCACCAAATAACATTGTCATCTTTCACATCTCACTCTCAATGTCCAAGGCTGCCCCTCTTCTTTACTTCTTCACCCTCATGCTGAGCCATAGACTTCAGACTTTCATAGAAACATAGACAATAGGTGCAGGAGTAGGCCATTCGGTTCTTCAAGCCAGCACCGCCATTCAATATGACCATTGCTGATTATCCAAATTCAGTGCCCCCTTCCTGCTTTCTCCCCATACCCCTTGATTCCGTTAGCCCCAAGAGCTAATTCTAACTCTCTATGGAAAACATCCAGTGAATTGGCCATTGCTGCCTTCGGTGGCAGAGAGTTCCACAGATTCACAACTCCCTGGGTGAAAAAGTCTTTCCTCATCTCAGTCCTAAATGGCCTACCCCTTATTTGAAACACAGCACAGGAACAGGCCCTTCGGCCCACCAAGTCCCGGTGGACCAGCGTTCACCCCGTATGCTAATACTATCCTGCACACACTAGGGACAATTTACAATTGTTACCGAGTCCAATTAACCTGCAAACCTGTACGTCTTTGGAGCGTGGGAGGGAAACCGTAGCAGCCGGAGGAAACCCACGCAGGTCCCAGGGGAGAAAGTGAGACAGACAGCACCCATAGTCAGGATCGAACGCGGGTCTCGGGCGCCGTCTGAAGATATTAATTTCCCCGTCCTCATCATTTGTAGCCTCATGTCAGAAATAGTTACTACTGTGCCATTTCCATTCAAATCTGCACCGTCGGTCCTTCAATTTATTGCTTATAATTCTTGCATGAATTATATTATTTAGCAAACGCCGTTTCATCTCTGTATCTGCTCAAACATTTATTTCTTCCAATTGACTTAATTTGTCTTTTAGTTTTCCCTTTATCTTTGGAGCTTCAGGCATGATTTCTCTCTGCTTCCTCTTTCCCTTCTCATTTGTCAGTTGTATTGAGCTATTACTTTTATTACCATTTCCACCCGAGTCCTCACTCTTTATTAATTTAAGAACATAGAAGATCGTACAGCCCTCCAGGAACGAGGCTCTGCGTCCCACGATGTCCATGCCAAACACGAGGTCCAGCTAAATTATTCTCCTCTGTCAGCATCTGATCCATGTGGCTCCATTCCCTGCATATCCCTACTCGCCCCCCTGCAGCAACTTTACATCAGAAGGTCCAACTCCAGAGCCAACAAGATAATGGGAGACCCCTTTCACCCCAGCAACAGACCGTTCCAGCTGCTGCGGTCAGGCAAACACCTCCGTTGCCATGCTGTGAAAACGGAGAGGATGAGAAGGATGGAGTTTCTTTCCAGAGGCCATTAGGACTGTAAACTCCTATCTCACCAGGGACTAACTTTACTGGACCAATTTACTGTTGTTTGGAGTCTTTTTTTTAATTATGTTTTTTTTCCTCCAACAAGTGTGTAATGTGTGAATATGCGATTCTGTTCCATTCTGTTTTGTAGTTTTTTTGCACAATCGGCAAGCGTTGCCACTTTTCATTTCGCCTTACATCTCGTACGTGTAAGTGACGAATAAACTTGACTTGACTTGAATTGATATCCACATGCTTATCTAAAAGCCTCTTAAATGCCACTGTGTTGTATCTGCTTCCACCACCAGGTCATGGTGGCACAGCGGTAGAGTTGCTGCCTTCCAGCGAATGCAGTGCCGGAGACCCAGGTTCGATCCCGACTACGGGTGTCGTGCATACGGAGTTTGTACGTTCTCCCGGTGACCTGCGAGATCTTCGGTTTCCTCCCACACTCCAAAGGCGTACAGGTCTGTAGGTTAATTGGCTTGGTAAATGTAAAAAATGTCCGTAGTGGGTGTTAATGTGCCGGGATCGCTGGTCGGCGCGGACCCGGTTGGCCGAAGGGCCTGTTTCTGCGCTGTATCTCTAAACGTATCAACCACTGTATAAAAAAGACTTGCCCCGCACATCGCCATCCAACATTACTCCTCTCAACTTAAAGCCTTTAGTCTTTATCCAACCTGGGAAAATGGTTCTGATGGTCTACACTATCTACAGTATGCTGCTCATAATATTTATATACTTCTATTGTTCAAAAGTACATAAGTAATCAGAATTAGGCCATTTGGCCAATCATGTCCAGTAGAGTTGCTGCCGTACAGCATCAGAGACCCCAGGTTCGATCCTGACTACGGTGCTGTCTGTACGGAGTTTGTACGTTCTCCCCATGACCTGCGTGGGTTTTCCAGGGGAGCTCTGGTTTACTCCCGCACTCCAAAACGCACAGGTTTGCAGGTTAATTACTTTATGACTTATTCAATCAAGACTGGTCTATCTCTCCCTCCTAACCCCATTCTCCTGTCTTCTCCGCATAACCCCTGACACCCGTATTAATCAAGGATCTGTCTTTTCCTAAATTCCCACTAAATTCCAAACTTCCTACTCCATCCTCACAGAATTCAGTAAAGCTTAAGACACAGAATTCTGGAGTAACTCGGTGGGTCAGGCAGCATCTCTGAAGAAAAGGAATAGATGACGTTTCTGGTCGAGGCCTTTCTTCAGACCCAGACTCACGGATCTTATTCAGGGTCTAAAGAAGGGTATCGACCCGAAACGTCACCTATTCCTTCTCTCCAGAGATGTTGCCTAACCCGCTGAGTTACTCCTGCACTTTGAGTCTATATTTCACTTAAACAAGCATCTGACGTTCCCTCCTACACATGTTGTCAAGCTGGAAAGGGCGCAGAGAAAATTTACGAGGATGTTGCTGGGATTCGAGGGTCTGAGCTAAAGGGAGAGGTTGAGCAGGCTGGGACTCTATTCCTAGTAACGCAGGAGGGTGAGGGGTTATCTTACAGAGGTACATAAAGTCATGAGACATATAGATTGGGTAGATGTGCAGAGTCTTTTGCCCAGAGTTTGGAAATCGAGGACCAGAGAACATTGGTTTAAGGTGAAGGGGAAAAGATTTAATAGGAACCTGAGGGGTAAATTTTTCACACAAAGGGTGGTGGGTGCATGGAACAAGCTGCCAGAGGAGGTGGTTGAGGCAGGGACTATTCTTAGGTTTAAGGAACAGTTAGACAGGTACATGGATAGGACAAGTTTGGAGGGATCTGGGCCAAATGCAGGCAGGTGGGACTAGTGTAGCTGGGACATGTTGGCCAGCGTGAGCAAGTTGGGCCGAGGGCCCTGTTTCCACAGTGTAAGACTCTATGACACTATGACATTCAGTACATCTTGTGGAGCGAGTTGCATTCTGTGCTGCAGCACTGATAGACTGTAGACTTCATCCTGATTGAATGTGAAAAGGCCGTTTATGTTGGTGAATGTTTATGTACAAATTCATAATATCAAGCCATCCTTTGTCAATATATGCCTTAGCTCTGCCAATCCCAGCTTCTTGCAGCTACATTATGGAGACATGATTGGTTTTCTGTTGGCGATACCCTGTGATCATTCTGCCAATTACGGTTATTAAAGAGACAGATATTGAAATTGGGAGAGAAATAACTCCTGAAGAAAACTTGAGCAGCGCTGCCAATACTGCGAAAGAAAACTGCGACCAATGTTATATCCGAGTATCATTAATTCTTCTTCTTGCTTTAGGGACGGCGCTGTAGAGTCGCTGCCTTACAGCGCCAGAGACATTGCTGGATCGATCCTGACTGCGAGTGCTGCCCGTACGGAGTTTGTACGTTCTCCCCGTGACCTGCGTGGGTTTTCCCTGGGAACGCCGGTATACTGCCACACTCCAAACAGGTTTGTCGGTTAATTGGCTTGGTGAAATTGCAAATTGTCCCGAATGTGCGTAGGATAGTGTTATGGCCCTGTCCCACTTAGGGCCATTTTTTTGGGCGACTACAGGCGACTACCGCAAAATTTTCAACACGATGACAAATTTTCGGTGACAGTAGCGACAATTTTTGCTGTCGTAGGTTGTCGCCAGGTGTCGTAGGTGAATTCCATTAAAACTAGTCCCTGGCAATCGCCTAAAGAGTCGCCTAAGCGGGACAGGCCCATTAGTGTGCGGGAATCGTTGGTCGGCACGGACTCAGTGGGCTGAAGGGCCTGTTTCCGCGCTGAATCTCTGAACTGAAAAAGACCTAGTACCCAGACATGGCTCAGAATCAGCAAACGTTTCCATTATTGTTTTCTGGATCAAAGCTGATATCTCGTGATGCCATAAATACCTCATAAACCATACACTATATCTTTCAAATATGATGGCGTGAGATTGCCTGAACACAATAGAGTGGACAGCTGAGTCACCATTTGTACTTTAATGGTGCTGCAAATGAATAGCAAGGCAGCGTCAGAAAGCAACAGACAATTGCTGTGCCGTTAGGTCTTGAAGTGACTCACTCACAGAGTTAACCTTTTCATTGCTGGTGCTGTTTGTCGCATTGAAGATTGTTTTTCTGTGTGGCCTGCCTTTTTGTTACATTTCTGCAGTAGATGACCTTGTGTGGATGTGCAGAGGGTGTTTCCAATCATGGGAGAGTCTAGGACTGGAGGTCAAAGCCTCAGAATCAAAAGACGTTCTTTTGGGAAGGAGAAGAAGAGAAATTTCTTCAGTCAGAGGGTGGTGAATCTGTGGAATTCTTTGCCATAGAAGGCTGCGGAGGCCAAGTCAGTGGATATTTTTAAGGCAGGGAAAGATAGAGTCTGAACCTTCTGAACATTCTGAATTTTGTAGTCGGCAGTCTGCATATCACCAACTTGGACAATTTTACAGTCTTATCAAGCCAATTAATCTACAAACCTGTACGTCTTTGGAGTGCGGGAGGAAACCGAAGATCTTGGAGAAAACCCACGCAAGTCACGGGGAGAACGTACAAACTCCGTACAGACAGCACCCGTACTCGGGATCGAACCTGGGTCTCTGGCGCTGCATTTTGCTGTAAGGCAGTAACTCTGCCGCTGCGCCACCGTGACTGCCGTGACTAATTCTTGATTAGTACGGGTGTCAGAGGTTATGGGGAGAAAGCTGGAGAATGGGGTTAGGAGAGAGAGACAGATCAGCCATGATTGAGTGGCAGAGTAGACTTGATGGGCCGAATGGCCTAATCCTATGCCCATCACATGACCTGTGACTTTTTGTCCTTGGGTGATTGCAAAGTGCTTTAACGTCTATCCACCCTCACCAACATAATTGTTTAGTTCAGAGACACAGTGTGAAAAAAGGCCCCTCCGCCCACGTAGTCCACATCTGCGTCGACCAACATCACCCGTACACTGGTTCTATCCTAGACACTGTGGAGCAATTTACAGAAGCCAATTAACCTACAAACCTGTACGTCTTTGGAATGCAAGAGGAAACCGGAGCACCCCGGAGAAAACCCACACGTTCATAGGGAGAAGAGTAAATTGGGATTAGTTTACAATGGCGTTTGAGAGTTTAGTTCAGAGACACAGTGCAGGAACAGGCCCTTCAACCTGCCGAGTCCGCGCCGACCAGCGATCCCCGCACACTAACACTACCCTACACACGCTAGGGACCATTTATATTTATACCACGCCAATTAGCCTACAAATGTGTACAACTTCAGCGTGTGGGAGGAGACCAGAGATCCAGGAGAAAACCCACGTGGTCACGGGGAGAACGTACAAACCCCGTACAGACAAGCAACCGTAGTCAGTATCGAACCTGAGTCTCCGGCACTGTGAGGCAGCAACTCTACCACTATCCCATTGTGCCGCCCAAATTACGTTCAGATCCAATCAAAACCGAAGGGAATTATTTTTTCCATTTATTCCCATAAACGCAGACTAAGTTTGGAATGATGTAATGCTGAATGGATGAAGATTTGGAAAAAGCATTCTTGAGAGGTGGCAGGATCAGCTTGGGTGATTTTCAGTATGAATTATCTGTATTCACTGAAGTCATGCATTCACTGATCCACAGTCCCAGATTAGTCTGCATTGGGACCATGTTTTAGTATCTTGATGTGACAGCAGATTATGTTCACCTGTTATTTAAGTTTCTGAGAACCGTGTTTAACCAGGAGAAGAAATCCAGGCTAAAATACCTTTTCAAGTACGCTGAGTCATACGATAGAACTTTGTTTATCCCAGGAGACAAATTGATCGGCCAACAGTCATAAAACGCAACAAGATACATGAAACATTAAATTAAAGTGATGAGTGGAAAGTTCAGGATTGGGGATGTGCAAAGATTGGGGTGGGGTTGGGTGGGGGGGGAGTCAGCCTCAGTCTACCCCACAACAGAAGGAGAAGGAGTTGTACAGTTTGATAGCCACAGGGAAGAAGGATCTCCTGTGACGTTCTGTGCTGCATCTTGGTGGAACCAGTCTGTTGCTGAAGGTGCTCCTCAGGTTGACCAGTGTGTCACGGAGGGGGTGAGCTGTATTGTCCAGGACGCTCTGCAGTTTGAGGAGCATCCTCCCCTCCAAGACCAACCTCCCATGGATCCAACTCCAACTTCGTCCCTAGGACTTTCCTTCATGATGACGAATGCTGGCGAGATGTACATTAACATTGTGTATTTTTTGGCATGCTGCTTGGTTTGAGTGCCATTGGAATTGCTTTGTATTTGTCATGGAGTGTTGTTTTAGATGCAGATTAAAGGATTATATTGCCTTCCTCTGGCACTTTGGATAATGCAAATTTTCGGTGAAGCTTACAAAAAGATATTTGTACCATTGTTCGTTGATGGAGGAGATGTATGGATTTTTGCCGCTTCCAAGTTCCCCATTTTCATTCTTCGATGCTTCTTTCAGAAACATTTGACCAGATATATGGATAGGGCAGGTTTAGAGGGATATGAGCCAAACGCAGGCAGGTGGGACTCGTGTAGACGGGGCATGTGGTCAATGTGGGCAGGTTGAGCTGAAGGGCCAGTTTCCATGCTGTATAACTCTATGACTCAATGGTACATCGTAATGTTCAACAGCAGTTGGCATCTCCCCAGACATTTCAGAGAGTCTGGATGAGAAATGACAATTGTCCATGGGAATCTGTAATGTGACAAAATGGATGAAGTCTCCTCAATAATGGATCTCCGAAAGTGCTAACTACCATTCCCCAGCCATTTCTCAAGCCATTAGAAGGCCTTTACTGTTTTCAAATATTCACCACAATTCCTTTTAAAAGCCATTACAGTCTCTGCTTTCACCATTGAAACTTTGTCCAACCTTTATGTGAATGACTCTGAACAAATGATGTGCAGTCTCGTGGAAAGATTGAGTGCCAAACGTCAAGTTGCTGCCTGTCCCGCTGAGTTACTCCAGTATGTTGTGTCTATCTTCGATTTAAACCAGCATCTGCAGTTCTTTCCTACACAGGTTAGTTGATCTGTTCTGTTCTATGTTAACTGTGAGCTCAAACATCTTCGGGATGTGGGAGTAAACGAGAGGACCTTTACAATAGACAATAGACAATAGACAATAGGTGCAGGAGTAGGCCATTCGGCCCTTCGAGCCAGCTCCGCCATTCAATGTGATCATGGCTGATCATCCCCAATCAGTACCCCGTTCCTGCCTTCTCCCCATATAACCATGTAACCATATAACAATTACAGCACGGAAACAGGCCTTCTCGGCCCTTCCAGTCCGTGCCGACCATTTATTTTCCCCTAGTCTCATCTACCTGCACTCAGACCATACCCCTCCATTCCCTTCCCGTCCATATGCCTATCCACTTTACTTTTAAATGTTAAAATCGATCCTGCCTCCACCACTTCTGCAGGAAGATCATTCCACACAGCCACCACTCTCTGAGTAAAGAAGTTCCCCCTCATGTTACCCCTAAACTTCTGTCCCTTAATTCTCATGTCATGCCCTCTTGTTTGAATCTTTCCTACCCTCAATGGGAAAAGCTTATCCACGTCAACTCTGTCTATCCCTTTCATCATTTTAAAGACCTCAATCAAGACCCCCCTTAACCTTCTGCGTTCCAAAGAATAAAGACCTAACTTGTTCAACTTTTCTCTGTAACTTAGTTGCTGGAACCCAGGCAACATTCTACTAAATTTGTCCCTACTCCTACTCCTATATCCCCTGACTCCGCTATTTTTAAGAGCCCTATCTAGCTCTCTCTTGAAAGCATCCAGAGAACCTGCCTCCACTGCCCTCTGAGGCTGAGAATTCCACAGACTCACCACTCTCTGTGAGAAAAAGTATTTCATTGTCTCCGTTCTAAATGGCTTACTCCTTATTCTTAAACTGTGGCCCCTGGTCCTGGACTCCCCCAACATCGGGAACATGTTTCCCGCCTCTAGGGTGTACAAACCCCAGACACTTACAGGGGGAATGTGCAGATACCACACAGACATAGTCCAAGATTGGGATTGACCCTGGTTGCTGGAACTGTCAAGCCAACTGACCTCCTGCTCTACCACTGTTCCACCACGCCCAAACATACAACTAGAGATGAATGGCAATAGACAATAGATAATAGGTGCAGGAGTAGGCCATTCGGCCCTTTGAGCTAGCACCGCCATTCAATGTGATCATGGCTGATCATCCACAATATGGATCAGTTTATCATCCTACTGTTTGTCTGAGATGTTAAACTAGATTCGGCGGCACAGTGGCGCAGCGGTAGAGTTGCTGCCTCACAACGCCAGAGGCCCGGGTTCGATCCTGACCATGGGTGCTGTCTGTACGGAGTTTGTACGTTCTCCCCGTGACCTGCGTGGGTTTTCTCCGGGTGCTCCAGTTTCCTCCCACACTCCAAAGACGTACAGGTTTGCAGGTTAATTGGTATAATTGTAATTTGTCCCTCGTGTGTTAGTCTACGGGAATCGTTGGCCGGTGCAGACTGAATGGGCCGAAGGGCCTGTTTCCGCGCTGTATCTCTAAACTAAAGTCCTATTTTATAGCTCGGTTGGATTTATAATCCCATAGGTCTAATTTGAAGAAGAGCAGAGTTCTCCATCATGTTCTGGCCTACATTTATCTTCAATCAGAATTAATAAAAGAAGATATTATTTGTCATTGTCAAATTGCTATGTGTGACAGATAGCTGTGCACAGATTTTGCCCCAGCTTTTTTTCATTATGTCAAGAACTTCCTTGTAACTATGTAATTGGCTGTGAAGTTGCCGAGATGTTCTGAGCAATCAATGGTCCTTTAAACATAATTGTATTTCTTTCCTTTTTCAGCTGGAAATATTTTCCCACCGATTCGCTGATGAAACATCATGAAATTGTTTAAGGTTGTGACAAGTCTTGCAATGGTAAGTTACTTTTCTGAAGATTTCTACGAGGAAATCTAATTTTCGCAACACTCCTGAGTGAATCTAAAACTGCAGGTCTAGCGCCTGGGACCCGGGTCCAACCCTGATCTTGGGTGCTGCCTGTGCGGAGTTTGCACCTTCTCCCTTGCCGTGGGTTTCCTCCGGGTGCTCCGGTTTTCTCCCACATCCCAAAGATGTGAGGGTTTGTAGATTGACGAACCTCTACAAAATTGTCCCTTGTGTGCAGGGGGTGGATGAGAAAGTGGGATAACATAGAAGAAGTCTGAATTGGTCATCAATGATTGGCACGGACTCAATGGGCCGAAGGGCTTGCTTTCATGCTGGATCTCTAAACTAAATGTTGTATCTCTAAATGGAAGTGAAGCATCGTTCAAGGAAGATACTCACGGAGAATGAAGTTTTACTTATTTCTTGTCTACTCTGTTTGGGTCCAATAATCTGATAACACTTTGTAAAACGCAATTACTTTATTCAGAGGGTGGTGGATCTGTGGAATTCATTGCCACAGACGGCTGTGGAGACCAAGTCAGTGGTTAATTTAAATGCGGAGATTGACAGATTCTTGATTAGTACCAGGGGTGTCAGGGGTTCTGGGGAGAAGGCAGGAGTTGAATTCTGGAATGTCAATTATGACCAACTATCCCAAACAAAATCGTTATTTTCTACGTGTTTAAGTTGAATTTACCCTCAGATGTACCGAGGTACAGTGAAAAGCTGCAGGGAGGAACTGCAGATGCTGGTTTACACCGAAGATAGACACAAAATGCTGGGGTAACTCAGCAGGAAAGGCAGCATGTCTGGATAGCAGGAATGGGCGACGTTGTTGGTTCGAGACCCTTCTTCAGTCTAAGATCTCTCCTTTTCACACCTTACCCTTCCATATCTTTCATTTTCCTCTCCCTTGACTCTCATTCTGAGGAAGGGTCTCGACCTGAAAAGTGGCTGTTTCCTTCTCTCCGGAGATAATGCCTGCCCCGCTGAGTTGCTCCAGCGTTTTGTGTCTATCTTCGGTGAAAAACTTTTGTTGCCTGCTAACCAGTGAGCAGAAAGACAATGCTGTATCTCTCTATGGTGCCCCTGTAGAAAGTGGCAAGGATGGGATGGGGGAGGTGAGCTCTTCTCATCCGGCGCAGAAAGTGCAACCGCTGCTGCGCTCCCTTAACTGTTGATGAGAAGGAACTGTTGATGAAGGAAGAAGGGTCTCGACCCGAAACGTCGCCTATCTCCTTCGCTCCTTAGATGCTGCTGCACCCGCTGAGTTTCTCCAGCTTTTTGGTGTAACCCCCGATTCTCCAGCATCTGCAGTTCCTTCTTTAACACTTTGTCTACTTCACTGCAATATCTCCTCAAGGTATGCCTACTTTGAAGAAGTTCTCCTCCTCCCTACGGGAAGAAGGGTCTCGACCCGAAACGTCGCCTATCTCCTTCGCTCCTTAGATGCTGCTGCACCCGCTGAGTTTCTCCAGCTTTTTGTGTAACCCTCGATTCTCCAGCATCTGCAGTTCCTTCTTTAGCAGAAAGACAATATATGTTTACAATCGAGCCATCCGCAGTGCATATACATTATAAAGGGAATTACGTTTAACGCAAGATAAAGCCATTAAAGTCCGATCAAAGATAGGCCGAGAGTCGCCAATGAGATAGACACTAGCTCAGGACTGCTCTCTAGTTGTTAGTAGGATGGTTCAGTTGCCTGATTCTATGATGATCACTATTTCACTTTGTTCCTTCATTTTATAAATGAGGAAATGAGGAGAAAGTCTCAGGAATCGCAGAAGGAGAAGATTTCTTCTTTTGTTCTATATCTCTATGTATCACCATCTGTATCTCTCGTTTCCCTCTCTCCATGACTCACAATCTGTAGAAGGGTCTTGACCCAAAGCGTCACCTGTTCCTTTTCTCCAGAGATGCTGTCTGACCCGTTGGGTTGCTCCAGCTTTATTGTGCCTATCTTGTTGGAGAGAGGAGGAGAACTTCTTCAAAGTTGGTAAACGTTGCGGTGGAGCGGACAACAGGTGCAGGAAGGAACTGCAGAAGCTGGTTTACACCAAGGATGGACACAAAAAGCTGGTCGACAAAAAATGCTAGAGAAACTCAGCGGGTGAGGCAGCATCATCGCACCATAGATGCTGCCTCACCCACTGAGTTCCTCCAGCATTTTTATCTGTCTTCGATTTTTCCTGCATCTGCAGTTCTTTCTTAAACGCAAAAAGCTGGAGTAGCTCAGAGGGAAAAGCAGCACTCTGGAGAGAAGGAAAGGGTGACGTTTCTGTGTTAATGAATGGGGTGAAGAGTAGAAAAAGCCACTGTATTTATTCCAGCCCTTTTCATCCTCCAGTTTCCATTAACAGTAGAGTCTTGCTCTTCCAGCAATATCTTCTTAACCCCCATTCTCATATTATTTGTCATTCCCAACTCATGAATGCAGTCTCGTGATCATCTCCTCTTGATAACCAACTGCTCAAAGGTAGATAAGAGCGAACTGCAAAAAGCGGTCCATCGCAGGTGCAGACATCCCCACCATCGAAGGGATTTACCCGAGTCGCTGCCTCAAAAAGGCAGCCAACATCACCAGAGACCCACACCATCCTGGCCACATGCTCATCTCATCCCTGCCATCGGGAAAAAGGTACAGGAGCCTGGAAACTGTAACGTCCAGGTTCAGGAACAGCTTCTTCCCTGCAGCCATCAGGCTATTAACCACTACAACCTCAAATAAGCTATGAACTACACACAGTAAACTTGGGGCCATTGGTTTTGTCTGATGCACTATTATTGTTTATTTGTCTTTTTGGGTACATGTCTGTGTGTGTATATATGTCTATATATATGTAAGTATGTATACATACACACACTGAACTTTTTTTCTCTCTTGTTTATTATATTGTTTGCACTGTACTATGTTTACATATTGTGTTGTGCTGCTGCAAGTAAAGGGCCTGTCCCACCAGCATGCAACTCTATGCGATTAGCGCGACCTAACGTGGTCGCTTGAGCCGTCCGGCGTCGCGGGGCCGGTCCCACTTCGATCGCCGGAGCCATGCGGAATTGTGCGGAGTTCGTCCCGACATCGCGCGGGGCTCCGAAAAACTGACTATGTTCAAAAATTCCGCGCGGCAACGGCTTGTCGGCTCGCAGTCGTTCGACGCATTACACACCGCCTCGACATCGTGCCTCCGTGACCCTCTCTGTAGGTGCCTCCGTGACCCTCTCTGTGTGTGGCTCCGTGGCCCTCTGTGTGTGTGCCTCTGTGCCCCTCTCTGTGTGCCCCTCTCTGTCCTGGCCAACTTACCTTTTAGACTTCGTTCCAAGTTCGCCTCACTTTGCGCCGCGTTGCGCCACTCACCCGACCTCCACGCGGTCCTCGCTGCCGATTTGGTTGCGCTTGCCGCATGCAGGCGCATGCTGGTGGGACGGGCCCTGTACGGGGATCACCCGACCTCCACGCGGCCCCCGCTGCCGGTTTGGTCGCGCTCACCGCATGGAATCGCATGCTGGTGCGACAGGCCCTTAAGACTGTCATTGTTCTATCTGGGACACATGACAATAAAACACTCTGGACTCTCTTAACATGGACCAATTGGTTCATCTGTTTCACTTCTCCTGAGGCAAAATATGTTCCAACTGTTCTAGTCTGCCATTCAGTCTGCCAAGGATCTCCTTGGTGCTAACCATTTTAATTACTCTTCCCATTCCCCCACTGACCTTTCTGTCCTGGACGTCCTCCATTGCAAGAGGGAGGTCCACACACAAACCAAAAGGGTAGCACCTCGTGCTCCTCCAGAATCTCACAAAACTAATGGCCTGCTGAGTTACTCCAGCGTTTTGTGTCTATCTTCTTCAGTATAAGCCAGCACCTGCAGTGTCCTCCTACCCCTTTCACCTTTATGGCTTGCTCTGGCTTCAGTTTCACTCCTCTTTATTCCCCACACACTCAGGACTGCAAGACGCAAAGCTTTTATCGATTTGTGCTCAGAGATGATGGGGTCACCTGCTAATAGTGTTCGGAACAGTGCCGTGCGGCTGTACAAATAGGAACACTTTGTACTGCAGCAAAAAAATTAATGATAGCCGGGCCATTTAGGACTTCGATGAGGAAACAAAATTTCACTCAGAGAGTTTTGTATCTGTGGGATTCTCTACCACAGAAGGCAGTGGAGGCCAATTCATTGGATGTTTTCAAGAGAGAGTTAGATTTAGCTCTTGTGGCTAACGGAATCAAGGGATATGAGGAAAAGGCAGGAACGGGGTACGGATTTTTGATGATCAGCCATGATCATATTGAATGGCGATGCTGGCTCGAAGGGCCGAATGGCTTGCTCCCGCACCTTTTATCCTATTTTTTATTTCTATGGAAGCCCCAAAACAGCCTGTTGTAAGAATTGCCATCTCCTGAGAATAGCTGTGAAAATTATTCACTTTGTGTCCAGTTAGGCTTTGCAAAGTCCGCCTTCTCCTTCCTTTATCTAAGAAAATGTAATCATCTTTTCACAGTCTGTTTACCAGCAAAGGCCAAGAAAGTGTTTCTGTGAATGCTGGAGGAGGATGCAGGGTTATTTCTTTACTTGTTTTCTGCCATTCTATCTACAGTAGCGAAAATATGAATCATACAGAGAACATCTGCTCTCTCTGGTTGCTCTTCCACTGCCTCTAGGTGCGTCACCATTTTCTCCTGCAAACGCGCGTCACGGTGGCGCAGCGGTAGAGTTGCTGCCTCACAGCACCACGGACCCATTTCGATCCTGACTGCAGGTGCTGTCTGCACGGAGTTTGTACGTTCTCTCTGTGACCGGGTGGGTTTTCTCCGGGAGCTCCGGTTTCCACCCACGATCCAATGACGTGCAGGTTTGCAGGTTAATTTGCTTCTGCAAGTTTCCCTCCGGTGTGTAGGCATTGAAACTGGGATAATATAGAACTAGTGCACGGGTAATCATTGGTCAGCATGGCCTCGCGGATCGGGAAGGTCTGTTTCCACGCTGTGCCTGAGAACTCAACTCAACGAGGGAAACAAGATTTAAACACCAGAGACATTGGCCTTGCAATGAATTGTGCAGTCGATGAATTTCCTGCTACTAATTGAAAAATAAAATGGATTGTAGATGCTACAAGGCTCAAAGAAGGTAGAAGTGCCAGCTAAAGCATGGTTAGAATGAAAGAGTAATAGAGCGATACAGTCTGGAAACAGGCTCTTTGGCCCAACTTGCCCACACCGACCAACATGCCCCACTTATACTAGTCCCATCTGCCTGTGTTTGGCCCATATCCTTCAGAACCTATCATACCCTATCCATGTGCCTGTTTTTTTAAACATGGTAATAGTGCCTGTCACAACTACCTCCTCTGGCATCTCGTCCCCTGCACCCACCACCCTTTGTGTAAAGAAAGTTGCTCCTCAGGTTCCTATTAAATCTTTCCCCGCTCACTCTGGTTCTAGATTCCCCTTGTCCGTGTAAAAGACTGGGCATGTCTCTGTGGTTTGTGTATTCCCCGCGCGGTCTTATACACCTCCATAAGGTTATTATACACCTTTATCAGATCATAATGCACCTCTATAAGATCAAAGTCAACCTTCAGACAACAGTTCACTGTTTCTGTTGAAAGAAGATTAATTCATATTTCAGAACCTGGCTCTGACTACCTTTGGATAAATAAATTAAAGGCAACCAATAAAATAAAATCCAGGTTGGAATTGAAGGAAAACAATATAATTTACAGAGATGAACGGAACACATAGGAAAAGTGAAAAAAATCTAAATATTAATTGTTCGGCCGCATTATGCAAAATAAATATCAATTAACCGAAAGAATGAATGAAATATTTTTTAAAAACATTTTTCACAAGCGGTTGCTCACTATCAGAAATGTGCAGTATGTCTCCGAATAATATAACTAACATTATTTTCCCTGCAAGTAAAATGTCATCAGAGATAGTGTAGTTCAGCTCATCTCTAGTTACTGGCAACAGAGTAATCTCAGCTGACGTTAAGACTCGAAAAAAGATGTACTATTTGCATCCAGCTTGAGATTGGCACAAAATAATATCATTGCTCAAAATTTGGGGCTGTTTTTTTCTCTGTCATTACCATCTGTTTGGTTGGTTAAGAGTAGTTCCTGTATTCTCAAAGGTTCAAAGGTTCAAAGGTCAGTTTATTGTCATGCGTACCAATTAACATACAGTGAAATTCTATTTACCATGCGGCCATACTAAAAAAAAGCACCAAGCCACGCAACTACATAAAAGTTGACATAAACATCCGCCACAGCTGATTCCCCACATTCTTCACTGCGATGGAAGGCAATAAAGTCCAATCTTCCCCCTCTTTACTCTCCCGCGATCGGGGCAGTCGAACCATCCGCAGCCGGTGGTCGAAGATCCCGCGTCGGGGCGGTCGAATCCCCTTCGGCATGGAGCTCCCGAAGTCGGTCTTTAACCAGGGACCGCGAGCGCCACGATGTTGACGTCCGCAACGCCACGATGTTAAAGTCCCGAAATCGGTCTCCAGCAAAGGCCGCCAACTCCACAATGTTAGGGGCCGCAGTGTGGACGGAGATACGATACGGAAAAAAATTGCATCTCCGTCGAGGTAAGAGATTAGAAAAGGTTTCCCCCAACTCCCCCCCAATCCCACCCAACCCCCACATAAACCAAGCTAAAGAACACTAAAACATACATTTAACACGAAATTAAAAAAACAACAAAGAAGGAAGGGACAGACAGACTGTTGGCGAGGCAGCCATTCTGCGGGAGAGTTTGTGGACTACATTCTCATATTTACCGCATTGTAGAAAAAGGCCATCCAGCCCGCTGAGTCTATACCTGCTCTTAGAATCATAGATTCACAAACCACGGAATCAGGCCCTTCGGCCCAGCTTGCCCACGCCAACCAACATGTCCCATCTACACAAGTCCCACCTATCTAACGAATGGCATGGTGGCACCGCAGTAGAGTTGCTGCCTCACAGCGCCAGAGACCCGGGTTCAAACCTAACTACGGGTGCTGTCTGTACGGAGTTTGTACGTTCTCCCCGTGACCTGCGTGGGTTTACTTCCGAGATCTCCGGTTTCCTTCCACACTCCAAAGACGTACAGGTTTGCAGGTTAATTGGCTTGGTATAAATATAAAAATTGTCCCTAGTGTGCGGGGATCGCTGGTGGGCACGGACTCTAAACTAAACTAAACTAAACTAACTCTCATCTCTTCATTCACCACATTACCTGCAGACACAGACTGCTGCAGAGCTCAGCAACTGCCTGCCTGCATCCCTTATCTAGTTTGATGTTGCCCAAGGTTATTTAACTGTGGATATATTCTGCCACCTTTGGATATAAGTCCTATTCTAGATTGATCAAAAGCAATACTAAACATTGGTACAAATACTGGTATAAATGTAAATTGTCCCTAGTGTGTGTAGGATATTGTTATTGTGTGGGGACCGCTGTTTGGCATGGGCTCAATGGGCCGAAGGGCCTGTTTTCCGCGCTGTACCTATAACATATAACTGAACTAAACTAAATAACAGCCCGAGTTATGTGAAATCTCAGGTGTGGGATTTGAATCGACAACTTGCTGAGTCAGAGGTAAAGTTTCTACCTCTGAGACAAGGTTGACACTGAGCCAGCCAGATGTGTCAGCTATGACAGATGTGTAAGGTTGGTGTAAGGCCTCCACATTTGACACCACCGCATCTGAACATTTCCCCTCGTGTCCTCTTGAGATTATTGTGGGAACTTAATTCTGATGTAGGAGTGAACTTTTCGCTGAGTGGAACCTTCACAACTTTTAGAAAACAAGAACTGCAGAGGCTGGTTACTACACAAAAGGAGACAAAGCACTGGAGTATCTCAGCAGGTCAGACAGCAACTCTGGAGAACATGGATGGGTGGCGTTTCGGGTCGGGACCCTGTTTCAAACTGATTGAAGGGGCTTCGGTCTGAAGAAGGGTTTCGTTAAAGTGGCAAAGCATTGTACAAAATCCTGAATGTTTAAGAAGGAACTGCAGATGCTGGAAAATCAAAGGTAGACAAAAATGCTGGAGAAACTCAGCGGGTGAGGCAGCATCTATGGAGCGAAGGAAATAGGCGACGTTTAGGACATTCGTCTGAAAAAGGGTGTTGGCCCGAAAAACGTTGCCTATTTCCTCCGCCTCATAGATGCTGCCTCACCTGCTGAGTTTTCCAGCATTTTTGTCTACCTGCTGCCCAACTTGTTGGGTTACTCCAGCACTTTATGTCCTTTTATTCATATCTTTCTGTTGGAAGACAATAGACAATAGACAATGATACAGTATCGGCAAATCGATATCTAACCCGCTGTTCCAAACATGAAATTGGGGATACCAAAACAGGACAAAGTCTTGAAGATTTAATTTTGATTTAGGCAGGAATTTTATACGAACATCAAAAATATTTATCACCAAGCAAAACCCAAAGTGCTGGAAGAACTCAAGGGGTCAGGCAAAATCAGTGGGAGAGAATGAATCGGTGCCAATTTGGGCTGGGAAACCTCATTCAGACTAATGAATAAAGATGGGCATTTGGATGTCTACTTTGTGGTCCTGCCACAGAGGGCAGCACTGGTGGTGCAGTGGTAGAGGTACTGCCTCACTGCACACGATCCTGACTACGGGTGCTGTCTGTACTGAGCTTGTAAATTCTCCCCGTGGCCTGCGTGGGTTTTCTCCGAGATCTTCGGTTTCCTCCCACACTCCAAAGACGTGCAGGTTTGCAGGTTAATTGGCTTGGTATAAATATAAAAATTGTCATCGGTAAAATTGTAAATTGTTCCCAGTGTGTGTAGGGTAGTGTTAAGGGCCTGTCCCACTAGCGCGCGATTAGACGCGACAAGCGCGACCTACCGTGGTCGCTTTAGTCGCCCGGCCTCGCGTGACCCTGTCCCACTGCGATCGCCGGAGTCTCGTCGAGTTGTGTGTAGCTGGTGTCGACATCGCGCGTAGTGTCCAAAAACCGACACTGCTTAAAAAATTACGCGCGGCAAAATCCTGTCGCGCAGAACGTGATTAACGTGATGACGTTTTGACGTTGTGCGTCTTCAGCGTGGCGTTGCGTGATGACGTCACTGCCCGACTTCGTGCAACGTGCATGCTCATGCGCATCGTCACGTGATGAAAAATAACGTCCTTCCTTCGGACGTCGCGCGTGTAATCGCGCGCTAGTGGGACAGGCCCTTCACTCGCACCGGGATCGCCTGACCCCCACGCGACCCCCGCGTCCGAATTTGTCGCGCTTGTCGCGTCTAATCGCGCGCTAGTGGGACAGGCCCTTTAGTGTGTGGGGATCGCTGGTGGGCGCGGACTCGATGGGCTTGTTTCCAGGTTATGTCTCCAAACTAAACTAAACTAAACTAAACTAAACTTGTAAGACTTGAATTGTGACTTTTGACCCATTATGCTCAATTTTTCAACATCTTTCTATCGCAATTTATTCTCTGCAGAACATCGGTCGATTTAGCCAGCGTAAAACAGCTTGAAGCTGATTTGCTTCTGTGGTTCCTTGAGTGCTTTGCAGAAAAGCAATTTGTTATGTACCGCAACAAACTCTAGTCAACTGCTGAACTTGTGGCTCTCGCCCGGAACCTTTCACAGCAGCACTGCTGGACAAACAGGCAGTTCCTTGAATAGACATAAAAAGCTGCAGTAACTCAGCGGGTCAGGCAGCATCTCTAGAGAGAAGGAAAATTCAAGATTCAAGATTCAAGAGGCATTTACTGTCACATGTACCAATTGGTACAGTGACATTTGGGGTCACCATACAGCCATACAAATAAAGAAAGAGCACAGAACACGACAGTCTTTAACATAAACATCCCCACGCAGTGGAATCAAAGTTTCCCACTGTGAGGGAAGGCACCAAAGTTCCGTCATCCTCCTCTTTGATGTTCTTTGACGTTCACCTGAGGTCGGGGCCTCCTGAGCCCCCCGCAGTCGCCGCTACGGTGGCCCGATGTTCATGTCCACTCGCCGGGATGATGGAACTCAGACGTCAGAACGGAAGAACACCCTTCCGTTCCAACGTCGGAAGAAGGGATCCTAGGGCTCCGCGATGTTGAAGTCAGCGCCGCCCGCGGGTGGGAGCTCCGCAAACCAACGCTCTGGACTGGCGATCCCAGGTAAGGCATCGCCCGCTCCGCGGTGAATCCAGTGCTGCGCTGCCGCTGAACCTCTGGTCCGGCAGGAGAGGCCGCGCCGATCCAGTAGGTAGGCCGCGAGGGGGTTAGGGCAAGTACGCCACTCGGAGAATAGTCGCATCCTCGCCAGGAAGTGACCCGGAAACGGTTTCCCCCTTACCCTCCCCACCTCCCCCACACAAAAATACTAAAGAAACCTCCAAAAACATACTTTTTAAACAGACAAAAAATAAAAAGATGGAAAAACAGACAGACTGTAGGCAGAGGCTGCCATCATGCGGCGCCCCTAGTGGCCAGAATGGTGACATATCGGGTCATGACCCTTCTTCAGATCTCAATGGTTCTGGATTAATAGGTGTGTCACCATGAACCCATTTACTCTCGTCCCATTGTGACCTTGTATAGACGAGAGATATAGCTATCCTGTTTCCCTTTCCCGTGAAAGGGTCTCGACCCAAAACGTCACCTTTGCCTTTTCTCCATTGATGCTGCCTGTCCTGCTGAGTTACTCCAGCTTTTTATGTCTATCTTTGAAGCATTTTCATGTTTCGGAACGAGTCTTCCCAATTTGAGGCACTCAATTTAATATAATTTATCTGTAAACTTTGCACAAGAGGTGATGTAAATTATTGTAATGCCGGCGAACAGCATAATACCTCACACCTCTGTGACCCAGGTTCAGTCCTGACCTGAGGTGCTGATTTTGTGGAGTTTGTACGTTCATGTGGAATCAGGTTCTCACTGTGATTACATGGGGTTCCTCAGGGTAGTCTGGTTTCACTCTGGCGTGTACAAAGGTCGTAAGGAATAGGAGTAGAATTAGGCCATTCGGCCCATCAAGTCTACTCCGCCATTCAATCATGGCTGATCTATCTCTCCCTCCTAACCCCATTCTCCAGCCTTCTCCCCACAACCTCTGACACCCGTACTAATCAAGAATCTATCTATCTCTGCCTTAAATATATCCACGGACTTGGCCTCCACAGCCTTCTGTGGCAACAAATTCCACAAATTCACCACCCTCTGACTAAATAAATTTATCCTCATCTCTTTCCTAAAAGAACGTCCTTTAATTCTGAGGCTGTGAGCTCTAGTCCTAGGCTCTCCCACTGGTGGAAACATCTTCTCTACATCCACTCTATCCAGGCCTTTCACTATTCTGTATGTTTCAATGAAGTCCCCCTCAGTCTTCTAAACTCCAGCGAGTGCAGGCCCAGTGCCGACAAACGTTCATCATGGGTTAACCCACTCATTCCCGGGATCATTCTTGTAAACCTCCTCTGGACCCTCTCCAGGGCCAGCACATCCTTCCTCAGATATGGGGCCCAAAACTGCTCACAATATTCCAAATGTGGCCTGACCAGCGCCTTGTAGAGCTTCAGCGTTGCATCCCTGTTGTTGTATACAAGTGTGAGTATTGTTTAACTCATCTTCCATTGTAAACTGGCCCTGGTGTACAGTTGCATGATGCAATCTGAGGGAAGTTTGGTTTCGTTTAAAGATACAGTGCAGAAATAGGCCCTTCAGCCCACCAAGTCTGCGCTGACCAGCGATCCCGCACACTAACACTATCCGACACACATTAGGGACAATTTACAATCTTTGCGGAAGCCAGATTATCCTTCAAACCTGTACATCTTTGGGAAGTGGAAGGAAACCCGGAGCACCTGGAGGAAACCCACACAGTCACAGCGAGAATGTGCAAACTCCACACAGACAGCACTAGTGGTCAGGATCGAATCCAGTTCTCTGTCACTGGAAGACGGCAGCTCTACCAGCTGTGTCACGTCTGGGTGCTTTTGGGGAATTTAATACATTGGATTTAGATGTATAATTGAATGTCCAGGCTAATGCACTCTACTCAATGATAAATTATTTTTTATTTCTCTTGTGAACTATTTTGACAGGTGTGTAACATGAGGAGATGACACCAAGGAATGGCTCGATTCAAGTGAATCGACATTAAACTGAATATAGCCCAAGGCATTCAACTTGAATTTGTTAATCTGTGTCATTGCACCAGGCTGTAGTTCATCAGGTTTACTATTAAATTAATCCTTGCATGACAGCTGACATCCTTAGGTATTGGTGTGCCTATGTTAGAGATGCAGCGCGGAAACAGGCCCTTTGGCCCATCGGGTCCATGCTGACCATCGATCACCCGTACACTAGTTCTATGTTATCCACTTTCGCATCCTACACACTAGGGCAGGGACGGGGAACCTGCGGCCTACTAGGCCATTAAGTGCGGCCTTTTGAATGAATCCAAATTTTGTAGAACAAATCCTTTTATTTTTATTAATATGTTTTTGTTCGTCTAATTATTTTAATCTTAAAATGAATGTATTTAAAATACCAAAGAGTAAAAGAAGATTCAACGAAATTAGCTTTTTTTAGCATTCAAATTGGCATTTCAACCTCACCTAGTTGGCTCCTAAAGAACTACAGATGAAATGGATTGAGCTCCCAGAAGATGACATTTTGAAGTCCTTATTTGACGCGAAGAAAGATCCGATTGAAATATGGAAAAATGCACTAGAATACCCACGTCTTTAGCAACATGCTTTTCAACCACTTATTGCTGCAAATCTACGTTCTCCTACCTAACCCAAATCAAGACGCTCTTATAGGTCACAAATGACGGATACCAATCTAGAAGATCAGCTGAAACTGCGACCAAATATTCAAACGCTTTCCCACAAAAAGTAGTTACAACAAAGTCATTAGAAGGTTAGTTAACTAAGAATTAACAACTTGTTTTCGTTTTCTTGAAGTTAGTAGAAACATAGAATACATAGAAAATAGTTGCAGAAGTAGGCCATTCGGCCCTTGGAGCCTGCACTGCCATTCAATATGATCATGGCTGATCATCCAACTCAATATCCTGTACCTGCCTTCTCTCCATACTCCCTGATCCCTTTAGCCACAAGGGCCACATCTAACTCCCTCTTAAATATAGCCAATTAACTGGCCTCAACTATCCTCTGTGGCAGATAATTCCAGAGACTCACCGCTCTCTGTGTGAAAAATGATTTCCTCATCTCGGTCCTAAAGGAATACACCCTTATCCTTAGACTGTGACCCCTTGTTCTGGACTTCCCCAACATCGGGAACAATCTTCCTGCATCTAGCCTATCCAACCCCTGAAGAATTTTGTAAGTTTCTATAAGATCCCCCCTCAGTTTTCTAAATTCTAGCGAGTACAAGCCAAGTCTATCCAGTCTTTCCTCATATGAAAGTCCTGACATCCCAGGAATCAGTCTGGTGAACCTTCTCTGTACCCCCTCTATGTCTTTTCTCAGATTTGGAGACCAAAACTGTACGCAATACTCTAGGTGTGGTCTCACCAAAACCCTGTACAACTGCAGTAGAACCTCCCTGCTCCTATACTCAAATCCTTTCGCTATGAATGCTAACATACCATTTGCTTTCTTCGCTGCCTGCTGCACCTGCATGCCTACTTTCAATGATTGGCGTACCATGACACACAGGTCTCGTTGCATCTCCCCTTTTCGTAATTTGCCACCATTCAGATAATAGTCTACCCTCCTGTTTTTGCCACCAAAGTGGATAACCTCACATTTATCCACATTATACTACATCTGCCATGCATTTGCCCACTCACCCAGCCTATCCAAGTCACCTTGCAGCCTCCTAGCATCCTCCTCACACCTAACACTACCCCCCAGCTTAGTGTCATCCGCAAACTTGGAGATGTTGCATTCAATTCCCTCGTCCAAATCATTAATATATATTGTAAATAGCTGGGGTCCCAGCACTGAGCCTTGCGGTACCCCACTACTCACTGCCTGCCATTCTGAAAAGGACCCGTTTACTCCTACCCTTTGCTTCCTGTCTGCCAGCCAATTCTCTATCCACATCAATACTGAACCCCCAAATACCGTGTGCTTTAAGTTTGTATACTAATCTCTTATGTGGGACCTTGATGAAAGCCTTCAGAAAGTCTAGATATAACACATCCACTGGTTCTCCCTTATCAACTCTGCTAGTTACATCCTCGAAAAATTCTATAAGATTCGTCAGACAAGATTTACCTTTCGTAAATCCATGCTGACTCTGTCCAATGATTTCACCACTTTCCAAATGTGCTGCTATCCCATCTTTAATAACAAGCAGTTTCACCACTACTGATGTTAGACTAACTGGTCTGAAATTCCCCGTTTTCTCTCTCCCTCCTTTTTTAAAAAGTGGGGTTACATTAGCTACCCTCCAATCCTCAGGAACTACTCCAGAATCTAAGGAGTTTTGAAAAATTATCACTAATGTATCCACTATTTCTGTGGCTACTTCCTTGAGTACTCTGGGATGCAGACTATCTGGCCTTTAATCCATTCTTAATCCAAAGTACATAGATTTTTATAAAATAATGTACATTTTGAAGTATATCAAATTTAATTTTTGTGGATGCGGTTTTATTAGATTACAGCTAACTTAATGTTAATCCAACATGAAAAGGTTCCTCACCCCTGCACTAGGGGTAATTTGCAGAAGTCAATTAACCCGCCTAAAGTAGGGTTCTGACCCAAAACATCGCCTATTCCTTTTTTCCAGAGATGCTGCCTGACCTGCTGACGTACTCCAGCATTTTGTGTCTATTTTCAATTAACCTACAAATCTGCATGCCTTTGGAATGTGGGATGAATCCGGAGCACCCGTGCTGTCACAGAGAGAACGTAAAAACTCCGTACAGACAGCACCCGTAGTCGGGATCGAACCGGGGTCCCTGGCACTGCAAGTGCTGTAAGGCAGCAACTCTACCACTGCGCCACCGTGCTGCCCTTTCTCCAATATTGCATTCATTCTAGTCCCCAAAAATTCCATTGCACCCAGGCAGCGTGCACAAAGTGTACCCTCGTCCTCCCTCCCACCTTCCAACTATCTCGAAACTAAACTAAACTAAAGTAAGAAGACAGACACAAAATGCTGGAGTAACTCAGCGGGACAGGCAGGGTCTCTGGAGAGAGAGAATGGGTGGCGTTTCGGGTCGAGACCCTTCTTCAAACTGGTTAGAGATAACGGAAACGAGAGATATAGACGATGATGTAGAGAGATAAAGAACAATGAATGTAAGATATGCATAAAAAGTGACGATGATGAAGAAAATAGGCCGTTGCTAAATGTTTGTTGGGTGAAAACGAGAAGCTGGTGCGACTTGGGTGGGGGAGGGATGGAGAGAGAGGGAATGCCGGGGCTACCTGAAGTTAGAGAAATCAATAAACGGCCCAAGCGAAATATGGGATGCTGTTCCTCCAATTTGCGTTTAACCTTACTCTGATAATGGAGGAGACCTAGGACAGATAGGTCAGCGTGGGAATGGGAAGGAGAATTAAAGTGTTCAGCAACCGGGAGATCAGGTTGGTTCAGGCGGACTGAGCGAAGGTGTTCAGCGAAACGATCGCCCAGTCCACCTTTCATCTCACGGATTTAATTTACTTTAATCTAAAGTAAATTGTATTCTTTTACGAATAACTTCAAAGGACAGAATTGTCTTCAAATCCTGTTTCCTTACTTGAGCAATATTGGCTGCAATACTGACCAACCTGAATTGTATGGACCATTAGAATGAAATGCAAGATTAAACTTGTGAACCAAAAGGTATCAGTCTGCTCGCTCATCTGTAAAGAATTGGAACAAATCAGCTGTCGGTGTGATACCGCAGTCAGTGTTATATACAGGCCTCTCATTCTCACATTACTAGGTCTTTAATCTCCACTCGACTCTCAACATCTGCAGCTATAAATTTGGTGCAAGATTCACAGGGAACCACAAAGAAATGATCAAAAGCTCAAGACATTTTAATTGTTTCTCTGAAGATCTATGAGTCCTGAACCAAAGGCTGCCTCTAGTTATTGAAAAAAAAAATTAAGCCATTTCTACGATGATATATCTTTGTTTTGTGCTTCCTGCAGAAGGAGGAGCATTTAGTTTAGTTGTAGTTTAGTTGTAGTTGAGTTGAGTTGAGTTTAGAGATGCAGTGTGGAAACAGACCCTTCAGCCTTCAACAATAAGCATCCACAGTCAGGATCGAACCTGGGTCTCTGGTGCTGTGGGACAGCAGCTCTGCCGGCTGCGTCACCATGTCACCCAAATACAACTTTGTTTTATACCCAAATTAAATTATTTATTCCACCCAGCAGTTCATAAACCATACAAATACAGTAACCATACAAATACTTTGTGTAGGAAGGAACTGTAGATAGAAAGAAAATGCTGGAGTAACTTAGCGGGACAGTGCAGCATCTCTGGAGAGAAGGAATGGGCCGAGATGCTTCTTCGGACTGAGAGTCAGGACAGAGGGGCACTGGAGATATGGAAGGGTGCAGAGAGAATGTAAGGTGTGAAGACGACAGATCAAAGCAGACGATGATCAGGGAAGCGTAGAATGTTTCATTGTTAGTTGAGGGGAAGGTGACAACGAGGCGGACAAACAGTAAAATTAATCAGGAGGGCAGTGAAACTGGTCAGTGAACTAAGGTGGGGGAGGGACAGAGAGAGAGAGGGAAAGCAAGAAATTAGAGTAATCAATATACATACCGCTGGATTATAAACTGCCCAAGCGAAACATGAGGTGCTGTAAACTGCCTAAGAGAAATGAGGTGTTGTATACCAATTCTTTATAGAACAAATATCTCAGGGACTGAAAAAGAGATTTCTTCTCCAAGGCAGGTAACTGATTCCTACCGATCCAATAGTCGCAGTATAAACTGATATACATAGGGAGCCGGTGTCAGCATGGTACAACCCTTGCAGGGATACAAACACAATACTGAATTAAGCACAGAAAGATGTTAGAGATTATTATCCATGTTATGCTTAAGAAGGAACTGCAGATGCTGGAAAAATCGAAGGTAGACAGAAATGCTGGAGAAACTGAGCAGGTGCGGCAATATCGATGGAGCGAAGGGAATAGGTGACATTTCGGGTTGAGAACCTTTTTCAGACTAAGAGGTCGGTTCTGCAGCTACAAGTCAATGTAATGTATCGGTTTATTCACTGACTTAAAATATAGATGTGAGGTTTCCAGTATCTGAGGAGGAAATTGAAGTAAAGCCTTCTAAAATACGCCGCATTGATTTTCCACTTTCGTTTAATCAAGCTAATTTTTGTTTCGTTTAACATGAGGAGACTTGAAGCTTCGAGTGTGCTAATTACATCAGTGTAAATGTTTGCTCCATGGCTCCGAGCATGTACATGATCGGCAATTTGATTGATCCCACTGTTTTCTGCCCCAAAAAGGCTTTGAAGAAGTCAGACCTTGGTCTCATTTCTATTAAAATCAGGGACTGAAGCTGATATGATTCAAACTGGGCTGACAGGATTTGAGGACAAGGGTTCATGCGCAGGAAGAGCACAGATCAATATAGTGACCTGAGGGAACTTTCCTGACCCTTATTTGGTGATGTGGACGTTATTTCAAGCTCATTCTATGATTCAAAGATAGACACAAAATGCTGGAGTAACTGAGTGGGTCAGGCAGCATCTCTGGAGAGGAGGAATGCCTGATGATTAACTAATTCAATATAGTTACAGCTATACTAATTCTTTTATTCTGCTCATTCACTTTAACACAGATCCCTCTGTACTCCATAGGAAGGAACTGCTCTTTGTACCCTTCCATATCTCTAGTTTCCCTCTCCCCTGACTCTCCCCTGAACAAGGGTATCAAAGCATTCCATAGATTCACCACCATCCTTCTCTCCAGAGATGCTGCCTGTCCCGATGAGTTACTCCAGCATTTTGTGTCCCTCTTCGATGTAAACCAGCATCTGCAGTTCCTTCCTACACATATGTTTTTTCTTCAGCTCCCTATCGAGAATACTGCAAGAATGCATCAGTATCCATGGCGGATACACGCCGTCTTTGAAAGCACGACTGTTTCGTTTTAATACGAGTTCAATGTACTTGATAAATGACACTACAGGCTGGAAATGCTTCTGTGTGTCCCCTGTGTGTCAAATACATTCATCCTTTTTATCAGCGAGAATATTTCTGAGAACAGTTGAGGGCACGGAAAGACAGACCCGGGACAGGCTGGGTTAGCTCCCCGTGAGAAAGACACCCAATAAAGCTACGGAAAGGCCTAATAAACCACCATGGCCTAAAAATCCAACAGGCGAGAATGAACTGCAAGGAGAAGGAGAAAGAGGTGCAGCGAGCGCACAGGCCTTGAACCTGGTGAGACGCAGGAGGAGCCCGGCCGGGAGTCACCCCACAGAGCCCAGTCCCTCCACGCACTAGAGTCTCCCAACCCCTGCAGAGTGGTTACTAAGATGGCTGATCCGTGGGCAGTTGCTGCTGGGACGCAAGTCGGGGCCTGATCAACCCCGGCTGGGTCGCCTGGGCGAGGGTGTCTGATGTTGTGAGACCCGAAACATCCGATGACCTCCTTCTTCTTCTTCTTTCGTGTGGCGTTCACGGCCTAAAGTTGTTGGACAACTTGTTCTATTTGATCTTCCGTTTGTGCACGTCGAGTTGATTGCATTAGTCGAAACAGGGCGGACCACGTGAAGGTTGCAATCTCCCACCCCACCCGATGACCCCAGGTCACATCACTGAGGAAGCATCCCAACGCATCTAGAAGATGTATCTTTTTCACACTCAAGTCAGCTTGTATCCCACAAATTAAAACCGTGAGAGGAAAGATTTTTCTTTGCAATATTGGCATCTGGAGATGAAAATTAATTAAATGATTTTTGGATCACAATTTCTTTGTCCATTTTACGGTGAAACACTCCCTAACAGGATAATTTTTCTGCAGTTATATTTGACAATGAGCGGCATTTTATCGTATTAATGGAAGACATAATGACAATGGATACAATCACAGCAAGGACCAGCCTGACTGAAACGTGAGCCTAGGTGACTAACTTCTTCCAGTGTCCTTCAATGTTCTTCACGGTTGAAGTTTCAAGCCCGTCCTCTCTGGCAGATGATACATCAAGATGTGGTTCATGTTCATAAGTTACAGGAGTAGAATTAGGCCATTCAGCCCATCAAGTCTACTGTGCCATTCACTCATGGCTGATCTATCTTTCCCTCTCAACCCCATTCTCCTGCCTTCTCCCCACAACCCCCGACACCCGTACTAATCAAGAATTTGTCAACATCCACCTTAATAATATCCATTGAATTATTTGTAGGTTACACAAAAAGCTGGAGAAACTCAGCGGGTGCAGCAGCATCTAAGGAGTGAAGGAGATAGGCGACGTTTCGGGTCGAGACCCTTTTTCAGACGGGGTAGTTTGGTCCAGCACGGGAACCTAACTTAAACTTGAACTGAGGATCAGATGAAAAGCTATACTTCATAATCTTCGAACCTATCTCCAATGATGTATTATTAGTAAATTATTCCATTCTTTCTTTTTTTATCTTGACATTTATGGGTTTTTTATCTCTCTCTCTTACTTTCTATCTATAAAAAAATATGAAAAAAATTAAAGCAGAATGAATCTTCAATTTATAATATTAATAATGTATGATTGATACACATGAAATGTTTCCACATAATTTGTATTTACTTCTAATAAAAAATATTTTTTTTAAATAATAATAATATCCATTGAATGGTGGTGTAGCCTTGATGGGCCGAATGGCCTAATGGTGCTCCTATGACTTATGAACCTATGGACTTTGTCAATATTTTAACAAGCTATTAAATGTTGTGCCTTTTCAACCATAATACTATCCACCATCAATGAATATCAATTTCTCTAACTTCAAGAACCCTTGTACTCTCCCCTCTCTCCGTCCCTCCCCCACCAGCTTCAAAGTCATCTTGTTGAGTCTCGTTGTCTATGCATGGTTTCACCTGGGCCACAGGAGTCTGCAGAAGGGTCTCGACCCGAAACTTCGCCTATCTCCTTCGCTCCTTAGATGCTGCTGCACCCACTGAGTTTCTCCAGCCTTCTGTGTACCCACAGCTAACAATGTCCTGCTTCCTTTATCATCGTTACTTTGATGCTTATTGTTCATTTATTTGTTCTATATCTGACAACATCACCGTCTATATCTCTCGTCTCCCTTTCCCCGGGCTCTGTCTGAAGAAGGGTCTCGGCCCTTCATCTTTCCCCAGGCCCGCTGAGTTGCTCCAGCTTTTTGTGTCTCCAATACCATCCACCCATATTACATTCATTAGTAATCCGATTGTGTAGAAAGCAGATGGCCAGCTTTGTTAAGGAATAATTGCGAGAAGGTAAGTAATGAAATTAAATGAAATGTTTAAGGAAGAAAGGACATTTGACTGTGTCTTGGCGTGTGAGAAAGCTGATGAATATTAGTCAATGGAATTCAGAAATGAGGTACAAATGGTAGGCACTAGGATGAATTGCTTTTATTATTTGCAGCCAGTTGTCTGGTTTCTAATTTAATGGTTTGCTTATGTAATTAGACATTTTAATATTATATTTTTCAGTGGCAATTCAGTTAGCACAGTCTTGGCTTTTACAATGAATTAAATATTATTTTCATAAGAGCAGTTTTGGCATCACATAATTTTTCGAATATTTCATTTCTCATGTTGCAGGGAGCAGATTTAATTTGTGCACTAATAATGCAATTTATTAATACTGTTGTAATTCAATGTTTTAGAAACAATCACTAAATTGTTCGGCACAGTGGCGTAGTGGTAGAGTTGCTGCCTCACAGCATCAGAGTTCGATCCTGACTACGGGTGCTGCCTGTATGGAGTTTGTGTGTCCTTCCCCCGTGACCTGCGTGGGTTTTCTCCGGGTGCTCCGGTTTCCTCCCGCACTCCAAAGATGCACAGGTGCGCTGGTAAAATTGTAAAAGAAGGGTCTGAAGAAGGGTCTCGACCCGAAACGTTGCCTATCTCCTTCGCTCCTTAGATGCTGCTGCACCCGCTGAGTTTCTCCAGCCTTTTGTAAGTCTGAAGAAGGTTCTCGACCCGAAACGTCGCCTATCTCCTTCGCTCCTTAGATGCTGCTGCACCCACTGAGTTTCTCCAGCCTTTTGGAAGTCTGAAGAAGGTTCTCGACCCGAAACGTCGCCTATCTCCTTCGCTCCTTAGATGCTGCTGCACCCGCTGAGTTTCTCCAGCCTTTTGTAAGTCTGAAGAAGGGTCTCGACCCGAAACGTCGCCTATCTCCTTCGCTCCTTAGATGCTGCTGCACCCGCTGAGTTTCTCCAGCCTTTTGTGTACCCTGGTAAAATTGTAAATTGTCTCTAGTGTGTGGGATGGTGTTAGTGTGCAGGGATCGCTGGTCGGCGCAGACTCGGTGGGCCGAAGGGCCTGTTTACGCTCTAACCTAAACAAAACAAAGACTAAATGTAACTTAGAAACGGGAGCATTGGGCACAAGGATACATTGGCGAGCCCACATTTAGAGAATGGTGTTCAATTTTGGCCACCTTGTTGTAGGGTAGATGTTGCTAGGCTGGAGAGGGTGCAGAAAAGATTTTCGAGGATGTTGCCAGCACTCGAGAAGCTGAGCTATAGGGAGAGGTTGAGCAGGCTGGGACTTTATTTATTGGAGCACAGGAGGATGAGGGAATGATTTTACAGAGATGTACAAGATCTATCTATATATACATATATATATATATATGTTAGATTTTATTGATGTCTTACTGCACTATTACGCTGCTCGGACCTGAGTATAAATTTCGTTCATGATTCATAAGGAAGCATGTTTTTATCGAATGACAATAAATAAAAATAAAATAAATAACTAAAATTAAAATAAAATAAAGATCATGAAAGGAATAGGCGGGGTAGAAGCACAGCCTCTTTCCCAGAGTAGAGGAATCGAGAACCAGAGGACATAGGTTTAAGGTGAGGGGGGGGGGAAGATTTAATAGGAACCCTAGGGCAATTTTTTAAAGGGCCGTAGGTGTATGGAACGAGCTGCCGGAGGAGGTAGTTGAGGCAGGTACATTGTTCACAGTGTTTGAGAAACATTTAGACAGGTACATGGATAGAATAGGCAGAGGATATTGGCCAACTGCAGGAAGTGTAGATGGGGCATGTTGATTGGCATGGGCAAGTTGGGCCGAAGGGCCTTTTCCAGGCTGTAGAACTCTATGACCCAATGACAATGGTGTGAAATAGTAATGATGTGTAGCGCAGATCATCTTCAGTGAGATTATGTTCAATGTACCAATGACAGACACAAAAGGCTGGAGTAAGTCAGCGAGTCAGGCAGCATCTCTGGAGAAAAGAAATAGGTGACATTTCGCCTTGAGACCAGGTTATTGATTGGGGATGATCATCCATGATCGCAATGAATGGCGGTGCTGGCTCGTAGGGCTGAATGGCCTCCTCCTGCACCTATTTTCTATGTTTCTATGACCCTTCTACAGACTCGTCCCAAAATGACACCTCTTCCTTTTCTCCAGTGATGTTGCCTGACCCACCGAGTTACTCCAATCAGTCTTCCTGCACATTCCTACATTCAGGTCAGTTTCAGGTAAACTTTATATCGGGAACTTCAATGCCCAGGTGTGAAGAAGACTGCAGAAAGTTGCCAACACGGCCCGGGTTCTGACCTCCCCACCATCGAAGGGATCTATCAAAGTCGCTCCCTCAAAAAGGCAGCCAGCATCATCAGAGACCCACACCACCCTGGCCACACGCTCATTTCACCCCTGCCACCGGGAAGAAGGTACAGGAGCCTGAAAACTGTAACGTCCAGGTTCAGGAATAGCTACTTCCCCACAGCATCAGGCTATTAAACACTGCAAACTCCAAATAAGTTCCAAACTACATAGACTATTATTAGTATTATTGCATAATTATTGTTCGTTTGGTTTTTATGTGTATGTATGTGTACACGTGTATAATATATATACATACACATGTACGTGTATATGTGAGTATGTGTACATATACACACATTGACCTTTTTGTTCTTGTTTATTATATTATTTGCAGGATACTATGTTCCCATATCTGTTGTGCTGCATGTTCTGTTGTGTTTTGCTCTGTTATTTATTTAATTCACATGCTTAATCAATAATGTTTAATTATTAATGTTTAATTTTTTATGAGTCATTCCTAATTGTCACTGTATGTCGTTGTCATTTGCGGGCAGAGCACCAAGGCAAATTCCTTGTATGTGAATACTTGGCCAAAAAATTATTCATTCACTCAAGTAAGAATTTATTTGTTGTATCTGCGACACTCTTGAGTCTTTCTCTGCATTTCTGCATTACAACACATTGACATATGTTTACGTTACACTGTATGGAAGAAAGAATGATGGTCCGAAGTATTTAGCGGTTGGCAGTGTAAAGGAGAGGAAAGTCTTTATATACACAGTAAATCATGAGATGCCCTTGGCTAGATTTCCAGCTTACGGGCATTTAATGAGAATGGAACTCCAGGGGATTTTATCTGGAAGACGATAAATAAAATAGATCTTGTTATTCCAAGCGCAAGTGCAGGAACCTGGTGTGGAATCAACACACATCATTATGTTAATACATCGCAACCTAAGGGCGGGATTTAAAAATAAATAGTTGATATGTTTGTGGCATGTTAGTTTCCCATGTTTTTAGTTTAGTTTAGTTTAGAGATACCGCGCAGAAACAGGCCCTTTGTCCCACCGAGTCCACGCCGACCAGCGATCCCTGCACACCAACACTATCCTAACAATTTTACACACAAGCCAAGCCAATTAGCCTACAAACATGTACATCTTTTGGAGTGTGGGAGGAAACCGAAGATCTCGGAGAAGACCCACGCAGATCATGGGGAGAACGTGCAAACTCCGTACAGACAGCACCTGTAAACGGGATTGAAACCCGGGTTTCCGGCGCTGTAAGGCAGCAACTTTACCGTGCCGCCCATGATTGTTCTCGGTTGGGATCACGGGGGAACTTGAACGCTGTGAATTGATTGATCAACTTCCATCCTGGGATAAATAAAGTTCTATCGTATTGCAAGTCAGGTCGGGGGGAACTCCCCCGGCCACGGGTACCTTGTAATCTACCTGCTCCATGGTCTGATAGTTGGCGACTAAACTGTCTCTCCCACCTGGTTTTCCAGGTGAGGAGGGGGCTGTGGACCCCCAGCAGGACCAAAAACATGACCTGTCAAAGGGCGGATGAGCTCCTAGCGAGCCAACGGCCATCCACACTTCAGTAGAAGTTGCGATCGCTGTCGTACACAGTGTTGTAAGGCACCACCATGCCCGTTGATGTTTTCAACGCTGATGATGATGATGATGATGATGATGATGATGATGATGATGATGATGATGATGATGATGATGATGATGATGATGATGTATCGTATTATATCGTATCGTATAGACAGAAAATGCCGGAGTAACTCAGCGGGACAGGCAGCATCTCTGGAGAGAAGGAATGGGTGACGTTTCGGATCGAGACCCTTCTTCAGACTGAGAGTCAGGGGAGAGGGACACATAGAGATATGGAAGGGTCAGGTGTGAAAACGAGAGATCAAAGGGAACGAGGATCCAAGGAAAATGTAGAATGGATGGTTGTTAGCCGAGGGGAAGGTAACTGCGAGGCATACACAGTAACATTTAATCAGGACGAGAACTCGGATGGTGAAGGATGGAGAGAGAGGGAAAGCAAGGGTAAGCTGAAGTTAGAGAAGTCAATATTCATACCACTGTTTTGGAAGAGACTTTCTACTGTGTAACAATAAATGTCAATTGATGTATTTTAGTTTTAACAACCTCTATTAGTGTGACATTTTTTTGTCTCAATTATTGCCCACTCTCCCAAATCAGTTAATGGCGAGACCTTTAACAGCATTGATGTGTGGAGGGATCTTGGAGTCCAAGTTCATAGCTCACTGAAGGTGGCAGCGCAGGTAGATAGGGAGGGAAAGAATGCGTATGGTGTGCTTGCCTTCATTACATGGGGCATTGAATATAATAGTCAGGAAATCATGATGCGGCTCTGAAGGACTTTGTTCAGGCTGATTTTGGTGTATTGCGTGCAGTTCTGGTCATCCTATTAAAGGCTTTGGAGAGGGTGCAGAGGTGTACCAGAATGACCAGTCTGACGAAGGGTCTCGACCCGAAACGTCACCCATTCTTTCTCTCCAGAGTTACTCCAGCATTTTGTGTCCATCTTCGATTTACCAGAATGCTACCTGGCTTAGAGGAATTCAGCTACTGGGAGAGGTTGGATAGACTTGGACTGTTTTTTTTGTGGGACAGCAAAGGTTGACAGGAGCCTTGATAGAAGTATATAAAATTATAAGAGGCATAGAAAGGGTAGACAGTCAGAACCTTTTTCCCAGGGTGGACATGTCCAACACTAGAGGGCGTAGCTGTAAGGGTGAGAGAGAGAAAATGTAAAGGTGATATGCGGGGCAAATCTTTTACACAAAGATTTGTGAGGGCCTGTAATGTGATGGGAATTGCAGAAGAATAAAACAGGATTAGTAATGGATTAGTGTACATGTAAACCTAATGTTCAGCATGGACTAAGTGGCCCAAAGGGCCTGTTTCCATGCGGAATGTCTCTAAGACCTCTGACCATTCACAAATCAGAAATCTGGCAGGAGACAAAATTAGTGGTTGTTAATCTTTTAATAATACCTTATGTTGGTTCAAACTCAAACTGCAGTTTGCTGGCCTGTGCCAAACAGCTGACAATGTACTCTATTTTTATTAATGTGCGTGGAAATCTCAAAGTTACCATATGTTTTATAAGGTGAAGGCCGTGAACAATATGCAGCCTAATATTTCATCTTAATGGTGGGGTTGTTGTGTGAAATATTAAGCAATCAGTGCCTGCACCAAGATGATCGTACAGAATTGTTAAGGAGGACTACAGGATAACTTTGAGCTTAGTTTATTGTCACGTGTACCGAGCTACAGTGAAAAGCCATTGGGTTACACAAAAAGCTGGAGAAACTCAGCGGGTGCAGCAGCATCTAAGGAGCGAAGGAGATAGGCGACGTTTCGGGTCGAGACCCTTCTTCAGACTGGTCAGGGATCAGGGAAACGAGAGATATAAACAGTGATATGGAGAGATAAAGCAAGAACAATGAGTGAAAGATATGCAAAAAAGTATTGGTGATAAAGGAAACAAACATTTCCCTACCATTCCTTGACCTCACCATCTCTATTGCAGGTGACACACTCCTGACTGACATCCACTACAAACCCACTGACTCCCACAGCTACCTGGACTACTCTTCCTCCCACCCTGCTTCCTGTAAGGACTCCATCCCCTATTCCCAATTCCTCCGACTACGCCGCATCTGCTCCCAGGATGATGTGTTCCACACCAGGTCATCGCAAATGTCCTCGCTCTTCAGAGAACGGGGTTTCCCCTCCCCCACTATCGATGAGGCTCGCACCAGGGTCTCCTCCATACCCCGCAACACTGCCCTCTCCCCCCATTCCCCCACTCACAACAAGGGCCGAGTCCCCCTGGTCCTCACCTTTCACCCCACCAGCCAGCGCATACAACAGATAGTCCTCCGCCAGTTTCGCCACCTCCAACGTGACCCCTCCACTCGCCACATCTTCCCATCTCCCCCCCTGTCTGCCTTCCGCAAAGACCGCTCCCTCCGCAACTCCCTCGTCAATTCTTCCCTTCCCTCCCGCTCCACTCCTTCCCCGGGCACTTTCCCTTGCAACCGCAAGAGATGCTACACTTGTCCCTTCACCTCCCCCATCCACTCCTTTCAGGGACCCAAGCAGTCATTCCAAGTCCGACAGAGGTTCACCTGCACCTCCTCCAACCTCGTCTACTGCATCCGTTGCTCCAGATGCCAGCTAATCTACATCGGTGAGACCAAGCGGAGGCTAGGCGATCGTTTCGCCGAACACCTCCGCTCGGTCCGCAATAACCAACCCGACCTCCCGGTGGCTCAGCACTTCAACTCCCCCTCCCACTCCGTATCCGACCTCTCGGTCCTGGGCCTCCTCCATGGCCAGAGTGAACAACACCTCAAGTTTGAGGAACAACATCTCATATTCCGCTTGGGGAGTCTGCATCCTCTGGGCTTAAACATTGAATTTTCTCAATTCTGTTAACCCAGACTGCTCCTTTCCCCCCACCCCCCCACCCCCCCACCTCTCCCTCAGCCCTCGGGCCCTGACATTCCTTCTCCATCTCCCCCCCCCCCCCCCCCAAAGTCGCACTAGCTTCTCATTTTCACACCAGAAACAGCTTACAATGGCCTGCTTCCCTTATCACCAATACTTTTTTGCATATCTTTCACTCATTGTTCTTGCTTTATCTCTCCATATCACTGTTTACATCTCTCGTTTCCCTGATCCCTGACCAGTCTGAAGAAGGGTCTCGACCCGAAACGTCGCCTATCTCCTTCGCTCCTTAGATGCTGCTGCACCCGCTGAGTTTCTCCAGCTTTTTGTGTAACCCTCGATTCTCCAGCATCTGCAGTTCCTTCTTTAACACAGTGAAAAGCCATTGTTGCCTGCTAACAATACATGATTACAATCGAGTCGCCCACAGTGTGCACAAGATAAAGGTACCAAGGTAATGCCAGTAAAGTTCGATCAAAGATAGTCCGCGGGCCTCCAATGAGGCTCCGAGCTCCGAGCTGCAGAAGAGTATATTATTATCACACTTTCTTTGTTATTTATTGAACTTTTTCCGTCTTTCCATTTCTCGTCCCCCTTTATATACAATGTTTGCATGTTCACGTATTCTGTTGTGCTGCACCAAGTAAGAATTTCATTGTTGGTTACACAAAAAGCTGGAGAAACTCAGCGGGTGCAGCAGCATCTAAGGAGCGAAGGAGATAGGCGACGTTTCGGGTCGAGACCCTTCTTCAGATTGGTTAGGGATCAGGGAAACGAGAGATATAGACGGTGATGTGGAGAGATAAAGAACAATGAATGAAAGATATGCAAAAAAGTATCGATGATAAAGGAAACAGGCCATTGTAAGCTGTTTGTAGTGTGAAAATGAGAAGCTAGTGCGACTTGGGTGGGGGTGGGGGAGAGATAGAGAGAGAAGGAATGCCAGGGCCCAAGGGCTGAGGGAGAGGTGGGAAGGGGAGGAGGCAGCCAGGGTTAACAGAATTGAGAAAATTCAATGTTTAAGCCCAGAGGATGCAGACTCCCCAAGCGGAATATGAGGTGCTGTTCCTCCAACTTGCGGTGTTGCTCACTCTGGCCGTGGAGGAGGCCCAGGACCGAGAGGTCGGATACGGAATGGGAGGGGGAGTTGAAGTGCTGAGCCACCGGGAGGTCGGGTTAGTTATTGCGGACCGAGCGGAGGTGTTTGGCGAAACGATCGCCCAGCCTCCGCTTGGTCTCACCGATGTAGATCAGCTGGCATCTGGAGCAACGGATGCAGTAGATGAGGTTGGAGGAGGTGCAGGTGAACCTCTGTCGGACTTGGAAGGACTGCTTGGGTCCCTGAAAGGAGTGGATAGGGGAGGTGAAGGGACAAGTGTAGCATCTCTTGCAGTTGCAAGGGAAAGTGCCCGGGGAAGGGGTGGAGCGGGAGGGAAGGGAAGAATTCATTGTCCCATCCGGGACATGTGACAATGAGACTCTTGACTCTTGAGGCACATAGTAGCTCAGGACTGCTCTCTAGTCGTTGCTGGGATGGTTCCGTTGCCTGATAACAGCTGGCAAGAGACTGTCCCTTTGTTCTATGTTCTAAGTGATGAGGGATTGGGGATAAAAGGGGCCATGAGACATTCAGCCATGAACATGTTGAGTGGACGAGCAGACACCAAGGGCCAAATTGCCTCCTCCTGCTTTTACTTCTATATTCTTCGTCCTGACTCGAAATGTCACCCATCCTTTTTCTCCAGAGATGCTGCCTGACCCGTTGAGTTACTCCAGCACTTTGCGTCTATCTTTGCTATAGACCAACATCTGCAGTTCCTTTCCACACACTCTTAAAATGGTTGCTGTCTTTCTCATATAACACAATACTGGTGTTTGAGATAATTAATATTTTAGGCGGCACTTTAATATTTTTCAGAGACGTGATAACGTGTTATTTATATGCAAATTTTCCATCTCCCTGGTGTCTGCAGTTAAGATCAGTGAAGAGTAAAAATGATTTGTGAGCTTTAAATCCCCATGTTTTACTCACTCAGTCATATGGTCTTGCATATATGACTCCCCACTCCCAATGCTGGGAAGTGTTATTTCCGATGTGGCACAGCTCGTACAAACCACATGGTGGCGCAGCGGTAGAGTTGCTGCCTTACAGCGCATGCAGTGCCGGAGACCCGGGTTCGATCCCGACTACGGGTGCTGCCTGTACGGAGTTTGTACGTTCTCCCCGTGACCTGCGTGGGTTTTCTCTGAGATCTTCGGTTTCCTCCCACACTCCAAAGACGTACAGGTTTGTAGATTAATCAGCTAGGTGTACGTGTAAATTGTCCCTAGTGTGCAGGATAGTGTGCGGGGATCACTGGTCGGTGCAGACTCGGTGGGCTGAAGGGTCTGTTAACGTGCTGTATCTCTAAACTAAACTAAACTAGTAGAAGTGCTTCCACGAGAATGCTGTGACTCGGGTTCAATCCTGATGTCAATGTTCTCCAGTTTCCCCTGGGCGGTTGAATGGTGCAATGGTGCTTTATTGTCACCTATACCAAGGTGCAGGAAACATGGGTAGATGTGGAAGTCCAACTTAGATTTTAACTCCACTCAGAATGTGGATGCAAACCATTTCCATCCCATAAAATCATGAGATGAACGAGAAGTTAATGAGAACAAGAAGAGTCTCGACCCAAAACGTCACCTATTTCCTTCGCTCCTCACCCGCTGAGTTTCTCCAGCATTTTTGTCTACCTTTGATTTTCCAGCATCTGCAGTTTCTTCTTAAACAGTTAAATAAAACTGATGTATTTGAGATCAGAAGAAAGGAACTGCAGAAGCTGGTATAAACCGAAGCTGCTGACGTTTCGGGTAGAGTCTGAAGAAGGTGCCTCGACCCGAAACGTCACCCGTTCCTTCTCTCCAGATATGCTGCCTGTCCCGTTAAGTTACTCCAGCATTTTGTGTCTGTATTTGAGATCTGCCTGTGACGACTATCTTAATTGTGGTGTGGCATTAGAGTGCTCATGGAGGCTTCAGTTTAGTTCAGTTTAGAGATACTGCGCGGAAACAGGCCCTTCGGCCCAACGAGACCAGACCGACCAGCGATCTCCACACTTTAAAACTATCCTACACACACTAGGGACAATTTACACATTCACCAAGCCAATTAACCTACAAACTTCACCCTGGCCACAAACTCTTTGAATCACTTCCCTCTGGAAGGCGACTCCAGACTGTCAAAGCTGCCACAGCCAGACACAAAAACAGTTTTTATCCACGAGTAGTTGCTCTACTCAACAGCCAAAAATCTGTAGCCTCCCTTCGATCTGGTATTTTGTTGGTTCACATGCTTGATCAATGGTGTTTTATCATTAATGTTTTATTATTATTAATGTTTAGAATCATTCATAACTGTCACTGTATGTCATGTTGTTACTTGTGGGTGGAGCACCAAGGCAAATTCCTTGTATGTGAATACTTGGCCAATAAACTTACTTACTTACTTAGTTACTTACTAACTTGTGCGTCTTCGGATTGTGGATGTAAGCCGAAGATCTCGGAAGATCACGGGGAGAACGTCCAGACTCCGTGCAGACTGCACCCGTAGTCAGGATCGAACCCGGGTCACCAGTGCTGCAAGCGCTGTAAGGCAGCAACTCTACCTCGGCGCCACCGTGGCCCCCCTCCACTTGTGGTAGTCCATGATCTCCTGTAGTTGTTCAGCAATTGTCCACACAGTGGGATATCGCAGCTGAATCCCAGCCAGATTACTCCAGCTCAGAAATGACTCCATTTCTACGGGCAGAAGCCACTGTGAGAAGGATGAGTGAGCAGCAGGATTTTTGCTCTAATTGTGCAAATTTAAACATATTAATCTTAGTTTTATCTGTTTACTTTTTATTAAAGAAATAAATCTTATTTTCAATAGCTTTGAACGCTTTCTTGCTGGCATCAACTCAAATAAGAGTTCATTTAGCAGATTGGCAACTCAGATCGCTGGATTATGTCTGTGTACTTCAGCACACCGCAGAGGGGAGCTAATTCAGACACTTCAGTTAACTACAACAGCGGTAGAGTTGCTGCCTTACAGCGCCAGAGACCCGGGTTTAAACCTGACTATGGTTGCTGTCTGTACGTAGTTTGTACCTTCTCCCCGTGACCAAGTGGGTTTTCTCCGGGTGCACCGGTTTCTTCCCACACTCCAGGTTTGTAGGCTAGTTGGCTTTGGTAAAGATTGTAAATTGTCCCTTGAGTGTAGGACAATTCGGTGGGCCGAAGGGCCTGGTTCCGCACTGTATCTCTAAACCAAACTAACCTAAGGAAGCGGAAGAGACGGGTACAATTATAATGTTTAAAAGACATTTGGACACATACCGTATGTCGATAAGAAAGTTTAAGAGGGATATGGGCCAAACGCATTGAAGACTTGAGCTTTCGAGCTTATTTCCGTGCTTCCTAACTCTACCACTCAATGACAAACACATTCCTGCACAGATATTTCTTATGGATCCCGTTCTGAGCATTTTTCAGGCTTTCTTCTTGCTCCAGTGGAGTCTCGACAGATCAATCTGCTTGTTTCTTCCAACAGCAGAGTTGCCAGAAATAAATGGACCAGCTTTCCCTTTCCCTGATCTAACTTTTACGGCCAGATTAATGGGTGAGCTCTGGCCCAGAACATATGACAACATCCCTGGACACCCAGTCACACTGAAGCATCTTTTGATTTGGACCGATGATGTGACTGTTGTTTAAAGTTGCTGTTTTACAACGATTGCAACGCCATAGGCCAAACTATGGGTGCTATCTGTACGGAGTTTGCACGTTCTCTGTGGGTTTTCTACGAGATCTTCAGTTCCCTCCCACACTCCAAAGACGTGCAGGTTTGAAAGTTAATAAGCTTGGTATAAATGTAGAAAATTGTCCCCAGTGTGTGTAGGGTAGTGTTAATGTTCCCACGTTGTAGCTCTAAACAAAAGTAAAAAACTAAATCTGAAGGTCATGAGCTTAGGAGTGGGTGCAAGTGATGTCAAATGTGGAACAAAGAAGCAGAGTGAATTAGTAGATAAATTAAAGTGCCCTGCTTAGTGAAGCTCCTAAAGGGGCTGTCCCACTTGGGCGACCTAATTGGCGAGTTTAGAAGATTTTGAAAAAATAACATGTTGAAAACCAGCTTCGACTATGTTGAAGACCAGCTTCGACTAGCTACGACTAACTACGAGAAAATTGGACACCGAATAGTGGAGAGTGGACGATCTCCTTCGACCTCCCTTCGACCTCCCTTCGATTATGATGAAGACTATCTACGACTACCTTCAACAACCCTCGATTACTTATGACTAACATGCCGACCTACTACGACTAAACCTACAAATAAAAAGCGTATCGATTTTTTTCATGGCAACCTTTTTTTACAAGCGGGCAATTTTTAACAAATTGAAATAAATGACGCGACCTAGCTGAGGTCTCGAGTACGCGGAGACCACTCTCGAGCATGAAGGAGAGTTACAAAGACCTCCTACGACCTCGTGTCGACCATGCTGCGAGTATGAGTCGAGGGCAAACTCGCCAGAACTCGCGGATTAGGTCGCCCAAGTGGGACAGGCCCTTAACAGAAAGCCGAGCCCTGCTCAAAGAAGGCATTTACATTTCTCAGGCACAGTTTGAGCATTGATATTGATTTGAGTTGAAATGCTTAGCCTAGTTTTAATTTCAGTACAAAGCAGAATTATATTATGCCACATTAATGTTGCAACTAGCATTTTGTTTATTGATGGCAAAAATTACTGAGATTCAAAGCAAATTCAGATTATTACTGAGTGAGTGTGTTTCCCGAGATAAAATTACACAATAAATTACCGAATGATTCTTCAGCTGCTTTATCCTTTCTGTACACTTCCAGAGAAGGAAGGGAGCACGGCAGGTAATGTTAGTGAAGATATTAAACACAGTAGGCTATTCAAGAGTGCAATTTGAATGCCATTAACGGCGGTATATCATGCTCTTGGAGTCTTTTCATAAAATAGAGAAAATTATCATATCTGATTTCTCAAACTCAGCCTGAGCAACCAAATCTTTGGCATAAATAACCACGGAAAACAAGAATCTTTCGTCTAATAAATTAACAAATGGACTGATATCTGCGATTATCACAAAGTAATTGGATGATTTGGTCCTAGTCATCGCATCATAGAGTCAAACAGTGTGGAAACAGGCCCTTCGGCCCAACTTGCCCACGCCGTCCAACATGTCCCATCTATACTAGTCCCACCTGCCTGCATTTGGTCCATATCCCTCCAAACCTGTCCTATCCATGTACCTGTCTAATTGTTTCTTAAATGTTGTGATAGTACCTTCCTCAACTACCTCCTCCGGCAGCTTCATTCCTACACTGTGCCAGGTTCAGGGACAGTTTCTTCCCAGTTGTTATCAGGCAACTGAACCATCTTATCACAACCAGAGAGCTGTCCTGAACAACTATCTACCTTGTTGGTAACCATAGGACTATCCTGGATCGGACTTTGTTGACTTTACCTTGCACTAAACGTTATTCGTTTATCATGTATCTCTGCATAGATCAGAGACATGGAAAATAACAAAAACACACTACAACAGGCTGCAAACATTCACTAGCACCTGCCTTAGGAGAATACTTAACATCTGGTGGAGAGACAAAGTAAGCAATGTGAACCTGTGGAAAAGAACGAGCCAGGAGCCCACTGACTTAAAACTTCGAAGGAGAAAATGGAGTTGGAATGGACACACCCTCAAGAAACCTGTCACAAACATCACCCGGCTAGCCTGGAAATAGAACCCCCATGGAAAAGAGGTCGCCCCAGAAACAGCTGGAGAAGAGGAGTCCAGACAGAAATGTTTGAGAGTGGGCTCAACTGGGGAGATCTCGAAAGAACTGTCAACAACCGAGTGAGGTGGAGGACATTATCAATGACCTATTCTCCCTCGAGGAGCAAAGAGGCCTAAGAAGAAGAAGAAGAATGTTTCTACACACTGTAAATGGCTCGATTGTAATCATGTATTGTCTTTCCGCTGATAAAAGCAATAAAAGCCTTTCACTGCACTCTGTACACGTGACAATAAACTAAACCGTAAACTGGCAGCGTAGACTTGAGGGATGAGGTGTTTTATTGTGTTTAATACAATAACTATGGGTAAATATTGTAGAAAGCAGAAATGGGAACAAAGTGCTACTGTAACTCAGCGGGTCAGGCATCATCCCCGGAGAATGTGGATCGGTGAAGTTTCGGGTCGGGACCCTTGTTCAATGGAATTAGCTTCACAACTTCATAAACTTGACGTCAATGCCCAATCCCGATAGCAGACTGAAAGATAACTGCAATGTATCGGTAATACAAAGTCAAATACTTTTTTTTTTAATTTTACAATAATTTGAATTCACCAACATGAAGAAGGCAGCAAATGCACTAAAAAAAGGTGATAAAAATTAGTGATTAAAAAAACCTGATAATTTGAATGGAATAACTTGACTCAGGCAGATGCAGATAATTGGTCTGTGAAGAATTAATATTACAATGGGGAAGTCATGCTCTGAAAAATAATGCCATTAAGATTTTTCTAAAAATTAATAATTTGCATCTCCTTTTGTCGAAGCACACGATTATTAATTTTATGGTCTCTTCCTGACATTTAATCTGGAGCCCAAATGTCAAATTAGCATGTCTAAAACGATCGACGCGTGCTTAAAAATCGATGTTAAATTTTGAGCGTGATGGTATGGATCCTTAATTTTGAGCAGGAATCGGCACTCAAGTATAATACGATGAAAATGATAAAAATCATTCTCATTTTAATATGATTCATCTTTCACAGAGCTTGTATTCAGGACTATAGAGGCAGAGCCAGGAGATTTGCACAGTTAGGAGATTTTAAAAAGTAAGAATGCTTAAGCCTTTTTGTTCAACTAATATCACTTGTTTTGCTCCAGAGAAGCACATTTCTGACTTAATTTTGACGGGTTTCGTCAAAGTGCAGCGCTCGTCTGGATTTTGTGGCACTGAAACCAACATAATAATTCAGAGCAGAGCTGCTGAGCAACAGTTTATTTGACTGAAGCACCAAAAAATTACAGAAGCCAGATAATTTGTGACAGGAAAATGCTCGTAGAACTCAGCAGCTCAGCCCCCCCCCCACCACCCCCTCCCCCCCCCACCCCTGTGCCAGGTTCTTCTTTGTTCTTCCACCCCCCCCCCCCCATGGTGGTCCTCCCACACGCCGGGTCCTCTGTTCCTTCGTTCGGCAGCGACGCCCTCATTTCCACGTGGTCCGTCCTCGTCAGTCGGGCAGCGCCACCATCGACCGCCGCGCCGACCTCTCCACTATCGCCGCCGGATCCTCTGGCTGGCTTACAGCGCTTGCAGCGCCGGAGACCCGGGTTCGATCCCGACTGCGGGTCCTTGTCTGTACGGAGTTTGCACCTTCTCCCCTTGACCTGCGTGGGTTTTCTCCGAGATCTTCGGTTTCCTCCCACACTCCATAGACGTCCAGGTTTGTAGGATAATTGCCTTGGTGTGTGTGTAAAATTGTCCCTAGTGTGTGTAGGGTACAGTTAAAGTGCGGTGCGACTCGATGGGTTAAACGGACTGTTTCTAAGCTGTATCTCTAAACTAAACTAAAACTAAACTATCACCAGCAAAATGGGCCAAATGTCCTTCAGTTGTATTTAGTTTAGTTTAATTCGGGGATACAACGTGGACACAGGCTGAGTCCACACCGGCCAGCGATCCCCGCACATTAACACTACCCTACACACACTAGGGACGAGTTGCAATTATACCAAGCCAATTACCATACAAACCTGTGCATTTTTGGAGTGTGGGAAGAAACCGGAGCACCTGGAGAAAACCCACGCAGGTCACGGGGAGAACGTACAAACTCCATACAGGCTGCACCCGTAGTGAGGATCGAACCCGGGTCTCCGGCGCTGTTTGCGCTGTAAGGCAGCAACTCTACCACTGCACCTTGCATTGATTGCAAGGATATTGCGATTTCTATTATTCCATTATGAAGTCGGAAAAGCTATGATCAAAATCCATCGCCAACAGCAATGATAAGTGAGCTGCCCCAATTATTAAACTACCCTCATCACTATTGTAAGCCACAGATCTGAATTATATAATTTCCTAATGTTTTGTGCCAGATAACATTCAGAATAGTACATGCTTCCTTTTGATGTTCCACTTGCATCTAATTTACACAGCCGTTAAAGGCTGGGGTTACTAATTATCATCTGAGGACACAGATGAAATGTTAACTAATAGTAAAAGGTAATAAGGAGTGAAATATTTTCATAATTTACAGGTGGAAATGACAGTGTATGTAAATGTGACCCACAATTCGTTAACAGCAAATGTGGTATGTGAAGATTTTCACCGTTTAGTTTAGTTTAGTTTGGACATACAGCGTGGAAACAGGCCCTTCGTCCCACCGAGTCCACACAGACCAGCGATCCCCGCACACTAACACTATCCTACACACACTAGGGACAATTTTACATTCACTATCCTACACACACTGGGGACAATTTTACATTGATTCCAAGCCAATTAGCCTGCAAATCTGTAGGTCTTTGGAGTGTTACCACGTTAAGCTAAAAAACGAAAAAACAAATATGGACAAATCTGTAAAGGTTCTTATGAGACTTATGAGACTCATTATACAAAAAGAAGAATATTACGGTAGGGTTTCATAATTTTCATCTTTCGGTATCTTTGCTTTTTATTCTTGGAACATACATCTAAGCAGGGTGATTAATTTGGATTCGATTTCTGTAAATTGAGGATAAGAACACAGCAGTGATGAACCCCTAACAAGTTGATCCTTAGTACATTACATTCCTGACAAAGGTAATTAACATTTTGGCAGCTAATAGTGTTTGCAAAAATAAAGCTGGATAAGTATATGTTTAAAGACAGGAAAGAGGATTATAGAAATCAGGAAACTTCGATGTCTTTGACTTCCAGTTCTTTATATAGATATTTTAATGGGTTTGGTGGGCAGAGGGAGAACAAATGGAAACATTCAAACACTTGCCTCTGCTGCCGTGAATCTGTAAAATCCATCGTGTAGAATATCAGTGTTAAATCATTCAACATGCTGGACAGAGTATACTTCAACTGAGCCAATTATCAGGAGGGAACTACACCAGTTTACCCACTTCATGTCGTTCATTTAAGGCAAAGACTAAAGATAAAACTAGTTTTGTTTTGCTTAGAGATACAGCGCGGAAACAGGCCCTTCAGCCCATCGAGTCCGCACCGCCCAGCGATCCCCGCACACTAACATCATCCTACACACACTAGGATCAATTTCACATTCAAACCAAGCCAATGAATCTACAAGCCTGTACATCTTTGGAGTGTGGGGGGAAACCGAATATCTCAGAGAAAACCCACACAGGACATAGGGATTACATAGAAATCCGTACAGTCAGCATCTGTAGTCAGGATCGAACCCGCGTCTCTGGCGCTGTAAGCCATTGTTGAGCAGCTCTACTGCTGCGCCTCCTCGAACATCTTTAGACAGTATTTTTACTCAACAATGTTACATAGAGAGATGGAGAAAAGTCATTGTTTCACAATAAAGCATTGTTTTGTTTTCATACACTGAAAGTTCCCCACACTGAATTGAATTTGATTGTAAGATGCAGCATAGAAACAGGCCCTTCGGCCCAACAAGTCCACGTTGGCCATCCATCACCTGTTCACACTAGTTCTATGTTATCCCATTTTCACATCCACACCCTACACACTTTGATCAACTTCAATTAGCCTACAAACCTGTACATTTGTGGGATGTGGGAGGGAAACAGAGTAACTGGAGGAAACCCAGTCGGTTATAGGGAGAACATGCAAACTCCACACTGACAGCACCCGAGGTGTGGATCAATCCTGGGTGAGCTGAAGGGCCTGTTTCTTATTGTATCTCTCTATGAAACTCAACCAAAATCTAATACCTCCTGTTTAGTTTAGTTTAGAGATAAAGCCCCCTCGGCCCACCGAGTCCAGGCCGTCCATACACTAGTTCTATCCTACACACTAGGGGCAATTTACAGAAGTCAATAAACCTACAAACCTGCACATCTTTGGAATGTGAGAGGAAAGCGGAGAACCTGGTGAAAACCCAGGCTGTCACAGAGAGCACATAGTCCATGCCCCGTCTAATGAAGGCCTTCTTAACGATCTTACCTGGTTGTGCTGCTGTCTTGAGGAATCCTTGGACTTGTTCACCTGGATCCATTTACACCTCAGTATTTCCCAGGTTCCGTCCAAATGTTGTATTTATCCTTGGCCCAAAGTGCAACACTTAACATCTTTCAATATTAAATTCCCACTGCTGTTTTTCAGCCCATTTTACCAACTTGAATCTCTTTTTTTAAATCAAAAAATTAATTGAATTATTAAAAATAATATTTACAATTCATTAAAGCAAAACAGAACCCACCACCATAATACAAGACTGATTGGGGATGATCAGCCATGATCAAGTTGAATGGCGGTGCTGGCTCGAAGGGTCGAATGGCCTACTCCTGCACCTATTGTCTATTGTCTATTGTCTAAGACAAACAAATCTACTAAATAAACTACTGTACAACTATTTTACAATCCTTGTCAAAGATGCATTCAACCCCCCGCGGTCCAGGAAATCCCCCAGGGCGCCCGTGGACAGCGCATAGTCCCTCTCTAACACCACCCGGGCGTGGACGTAACCTCGGAAAAAGGGGCAGGCAGCCGGCTCGGGCAGAGCCCTCTTCCGCCCGGTGCTGTGACTCGCGGGTGGCCCAGCTTGGCCAGGAACAACCCAACCAGGACATCCTCGGCCCTACCCTCTCCCCTACGCACAGGGTGTCCGAAGATGAGAATGGTGGGTGAAAAGTGCAGTCAGAAGGCAGGGAGCAGCCCCTTTAGATAATGGAACAGGGGCTAACTTGAATCTCCAGGGCATGGAGGGCTATGGATCAAGTGCTTGAACGTAGCATTAATATGAAGGGGTGGCCATTGGTCAGCATGAACAAGTTGGGCCAAATGGCCTTTTTTCCAGTAGGTTTCTTTAACTCTAATAGACCATTGGTATGTATTTCAGGTCTGATAATCACGGTGGTGTCCATAGATTCTCAATGAAGACAACTAATTGCACTATTTAATGCTGACACCTTGGCATGGTGGAGAAGCTTGTGTGGACCTGAGATCCTGAGAGCGATGCCGTCTGGAGCGATGCTCCTGGTAGGGCCACCCATGGTGGTAAGGTCGAGGGGGAGGTCTCTGACAAAGAGCAATCCGACCAAGACCTCAACGGTGGAACAGGCGGAGGACGATGGCTGACTTTAGTGGAGTGTCACAACGGCTGGGAAGGCGGATGAAGGCTGCAGCAGAAAAGGGTCTCCGGTCGTCTTGGACTCCATGCCACTGGATCCTGGCCCAGATCTGTCAAGGACCGTGGGGTGGCTGTCTGTGCACCAGTCTCCCCACGTTAAACAAAGTCACGCACAGGCGTCCTCCACATAGGGAATAACACCCTGGAGACACCCATGGTCAGCCATGTCAGCAGGGGGCCTAAGCTTGCTGACATAGTGAAATTAAGTCCTTATGTAGCCAGGTACCGCTGCTAAATCTTTGCCTTAATAACCAACACCGTTCAGACTTGTGTGGCTGCTTTAGACAGATTATATTTATTTCAAGGTAAGAAAGTCATGCTGGCTCTGCTGAATTATTTTAAATGTTTGTAAATGTCTGAGCGAGAGTTAATAATTTACGGACCTGACTGATCAACTTCCTGCAAAGTACTCCTGATGTGGAAATTAGTTGTGGAAAGGGATTCAAATTGGGTCAACTGCATTTTAAAGTGTGTAGCCTGAGCCACACAGTGCTGTCGCCTTGTGTTACTGAGCCATTTGAGATGCCGAATCTCTGGTTAGGAATGGGGGTCTTTGCACCAGTTATTGCATTCCTATCAGGGTACAAAACTATTGATGGTTCAATTGTGTTTTTATTGTGCAAACAAACAGTGACATTATTTTCTTGCATTCAGTCCAGTACAGTGTTCCCATACCCAAGCACATCCTCGACTAGCAAGTGTACAGAAATAGTCTCCTGACCCTGCATGCAAGAGGCGCAATGTCCAAGTCCACACCGCGCTACAGTTGTCATGAGCGGTGCTGCAGGGTCTCCAGAGACGCGATGCCCCTCTCCTCGCCTGTCCACCTGTATGCCCCTGGCGACACCTACCTGCATAGTTCGATGCAATGACAATGTCCCAGGTTTTGTTGATCACATTGTTTTCAGGCTGGTGTTGGGGTGCAATGTGGCACTGCGGTAGAGTTGCTGCCTCACAATGCCTACAGAGCCAGAGAACCCGACTACTGTCTGCAAGGTAAAGCCAGAAAAGTTAAATCAGAGTGTAAGTGAAACGAGTAGGAAGGAACCGCAGATGCTGGTTTAAAAGGACGATAGACACAAAAAGCTGGAGTAACTCAACGGATCAGGCAGCAACTCGCGAGAGAAGGAATAGCTGACGTTTCGGGTTCAAGTTCAAGTTCAAGGGAGTTTATTGTCATGTGTCCCAGATAGGACAATTAAATTCTTGCTTTGCTTCAGCACCACAGAATATCGTAGGCTGTTCGAGACCGTTCTTCAGACTGAGAGTCATGGGCGTGTCCCGAAAAACCGGCGACAACCTACGTCAGGAGAAGTCAAACTACGCTCATTGGCGTCAAACCCACTGTCGCCGACATTTTTTTAACATGTTGAACATTTAGCGGCGACCAGAAAGACGCTACAACTTTTTGTGCGACTGAGGAGACGACTCCCGGCGACCACTGGCGAACACGTGGTGACAAACTAGTCGTCTGTAGTTGCCAAATAAAATCGCCTAAGAGGACCAAGCCCATCAGAGGAGAGGGAAACAAGAGATATAGACGGTACCTGGACCAAATTGGGGAAAGATGTGCAAAAAGCAACGATGAGAAAGCATCCGGCTGTGGTAGTGAGTCTGGGCTAAACATGGTGATGGAGGCAGAGAGCTGGAGGTATTGCAGAGGGGGTGCAATGAGAGAGGGTGTTTGGATTAAAACATGGTCGTAGAGCAGGAGGCTGTGTGAGAATGATATGGCAATCTTGTGAGAATTGAGCTGAAATGCCTGGGGCAATGCTGGGTACCATTGATGTATTTGCCAGGAACATTCGGGGAATGGAGGAGTGTCTTCATTGTCCTTTCAGAGTGCTCTCCAGGCGAAACTATTTCAAATATTTACAGCTCATCCACTTTGAAAGATATATTCATTTAAAAAAAAAAACGCAAAGCGACCACAGACCCTACGTCATCCTGGATCAAGTCCACGCCAACCAGCGAACAGTAGCATTATCTTGCACACTCGGGGCAATTTACAGAAGCCAATCATCTACAAACCTGTACGTGTTTGGAGTGTGGGAGGAAACCGGAGCAGCCGGTGAAAACAGGGAAAACGCACAAACTCCTTACAGACAGCACCCATAGTATTTTTTTTATTATTTCAAAATAGACTTTATTCCAGTAATAAATATATGCAATACATGAACCGTGCAAAAAATTCATCCGACATTTTCGGAGGCGAGACAAACATTCAATACTGTTTACATGCATTGCTCAAATTTCACAAATCTCTCTCCCCCCCCCCCCCCCCCCCCCCCGCCACTCATGTGGCCCACTGGCGTGGGATCTCTTCCCTTATTTTGAGGGGCGTCTCCACCGCACCCTGCCCCCCCATGTCCAGCAGCAGATGCATAGTCGGGATTGAACCCGGGTCTCTGGCGCTGTAAGGCAGCAACTCTACCGCTGCACCACCGTGCCTTCCCACGCTATCAGAGTCAGAATCAGAATCAGAATCACACTTTATTCGCCAAGTATGCTTTGCAACATACGAGGAACTTCACTGGCCAGGTCAGTCACACAATTAAAAGCAACAGATCGCTCAAAAACACATTTTAACATGAACATCCCCACAGTGGCTCCTACACATTCCTCACTGTGATGGACAGCGAAATAAAGTTCAAGTCTCTTCCTTTTGTTCTTCCTCGGTCGTGGGCCTCGAGCCCCCATTGACGGGATGATTTTGACTCCCATAGCCGGCGGCGTTCAGGCCCTCCGCGTCGAGGTGATCAGCTCCAGCATCGGGGTGATGTCAGCTCCCCCGCGCCGGGTGATCGAACCTTGCGTCGAGGCTGGTCGAACCTTCTGCGACATTGGAACTCCCAACTCTGCATCTCCCGACTGCGAGCCCTTGATGGCAAGTCCACGGTGGTCGCGGTGGGAGCGATCCCAGGCAAGGGATCCGCTCCGATGTTAAGTCTGTGTCCTGCGGTGGGGCTTATGACAGTTCGAGGCGGCTTCCAGCTCCAGCGATGGTAGGCCGTAGAGCCCGGAGAATGTGATCCGAAAATTGATCACATCTCCGGGAAGGTAAGAACTTGGAAAAAAGTTTCCCCCTCCCCCCACATAAAACAAACTGAAGAACATTAAAATAAACTTTTAATGCACTAAAAATGAACACAAAGACAGAAAAAACATACAGACTGCCGGCAGGACTGCCACCGCCCCGGCGCTCCTGGTGGTCTTGCTACTGAACCTCCGTAGAGATAGACTGATGTACTTTTCATTCGTACCCTCAACGTTATGCCAGAAGCCTTGCTTATTTCATCTCAAGTTTGAGGGAAGTACAACTGTATTTCATTTTATTTCACTTTTTGTTATTAGTTTATTTCTGGAACATAAGGTTGGGTTTACTCATTTTTAATTACTTAAGATAATTTGAATTATCATTGTCATAATTTAAAAGCAACTTAAAGGAGATTGGTCAAATGTTTAATTAGGAGATACACTGAAGAAACGGGCCCTTCAGCCCATCGAGTCTGCGCCAACCAGCGATCCCCGTACACTAGTGCTATCCTACACACTCGAGACAATTTATAATTGTACCAAAGACACTTAGCCTCCAAACCTGTACCTCTTTGGGGTGTGGGAGGAAACCGGAGTTCCCGGAGAGAACCTACATGGGTCACGGGGGAGAACGTACAAACTCCGTACAGACAGCAACAATAGTCGAGATCGAACCTGGATCTCTGGCGCTGTAAGGCAGTGACTCTACCGCTGCACCATAGCGCTGCCCATGAAGAGAAGTTAAATATCATTTCATTTTTCTGGGAATGGCTGAAAATATACATTTTGAGATTTTTTTTGTGCGTTTCATGATAGTTGCTTATTGTTTGGGTGCTCCAAGTTAATTGTAGTCGGCTAATGTCGAAGTGTCAGTCTGTCAACTAACTGACATATTGCAATAATGAAAGCGCTAATTCAAAAATGATATTGTTGTCATAACAGATGGATCTGAATGGTTTACTGAATGGAAGCAATTGTAGGATTTTGTAACAAGGTTTTCACGGTTGATTAGACTGCATGGTTGATAAACCTTTTCCTCGGGCTCACAAATATATGAAGAGTGTGACATTTAACAGAGAAAAATAATACATTTTGCACTTGCGCACCTTCAACAAATTGAAGCATGGAAACCGATTTGCAAATTGATCATTTAGTCCTTGTCATGTGCATCAGCTTGTATGTTGATTATAAGTTGATAAGTGATAGGAACAGAATTAGGCCGTTCAGCACATCACGTCTTCTCTGCCGAAGATAGACACATAAAGCTGGAGTAACTCAGCGGGACAGGCAGCATCTCAGTGACGTTTGAGTTTGAAGAAGGGTCTCGACCAGAAACGTCACCCATTCCTTCTCTCCAGATATGCTGCCTGTCCCACTGAGTTACTCCAGCTTTTCGTGTCCATCTTCAGTTGAAACCGGCATTTGCAGTTCCTTCCTACACAAAGTCTACTGCGCCATTCAATCATGGCTGATCTATCTCTCCCTCCTAACCCCATTCTCCCATCATCTCCCGTCTTCTCCCCATCTCTGTCCTCTCAATATCCATTGACTTGGCCTCCACCACCTTCTGTGGCAATAAATTCCACAGATTCACCACCTTCTGACTAAAGAAATTCCTCCTCCTCTTCTTCCAATAGGAATGTCCTTTAATTCTGAGGCTATGGCCTCTGGTCCTGGACTCTCCCACTAGTGGAAACATCCTCTCTACATCCACACTATCAGATATGTATCCTTGAATATCTGCATTCTGACGGATGCATTCTGAGATGATGATAAAACTTCAAATCTAGCTCGAAAATAGACACAAAAAGCTGGAATAGCTCGGCGGGTCGGGCAGCATCTCTGGAGAGAAGGAATGGGTGGCATTTCAGGTCGAGACATGAAAAGGTACATGGAAGAGATGTTTCACAGCCAGCACCGATGCTGAAGGAAAGCTGGAGCCCACAACATCTAGCTCCGTTCATTTCAGTAAATTCCATTGTCCTAGTCGCTGGCAGTCACCTAGAAAATCGGCAAAGTGGGACCGGCCCATAAAGCTAGACATTACAGTTTTCAGGCTCCTGTACCTTTCCCGATGGCAGGAGTGAAATGAGTGCGGTGTGGGTCTCTGATGATGCTGGCTGCCTTTTTGAGGCAGCGACTCTTGCAGATCCCTTCGATGGTGGGGAGGTCAATGCCCGAGATGGGACCGGGCTGTGTCCACCGGTTTTTGCATCTTCTTTGCTCCTCCCTTCCCAAATTTAGCAGTTTCCTTGTGATTGGTTTTGGTAAACATCGGCTGTTGAAATCCACCTGTTGTGTATTTCCAGAATTTGTAGCAAAACCAGCACAACAAAATGAAAGGATCATATCCCGACATATGGTTACTGCTAAACTCAAAACCAGATTAACTTTTTACTTGGGTCAGGAGGCAGAAATTTCTATTTGGCAACTCTTTTCAACTTTTGTTATCACTGTCATCAGAAATGACTTCCTAAAGAGAGAGAAATGAAAGAGACAAATCCTTCTATTTTACTGTTCATAAGCTGAAGGCAGAAATACCAAAGAGGTTATTCATTTGCTTCAATATTTTGTTTGACACCACAGACAGCCTGGCAGAAGACATAAAACATTTTTATACCGTCGTGGGATGTGTAGCCTTTGGGTATAAGAAGGGAACATGTTAGTGGTTCGCACAGTTGCAAAATATCGGAGACTAATATTTTAAACATTATGAACTGGGGGCGGCACGGTGGCGCAGCGGTAGAGTTGCCGCCTTAAGGGCCTGTCCTACCAGCATTCGACTCCATGCGATGAGCGCGATCAAACTAGAAGCGGGGGCCGCGCGGAGGTCGGGTGATCCCTGTACAGGGCCGTTCCCACCAGCATGCGCCTGCATGCGGCAAGCGCGACCAAACTGGCAGCGAGGGCCGCGCGGAGGTCGGGTGAGTGGCGCAACGCGGCGCAAAGTGAGGCGAACTTGGAGCGAAGTCTTAACGGGAAGTTTGCCAGGACAGAGAGGGGCACACAGAGAGGGGCACAGAGGCACACACACAGAGGGCCACGGAGCCACACACATAGAAGGTCACGGAGGCACCTACAGAGAGGGTCACGGAGGCACGACGTCGAGATGGTGTGTAATGCGTCGAGGCGAATGCGAGCCGACAAGCCATTGCCGCGCGGAATTTTTGAACATAGTCAGTTTTTCGGAGCCCCGCGCGATGTCGGGACGAACTCCGCACAATTCCGCACGGCTCCGGCGATCGAAGTGGGACCGGCCCCGCAACGCCCGACGGCTCAAGCGACCACGTTAGGTCGCGCTCATCGCATAGAGCTGCATGCTGGTGGGGCAGGCCCTTTACAGCGCCAGAGACCCGGGTTCGATCCTGACTACGGGCGCTGTCTGTACGTTCTCCCCATGACCTGCGTGGCTTTTCTCCGAGATCTTCGGTTTTCTCCCACACTCCGAAGACGTGCAGGTTTGTAGGCTAATTGGCTTGGTGTAAATGTAAAAAATATGTCCCTCGTGTGTGTAGGGTAGTGTTAGTGTGCGGGGATCGCTGGTCGGTGCGGACTCGGTGGTCTGAAGGGCCTGTTTTGGCGTTGTATCTCTGAACTAAAAAAAAAACAAATCCTTCTATTTTACTGTTCATGAGCTGAATGCAGAAATACCAAAGAGGTTATTAATTTGCTTCAATATTTTGTTTGACACCACAGACACCCTGGCAGAAGACATAAAACATTTTTATACCGTCGTGGGATGTGTAGCCTTTGGGTGTAAGAAGGGAAAGTGATAATGGTTGCAGCAGTTGCAAAATATAGGAAACTGTATTGAACTGGGTGTCAAAAGACTCAATGATTACGATAGGATAAATGAAAAAATATATATTGCTGCAAGTGCTATCTCACTCAATAGAATTATTCAGGTTGCTCAAGGTTGTTGAAACCTTTTTTTTAACTTTTAATTCAACATTAATTGGATTTTGTGTGGAGGAAGGAACTGCAGATGCTGGTTTAGACTTAAGATGGGTGACGTTTGGGGTCGAGACCCTTCTTGAAGAATGCATTTTTCTTGAAGGGTCTCTCCCTGAAACATCGCCTACTCCTTTTCTCCAGTGATGCTGTCTGACACGCTTAGTTACCCCAGCTTTTTGTGTCTATCTATCTATCGGACTTTGCTGGCTTTACCTTGCAGTAAACATTACCCTGTTATGTATCTATACACTGTAAATGGCACGATTGTAATCATGTATTGTCTTCCTGCTGACTGGCTAGCACTTAACATCAGCTTTTCACTGCACCTCAGTACAGGAGACAATAAACTAATCTAAACATACACATGGCATAACTGGTCAGATTGTGCGATGCATTTATCAACACATATCTAAATGCTTTTCTCTTCAAAAACGGAGAATTGCTTGTATTTATCCAATGCCCAGTTATTGTTGAAAATGCTTCAAAGTGCACTCCAGAAATGAGGAACTCATAGATGTAGAACATAGAAAATAGGTGCAGGAGTAGGCCCTTCAAGCCAGCCTCGCAATGCAATATGATCATGGCTGATCATTCAAAATCAGTTCTCCGTTTCCACCTTTTCCCCATATCCCTTGATTCCGTTAGCTCTAAGCGCTAAATATAACTCGTACGGGCCTGTCCCACTTACGCGACCTTTTCGGCGACTGCTGGCACCCGTCATAGGTCGTTGCAGGTCGGCGAAAATTTTCAACGGTGAAAATCCAGCGGCGTCCAGAAGGACGCTACGACTCTTTGGGCGACTGAGGAGACGACTCACGACCATACAGGCGACACCCTGGCGACATGGTGAATGAAGCCTGTATGGTCGTGAGTAGTCGCCCAAAGAGTCGTACCTTGTTCTGGTCACCGCTGGATTTTCAACACGTTGAACATTTTCGGCGACCTGCAACGACCTGTGACGGGTACCGAAAAAGTCGCTGAAAAAGTTGCATAAGTGGGACAGGCCCATAACACTCTCTTAAACTCTAACTCTCTTGAACTTAAACTTGATCTATAAAGGTCTGAAGAACACCATGTAGACACAAAGTGCTGGAGTAACTCAGCGGATGAGGCAGCAACTCAGGAGAGAAGGAATGGGTGACGTTTCAGGTCGAGACTCTTCTTCACACTGAAGAACACTCGGTTGCTTGCCTGCCCGACATTTTCCTTTTTGGTTTTGAAATTTCCTCTGTTTCAAATTAAACTCTGGCGGTTACTTCCTAAGCCACTCAATGTGGATCGGCATTGATTGGGTTCGAAAAGCTTCTTGCCTGAAACCATTCTCCGCAGCCCTCAAATGATTCTCATTAAAATGTTAACTTGACGACATTTTAATTCCTGATTCATCAACTTTGGAAAAACTTTCCCCATTCAGACGGTAATTTGTAAACTGCTCTTAAATCTTTAGTTGGCGGCACCGTAGCGCCTGGGTAGAGTCACTGCCTCACGGCGCCAGAGACCCGGGGTTGATCCTGATCGCAGGTACTGTCTGTACAGAGTTTGCACGTTCTCCCTGTGACCTGCGTGGGTTTTCTCCGGGTCCTCCGTTTTTTTCCCACACTCGTGCAGACGGGCAGGTTAGTTGACCTCAGTAAAATAGTAAATTTTCTCTATTGTGTCAGAGAGTATCAGTGTATGGGGTGAACATTGGTCAGCATGGACTCTATGGGCTGAAGGGCCAGTTTCTGCACTGTATCTCTGAAACTAAATTCTAAAGTCACCTCTGTGTCCGCTGTGTTATTTGGCCCAGTGTTTGCAGTCTTCACTTAAAACAAGTGAAGCCTTGACCCGTAGCGGTTCACCTAGCGGCACAACATGTCCGTGGCTGACGCCATCTTCCTGGCCCTGCATTCATCCCTGGAACCCCTGGATATGAAGGACACCTACACTACATCAGACTCCTACTCATCAACTATAGGTGTGCTTTCAATATCATTATCCCAACCAAGCTGGTCTCCAATCTTGTGGAGCTTGGAGTCGGCACTCTGCAACTGGATGCTGGTCTTCCTGCCCAACAGATAACAATCGGTGAGGATGGGCGACAAATCACCCTCTACGATGAGACTCAATACTGGTGCCCCATAAGGATGCATTCTCAACCTCCTACTATACTCGGTACACTGCATTGGGGCTGTGTGCAGTGTATATGGTGTATAGGGGCGGCACTATATGGTATATGGTGGTGCAGCGATAGAGTTGCTGCCTTGCTGTATCTGTAAACAAAACTAATTATTGACTTCATTTCAGTGTTCAGTTCATCAGCATTTGCATCTGCTGAGGTTGTCATAACAGACCAGTCCCAATCTACTATGTTTAACACTAAATCACAGTGCCAGCCCACATTGGGTGTAGGACCTCAACATTACAGATATGCGTTGGGTAATCACAACACCATTTCCAGAGGGCACATAATCAAGTTACAAGATATTGGGTTGGGGATGCAAGGGCGTTAATGGACCCTCCAGTGACTCGTAGAGTTAGCTGTGCAGTTGTAGCAACGCTTTTACCCCTGGTAGTATAATCAATCCTCTCTCCAGAGAGGGCCATAAAATCCAGACGCACACTTTGCTGCGGCACTAATGCAGTATTGTGCCGTCTGGTGATTGAAAATTTGAATTAGCGCTCGGCATTGCTTTATTTTTTTTGCATGGGCATAAATAATCCCACCGCATTGCTTTAAACAAAAACAAGGCATACTCTGTTCATTTCCTTAAATAATATTTATTGCTTAGCCGGCGCTAAGGCACTGAGACTGGAGGGGAGCTAACATTGAAGGACAAGCCAAGCAGTTACAGCCAATTGACGAAGAAAGGTCCCGGCCCGAAACGTCACCTATCCATGATCTCCACAGATGCTGCTTGATATTCTGAGTTACACCAGCACTTTGCGTTTTATTTGTCAAGAGCGTTTCATTGTAATATGTCATAGATACATAGACAATAGGTGCAGGAGTAGGCCATTCGGCCCGTCGAGCCAGCGCCGCCATTCAATGCGATCATGGCTGATCATCCACAATCAGTACCCCGTTCCTGCCTTCTCCCCTTGATTCCGCTAGCCCTAAGAGCTAAATCTAACTCTCTCTTTTGAATACATCCAGTGAATCGTCCTCCACCGCCTTCTGTGGCAGAGAATTCCACAAATTCACAACTCTCTGTGTGAAAAAGTTTTTCCTCATCTAAATGGCTTACCCCTTATTCTTAAACTGTGGCCCCTGGTTCTGGACTCCCCCAACATCGGAAACATGTTTCTTGCATCTAGCCTGTCCAACCCCTTAATAATTTCCATAAGAATTGTCCTACAATGGAACAATAAAAGTGTTACTTGCAGCAGCACGACCATAACTAGTATCTGCAGTTTGTTCTGTATATATATCTCTCTATATCAGCGTCTTTAAGTCCCGTTTCCCTCTCCCTTGGTGCGGGCCGAAAAAGGGTCTCGACCCGAAACGTCACCTACACTTTTTCTCCAGAGATGCTGCCTGAGCCGCTGAGTTAACTCCAGCCTTTTGTGTTTTAACTTCGGTCCACTAATCCTTCCAGCCAACACCTTAGTCCCGCCAGCAGCACATTCAACCATTTAAAATCCTATCTCCCTGTAAAGCGTTGCAGATTTCACTGTGGATAGATTAGCTGATTAAGCTCAGACCATGAAGTAAACTGGGTGACGTTTTGGGTCGAGATCATTCCTTCTCTCCAGAGATGCTGTCTGACCTGCTGAGTAACGCCAGCTTTTTGCGTCTATCTGCAGTTCCTTGTACCCTGAATCTTTCTATTTTGAAAGGCCAGGATTGCTTGGGGATATTAAGCATGGTTTAAGTGTGGAACATTATGACTCCCATTCTTTTTTAAGAGGTAACCAAGGAGGAGGTTGGGTAAAACTTTTTTCAATCACTTACCTCGACAGATGTGCGGTTTCGTATCTCCGTCCCCACTGCAGCCTAACACCGTGGAGTTGGCGGCCTTTCCTGGAGACCGACCCGGTGCTCCAAGCCGCGGACGCCTGCGGTGCTTTAACATCACAGAGTTTGCCGTGAGCTTCCTCAAGGTTTGCGCCAAGCTGCAGCTCTGCCGCTGTCTCTGTTTGTTGTCGTTAGCGTGACTGAGGTCAGTTGACGGGGCTCAACACGGGGAGGTCGACAACACCAGCCCCGGAAAAATAGGACATAAGGTCATAAGGAGTAGGAGTAAAATTAGGCCATTCGACCCATCGAGTCTACTCCGCCATTCAATCATGGCTGATCTATCTCTCCTTCCTAACCCCATTCTCCTGCCTTCTTCCCAGAACCTCTGACACCTGTAATAAGAATCTCTCTCTCTCTCTCTCTCTCTCTGCCACAGAAGGCTGTGTTGGCCAAGTCAGTGGATATTTTTAAGGCAAAGAATTCCACAGATTCATTACCCTCTGACTAAAGAAATTTCTCCTCATCTCCTTCCTAAAACATTCTTTCCGCATCCACTCTATCCAAGCCTTTCGCTAATCTGTATGTTTCAATGTGGTCCCCCCCCTCATTCTTCTAAACTCCAGCGAGTATAGATCAACCATGATTGAACGGCATAGTGGACTTGATGGGCTGAATAGCCTAATTCTGCTCCCATCTCTTTTGACTGTTGTGGTGAGAACATGGGACATTCACGAGAAGCCAACAAAAAACATCACTTTGCTCGGAGTTGCATTAAGGGACCAATTAAACATTGCAGTTTCAAAATAAATGTAAGAGACTGGAATGCTAAGTGGGTCAGAATGCTCTCCTCTCACCACTGGGGTTTTGGATTCAGCCATACTGAGAGATGAGCATCTTACTGGCATGTGCAAGAACCCTGTGCAGAATAATTTAATGTGGCCTCTAGTGGGTTTTCACATTGCATCCCCTGCAAGGAGCAACCTCCCCTGAATTCAGCATCGTAGGGAGTGCGAGTCAGATTGATGCCAGGGTGTCTCCTACAATGAGTAGAAACACCTCACTGTCACAAAAAATAACAATTGCTTTTAGTTTGTGTTGAAGCATTATTAACCTTCAGTGGAGTCAGAAAGACTCGCTTGGATCGGGTGGATGTGGAGAGGACGTTTCCACTCGTGGCCGAGTCTCGGAACGGAAGTCATAGCCTCAGAATTAAAAGATGTTCATTTAGGAAGGAGATGATGAGGAATTGCTTTTCTCAGCACCTATCGGTCATGCAGAGTTTAGTTTTGAGATACAGTGTGAAAACGGGCTCTTCAGCCCACCGAGTGCATGCCGGCCATCGATCACCTGCATGCTATAGTTTCGTTTAGAGATGTAGCGCGAAAATACACTACCCAGCGATCCCTGCACACTAACACTATCCTGTACACACTGCATGCAATTTGCAATATTAGCCACGACAATTGCCCTACAAACCTGCACGTCTTTGGAATGTGGAAGTTAATGACATCCCACACAGGTCACGGGGAGAACGTACAAACTCCGCACAGACAGCATCCGTAGTCAAGATCGAACTCGGGTCTCTGGCGCTCTCCCACTCTACCACTGTGCCACCGTGTGTCAGCGTGTCCGACACAATAGGGACAATTTACAGAAGCTAATTGATCTGCAAACCTGCACATTGTCAGAAATGTTTGTGTTAGTTTTTTTCTTTCCCCTGGCATTTCTTACTTTGTTTTACTGCATCACTGTCAATTCTGAGTGGTAAACATAATGGAAATATTGAATTTGCTTTTTATTGTCGATCACTACACAGGCATAATATAAATAGTAAGATTAAACGAGAACTTACCAGTTTGAAGTTTGATCTTTATTTTATGAGGAGTTGCGATGAGGGATTTCGTGAAGAACCCGCCAGCACGCATGCGCGACATACTTCAAAGCCGCGGTGTGGAATCACAGAAAAACCAAGCCAAGAAATGACTTGTTATAGTGAGATTAAAGAGACTCTAGTTACCAGTTGACTTTATGATCGAGGGTTGGGAGCGGAGGGCACGAAATCCCTCATCGCAACTCCTCATAAAATAAAGATCAAACTTCAAACTGGTAAGTTCTCGTTTAATCTTACTATTTCATTTCGGAGTCACGTGAGTGACTTCGTGAAGACTTCAAAGCTTCTGTGATTTCACGCCCTGGACAACGTCCATGCTATCACACACGCTACTGAAAAGGTGGACAGCAGTAATCAATTTCCGTCACTGTTTCTCTGAAAAAATAATAATATTTATTAATAACAACAAGAAAGGACCCCTCACTGAGGGGGAACTGCATGTTCTCGGCCTGCATCCAGCACGGCTCCTGCGAACATTCCAGGTATGGTGACGGGTTTATTGTAAAACCGTTGAAAAGTGGCTTCACTGGCCCATCCCGCTGTGGCAAGTATCTGGTCCATGGGCACCTCCATGGCCTTTGCCGCCGATGTTGATGCTGCCCTGGTGGAATGGGATTTAAAAACATCAGTGTCAATACCTGCTTTGTTCAAGACGATCCTGAGCCATCGGGATATCGTCTGCACCGTCACTCTATGGTGAGGTTTTTTGTGACTGATGAACAGGTATTGCTCCATTCCCCTTATTTTCCTCGTCACTTTGATATAGTGGCGGATATGGGTGGCTATGCATAGCCTAGCATCAGCGGGGTATGCTGGAAACTCCAGCTGCAGCCCTGTGAATCCAGGTCTATGCTGCTTGAGCAATTCATCAATGAAGAAAGTGACCCGTTCAGGGGTAGAGATCATTCTGTCGATCTTGGCCTTGTGAAGCGTTTGCACCCTTTGTGCTGAAGTAAGTGCCATCAACATCACCACCTTCAGGGTGAGTTTGTCCAATTCGAGCCCCGTCATGGGTGACCATGTTCTCAGCAGGGTCAGCACTTTGCCAATATCCCATGTGACGTTGTAACGGGGCCTCGGCGGGTTGGAATTAAATATCCCCCGCATAAGTTTGGAGACCAATTTATTGGATCCTACCTCAATATTGAGGTAGGACGAGAGCGCACTCCTGGCGCTATTGATGGCACTATAGCTGAGATGTTGATCATGGTGTAGCCCCGCAAGAAATTCCAGCACATCTGTGATGGAGACGGAGTCATATGCAACGTCCATGCGGCCACAATAGGATTCCCATTTCCTGATGTACGATAAGTACTGCCGTCTTGAGGACTCCCTGCATGATGCTCCCATGGTATCCATTGTCCTTGAAGATAGACCATACTGAAGTAGTGGCCTGTTCAGATCCTGCAAGCCAATAGATTCAAATGACTATGGCAGGGGTGTGGTTCCCCTGTGGCAGGGTTCGTCACCAATTGTGGGCAACCCTCCAAGAGGACCCATGGTTGACTTATCATTCCAAGGACCACCGGATACCATGATTGCGTAGGCCAGTCGGGTATAATGAGGATGCCCTTGGCAGCATCGAGCTGGATTTTCCGCAATACCCGACTGATGAGGCAGAATGGAGGAAAGGCATAGAAGAACCATTTCCCCCAGTCTAGCGAGAATGCGTCCATCGCCATTGCCCCAGGATCTGGCTCCCATGATACGTATGTTGGTACCTGATGGTTCAACCGTGACGCAAAAAGGTCAATATCCGGTTTACCAAATTTGGCTGTAATTTTGGTGAATATTTGGGGGTTCAACATCCACTCGATGTTGTCATTGAACTTCCGTGACCTGGTGTCCGCCACTGTATTGAGCTCACCTGGCAAGTAGGTAGCTGAGATCCAAATATTCCGTTGAATACACCAGAGCCAAATTGTGTTTGCCAATTCATTGCATGAAATTGACCTGGTACCGCCCATATGATTCAGATAAGCCACCGCAGTGGTATTGTCTATTTGGAGACGGACATGAGTGTTAGTCATGTTTGAACAATAGGCTCTAAGTCCGTGGAATGCTCCTAGCATCTCCAAATAGTTTATCCCTTGTGCTAACAACAAAGTAGCTTCAAGTGAATCCCATCTACCTCCACAACTATTATTGTTGTCTGTAGCTCCCCAGCCATGGGAGCTTGCATCTGTTTGCAAGTATACCTTTGGACGAGGCACAATGATGGGTTTAAATGAGTTATGGATATTGCCAATCCACCATAGTAACTCAAGTTTTGCCTTAACCGGCAACTGCATGGGTCTATCATAATGTCCAGCATTTAATTTTAATGCTGTTATTTTTGACCTTTGTAAATTCTGATAGTGTAAAGGTCCATATTGAGCAGCTGGAAATACTGCTACAATTTTGCCAATTACCCTGGCAGTTAATCTGATAGACGGTATACTGGCGCAGACCAGGTTCTTGCATGCTTGAAACACATCACCAACTTTGTTAGTTGGGATGGTGGTGATCATGCGATTGGAGTCTATTGTGAACCCCAAGTAGTCCATGATCTGTGCGGGGAGGAACTTTGATTTGTCTGGATGGATTATAAACCCCATTTGTTGAAAAATTTCCACTGTGGCTGAAACCGCCAACTCTGCGGATTCCAGAGTGTGCCCAATTATCAGAATGTCATCCAAATAAGCCATGACCGTATGATTTTGTCTCCGCAGTGTAGATAACACTGGCTTGAGTAGTTTGGTGAACAGTCTGGGGGCTGTAGTAAGCCCATTGGGCAATGCTTTGTATTGCCAAAGCTGATCCATCCAGGTAAACTTCAAGAACTTCCTATGATGTTTCCGAATGGATACTGAATAGTATGCATCTTTTAAATCAATGCATGCCATGAAGCAGCCCTCCGAAATCAAAGATTTGGCTGTTTCAAATGTGTCCATTTTGAAATGGGTGTATTTTACAAAGGTATTCAAGTGAGTTAAATCTATAATGACCCGGCATCCACCGTCTTTTTTAGTTTTAGTAAATATATTAGACACAAATTCAACTGGTTCATGTGTGGTTCGTTCTATCACACCTTTGTCTTGTAAACTCAAGATTTCAGCATAGCCTTCTGCCAATTCTTTTTTGGAAAGTGCAAATTTGCGATTCGGCATATGCTGGGGTGGAGGCAATTGGCCATGAATAAACTCAATTTCATAACCCTGAATACTTTGCAAGATAAACTCATCTGAAGTGATGGTTTCCCAAGCCTCCTTAAATCCCCGTAATCTGCCCCCAATTCGTGAGGTTAGACATGCAAGTGCATGGAACCCAGACCCCCTTACCTTCATGGTTATCGGCGGTCCCTGGGATTTTTGGTGGGACGTGGAGGCGCTGGGTTTCGTGGTTGGTGCGGAATCCGCATCTTCCATGCTGGCCGCTGAGGGCCTAGTCCTAAAAAAGGCCTGGGCTGATGAGGCTGTTGATATTGAGGAGGTGCCGGAACGTAGGTCCTTGTTGGCCTATCGGTCTGACCTCGTGGCCTGAAGTAAGGTGTCTTCTTGGCCGAAGGTCTGGCCACAAAATGTGGTCTCATCAGACCTATGGTTTTCGCATGGTCATCGAGCTCTTTGACCTGCTTTGGGAGGTCTTCCCCGAACAGCTGTCTAGGTGGGGGGGTAGGAGGTGCTCTGCATAGTCCCGCAAATTTGGGATTCAAGGAAGGTTTGATAATGCTCTTCCGGAAAGCGTTGATCTCGTACTGCGTATTGCAGAGCAGAGCTAGAGCATCCTCCTGTTCGGTGCTTAGATCAACCCCATCTACCGACTTTGCAAAAGCGGTGATCCCAGACGTAAGCAGTTTTAAAATCCTCTGCAGTTTCACTTCCTGCGCTCTGATGCCCGGGCTGATATTACCCCAGATTGGCATGTTCACAATTGGCACGTGGAGTGAATTGCAGTTCCCTGGGGCCTTGTGTCTCTCCATGGCCTTCGCAAGGACCTCCTCCTGCAATTGATGGTTGGTAAGATAATCTATGGTTGCGGCCAGTTTGATGTTGAGGGGTTGTCCTGATGATACGGGTAACCCGAATTTGGCTGCCACATCCAGCAGATCTTCCTGAGGGACCTCAGGTGCTGCTGGGGCATGTACCAGGATATCCTCCTCATCTGGTCTTATGTTGTCCATAGATGGGGACGGGGATATATCCATGAGTCCCCTGGAGCTGTGTGTGTCCTGTTTCTGATTGAGTAGAACTTGCTCCAATATCCTCTCCATACGATCCAAGCGCCCTTCATCGGGCGGGTGTGGGAGGTAAGAGGCCTCGTGCCCGAAGGAACTCCTGAGGCTTCGATCATCAGTCCGTACCTCGTCGAGGTAATATCGGTACTGTGATGATGTGTCGCTACCAGCCGCCTCGGCGAAGCTGAGCGATTCCCGCGCGGACCTGCTCGAGCGCCTCCTCTTCGCTGAGCTGGACCCGGCTGCCTCAAAGGGCATGGGTGGGGAGAGGTCGGCACCTGACGCCGCAGCGTGGTGACCCGACGTCCGCACGGGCTTGCCGACTGTCCTAAATCTGGACCCAGACGGCGTACGGTCCCGACCTGCCCCCAGCGGGGGAAGCGGTGACCTAGGCGAGGCTCCACCCTTGTGACTCCTCCTGGTCCCTCTGGGTGGTGAGTCGACACTGGCCCTTCTTGGTCTGCCAGTGGACTCGGGCCTGCCTGATTCACCAGACCACTTCCTAGTGGCTCCTGGTGAGACCTCAACCCGCGAAGGGCTAGGTAGTGGAATTGTATCCCTGCCTCCTTCAAGAGGGCTCAGGGAGAAGGGCCGTGCATCAGCACGCGAATCCCTTTTACTTGTCTCTGCAAACGACCCAGTGGGTGAGAGAGAGATGGAGTCAGGATGCACCTGCTCCGGCGCTGTACCGACTGATTGTTCTGCAGGTACCCCGCTAGGGCATAGCTGCGTCGGTGAACCGGATCCTGTGAATACAGGGCTCCCCGGCTTGCGCGCCTTTTTCCCGGCCCGTCCTCCTGCCGTGGAGGGGGGCTCCGGGTTGGGTTGCCGACAACTCCTTGCAGAAGTTTTACGGGCTTTACTTTTTCTACTGTCCATGTCTCTGTGGAAGAAAACACAATTATTCACACAGAACAACCAACTCAAGGTTGTTAGTACTTACCTGAGTGGCCCTTATGAAGGGCTGGTGATGAGCCGCGCTCCTCTCCAGCCGTCGACTGCAATGCGAGCGACGATATGTCGCGCATGCGTGCTGGCGGGTTCTTCACGAAGTCACTCACGTGACTCCGAAATGAAATGAAGCATCACCGACATCATCACTCGTGCCCTGACAGCAGCATGTCACTCCATTAATTTGATGGCAGAGCTGGAGGTTCGTATGGAATCGCAACTTGTACGGAATCCAACGACTCGTGAGCGAGCCGTCAACCGGGAGAACCTACGGCCAAGGGTCTAGTTTCAAGTCCAGGTGGTCTGCCTCTGAACATTGGCACGGCGCAGCGGTAGAGTTGCTGCCTTATAGAGCTTGCAGCGCCGGAGACCCGGGTTCGATCCCGACTACGGGCGCTGTCTGTACGGAGTTTGTCCCCGTGAGCCGCGCGGGTTTTCTCCCAGATCTTCGGTTTCCTCCCACACTCCCAAAGACGTGCAGGTTTGCGGGTTAATTGGCTTGGTAAAAGATAAAATTTGTCCCAATTGTGTGTGTAAGATAGCGTTAATGTGCGGGGATTGCTGGTCGGCACAGACTTGGTGGGCCGAAGGGCCTGTTTCTGCGCTGTATCTCTAAACTAAACTAAATGAGAGATTTCTGCTTTCAGAGGGGATTGGATCTCTGGACGTCACTACACCAGGGCGTCATTGAGGCTGGAGGAGGCTCAAAGTGCTGGAGTAACTCGGCGGGTCAGGCAGCATCCCTGGAGCACCTGGATAGCAGAACCACGCATCCACCATTTCTGGATGACATCTTTGTTACTTGATCTAACGAGTAGGAAAGTAAAATGTGGAAATAACTAACTTGCAGATGTTGGAAAAACCTAGAGAAAGGTCCTGACCTGAAACATCACCTATCCATGTTCTCCAGTGGTGCCACCTGACACATTGAGTTACTCCAGCACTTTGTCTTTAGTAAACTAGTGTTGGCACTCTGAAGAAGCAATGCTAACATATGGCATCTCTGTGTGGTATCTCAGCTGCACGGAGGCGGAGAGGAGAGCTCTTCAGCGCGTCGTCCACAGAGCGCAGAAGGTTATTGGGACACCGCTACCAGCCTTGGAGGGCATCTACCACACACACGGTGCCTCAGGAAGGCCGTCAGCATCCACAAAGACTCCTCTCACCCTTGTAATAGTCTGTTCGAACTCCTACCTTCCGGCAGACGTTACAAGGCCTTCTACGCCCGCACCTCCAGACTCAGGAACAGCTTCATTCCCAGAGCTATAGCGGCTCTGAACCGGCCCTGCTGAGTGTCCCCACCCCCATGGAATGTCTCCCTCGGATGGTCACGTCGCCCATCGACCCGGCACAGACATATTTGCACTTTACACTGTTTCACTGTTCTTTTTATAAATCATGTTTCTCAGGGCATCTAAATCTAAATTTTATCTAAATTTGATTGGTTGTTTAAGATGACATCGGATGGAAGCTTCATTCCAAATCTCGTTGCACCTATGTGCAATGACAATAAAATATATTAATATTATTATTATTATTATTATTATTATTATTAAGGGTCTCGACCCGAAACGACACCCATTCCTTCCATCCAGAGATGCTGCCTGTCCTGCTGAGTTACTCCGGCATTTTGTGTCTATCTGTCATTCCTTGTTTCTTCACTGTGGAAACTAGCTCACTTGAAGTACTTGAAGTTGAAGTAGACGTGTTTTTTTGGAAGGCTGAGGGATTGGAGACAGTGGGAATCTAGTACAGAAGTTGAGGTACATTGGCCTTTATTGATGTGCAAGGCAAACTTGAGGGACCAATGAGTAGGTTAACCCGTGACGAGCGTTTGTCGGCACTGGGCCTGTACTCGCTGGAGTTTAGAAGAATGAGGGGGGACCCCATTGCAACGTATAGAATAGTGAAAGGCTTGGATGGAGTGGATGTGGAGAGGATGTTTCCACTCGTGGAACTAGAGGTCACAGCCTCCGAATTAAAGGATGTTCTTTTAGGAAGAAGATGCAGAGATATTTCTTCAGTCAGAGGGTGGGAATTCTTTGCCACAGAAGGCTGTGGATATATTTAGAGGCAGAGATAGATAGATTCTTGCTTAGTACGGGTTTCAGAGATTATGGGGAGAAGGCAAGAGAATGGGGCTAGGAGGAAGAGATAGATCAGCCATGAATGAATGGTGGAGTAGACGATGGGCCGAATGGCCTAATTCTCCTCCTAACTCCTAGCACTTATGACCTCATCACCGAGTGGCCTCTTCACATTTATGTATTTATTTATGTCCTTTATTCTCATGATACGACTTGTCACCTTTAGCACCATTTGCTCAGTCCCCAGACTTTATTTGTTGTCCTTTATTTTTTTAAATTTTCTTAACTGTTTACGGTCAAGTTCCCGTTCGCAAAACCATCTTGTTATTAAAGTAACGCATTGCTGAGGGTCTCAAAAATCCAGTTAACGATAAAAGCAAACAGATTTGTAGTGACGATTATAGGAAAATTAAACTACGCTGATCTCCGCCTTAATCTTCAATAAGGCTATTGCAAAGCCATCCTCTTGGAGTATTTATCTAATAAAAATACAAGTAAGTAAGTAAGTAAGTACGTTTATTGGCCAAGTATTCACATACAAGGAATTTGCCTTGGTGCTCCGCCCACAAGTAACAACATGACATACAGTGACAGTTACGAATGACTCAGAAAACACTAAACATTAATAATAATAAGACATTAATGATAAAACACCATTGATCAAGCACGTGAATCAGCAAAATACCAGATCAAAGGGAGGCTACAGATTTTTGGCTGTTGAGTAGAGCAACTACTCGTGGATAAAAACTGTTTTTATGTCTGGCTGTGGCAGCTTTGACAGTCTGGAGTCGCCTACCAGAGGGAAGCGATTCAAAGAGTTTGTGGCCAGGTTGAGAGGGGTCAGAGATGATCTTGCCCGCTCGCTTCCAGGCCCTTGCAGTGTACAGTTCATCAATGGAGGGAAGGTTGCAGCCAATAATCTTATCTGCTGATCGGACGATTCGCTGCAGCCTCCAGGTGTCGTGCTTGGTGGCTGAGCCAAACCAGACCATGATGGAGAAGGTGAGGACAGACTCTATGATGGCCGTGTAGAATTGGACCATCATTGCCTGTGGCAGACTGTGCTTCCTCAGCTGCCATAGTCCAGATACGACCTTGGTAAGGCCATCAAAAAGGCCAAAGGGGTTTCTGCTCCAAGCTGGAGGATGAGACAGACGCTCGGCAGCTGTGGTGGGGCCTGAATGCAATCACCATTCATGTGATGGTATTTCAGTCTCAGTCACAGAGGCCGACATCAGGAAATCCTGCAGAGGGGTGAACCCTCGAAAAGCGTCTGGACCTGATGGTATACCTGGACGTGTTCTAAAAACCTGTGCTGACCAACTGGCTGGAGTTTTTACGGACATTTTCAACCTCTCACTTCTGAGGTCTGAGGTTCCCACCTGCTTCAAAAGGGCATCAATTATACCAATGCCCAAGAAGACCAAGGTGACGTGCCTCAATGACTATCGACCAGTGGCACTAACGCCTGTGGTGATGAAGTGCTTCGAGAGGTTGATCATGGTGAAAATCAACTCCTACCTCGACAAGAACCTGGACCCACTGCAGTTCGCATACCGCCACAACAGATCAACGGTGGATGCGATCTCGCTGGCTCTCCACAACGCTCTGGACCACTTGGACAACAAAAACTCATATGTCAGGCTGTTATTCATCGATTATAGCTCGGCATTTAACACAATCATCCCCTCCAAGCTGGTTACCAAACTCGCAGAACTGGGTCTTTGCGCATCCCTCTGCAATTGGATCCTCGACTTCCTCATTCACAGACCACAGTCTGTTCGTATTGGTGGAAATGTGTCAGACTCGAAAACAATCAGCATGGGAGCACCTCAAGGCTGCGTGCTCAGCCCCCTGCTGTACTCACTCTATACTCATGACTGCATAGCCGCTCATAGTGCGAACTCCATCATCAAGTTCGCTGATGACACCACTGTTGTGGGACGTATCACTGATGGAGATGTCACAGGTTCAAAGGTTCAAAGGTATTTATTGGTCACGTATACCAATTGGTGTAGTGAAATGTTTCATGCCAATGCAGCACATAAAAAAAGAATACAGACATAACAATAATAAAGAGATTTTAAACACAAAAAACATCCCCCCACAATGGTTCCCATTATGAGGGAAGGCACAATGTCAGAGTATAGAAGAGAGATCGAGCAACTGTCCATATGGTGCCAGCACAAGAACCTGGCCCTCAACACCAGCAAAACCAAGGAACTGATTGTGGACTTTGGAAGGAATAGGATAGGGACCCACAGTCCCGTTTATGTCAACAGGTCGATGGTTGAAAGGGTCAAGCGCTTCAAATTCCTGGGCGTGCACATCTCTGAAGATCTTTCCTGGTCCAAGAACACAGATTGAATTGAATGCCTTTATTGTCATTCAGACCTCTCGGTCTGAACGAAATTTCGTGCCTGCAGTCATACATATATAAAAACAACAACACCATACAATAAACACAAAATTAACATCCACCACAGTGAGTTCACCAAACACCTCCTCACTGTGGTGGAAGGCAAAAGTCTTAGGGTCTCTATCTTTTCTCCCCTCCCCATTCTCCCTCTGCGCTGAGGGGATCCAGGCCGCCGCCACCGCTGACGCCGGAACGCCGGAACACCGCCACAGGGCCCGCCGCCGGAACGTCGCTGGAGCACCGTAGCTCCCGAAAGCCAGGCCGGGATTATTAAGAAAACTCATCGGCGTCTCTACTTCCTGAGAAGATTACGGAGAGTCGGTCTGTCAAGGAGGTCTCTCTCTAATTTCTACAGGTGTACAATAGAGAGCTTGCTGACTGGTTGCATCGTGGCTTGGTTCGGCAACTTGAGTGCCCTGGAGAGGAAAGGACTACAAAAAGTAGTAAACACTGCCCAGTCCATCATCGGCTCTGACCTTCCTTCCATCGAGGAGATTTACCACAGTCGCTGCCTCAAAAAGGCTGGCAGCATCATCAAGGACCCACACCATCCTGGCCACACACTCATCTCCCTGCTGCCTTCAGATAGAAGGTACAGGAGCCTGAAGACTGAAACGACCAGGTTCAGGAATAGCTACTTCCCCACAGCCAACGGGCTATTAAACCTGGCTCGGACAAAACGCTGAACATTAATACCCCTTTATCTATTATTTCCACTTTATCAGTTTATTTATTCATGTGTGTATATATTTATATAATGGTATATGGACACACTGATCTGTTTTGTAGTGAATGCCTACTATATTCTGTTGTGCTGAAGCAAAGCAAGAATTTTATTGTCCTGTCAGGGACACACAACAATAAACTCACTTGAACTTGAACTTGAACTTGAAATGATCCAGCTATCCCTTATGTTGAAGAAGGAACAGCAGGTGCTGGAAAAATCGAAGGTAGACAAAAATGCTGGAGAAACTCAGCGGGTGAGGCAGCATCTATGGGTCGTGACCCAAAACGTCACCCATTCCTTCGCTCCATAGATGCTGCCTCGCCCGCTGAGTTTCTCCAGCATTTTTGTCTACCAGTTGTTCCTTATGCTAGTGATGCATTTCTTATTGGCCCTCAAATGGATAACAAGAAAAAATGACCGTAAATTTACTTAAGATTTGTTGGGCAAAATAACCTGGTGGATAATAAAGAAAGGCTTTGACCCGTAACGTTGCCTATTTCCTTCGCTCCATAGATGCTGCCTCACCTGTTGAGTTTCTCCAGCATTTTTGTCTACCTTCGATTTTCGAGCATCTGCAGTTCCTTCTTAAACATTAAATCTATGTCTTCTGGTTCTCGATTCCCTTACTCTGGGCGAATGAGTGAATTTGTGTGTCTATCTGATCTATGATGGAGGGGGTGAGCTGTGTTGTCCAGGATGCTCCGCAGTTTGAGAAACATCCTCCCCTCCAAGACCACCACCCATGACCCAACTCTGGACAAGAATAGAAGTGACTTCTCAAAGAGTTTTTGCAAGCGATGGGTAGCTTTGATTTTTATCTAATATTGTGGTCATATTTTCCAAATGATCCTTAAATTAGAAGCAAAATGACAATGCGACATTTTCATAAAGCTCAATAGGTACATGGATAGGAAAGGTTTGGAAGGATAGGGGCCAAATGCAGGCACATGGGATTAGCTTTCAAGGGACATCTAGGTTGGCACAGACATGTTGGGACATTGGGCATGTTTCTGTGTTGTCTGACTGACTAGAAATGACAGACTGCTGGAAAATGGGGATTATCACCACATAAGTTGCTTTATCATCTTGCATTTCGGGATGAAACTTTGTGTGGTTGAAGGGTGGTGCTGGGCAGATATGGTGGCAGAAGACCCCAACATTTGAAGCACGGTATGAATAGTGCGGTGTTGTGGACATGCCTGCATCGACCTCTGCACCCCCAGATATTAAATATTTGCATGTGCTATACACAAAACCTCGAAAGATAGAAAGATCTATCTTTCCGTCTCAACCTCATTCTCCTGCCTTCTCCCCACAACCCCTGACACCCGTGTTGATCAAGAATCTGCCAATCTCCGTCTCAGAAATATCCAATGAATTGGCCTCCACAGCCACCCGTGCTAATGGACTCCACAGATTCCCCGCCCTCTGGCTAGAGAGATTCCTCATTTGCTTTCTAAAGGTATGTTCTTTTATTCTTTTATTCTGAGCCTGTAGCCTCTGGTCCTGGACTCTCCCACAAGTGGAAACATCCTCTCCACTTCCACTCTATCCAGGCCTTCCAGTATTCGGTAGGTTTCAGTGAGGTGCCCCCTCATCCTTCTAAACTCATCCAATAGTGTTTCTATTCCCAGCATACAGGAAGACACTGAAGATCCCTTTGTAAATAAGGCAGGTGTTTGCTCCGTTTGCAAATCGATGTTCTGTTTCCCATCTGTCTACAACACATGGCATTAACTGCATCATTGCATTCTAATTTGGCAGAGCAGAATCTGACGAGTTGGCATGTTTGTGACCAAACTGAACATCACTCACTCCACCCACTACCCAGTTACCTTCCAGCGCTAGAATGTCGCACGTGATCTACATTTCCAGTTTCAGTTTAGTCTTGCCGGGGTACAGTGAAAAGCCTTTGTTGCGTGCGAAGTAGTCTGCGGAAAGACAATACATGATTACAATCGAGCCATTTACCGTGTGTAGATGCATGATAAAGGACTAACGTTGACTTCCTTGATTAATGTATTGTCCATTCAGGCCACGTGAGTGGGATTGTAGACGCCGGGAACTGCAGATGCTGGAATCTTAGGCAAAGCAAAATGCTGGAGAAACTCAGCTGGTCAGGCAGCATCAGCGGAGGGAATGGTAGGTAATGATTCAACCAGACGCGCTGAGTTCCTCCAGCATTTTGGGCTTTGCACATGAATGCCATTGTTGCTTTGTCTGTCCAACTTAGGCGATTTTTTCAGCGACTACAAGCGACTAGGCTGTTTTCACATGGTCGCGGGGCGACGCCTGTATGGTCATGAGTCGTCTCCTCAAGTCACCTAAAGAGTCGTAACGTTTTTCTGGTCGGCGTTGGATTTTGAAATGTTCAAAATGTTTCGGCGACAGTGGGCTTGACGTAGCTTGTCCTCTCCTGTCGTAGGTGCTGTCCTGGGTTGGGGCCAGGGTGGCACAGGTTGTCGCCGGGTGATGTAGGTTGTTGCCGGGCGCTGACTTTGGTGAATTACATTGGCGACTACCCACGTCAACTGGCCACAGGTACCGGCGACTGCATTGTCTTCAGTTGTCTTCATTTGTTGCCGAAGACAACTACGGGTGGAGGTAGGTTGACTTTGGTGGTCGTAGGTTGTCCTAGGTGTGGTCATAGGTGGCGTCCTATGTCACGACGCTTGGGTCGCCGGTTGTCGGTAGCTTGCCGTAGCTTGACGTCGACTAGGTGGTCGGTTGTTGTAGACATTGTTGTAGGGGGGAGCTCAGTCGCCGCTTTTTCGGCAACTTGCTACGACTATGACCACCGCCAAAAAACTCACCTAAGTGGGACAGGCCCTTAAGTAGAATGTATTAACCAGATGATGCAAAGAATATATTGAGTTGAGAATGTCATGAATGTAAAGAAAATCTTATGCCAATTGCATTTCCTTTTTATAATTTTTTTCTAACTTCAGATGGGTGCATTATAATATTTATTTTTAAGGATTTTTTTATTAGAAGCAAGCACATAATAAGAACATTTCATGTATATCAGTCATACATTGCTAATATTATCAATTATTTAATGATTCTATATATTTTCTATCCATATTTTTATCAGTAAAATTGACTTTCGATACAAAATTCTGTTAACAAGAGTTCCTGGAGACTATCACTTAACTAAACGGATAGTTTGTGTTGGAAGGAACTGCAGATGCGGGTTCAACCAGAGATCGACGCAAAATGCTGGAGTAACTCAGCGGGACATGCAGCATCTCTGGAGAGAAGGAATGGGTGAAGTTTTGGGTTGAGACCCTTCAAGGTTCTCGACCTGAAACGTCACTCCTCCCTTCTCCCCAGAGATGCTGCCTGTCCAGTTGAGTTACTCCAGCATTTTGTGTCGAGAAACAGACCGTTGTGTCAGTTTCCGAGGTATAACTCCAGGAAATTGAGTTGTTTGGAATGACAGGGCAAGGTAAAGGCTGGTTCTGATGCATGGACCAGACTGTGCAATAATGCAGAAATTGTAAGGAAAAACGACTGAGATTAATGAACTGCGTTTGTTCTGTGCCTGATTCTATTCTAAAGAAGCCTTGATATATCACTCTCTGATGGGAAAGTGAAAAACAGAAGGAAAATATCCAATTAACATTGCTTAAAGTATGGCATGTTGCATTTTTTTGTTAAAGTGATGTGTCTGGATTTGAACCTGCTACCCACACGTAACCTTATTTAACTCTACAGAAGTGGCCTGTGTCCTTTGGCAGAACAGCAGGTTATGTTATTGCTCAATAATGAATTATTACCACTCCAAGGAGGTGGAAAGAGCTTACAGGGCAGGTTTATGTCGACAAAATAACATTCCATACGCCAACTCGAGGCAGCATTCTGATATTTTTACAGGCAAATGTCTCGACCTGAACCATTCTGTTGTGACCCTGTTGGAACAGCCAGGGTGTGTGGGAGACGGCAGGGGAGCGGGGGATTAGTTGAATAAATGAATGAGTACTTTATTGTTAGAATGTGATAAGTCACAGTGAAATTCTTTGCTTCTATACCCAAGGTATGCAAAAGTCGCCACATACGGCGCTGACAAAGTTACAGAGTGAACGCAGTATCGGAGATGCTACACTTGTCGCTTTACCTTCCCCCCTTGACTTTATTCAAGGACCCAAGCAGTCTTTCCAGAGGGACAGAGGTTCACCTGCACGTCCTCCAACCTCATCTATTGCATCCGCTGCTCTAGATGCCAGCTGATCTACATCGGTGAGACCTAGCGTAGGCTTGGCGATCGTTTCGCCGAACACCTCCGCTCGGTCCGCATTAACCAACCTGATCGCCCCTGTGGCTCAGCACTTCAACTCCCCCTCCCATTCCGAATCCGACCTCTCTGTCCTGGGCCTCCTCCATGGCCAGAGTGAGCACCACCGGAAATTGGAGGAGCAGCACCTCATATTCCGCTTGCGCAGTTTGCACCCCAGTGGCATAAACATTGACTTCTCCAAATACCGGTAGTCCTTGCTGTCTCCTCCTCTTATAACCATATAACCATATAACAATTACAGCACGGAAACAGGCCTTCTCGGCCCTTCCAGTCCGTGCCGACCATTTATTTTCCCCTAAGTCCCATCTACCTGCATTCAAACCATACCCCTCCATTCCCTTCCCGTCCATATACCTATCCACTTCCCAGCTCTCCCTCAGCCCTCGGGCTCCTCCTCTTCCCTACTTCTTCCTACCCCCCCCCCCCCCCCCCACCCTGCATCAGTCTAAAGAAGGGTTTTCGCACGAAACGTTGCCTATTTCCTTCGCTCTAAAGATGCTGCCGCACCCGTTGAGTTTCTCCAGCACTTTTGTCTACCTTTGATTTTCCAGCATCTGCAGTTCCTTCTTCAACACAGTATCTGGGTCAGGTCCCCCTTTGTTCTCCCCCCCTCCCCTCCTCCCCCCCTCCCCCCCTCCCAGCCTCCCCTCCTCGCCCATCGAGCAGGCGTCGAGGGCAATGAATAGTCTCAACCTCGAACCATTTTATCTCCACCTAATACAACTCTTTCCTTCATTTACCTCCAGTTTTGAATATAAACTTTAAGGCTTTTCCATAATTATTCTGACAATCTTGTCTTTCCTCGCATTCCTAATCAAAAGTTCATGATGTGTAGGAAGGAACTGCAGATGCTGGTTTACATTGAGGATAGACACAAAACCCTGGAGTATCTCAGCGGGACAGGCAGCATCTCTGGATAGAAGGAATGGGTGACGCTTGTCCATCTTTGGTGTAAACCAGCATCTGCAATTCCTTCCTAATACAGAAGGATGTCATTTAGCCAACTGTGTTGTGCTGACTTAAAGTCACAGGTAGACAAAAATGCTGGAGAAACTCAGCTGGTGAGGCAGCATCTATGGAGCGAAGGAATAGGTGACGTTTCGGGTCGAGACCCTTCTTCAAAGCGATTTAGACAATAGACAATAGACAATAGACAATAGACAATAGGTGCAGGAGTAGGGCATTCGGCCCTTCGAGCCATTCAATGTGATCATGGCCGATCATCCACAATCAGTACCCTGTTCCTGCCTTCTCCCCATATCCCCTGACTCTGCTATTTTTAAGAGCCCTATCTAGCTCTCTCTTGAAAGCATCCAGAGAACCTGCGTCCACCGCCCTTTGAGGCAGAAAATTCCACAGATTTAAAGTCATGGTCATACAGCGTGGAATTCAGTCTAATTTTCCCACACTGACCAACATGTCCCATCTACACCAGTTTCACCTGCCGGTGTTTGGCCCATATCCTGTAAACCTGTCCTATCCATGTACCTGTCCAAATGCTTCTTAAATGTTGCGGTGGTACCTACCTCTCTGACAGCTCATTCCGTACACCCACCACCCTTTGTGTAAATTAGTTACCAATAAGGTTCCTATTGAATATTTCACGCCCTCACCTTAAACCATTGTCCTCTGGTTCTCGATGCCCCTACTCTGAGCGCTTTACGGAAAAGAGCTTTCCAAATTCGAAAGCAGGAACGTCACCCATTCCTTCCATCCAGAGATAGAAACATAGAAACATAGAAACATTAGGTGCAGGAGTAGGCCATTCGGCCCTTCGAGCCTGCACTGCCATTCAATATGATCATGGCTGATCATCCAACTCAGCATCCCGTACCTGCCTACTCTCCATACCCTCTGATCCCCTTAGCCACAAGGGCCACATCTAAATCCCTCTTAAATATAGCCAATGAACTGGCCTCAACTACCCTCTGTGGCAGAGAGTTCCAGACACCCACCACTCTCTGTGTGAAAAAAGTCCTTCTCATCTCGGTCCTAAAGGATTTCCCCCTTATCCTTAAGCTGTGACCCCTTGTCCTGGACCTCCCCAACATCGGGAACAATCTTCCTGCATCTAGCCTGTCCAACCCCTTAAGAATTTTGTAAGTTTCTATTAGATCCCCTCTCAATCTCCTAAATTCTAGAGAGTATAAACCGAGTCTATGCAGGTTTATACTCTCTGGCTGGTGCTGCCTGGCCCGCTGAGTTACTCCAGCATTTTGTGTCTGCTTATTCAGAAGGTCCAAACACGATATGCCTGCTTCATATTATATAATTACATGTTTATGCAGTACATGGTCATTAGAAAAAATCCATTGATATAACAGCAACTGCAAGGTTCTCGACCTGAAATGTCGCCAACTCCTTTTCTCCAGAGATGCTGCCTGACCCGCTGAGTTACTCCAGCTTTTTTTTGTCAATCTTAAATGAAAACGTAAAATGGCTTCGGCACGAGGGATGAATCCGAGATTGAATCAAACAGAACTAGAATCTTTTTTTCCTGTTGGTGTTAATTTTGAAGGGACACCTAGCTGCAAGGAACGCAATTAAATGCGGAAAGTATGCAATTTCCCTTTACATGAACATGATAGATCCACAGATGTAATTATCCCTGGTGTTTAGTAACATGATAATAAGACACCCACTGTGCCTGGTTATGTTGTTAGGCTCGTGCTGTTTTATGATGTACAGTTTAAGGAGCAAGTGAACCACAACATTCTTAATTTGCCATGAACAATTTACTGATGTTCTCCGTGTGATCCAACTGTGACCCCTACAGGCCTTTGACAGCAATGTGTTAGCTGGGAGCGAAGATGCACTGGCTGCCCTTCTTATTGAGTTTCCACTGCCGTAGGAATACAATATAGCTATGTCGTTGAGCACAATGAGATTTAATCAATGCATGTGCAGTTCATGACTTGGCTGTCGAGTTCACAATGGTCCCATGCTTACGTTGCCTTCTCCAATCCACAATATATAATATTGGCTCTTTTAAGATGTGCCATTACATTGTTTTCTTTAAGGGGAGAATTGAAATGAATGCTATTAGTAACACAAGGCAGGAGTATAATGGTGATGCACACTAGCAGACACAGCCTTTCACTCACTGTCATTACTAGCTCATTAATATTCCCTTCACAATTTGGATAGGATGCAAGAAATCACTCAAGGAATTGTCGGTCTTGATACTGATACAGATTTATTTCACTTTTGTTAAGCAAAGCCGAATGCAGGTGCTCAAACCCAGCTGGAAACCTAACCGTGGAAACATATTGTAGATTTTTTTTTACATATATAGATTGTGAATTCACCATTGGTGTGTGTCATTCCAAATCTCGGGCCTGCTGCTGCTGCTGCCAATAAAGTTGTATAACTGACCCTGTTGGGTTGTGGTTGGCACTAGTAACAGAATCTTGGCACGTTTGTCTGTATGTTTCATTGATGCACTGCAAAAGAAGTTGGGAACTTAGACCGTGAAACAAATAATTGCTAAATAAAGCCTGCCTTTTCAATTTCATTTCCAACGCAGTTAGTCTTCATTGTGATTTGGGTTAGTTTACAGATACAGCGCAGAAACGGGGCCCTTCGGCCCACCGCGTCCACGCCGACCGGCGATCCCCGTACGCTAACACTATCATACACTAGGGACAACAATTTACCATTTTTACCGAAGCCAATTGACCTACAAACCTGCATGTTTTTGGAGTGTGAGAGGAAACTAGTGCAACCGGGGAAAACCCATGCAATCACGGGAAGAACGTACAAACTCCGCACAGGCAGCACTTGTAGTCGGGATCGAACCAGAGTCTCTGGCGTTGTAATGCTGCAACTCTACCGCTGCGCCACCCATGTGCCCTGATGGCTTCTATTTTCCTCCAAACAACTAATTCACACAAACATATCTTATAAAACTCTTTGAGTCACTTCCCTCCGGAAGGCAACTCCGGACTGTCAAAGCTGCCACAGCCAGACATAAACACAGTTTTTATCCACGAGTAGTTGCTCTACTCAACAGCCAAAAATCTGTTGCCTCCCTTTGATCTGGTATTTTGTTGGTTCACATGCTTGATCAATGGTGTTTTATCATTAATGTTTTATTATTATTAATATTTAGTGTTATCTGGGTCATTCGTAACTGTCACTGTATGTCATGTTGTTACTTGTGGGCGGAGCACCAAGGCAAATTCCTTGTATGTGAATGCTTGGCCAATAAACTTACTTACTTATAATAATGTACAACACCATGGAGTGTCTTTCTGTGATTATTCTGTCCATTGTCTCCGTGACTTTCACACCCTATCCATAATATATGTAAATATACATCCTTTATTCTGTGCTGTTAGATCGGTTCAGCTTCTTGGGCTATTGGGAATTCAAATAAGGATTACATACCCTCTCGCACACAAACGCACGTGCGCACATACACAAATTGGTGATAACCATAAAAGATCTTCAAATAGATGTCTGGGTGTCAATGAACAAATAGGTCATGGGTAGGAAGGAACTGCAGATGCTGGTTTAAACTGAAGATAGACACAAAATGCTGGAGCAACTCAGCGGGATGGGCAGCATCTCTGGAGAAAAGGGATGGGTGACATTTTGGGTCGAGACCCTTCTTCAGTCTGAAAGTAGAGGGGAGGGACTGGCCTTTTCTTGGTTCCAGTTCCCTCCTGTCTGCTATGTAGGAAATGAACTGTAGATGCCGATTTACTCCGATTGTAGACACAAAATACTTGAGTAACTCAACGGGTCAGGCAGCATTTCTGGAGAAAAGAAATAGGTGATATTTCAGGTTGAAACGGTTCTTCAGACTTCTCCCTCCCCTCCACATGGAGTCTGACGAAGGGTCTCGACCCGAAACGTCACCCATTCCTTCTCTCCGGAGATGCTGCCTGTCCTGATGAGTTACTCCAGCATTTTGTGTCCAAATAGGTGATGGGGTTAGCTCTGAAGCCCACCAGCGCTTGTTCCCACTTTGACCTTGTGCAAGGCCTAGTTTAAGTACGGGGCAAACTTGGCATTGTGAGTAACAATGGCAATGATTTTATGTTAAAAATGAAAAGTACAGTTTAGTTTATTGTCACGTGTAACGAGGTACAGGAAATCCTTTTTTACCTCGTGCTATCCAGTCAGCAGAAAGACAATACATGATTACAAGCGGAAACGATGAGATTGTAATTCGGTGAAGTGGATAAAAGGGGTGGTTACATGGAAAGATTAGTCTACTTTAGTTTGGAGATACAGCATGGAAACAGGCCCTTCGGCCCACCGAGTCTGCGCTGGCCAGTAATACCCGCATATTAACGCTATTCTCCATACAATGGGGACAATTTACAATTTTAACAAGGCAATTAACCTACAAACCCTGTGCGTCTTTGGAGTGTGGGAGGGAACCGGAGCACCCAGAGAAAACCCACGCAGGTCCCGGGGAAAATGTAGAAACTCGCACCGACAGCACCCGTAGTCGGGATTGAACCCGGATCTGTGGCGCTGTAAGACAGCAATTCTATCGCTCGCCACCGTGCCACGGTGTGGTACATTAAAAAAAAACAATTGTATGAGTTTTTCATTTGTATTTAGAACTCATTTTTGTTGTTGCAGAAAATAGAACATCTAAAAGATGAATGTCAGAATTCCTCTCACTAAACGGTTCTATAAAGCCGAGCAAGAACAACATTCTTCCAATGGAAATGGGTGCAGGAATGCACGCTGTCAACACATTTTTAATGCCATGCAAAGAAAAGATGTTATTGTCCAGCAAAAATAATTCTAGTATTAAGAAATCCTGACAGAATTCTCAGCATTGCTTAAGTCTGAACATGACAGCTGTTGTGGGGAGTTACATATTTGGGACCAGAAATGAGAAGTCGGCTGGGAACTGTGCAAGAAGGAACTGCAGATGCTGGTGTAAACCGAAGATAGACACTAAAAGCTGGAGTAACTCAGCGGGACAGGCAACATCTCTGGAGAGAAGGAATGGGTGATATTTCGGGTCGAGACCCTTCTTCAGACTGGCTGGGGAATAGGGAAACGAGAGATATAGACGGTGATGTGGAGAGGTAAATAACAATGAATAAAAGTAACGATGATAAAGGAAACAGGCCTTTGTTACCTGTTTGACGGGTGAAACAAGAAGCTAGTGCGACTTGGGTGGGGGAGGGATAGAGAGAGGGAATGCTGGGGCTACCTATAGTCGGGTGGGTAGACATAAATGCTGGAGAAACTCAGCGGGTGAGGCAGCATCTATGGAGCGAAGGAAAATAGGCAATGTTTCGGGTCGAAACCCTTCTTCAGACTGATCGGGTAGGTGGGATTGTCTTATTAAAGGACCAGGGTGACTGGTAGTTACAACCCTCCAGAGGGAATAACTCCAGAGGAAAAGGAGAACTATGACTGCCTCCTCATCAATGGCCTATTGAGTATTGGTCGAGGTTGTTCCAGTTTGGTTTGGAGATGCAGAGCAGAAACAGGCCCTTTGGCCCATCGTGTTCGTGCCATCCAGAGATTACCCCACACACACACACAAGCGTTATCCTACACACTCTAGGGACTATTTATAATTTTTTTAATTTTAAACAAGGCCAATTAACCTACCAGCCTGTACGTCTTTGGAATGTGGGAGGAAACTGGAGCACCCGAGGGAAACCCACATGGTGTCGGGGAGAACGTGCAAACTCCGTACAGGCAGCACCCCGTAGTCGGGATCGAACCCGGGTGTCTGGTGCTGTAAGGCAGCAACTCTACCGCTGCGCCACTATTTTAGTTTAGTTTATTATTGCCACCCGTGCCAAGGTACGGTGAAACACTTCAGATGGAGGTACGGTGAATTTTAGAGTAGGTTTCTGGATCAGAACCATTTCCATGGGGGTTCTACCCAAAACAACCATACAATAGTTTAAAATCACAGCATAAGGACTTCTCGAATTACACTGATATTCTGGAACCCGATTAAATGGAAACTTGGTTTAGTTTAGAGATACAGTGCGGATACAGGCCTGTTGGCCCATCGAATCCACGCCGACCAGCGATCCCTGCACACTAACACGATCACTATCCTACACACACTCGGGACAATTTACAATTATACCAAAGCCAATCTGCAATTTATACCGAAGCCAATTAACCTACAAACCTGTACGTCTTTGGAGTGTGAAACGAAACCGAAGATCTCGGAGAAAACCCACGGGGATAACGTACAAACTCTGCGCAGACAAGCGGCCATAATCAGGAATGAACCCGGGTCTCAGGCGCTGTGAGGCAGCAACTTTACCGCTGTGCCACCGTACACACCTTTAAACGCACTCGACATCGCAGTGAACTATCGTGCGTACAAACAAAAAGAAACACAATGAAATCAATGACACATCTTTTAGACGGTCATATAATATCGCACTCTGCTACCCCGACACTCTGCTTCCATCAGGGTGAGAGTGATCATAGCTACAGCGGATGTGCAGTGTTCACTTCATTAACATTTACGAGTCTCTCTTTATCGATTTACATTTAGCAATATCGTCACTCTTCCTCTCAAAAGCAAACAAACATGCTCACTTCAATTTTTGGTCATTTCTTTCTCGTTAAAATTCCACTATTTCTGTTGAGATTAAGGATTTTTAGCACTCGAAAATGAAAAAGCAAATCAAGCCAGTTTCAACGGCTCCCAGCTCAAGTATAGCTGCTGAATTAATTTTCATGTGGAGGAAGGAGCTGAAGATGCTGGTTTAAACCGAAGAGAGGCACAAAAAGCTGGGAAACTCAGCGGGACAGGCAGCATTTCTGGAGAGAAGGAATGGGCGGCGTTGTGCCTCAAGACAGGTCTCGAAGAAGGGTCTCGACCCAAAACGTCACCCATTCCATCTCTCCGGAGATGCTGCCTGTCCCGCTGAGTTTCTCCAGCTTGTTGCGTCTATCTTCAAATTAATTTTTCCTATGGTCTACTGAGGCAGTATCTATTGTTCCACAAAGGGTTCATTCTTGTTTTCCTTTTCGGTTTCTCAGTGTACAACTGTCAAGTTTTGGAGGATTTTATTCTCACCTTAATTCAAACGAGCCACTCAGAATCTGTTTCGGTACTGAAGTCGTCTCACACGAGAGTATTGTGTTCAGTGCTGGGCACTGTGTTATAGGAAAGGTGTTGTCAAGTTGGAAAGAGTATGCGGAAGATTTATGAGGATGTTGCCAGGAACAGAGGCCTGAGCCACAGCCTAGGCCTGAGGCCTAGACTGGGACTCTATTCCTTGGAGCCGAGAATGGTGAGGGGTGATCTTCTAGAGGTGTGTAAGATCATGAGAGGAATAGATTGGGTAGATGCACAGAGTCTCTTGCCAAGAGTAGGTGAATCGAGAACCAGAGGACATAGGTTTAAGGTGAAGGGGAAAAGGTTTGATTGGAATCTGAGGGGTAAAGGTTTACTCAAAGAGTGATGGGTGTATGGAACAAGCTGCCAGAGGAGGTAGTTGAGGCTGGGACTATCCCAACATTTAAGAAGCATTTAGACAGGTACATGGATAGGACAGGTTTGGAGGAATATGGACCGAATGCTGGCAGGTGGGACTAGTGCAGCTAGGACATGTTGGCTGGTGTGGGCAAGTTGAGCTGAAAGTCCTGTTCCCACACTGTATCACTCTATGACTCTTGCCCCATGTTAACAGAAGTTGTAGAATCTTCTAGACACAAAATGCTGGAGTAACTCAATAGGCCAGGACACAGGTCTGAAGAAGGGTCTCCACCCAAAACGCCTTTTCTCTAGAGATGCTGCCCCGCTGAGTCACTCCAGAATGTGGTCCCATCTTAACAGTGCTGGCTGATGGGGAGATCAGCAGAAAGCTAGAACTCGTACCAGCGGCTTGAGCCAAATCCAAATGAGTGGTTTAGTCAGTTTTGGTTGATTATTGGTGACCCGCTGAATGCTTAATCAGACCTGCAGTCTTCAATACTTCAAGTTCACAGTAATCATCATTATTTTGCCGCGCCGACTTAGATGTGTATCCTTGGCCATTATTGAGCAATTAGCTGAGGACTATCATCGTGAGGCACGGACTGTTTAAAGATTTGTCTTAAAGTAATTTGGCTTTCAATTATTGATGGCAATGAAAAAAAAGGATATCGGGCCAGTTCCCCCATTGGCTTCATTAATCGGTCGACGTCACCTGGCATCTTTCCACCAAAACTGCCCCTCTTAATGTATTACACTATGGAATCATTTTAATTCAAAACCTTGGTGTTGGAATTGTACGCTGATGATGTATGTTCATTTTTTGCTGTTCCAACTTGATCTAAGTGCATTGGATAGCTTCTGTTACATCCATCAGTGCAATTTGCTCCACTTTGATCCATATGTTTCTTCGGATTCTGCTTTGGAAGTAGAAGGTGCCATTGATCAATGTCTGCACACTGCTGTTGTATCCTGCATTAGATTACATTATTTTTCATCCCTGATGTCAACACCAAAGACTTGCACGTTTCTCTGCAAGCTCAACTTGTGTTTACTAATGTTTTCTCAATTTGCACACCACAAACAAACTTTCAAGTGCGTGGTCCCTGAAGGTCTCAGAATTGTAGTCTTGGACAGGTCTTAATTGAGCTTACAGATGCAGCGCGGAAACAGGCCCATCGGCCCACTGAGCCTGCACCAGCCAGCGATCCCCCCGTACACTAGCCCTAACATACACACACTAGGGACAATTTACAATTTTTACCGAAGCCAATTAGCCTACAATCCTGTTCGTCTTTGGAGTGTGGGAAGAAACCGGAGCACCCGGAGAGAACCCACGCAGGTCACGTGGAGAACGTACAAACTCTGTTCAGACAGTAGTTGGGATTGAACCCAGGTGTCTGCCGCAAAAAGGCAGCAACTCTACCGCTGTGCCACCGTGCCGCTGCTAAGTAATCACCTTTTCAGCAATATCCAGCAGTTTAGAAAAACTGCCAGTCTGGCACCACCCAAGTTCCAAGGATGCCAATGACTGGAGTTTTATGGAGGTAAAAAATATATTAAAATCACGAAAGTAAAACATTCTTTATTAATATATGCTTATTAATTGGCAGCATGAAATTAGTACTTATCTAGCATTTCCTTTGTCTCAGGACTGCAGACACACAAGTTGCACGAGTTCTAGGAGTAGATTTAGGCCATTCGGCCCACCATTCAATCATGGCTGACAAAAATGCTGGAGAAACTCAAGGGTTTTGGGAAGAAGGCAGTAAAATGGGATTAGGAGGCAGAGATCAGCCATGATTGAATGTTTGAGAAAGAACTGCAGGTGCTGGAAAAATCAAAGGTAGACAAAAATGCTGGAGAAACTGAAGAAAGGTCTCGACTCGAAACGTCAGCTATTCCTTCTAATCCACTTTGAAAGGCTTTCATGGCAGGTATAAAATTTCACCGAGGTTGCAATCAGTTATCTGCACACAGTTTCACTGGAGCATTTTCTGAAGAAATTAGGAAAAGCTGCTGAAAATTAGCCAGATTGTGCGGTAGACATAAAAGACTGGAGTAACTCAGCGGGACTGGCAGCATCTCTGGAGAAAAGGAACAGGGGACGTTTCTGGTCGATACCCTTCATCATAATTATGCCAGTGTATGTATATAGAAGTGGTGGCCACTGTCTAAATCTCTTTCCTGTTATTTTTATATGATGCATGACCACTTGACTCACCAGCCTACCAGCTTGTATTGGCACCAGTTTCAGGCTTTATCCCCGATATTGAAACAATTCAATTCAATTCAATTCAATTCGATCTTCAATTGTCATTGTGCAGTGTACAATACAGAGACAACAAAATGCAGTTGGTATCTCCGAAGGGCGAACTTACGAATGAACAAGTAATTGCGCAGTAGTATGAGTAATCTTTACAAGTAATCTTCTTTGAGCTGGAGTCACCAAATGGTGATCAGGAATAGAAGCTCTGGCTTGTTGTTCCTCCAATAGCAAAGCATAAAACCTTAGCAATTTTCCTTTTCTTGGAAACACTTTCAAAAGCAAAACTTCTTCAAGCAATATCCATTTGTACCTCACTTTGTAACTTCTATAAGTCCTCACTTCAGCTGATAATCTCAATTTTTAAAGGGGACTTGAAGCCCTACGTTACAAAGGCAAGTCAGGTGCAGGGTTTTGCAGCACAGAATTGGACCCATTGTTACAGAGAGAGACGGTTACACAAAAAGCTGGAGAAACTCAGCGGGTGCAGCAGCATCTAAGGAGCGAAGGAGATAGGCGACGTTTCGGGTCGAGACCCTTCTTCAGACTGGTCAGGGATCAGGGAAACGAGAGATATAGACAGTGATGTGGAGAGATAAAGAACAATGAATGAAAGATATGCAAAAAAGTATTGATGATAAAGGAAGCAGGCCATTGTAAGCTGTTTGTAGTGTGAAAATGAGAAGCTAGTGCGACTTGGGTGGGGGGGGGGGAGAGATGGAGAAGGAATGTCAGGGCCAGAGGGCTGAGGGAGAGGTGGGGAGGGGGAGGGGGCAGTCTGGGATAACAGAATTGAGAAAATTCAATGTTTAAGCCCAGAGGATGCAGACTCCCCAAGCGGAATATGAGGTGCTGTTCCTCCAACTTGCGGTGTTGCTCACTCTGGCCGTGGAGGAGGCCCAGGACCGAGAGGTCGGATACGGAATGGGTGGGGGAGTTGCTGAGCCACCGGGAGGTCGGGTCGGTTATTGCGGACCGAGCGGAGATGTTCGGCGAAACGATCGCCCAGCCTCCGCTTGGTCTCTCCGATGTAGATCAGCTGGCATCTGGAGCAATAGATGCAGTAGATGAGGTTTGGAGGAGGTGCAGGTGAACCTCTGTCGGACTTGGAAGGACTGCTTGGGTCCTTGAAAGGAGTGGAGGGGGGAGGTAAAGGGACAAGTGTAGCATCTCTTGCGGTTGCAAGGGAAAGTGCCCGGGGAAGGGGTGGAGCGGGAGGGAAGGAAAGAATTGACAAGAGAGGATTGTCTTTTCTTCAGGAACTTTTAAAATCAGAAATTCAAAGACACTGTGCGTAGATTGTTGAGTGAGTTGACTTTCATAAGGGCCTGTCCCACTGTACAAGCTAATTCAAGAGTTCTCCCAACTTTTCCCTGATTTGAACTTGGAGAATTATGGTAATAACCGCTCGTAGGTACTCGGGGCTCTTGTGTATAGTTTTCAACATGTTGAAAAATCTTCACGAGCTTACCTCGTTTCCCGAGTACCTGCCATTAGCATTACAAGCCGCTAAGAGACGTCCTGAGCTCCGACGTACCAGCTACTTAAATTCTACGTACTTACCCGCAAGTTTTTTGGGGTTTTTTTGACTCGAGAAAGCTCTTGGGTAAACTCTTATAGTGGGACAGCCCATTTATCAAGGAATTGCACATCATTTTCATCATCACAAGATTCAAGAGAGTTTATTGTCATGTGTCTCAGATAGGACAATGAAATTCTTGCTTTGCTTCAGCACAACAGAATATAGACGGCATGAATACAGAACAGATCAGTGTATCCATGTACCATTATATAACTATATACACACATGAGTAAATAAAACAGATAAAGTGCAAATAAACAGATAATGGGCTATTAATGCTCAGAGTTTTGTTTGAGTTGAGTTTAATAGCCTGATGGCTGAGGGAAAGAAGCTGTTTCTGAACCTGGACGCTGCAGTCCTCAGGCTCCTGTACCTTCTACCTGAAGGTAGCGGGGAGATGAGTGTGTGGCCAGGATGGTGTGGGTCCTTGATGATGCTGCCAGCCTTTTTGAGGCAGCGACTGCGATAGATCCCCTCGATGGAAGGGAGGTCAGAGCCGATGATGGACTGGGCAGTGTTTACTACTTTACAATGACAATTTATCACAATGACAAGAACAACTGGGAAAGTGATGGAATGGAACACTTTATGGAATGGTATAGTTTATTGTCACGGTGAAATTCTTTGCTTGTGTGCCTAAGGTATGCAAACAGTCACCAGGCAAGGGCATTGACAAAGCTGGCTCCTCCATTGATCTAACCCCCCCTCCCCACACAGGGCCCCCCTTTGTTCTTGCCCGCCCCTCACAGCGGTCCCCGACACCAGGTTCTCTATCGTTCTTCCCCTCTCCCCCCTCCCTCACGGTGCATTCAGATAGTGATACATTTTAACATGTCATACTTTGGAAGTCCACTGTTGATCGTTTTCTCCTAATTTTACCTGCTAGCATTAATTTTGAAGTGCTCGGGGTAACACAGTGTGAATGTGCAGAGTTCCCTACTGAGCCTGGCACACACAAAGGCAAGCTTCTCTGCAGGAGCATACGGTGTCATGATGAACATCGCACTAGCCAGGATGTTGGGCAAGGGCATTGCAACCAAAACGTCTCTTGAAAACGCAAATAAAATTGGTTTGCACACAATTATGCTTTCGTAACATTATATATTGAAAGGTCTCGGCCCAGGAATGAGTGGGTTAACAAGTGATGAGCGTTTGACGACACTGGGCCTGCACTCGCTGGAGTTCAGAAGGATGAGAGGGGGACCTCATTGAAACTGACCAAATAGTTTCAATGAGGTCCCATGGTCTCAGAATTAAAGGATGTTCCTTTAAGAAGGGGATGAGGCGGAATTTCTTTAGTCAGAGGGTGGTGAATCTGTGGAATTCTTTGCAACAGAAAGCTGTGGAGGCCATGTTAGTGGATGTATTTAAGGCAGAGATAGATAGATTCTTGATCAGTACAGGTGTCAAGGGATAGGGGGAGAAGGCAGGAGAATGGGGTTAGGAGGGAGCCATGATTGATGTAGATGGGCCGAATGGCCTAATTCTGCTCCTATTACTTATGACCTTATGAAACATCACCTTTCCAATGGTAATGGCTCCTCATTATTGTCATAGAGTGATACAGCATGGAAACAGGCCCTTTGGCCCAACTTGTCAACACTGGCCAACATGCCGCATCTACACTAGTCCCATTTGCCTGCATTTGGCCCCTATCCCTCTAATCCTTTTCCATCCATGTACCTGTCTAATTGTTTGTTAAACATTGCGGTATTCCATGCCTCGCCCACCTCCTCTGGCAGCTCGTTCCATATTCCCACCACCTTTTGTGTGGAAAAAGTTACCCCTCAGATTCCTATTAAACCTTTTCCCCTTCACCTTAAACCTAAGTCCTCTGGTCCTCTATTTCCCAACTCTGGGGCAAGAGACTCTGTGTGGGAGATCGGCCCAAGTGGGCTTTAGTGGCGCTTGGTGGACTCGAGGGCCTGAGCTATTGGAAGAGGTTGAACAAACTCCTAGAGCACTGGAGTATGGGGGGGGGGGGAGCTTATAGATGTGTATAAGGTTATGAGGGGAATAGGTAGGGCAAATGCACAGACATTTACCCAGTATAGGAGAATCGAGAACCAGAGGGACATTGATTTAAGGTGAGGCGTGAAAGATTTAATAGGAATCTGAGGGACACAGAGGATATACAGAGAGTGGTATTTAGAAGATTGAGGAGGGATCTTATAGAAACTTACAAAATTCTTAAGGGGTTGGACAAGCTAGATGCTGGAAGATTGTTCCCGATGTTGGGGGAGTCCAGAACAAGGGGTCACAGTCTAAGGATAAGGGGGAATTCCTTTAGGACCGAGATGAGGAAAACATTCTTTACACAGAGAGTGGTGAGTCTCTGGAATTCTCTGCCACAGAAGGTAGTTGAGGCCAGTTCATTGGCTATATTTAAGAGGGCGTTATGGAGAGAAGGCAGGTACGGGATTGTGCAGGTACTGAGTTGGATGATCAGCCATGATCATATTGAATGGCGGTGCAGGCTCGAAGTGCCGAATGGCCTACTCCTGCACCTATTTTTCTATGTTTCTATGGTATGTATATGGAAAGAGAAGCCAGAGGAGGTAGTGACGTTCATACTATCGCAGTGTTTAAGAAATATTTTGACAAGTACATGGATAGGACAGGTTTGGAGAGATATGGGCAAAATGCAGAGAGGTGGGACTAGTGTGGATGTTGGTCGGTGCGGGCAAATTGGGCTGAAGGGCCTGTCTCCATGCTCCATGCCTCTCTACCTCTCTGCCATAGGAATGGGGCTGCAGTGAATTTAAAGAGAACAGGCTCAGCTGGCAAAACATTGGGATGTCCAAAACAAAAACGATATCAGGAGTATTTCTAACCATGCTTTTCATAATCTTTATTCTTAACACAAAGAGGCTGTTTATAAGGATCACGGTAGTTGGAATCAACGCATCATCACAGCATGTATGGCACAGATGAATAACATTATGTGTATTGTAATCATGCCAGTTTTCGTTGAGGCAATCCAATCAGTCTCACGCAGAAATTCCTTTTCCCAAAACTCAGCAAATTGTTTTCTCTCAAGTGCCTCGTCTACGGTTATGGCGAGAGAGGGAGAAGAAATTACGCGCTGAGACTTATTCTCGTACAAATCACGGCAACACATCGCATGGCAGTCGACCATAAGAATATTATTTTCCTTTAGTTTGGTTTGGAGATGCAGCGCGGAAACAGGCCCTTCGGCCCACCGCGCACTCCCACTAGCGATCCCCACACACCAACACCATCATGCACACACTAGGGGCAGTAAAATAGGGGCGGCACGGTGGTGCAGCGGTAGAGTTGCTGCCACACAGCTCCAGTGACGCGGGTTCGATCCTGACTACGGGCGCTGTCTGTACGGAGTCCGTACATTCTCCCCGTGACCTGCGTAGGTTTTCCCCGGGATCTCCGGTTTCCCCCCACACTCCAAAGACGTACAGGTTTGAAGGTTAATTGGCTTGGTATAATTGTAAATTGGCCCCCTAGTGTGCGTAGGATAGTGTAAATATGCGGGGATAGCAGGAGTGTGGGAGGAAACCGGAGCACCCGGAGAAAACCCACGCAGGTCACGGGGAGAACATACAAACTGTGCGTTAACTGCGCCTGTAGTCGGGATCGAACCGGGGTTCTCTGGCGCTGTAAGGCGGCAACTCTTCTACCGTGCCCCCATGCCATCGTTCTTGCATTGAATATCCCTCGCAAAACGTTAAAGTGGAATATCCGCCTCTTAATCCCTCCTGTAAATCATTGCAGTTAATTTTATTGGAATCCCAGTTGATGAATCACAGGATGGATGTGTTGTTAAACTGTTTCTTTTTATGGAGCGTTGAGGAGAATTCCTGCAACAAACTGGAGATTTATTGGGTGAGGTTACCCTGTGGCACGGGCAATGCTGACAGAACATTGGTTCCCGAACATATACTGCTGCCCTCAGGTTGTTGGCCAACAGGTGTTAATCCATTGAAGCACAAGCTGTAATTATTAACCCACTTGTAACCAGTTTAATTTAATTGCCAAAGCAAAGGTGTGGCCATTAATCAAACAATCCACTTCAGACAGGTGAGCGATGCTGTTCAAACAGATGACCCGAAAGGTCATGGTTTTAAGACCATAAGATGCTTAACTAAAGTGAATGAGAAACAGCATACAACAGCTGCAGCCAGACCATATAATGGAGACCCTCGGACTATCTTTGATCGGACTTTGCTGGCTTTACCTTGCACTAAACGTCATTCCCTTCTCATGTATCTGTACACTCTGGACGACCCGATTATAATTGTGTTTTGTGTTTCCGCTGACTGGTTAGCGCGCAGCAAAAGCTTTTTACTGAACCTCAGTACACGTGACAATAAGCAGAACTAAATTGTCAAATATATATATTTTTTAGTTTAGTGATACAGCGTGGAAACGGGCCCGCTCGGCCCACCGAATCCATTGGTTAAAAATATAATGCTTCATGCTGACACACGCACAATATTATCACTGAAGAAGAGTCTCGACCCGAAACGTCGCCTATCTCCTTCGCTCCTTTGATGCTGCTGCACCCGCTGAGTTTCTCCAGCTTTTTGTGTACCCACAATATTATCACGTCACCAGCTCCCACCAACTTTGAACAGCGATTTGTAAAACAATTTCATAAGTTACAGGAGCAGAATTAAGCAATTTGGACCATCAAGTCTGCTCTGCCATTCAATCAAGGCCGATCTATCCCTCCCTCCTAACCCCATTTCTCCTGCCTTCTCCCCAGAAGCCCTGGCACCCACCCGGACTAATAAGAATTTGTCAATCTCCACTGTAAAACTGTACATTGACTTGGCCTTCACAGCCTTCTTTCTTGTCTTCAATGTTATTCATTATGATGTGGAACGGTTGAAATAATCAGTTCTATTGTCAAAAGGACACAAATTGCTGCGGTAACTCAGCCATCAAACATCTCTGGAGAATATGGACAGGAGGTGTTTCTGTCTGTCTGACAAAGGTTCCCAATTGTTTATGACTGGGCCTCAACCCGAAACATCACCCCTTCCTTCTCTCTAGAGATGCTGCCAGTCCCACTGAGTTACTCCAGCATTTTGTGTCTATCTTTGATACATTGGTAGCAATCTGTTACCAGGGTATTATGCCAAAAACCGACAGCCTGTTAAACTAGCTCTATTATCTAAAAATTCAAATTAAAAACTGATAAGCCTTTCACTAGGTATAGGTTTGTTAAATTACCTTCACATAGTTCGCTGGTTCAGTTCCTGCAAATGCAGCAACCCTTTTTAACTGAAGATTTCTATCATAGAGTCATAGAGTGATATATTGTGGAAACAGGCCCTTCTGCCCAACTTGCCCACACCGGCCAACAATATCCCATCTACACTAGTCCCACCCGCTTGTACTTGGTCCATATCCCTCCAAACATGTCCTATCCATGTACCTGTCGACCTGCTTATTAAATGTTGGGATAGTCTCAGCCTCAACTACCTCCTCTGGCAGCTTGTTCCATACACCCACCACCCTTTGTGTGAAAAAGTTACCCTCGGATTCCTATTAAATCTTTTCCCCTTCACCTTGAACCTATGTCCTCTGGTCCTCGATTCACCTACTCTGGGCAAGAGACTGTGCGTCTACCCGATCTATTCCTCTCATGATTTTGTACACCTCTATAAGATCACCCCTCATCCTTCTGCACTCCGTGGAATAGAATATACTGTCATTCTATCATAGTTGATCTCAGCGTTTACCTCTCATTGGTTGATGATTATTCTTCTCTTTATTTTCATTCTTATCTTTGTTATGATCGGAATGGAGATAATATAATCAATAGCAGAAGACTAGGTGGTTGTAAAATAGCCATTCCCTTAATGGGACTCTCTATCTGACTACTTGAGTGTCACCCTGACACTTGGAGCTTTGAAGATAGACACAAAAAGCTGGAGTAACTCAGCGGAACAGGCGGCATCCCTGGAGAGACGGAATGGGTTCGGGTCGAGACCCTTCTTCAGACTGGTCAGAGATCAGGGAAACGAGAGATATAGACGGTGATGTGGAGAGATAAAGAACAATGAATGAAAGATATGCAAAAAAGTATTGTAAGCAGTTTGTAGTGTGAAAATGAGAAGCTAGTGCGACTTGGGTGGGGGGGGGGGGGGGGAGATGGAGAAGGAATGCCAGGGCCCGAGGGCTGAGGGAGAGGTGGGGAGGGGGAGGAGGCAGTCTGGGTTAACAGAATTGAGAAAATTCAATGTTTAAGCCCAGAGGATGCAGACTCCCCAAGTGGAATATGAGGTGCTGTTCCTCCAACTTGCGGTGTTGCTCACTCTGGCCGTGGAGGAGGCCCAGGACCGAGAGGTCGGATACGGAATGGGAGGGGGAGTTGAAGTGCTGAGCCACCGGGAGGTCGGGTTGGGGAATGAGACAAGGAAGGATAAGGTGTGAAATCGAGAGATCAAAGCAGACGGTGATAAAGGAAATGTTGGATGTGTAGGAAGGAACTGCAGGTGCTGGTTAAAAAACTGAAGAGGGGATGGTGACAAGGAGGCATTCCTTCTATCCAGAGATGCTGCCTGGCCCGCTGAGTTACTGCAGCATTTTGTGTCTCTTTGGTGTAAACCAGCATCTGCAGTTTCTTCCCACACACCTGCAACGTTGAAATGGTTCAGTCTTTGGGCTTTATTGCCTGTGGTGCAAAATAAGTGTATTCATCCTATTATATGAGACTATTTGCCTTCTCAATGAGCTTCCAGCTTTTATTGATCCCTTTAAATTACCCTCGCAAACTCAGATGAGATCAAAAGGGCTGATTATAGTTGTTGCTGCCCAGACATCACTGAGTAATGATGAGAAAAAAAATGTTTGTTTTCCATTGTTTCGGGAAATATATGTGCGTGTCAATGCCCACAAGTAATAGGGTTCACCTCAAATTATTTCATTCAAGAACAGTAAATTCCAAATCTCCCTGGGAACGCTTTCTTTCGATTTCCATCAGGATCAAGTAAAAAAAACAGCAGTCTTTTCTCAGCATTAACCTGGCTGGCCAGGTGCAGACACACTTCTTCAGAGACCCTCTGAAGAAGACCCTCTGAAGAAGACCCGAAACGTCGCCTATCTCCTTCGCTCCTTAGATGCTGCTGCACCCGCTGAGTTTCTCCAGCCTTTTGTGTGCCCTGGCATTTACCTTAGGCAGACACACAAATTTTATTAAACCTTTATCTAGTGAAAGGCTTATCAGTATTTAATTTGAATTTGTATATGATAGAGCTAGTTTTACAGCCTATCAGTCTCTGGCATAATATTCTGGTAACAGATTGCCACCAATGTATCAAAGATAAATACAAAGGTACACAAAAATGCTGGAGGAACTTCTTCAGAACAAGGGTTTCGGCCCGAAACGTTGCCCATTTCCTTTGCTCCATACATGCTGCTGCACCCGCTGAGTTTCTCCAGCATTTTTGTCTACCTTCGATTTTCCAGCATCTGCAGTTCCTTCTTAGACACAAAGATAAACAAAATGTTAGACCCTTCTTCAGAAGTTTCTCGTCCTGAAACGTCACCCATTACTACCCTCCAGAGATGCTGCCTGTCCCGCTGAGTTGCTCCAGCATTTTGTGTCTATCTTTGGTTTAAACCAGCACCTGCAGTTGCTTCCTACACTGCTGACATTTAGAAACATACATAGAACATAGAAAATAGGTGCAGGAGTAGGCCATTCGGCCCTTCGAGCCTGCACCGCCATTCAATATGATCATGGCTGATCATCCAACTCAGTATCCCGTACCGGCCTTCTCTCCATACCCCCTGATCCCTTTAGCCACAAGTGCCACATCTAACTCCCTCTTAAATATAGCCAATGAACTGGCCTCAACTACCTTCTGTGGCAGAGAATTCCAGAGACTCACCACTCTCTGTGTAAAGAATGTTTTCCTCATTTTGGTCCTAAAGGAATTCCCCCTTATCCTTAGACTGTGACCCCTTGTTCTGGACTCCCCCAACATCGGGAACAATCTTCCAGCATCTAGCTTGTCCAACCCCTTAAATCCCATTTATCTTGCAGCGCTGTCATTAATGACGGGGCTGCCTCTGACTGATTATAGCCGAGCTGCCGATGGACACAAAACGCTGGAGTAACTCAGTTGGTCGGACAGCGCCCCTAGAGAAAAGGAATTGGTGACGTTTCGGGTTGAGTCCCTTCTTTGGACAGAGAGTCAAGTGATAAGGGAAACCTTATCACCTGAGGTTTAACGGGGAGTAGATACCACAGAGTACAAATACCTTAGAGTGTACCTGGACAGTAAACTGGACTGGTCCAGGAACCCTAGAAGGGACAGAGCCGGCTGTACTCTTTGCGAAGGCTCCGCTCCTTCAACGTCTGCAGTAAGATGCTGCAGATGTTCTATCAATTTTGTTTTTAAATATTTCAAAATAGACTTTATTCAAGTAATAAATATATACAATACATCAACCGTGCGAAAAATCCATCCGACATTTTCGGAGGCTATATAAATTGTTCCATACAGTCTATACACATTTCTCAAATTTCGCGAATCGATCCCCCACCCGTGCCACTCATGTGGCCCCCCGGCATGGGATACCTTCCCTTATTTTGAGGGGCGTCTCCACCGTACCGTGCCCCCCATGTCCAGCAGCGGAAGGACCCTAGACTGTGGCCCTCCCCCACCGAGCCTTGGCGTTGGCTGCACCGAGCTTCAGTGCGTCCCTCAGCACGTACTCCTGCAGTCTGCAGCGGGCCAGTCGGCAACATTCCCCGACGGACATCTCGCTCTGCTGGGTGGTGAACAACGCTCGGGCAGACCAAAGAGCGTCTTTCACCGAGTTGATGACCCTCCAGCAGCACTCGATGTCAGTCTCTGAATGTGTCCCTGGGAACAATCAATCAGTGATAGCCAGTGACATCTTCTTCGCTGCCGTGTGCTGGGGCGAAGGCTGCGGACACAAACAGGATCAACAAGCTCTTAAGGAAGGCCGGCTCCGTCCTGGGGGTGGAGTTGGATTAATGGGAGGTTGGTCTTGGAGGGGAGGATGCTCCTCAAACTGCGGGGCATCCTGGACAATACAGCTCACCCCCTCCATGACACACTGGTCAACCTGAGGAGCACCTGCAGCAACAGACTGGTCCCACCAAGATGCAGCACAGAACGCCACAGGAGATCCTTCTTCCCTGTGGCTATCAAACTGTGCAACTCCTCCCCTTCTGTCGTGGGGTAAACTGAGACTGACTCCCCTCCTCAATCTTTGCACATTCCCCCAATCCTTTCCACTCGTCAAAGTTCTATCTTATCGTAGCAAATGAAAGATATGCAAAAAACTAACGATGATAAAGGAAACTGGCTATTGTTAGCTGTGGCCTAGGTGAAAACGAGTTACAGACAATGAGACTCAACAAGACGACTTATGCCCCTGTCCCACTTAGGGAACCTGAACGGAAACCTCTGGAGACTTTGCGCCCCACCTAAGGTTTCCGTGCGGTTCCCGGAGGATTTTGTCCTCCGGCAACCACCTTCAACTAGCATCGCAACCGGCTTCGACTAAAAAATTACCGATTTTTAAAACAGAAACCAGTTTCGACCATTAGGGAGACTGACAAAAACCTCTGGGAACCGCACGGAATCCTTGGGTGGGGCGCAAAGTCTCCAGAGGTTTCCGTTCAGGTTTCCTAAGTGGGACAGGTGCATAAAACTGCCTTATTTCTGTATTTCCCTCTCCTCTGCCTCTCAGTCTGAAGAAGGATCTCGCCCCGAAACGTCACCCGTTCCTTCTCTCCAGAGATGCTGCCTGTCCCGCTGAGTTACTCCAGCATTTTGTGTCCATCTTCGGTTCAAACCAGCATCTGCAGCCCCTTCCTGCACAAGATGCCGTTGAAGCTGGTGCGACTTGGGTGGGGGAGGGATGGAGGGAGAGGGAATGCAAGGGTTACTTGCTGAATTGCTTCTCTGCAGTCTCGTCCCAGAGCAATTCAGTTCTTGGCTGAAGCATTAAGAAAGGACAGATGGAAGCGCATAGCCATGTGCACGCAGTCTACCCGTCCTTTGGAATCAATCCCAAATCATTCAGTACTTTCACCTTTCATCACTGCTTTGGGGAGAATGGATCTCTGTGAGTTTCCTTTCTCCAGTCTGTCCTCCCTCCTTCCCTCCCTCCTTTCCATCAAACCCTCCACCCATGGATTCATTCAGTTAATCACCATAAATTGGCAATTGGGAATGGAAATAACTATTTGGAGCATATCATCGCCCCACACCATATTGCCTGCCAAGTCCTAGCAGACATGGGATGCTGCGACAATATTATAACATCAGACAGAGAAAACGGCCTCTGTCATACGCTTTAAGAAGCGTTGGGCCGAATGCTTTACAAGAAGGAATGTCTGAGATGTTTAGGACGGAACTGCAGATGCTGCTTTATGATGAAGATAGACTCAAAATGCTGGAGTAACTCAGCGGGACAGGCAGCATCTCTGGAGAGAAGGAACGGGTGACGTTTCGGAGCAAGACCCTTCTCCACTGAGAGTCATACAGTGTGGAAACAGGCCCTTCGGCCCAACTTGCCCTCACCGACCAACATGTCCCATCTCCACTAGTCCCACCTGCCTGCGTTTGGGCCGTATCCCTCCAAACGCATCACATCCACGTACCTGTCAAAATATTTCTTAAACATTGCCACCGTGCCTGAGGAAGGGTCTCGACCCAAAACTTCAACTAATCCTTCTCTCCAGAGATGCTTCAAGCTTTGGTTTGTCTGCAATTCCTCCGAACACATGTTGTCTGCCTCAACTACCTCCTCGGCCAGCTTGTTCTGTACACTCACCACCCTTTGTGAGTGTGTGTGTGTGTGTCTATATATATATATGTGTGTGTGTGTGTGTGTGTGTCTATATATGTGTGTGTGTGTGTGTGTGTGTGTGTGTGTGTGTGCACACACACATATATATAAACAAATAAATAAATAGGAAAAAAGTCCCCCCCACCCAGGTTGCTATTAAATCTTCCCCTCTCACCTTAGACCTCTGCCCCTGTTCTGGTACCTGCATTTCCAAGCTTAATAATAGGAGAAGTACACACTGAACATTGCAAAGAAGCACTATAATCATGACGGCAGAGTGGTGCAGCGGTAGAGTCGCTGCCTTCCTGCGCCAGAGACCCGGGTTCGACCCTGACTACGGGTGCTGTCTGTACGGAGTTTGTACGTTCTCCCCGTGACCGCCTGGGTTTTCTCCGAGACCTTCGGTTTCCTCCCACACTCCAAAGTCGTGCAGGTTTTGCCGGTTAATTGGCTTTGGTATAAACTGCAAAATTGGCCTGAGTGTGTGTAGGATAGTGTTAGTGTGCCGGGATCGCAGGTCGGTGCGGACTCGGTGGGCCAAAGGGCCTATTTCCGTACTGTATCTCAAAACTAAAAATAAAGCAAAGCAAATTCCACAGCCTTGGGAATCTTCAAACAAAATCATAGATTGACAAGGTTGAGGTTGAAAGGGAGTGACAGATTAGTCTTGATTGAATGGCAGAGTAGACCTGATGGGCCGAATAGCCTAGTTCTGCTCCTAACACCGATGTATTCGCTGGTCACTGCAGGAGGTCGAATGTATTATTGATAAAAATGTGAATATTTTAATTTGATAACTTCCTTTGTAAAATGCCAACATAGGCATTCTCTGATCATGTTACAACTTTGTATTTGTTTGTTCTGAATAAAAGCATTTTGTAAAAAAAAACCCCGATGAATTAGAGGTCATAGCTGTAGAATTAAAGGACGTTCTTTTAGGAAGTAGATGAGAAATGTCTTTAGTCAGAGGGTGGTGAATCTGTGGAATTCATTGCCACAGAAGGCTGTGGAGGCCAAGTCAGTGGATATTTTTAGCACAGAGATGGATAGATTCTTGATTAGTGCAGGTGTCCGGGGTTATGGGGAGAAGGCAGGAGAATGGGGTTAGGAAGGAGAGACAGATCAGCCATGATTGAATAGCGGAGTTGACTTGATGGGCCGGATGGCCTAATTCTACTTCTATTACTAATGAACTTGTGAAGTATTGTAGGTTGATGTTACAGATGATCGAGAGCAGCTATGTTGCAATGGTGCACTGGCACATACTTTGCCTGTATTGATGAGGAAGCATCTGGGCTGCAATCTGTAAAACTGAATTTAAACTATGGCAGGGCATCTGCCTGAAACCTGAAGAGAATATGAATCTCTTGCAGTTGTCTGCAAAGCTGGTCCTGCCTCTTGTAAGCTCCTTTTATTTCTGAATTGGTAAAAAAAAATGACCGAGGGAATCGGCCGACGTCGTCTAATGAAGCAACGTGCACCATTTTGTATTGCCTGTGAAATCCTGCCGCACGGTGACGCTGCAGTAGAGTTGCTGCCTTACAGCGCTTGCAGCGCCGGAGACCCGGGTTCGATCCCGACTACGGGCGCTGTCTGTAGGGATGGTACGTTCTCCCCGTGGCCTGCGGGGGTTTTCTCCGAGATCTTCGATCTCCTCCCGCACTCCAAAGACGTACAGGTTTATAGGTTAATTGGTTTGGAGCAAAATGTACAATTGTCCCTAGTGTGTGTGTAAGGATGGTGTTAGTGTGCGGGGATCGCCGGTCGGTTTGGACTCGGTGGGCCGAAGGGCCTGTTTACCCGCTGTACCTATAAACTAAAGTAAATTAAATGCAATGGGGGGATAATTCTGACTTTGATGATGACAGAGCGGATTTTCTCTTTGGCACTGGTGAGTTATGGCTATTCTTCTGTTCATATGAGAGACTCATAACTCAAAAGTACTGCAGGTGCAGCAACACAAGGTAATGTCTAACGTTGTCTCGGAGTGTGTGCCTGGAATCTGCTGCTCCAAGCAAAAGATTCTATTTGTTCAAAAAGGGCATACACTTCATGGATATGCGTTTCTTTAAAAAAATTACAAACATCTGTGGCTGTTTCTGATCACGCCTTAGAAGAGGCAAACTGCTTTAATAAAAATCTTCACAGATTTTTGGAAAAAAGTCTGTGGAATTCATTGCAGCAGAAGGCTGTGGAGGCCAAGTCAATGGATATTTTTAAGGTGGAGCTGGATAGATTCTTGATTGGCACTGACTGAAGAAGGGTCTCAACCCGAAACGTCGCCTATCTCCTTCGCTCCTTAGATGCTGCTGCACCCGCTGAGTTTCCCCAGCTTTTTGTGTAGCCTCGATTCTTGATTAGTTTGTGTTTCATGGGGTAATGAGGAGAATGGGGTTAGCAGGCAGAGATAGATCAGCCATGATTGAATGGGCTGATTGGCCTAATTCTGCTCCTGTCAGCTATGAACCTCTGAACATGTTTTCCCCTGCATATTGGCTTGCCTGTCCCATAAATATTTGGTGATTCATCAGATGTCATGAAGAGTTAGAAAAGTTGTAAACACTGCCCAGTCCATCGTCGGCTCTGACCTCCCTTCCATCGAGGGGATCTATCGCAGTCGCTGCCTCAAAGAGGCTGGCAGCATCATCAAGGACCCACACCACCCTGGCCACACACGCATCTCCCCTCTACCTTCAGGTAGAAGGTACAGGAGCCTGAAGACTGCAATGTCCAGGTTCAGGAATAGTTCCTTCCTCACAGCCATCAGGCTATTAAACTCAACTCAAACAAAACTCTGACCATTAATAGTCCATTGCACTTTATCTGTTTACCTATGTGTGTGTATATATATATATATATATTCATTGGTATATGGTCACACTGATCTGTTCTGTTCTGCATTTATTTATGCCTACTATGTTCTGTTGTGCTGAACAAAAGCAAGAATTTCATTGTCCTATCTGGGACACATGACAATAAACTCTCTTGAATCTTGAGCCTTGAATCTAATTAGGGAGACATTGTGAGGTACAAGGTTGCAAGGTACCATCCTTGTTCTGATGCCGAGAACAAGAATGTTATGGGAACCATTACTCAGGTTGGAAGGAAGTGCCGGGTTAAATAAACTGCACAATGGAAAAAATGTGGCATAATGATCTGAAAAAATTGGTCGGGAAATGCGGCAGTCTTAATTACTGAGAAGGGCACGAAGTGCTGGAGTAACGCAGGGAATCTTTCACCCAGTTGATGGTTTTCTAGCTGCGTTGCAAAATTTCTGTCCCGTTGTTGCACGCACTGAAGTAACTGGCAAAGTTTTGTTATTCTGAAATTTCTGTGTTCCTGAGTTAGATGAACAATTTTGGGGCATTTCAAGGGCGCAGCGGTAGAGTTGCTTTCTTACAGCACCAGAGACCCGGGTTCGATCCTAATGCCCCTGTCCCACTTAGGAAACCTGAATGGAAACCTCTGGAGACTTTGCGCCCCACCCAAGGTTTCCGTGCGGTTCCCGGAGGTTCCCAGAGGTTTTCGTCAGTCTCCCTAATGGTCAAAACTGACAAAAACCTCCGGGAACCTCCGGGAATGGCATGGAAACCTTGGGTGGGGCACAAAGTCTCCATAGGTTTCCGTTCAGGTTTCCTAAGTGGGACAAGGGGCATAACTGTCTGTATGTAGTTTGTACATTCTCCCTGTGACCGTGTGGGTTTTCTCCGGGTGCTCTGGTTTTCTCCCACATTCCAAAAAAACAGCAGGTTTGTAGGTTATTTGCCCTCCGTAAATTGTCACCAGTGTGTGGGGTAGAACTGGTGTGTGGTCAGCACAAACTCGGTGGGCCGAAGGGTCTGTTCCCACGCTGCATCTCTAAAACTAAATACTAATGATGTGCCGATAACTTGCTCCAAAGGAAGAATCGTCACCCGGAAATATAGTGTGAAAGATTCATACAGCGGGGAAACAGGCCATTCGGCCCAACGTGACCACACCGACCAACATGTCCATCTACACTAGTACCACATGCCTGCGTTTGATCCATATCCCTCTAAACCGGTCCTATCCATGGACCTGTCTAAATGTTTCTTAAACATTGTGATTGTATCTGCCACAACTACCTCCCCTGGCAGCTCGTTCCTACACCCACTACCCTTTGTGCAAAAAAAAGTTACTCCCCAGATTAATATTAAATCTTCCCTTCCGCCTCACCTTCACCCTAAGTCCTCTGGTCAACATGAGCTCAGTCAATGCGGGACGATGATCTATCCTACATTCTCCTTGATCTCCATCCCCTTTGTCCCGTTTTCACCCCTCACACGTCCTTATCTATGTATTCCCCCCACACACCCCCCCCCCCCCTCGACCCAAAAGCGTCACCCACTCCTTCTCTCCAGAGATGCTGCCTGACCCGCTGAGTTACTCCAGCATCTTGCGTCTACCTTCGGAAGAAAAGGCTCTGTCCTTGAGTGAAGAAAAGACGTGCAGAACATTCTGTTGTAAAATAAATTAAGTGATTCCGTTTTGGCAATTGCTCAACCTCTCTGGAAAATGGGACAGACCTTCAAAAACCATTTTGTTCCATAGATGATAAGAAAGTGACGTGTGATGTTTCAATTTCAAAAGACACTGCATAGTAATAGGAAACTATTCTTCTCCCACCATCATTCCCCCCCCCCCCCCCATACCAATTATAATTAGATGTATTTATATCCAAGGAAGGGCATTAATGTTCCAGTCTTGTGTGTAAAATGCTTAGAATATGCTTAGAAGTTACTATGTTTACACATTGCAAACTGAGAGTTAATTATAAGGGGTGGCGCAGCGGTAGAGTTACTGCCTCACAGCGCCAGAGACCAGGGTTCGATCCCGACTACGGGTGCTGTCTGTACGGAGTTTGTACGTTCTCCCCATGACCCGCCTGGGTTTTCTCCGGGATCTCCGGTTTCCTCCCACACTCTAAAGACATGCAGATTTGTATGTTAATCAGCTTGGTATAAACGTAATTTGTCCCCAGTGTGTGTAGGACAGTGTTAATATGTGTGGGGATCGCTGGTCGGCGCGGACTCGGTGGGCCGAAGGGCCTGTTTCCGCGCTGTATCTCTAAACTAAACTAAATATCTTCAAGTCTGTTGGTTTGTGCAACACCGTGTTCCAGGAGAGCCAGGGAACTGCAAGTGCTGGGATCGTGACCAAAATACAAAGTAATGGAGTAACATGTGCAAAAATACAAAGTTCTAACGAATGGTCCCTACCCAATTTGTTGCCTATCCTTGTCGTCCACAGATGCTGTCTGACTCGTGGAGTTACACCAGCACTTTGTATAGAAACATAGAAACATAGAAATTAGGCGCAGGAGTAGGCCATTCGGTCCTTCGAGCCTGCACCACCATTCAATATGATCATGGCTGATCATCTAACTCATACCTGCCTTCTCTCCATACCCTCTGATCCCCTTAGCCACAAGGGCCACATCTAACTCCCTCTTAAATATAGCCAATTAACTGGCCTCAACTACCCTCTGTGGCAGAGAGTTCCAGAGACCCACCACTCTCTGTGTGAAAAAAGTCCTACTCATCTCGGTCCTAAAGGATTTCCCCCTTATCCTTAAGCTGTGACCCCTTGTCCTGGACCTCCCCAACATCGGGAACAATCTTCCTGCATCTAGCCTGTCCAACCCCTTAAGAATTTTGTAAGTTTCTATAAGATCCCCTCTCAATCTCCTAAATTCTAGAGAGTATAAACCGAGTCTATCCAGTCTTTCTTCATAAGACAGTCCTGACATCCCAGGAATCAGTCTGGTGACCCTTCTCTGCACTCCCTCTATGGCAATAATGTCCTTCCTCAGATTTGGAGACCAGAACTGTACGCAATACTCCAGGTGTGGTCTCACCAAGACCCTATACAACTGAAGTAGAACCTCCCTGCTCCTATACTCAAATCCTTTTGCTATGAAAGCTAACATACCATTCGCTTTCTTCACTGCCTGCTGCACCTGCGTGCCTACTTTCAATGACTGGTGTACCATGACACCCAGGTCGTGCTGCATCTCCCCTTTTCCTAATCAGCCACCATTTAGATAATAGTCTGCTTTCCTATTTTTGCCACCAAAGTTGGATTACCAACTCACATTACCTACATTATACTGCACCTGCCAAACATTTGCCCACTCACCCAGCCTATCCAAGTCACATTGCAGTCTCCTAGCATCCTCCTCACAGCTAACACCGCTCCCCAGCTTAGTGTCATCCGCAAACTTGGAGATATTGCTTTCAATTCCCTCATCCAGATCATTAATGTATATTGTAAATAGCTGGGGTCCCAGCACTGAGCCTTGCGGTACCCCACTAGTCACTGCCTGCCATTGTGAAAAGGACCCGTTTACTCCTACTCTTTGCTTCCTGTTTGTCAGCCAGTTCTCGATCCACATCAATACTCAACCCCCAATGCCGTATGCTTTAAGTTTGTATACTAATCTCTTATGTGGGACCTTGTTGAAAGCCTTCTGGAAGTCCAGATACACCACATCCACTGGTTCTCCCCTATCCACGCTACTAGTTACATCCTCGAAAAATTCCACAAGATTCGTCAGACATGATTTACCTTTCGTAAATCCATGCTGACTTTGTCCAATGATTTCACCACTTTCCAAATGTGCTGCTATCCCATCTTTAATAACTGACTCTAGCAGTTTCCCCACTACCGATGTTAGACTAACTGGTCTGTAATTCCCCATTTTCTCTCTCCCTCCCTTCTTACAAAGAGGGGTTACATTTGCTACCCACCAATCCTCAGGAACTACTCCAGAATCTAAAGAGTTTTGAAAGATTATCACTAATGCATCCACTATTTCCGGAGCTACTTCCTTAAGTACTCTGGGATGCAGCCTATCTGGCCCTGGGGATTTATCGGCCTTTAATCCATTCAATTTACCCAACACCACTCCCGACTAACCTGGATTTCACTCAATTCCTCCTTTGACCCGCGGTCCCCTGCTATTTCCGGCAGATTATTTATGTCTTCCTTAGTGAAGACGGAACCAAAGTAGTTATTCAATTGGTCCGCCATATTCTTGTTCCCCACATCAACTCACCTGTTTCTGACTGCAAGGGACCTACATTTGTTTTAACTAATCTCTTTCTCTTCACATATCTATAAAAACCTTTGCAGTCAGTTTTTATGTTCCCTGGCAGTTTTCTTTCATAATCTAGTTTTCCTTTTCTAATCAAGCCCTTTGTCCTCCTCTGCTGGTCTCTGAATTTCTCCCAGTCCTCTGGTATGTTGCTTTTTCTGGCTACTTTGTACGCATCATCCTTTGCTTTGATACTATCCCTGATTTCCCTTGTTATCCACGGATGCACTACCTTTCCTGATTTATCTTGTTCAACAAGAAACAAATGGCCATTATCCAACCTGTATCCACAAAGCAACAAAATAATTAGGTCATAGGAGCAGAAATAGGCCATTCGGCCCATTGAGTCCATTGCAACATTCGATAATAGTGTCCCTCTCAACACCATTCACCTGCTGTCTCCCTGTAACCTTTGACCCCCTTTCTAATCAAGAACCTATCAAACTCTGCTTTGAAAATACCCAATGTCTTGGCCTCCATCTGTGGCAATGAATTCGATAGATTCACTACGCTAGCTAAAGGGGGAGGTGAAGCATTTTGTTTTGTTCATTGAATGGATGAAGCTAGCAAAACAAATCTCGTTGCTCCTATGTGCAATGATAATAAAAGATATTATTATTATTATTATTATTATTATTATCATTATTATATTATTGAAGATTACTTCTAACATGTTGACACATTTTATGTGAACTTCAGAGACGAGGTAAAACTGCAGAAAAACAGCTCGCTTCTTCTTCTTCTCCTTGCGTATGGCGTGCACAGCCTAAAGTTGTCGGACAACTTGTTCTATTTGATTGTGCACGCCAGGGTGATTGCATTCGTTGAAACAGGGCGGACCACGTGAAGGTTACAATCTCCCACCCCAGATTGCTACCTTTGCATCTCCCTGCTTCTTTTCAGTAAGGAATTTCTTGGCAGTGTCCCAAACCTACTTGTTAAGGGAAGCATAACTCAGTTGTAACAGAAACAAGATTTATACTTGCGTCCAAATTATTTGAGCCCTCTATCTTACTGAAGATCATTGTACCCAATGCAATCTGTTTCAATTTATTATGAAATAAAATTACAATTCTCCTTTCATTTTGTCTCCAATGTGGTAAATTTCTTGAAAAATTTCTATGTATTTGTTCTAAAGCAGAGAAGTCCAGATGTATTTTAAGGGGGCGTCACTTCGCGGCAGCAGCCCCTGCAATCCGTTTGTCCTTTTTTATTTGTTTTTTTTGTCTTGTTCAAACTGTATTTTGCTGTGAGTTTTATATTGTTTAATATTGTTTTTAACTGTGTATATGTGGGTGGCTGGGGGAACTTTTAATCTCTTCCCTGTACGGGGGACCCGACCTTTTCCCTGTCGGGTCTCCGTTGACGTTGGGGCCTAGCACCGTGGAGCGGCCTCCAGCCGGAATGACCTGGGGGCTCCAGTCGTGGATCCTGCGGACTCACCATTGTGGAGCTGGCCAGCCTCGGAGCGTGGGGAGCTGTGGTGGCGCACGGCTGCATCCCGACTCCGGAGCTTCGGAGGCTCCAGCCGCAGGCCCGATGGACGGTGACGTCGGGGCTCGCGGGTCCCTGGTGGGAGACCGCTTTTCGGAGCTCCCGCAACGGCAACTTCTCTTACCCAAGTTGCGGGGCTGAAAATGACCCGGAGCGGGGCCTGACATCGCCCGGCGCGGCTTTAACGGCCGCGGGACTTGCCATCGCCCGCCGGGGGCTCCAACATTAAGACCCGGCGCAGGGCCTTACATCACCAGCGTAGCCTTAACGGCCACGGGACTTATCATCGCCCGCCGGGGGCTTTAACATCGGGAGAGGATGGAGATCGGGGGAGAGAGAAGACTTTGCCTTCCAACACAGTGAGGAGCAGATTCACTGTGATGGATGTCTTTGTGAATTGAGTTGGTTGTGTGTCTTGTAAAATTGTTTCTTCTTGTTGTATGGTTGCGGAAACCAAAGTTCCCAATGAAAAAATAAAGTTCATTGTATTGTATTGTATTGCATGGGAGGATAGGAGATGGTGAACTACTGGTGTTCCATTACATATAGTAACGTGAAATGATGCAAATGTGAAGACCTGCCCACACATTGAGCCAAAGCCAAAAATGATATTATGGTGGAAGTGATTTCTAATGTTTGAATAATAGATGGGAACCCTTCAATGGCATCATGGAGATCACATTGACAATGTGATCAGAACCTGGTATTAGCATCATTTCCCGCTAAGCGCGAGTAATGGCATCTGGCTCTCCCTTCTCCATCTCCTCTGCCTTCGAAATCTCCGTCTACGCTTCACAGAAATACGAACTGCTTGGGGAAATTTGTGCCACGCTGGGTAAGAAAATGAAAAGGGGATCTATAATTGCAGATCAGGAGGAATTAAAGTAGTTTAAAATGAGGGCAAGGGCACCCAACATGATGTCGACTTGGATAATTTACATTCGACTACAAATCTATTGGTTTGAGTTATTCCCCCACTTAGCAGGTAGGTTGGCGCGGTTGCCTAGAAACTTAATTAGCCGCTTAAAAGCAGTAAGGCAGCGCAGAGTTTTAAATAAAAAGCTCCTTCCTAGCAGCTCTACCTGCTGTTTGATTACAAAGCAGAAGCCTGTGATAGTTCATTTAGTTTTTTTACATGCGAAATTCAACGAGCTTTTCGTACACCTCAGCACCATGCTAAATCAATGCTGACGACACTGTCAAACAGTTAGTTTCCCCAGAAAAAAAGTTCATGCCAGCTTCAAGAACTAAAACTGCAAGTTAGTTTAGTTTACTTTAGTTTATTGTCACGTGCACCGAGGTACAGTGTTTTTTTTAAATTTTGTTGCGCCCAAAATAGTCAGCAGAATTAATCAACCATTGAAGGTGGAGGTGAGGAGAATTTATTTTCTCAGAGGTTCAAGCTTCTTTGGAATTCTATACCACAGTGATCAGTGTAACCAGAGTCATTAACTAGATGCGAGGCTGTGATAGATTATTGAACGACAGGAGAGTCCAGGAGCAAAGAGATTGAAATGGAATCCAGTAGGAAACTGGATTTGAGTTTAGTATAAGAAGGAAATGCAGATGCTGGAAAATCGAAGGTGGACAAAATGCCGGAGAAACTCAGTGGGTGAAGCAGCATTTATGGAGCGACGGAAATAGGCAACGTTTCGGGTCAAAACCCTTCTTCAGACTGATGTGGGGGGGGGGGGGGGAGGGGCGGGAAGATGAAAGGCAGAGGTGGAGCCAGTGGGCTGAGGGAGAGCTGAGAAGGGGACGAGAAAGTAGGAACTACCTGAAATTAGAGAAGTCAATGTTCGTACCGCTGGGGTGTAAACTACCCAAGCGAAATATGAGGTGCTGCTTCTCCAATTTACGGTGGTCCTCAATCTGGCCATGGAGGAGGCCCAGGACAGAAAGGTCGGATTCGGAATGGGAGGGGGAGTTGAAGTGCTGAGCCACCGGGAGGTCAGGTTGGTTAATGCGGACCGAGCGGAGGTGTTCGGCGAAGCGATCGCCAAGCCTGCGCTTGTTCTCACCGATGTAGAGCAGCTGACATCTAGACCAGCGGATGCAATAGATGAGGTTGGAGGAGGTGCAGGTGAACCTCTGCCGCACCTGGAAAGACTGCTTGGGTAGTTGAATGGAGTCAAGGGGGGCGGTAAAGCCACAAGTGTAGCATTTCCTGCGGTTGCAAGGGAAAGTGCCCGGAGAGGGGGTGGTTCGGGTGGAAAGGGACGAATTGACCAGGGAATTGACCAGTTTAGTAAACTTTAGTTTATTGTCACGTGTACCGAGGTACAGTGAAAAGCTTTTGTTGCGTGCTAACCAGTCAGCGGAAAGACAATCCATGATTAAAATTGAGCCATCCACAGTGTACAGATACATGATAAAGGGGATAGCGTTGAGTGTAAAATAAAGGCTAGTAAAGTCCAATTAAACACAGTCCGAGGGTCTCCAGTGAGGTGGATAGTCGTTCAGGACCACTCTATGGTTGTTGATAGTTTCCCGATATCAGCTGGGAAGAAACTGTCCCTGAACCTAGAGGTGTGTGTTTTCACACATCTATACCTCTTGCCCGATGGGAGAGGGAAGCAAGGTGAGACACATTCTTGATTATGCCACTGGCCTTGCCGAGTCAGCGTGAAGTGCAGATGGACTCAATCGAAGGGAGGTTGGTTCCTGGAAAAGATCAGCTACTTTGCTGTGTAATTGAAGTGTAGATTTAGTTTAGTTTAGAAATACAGTGCGGAAACAGACCCTTCAGCTCAGCGAGACAGCGCCGACCAGCGATCCTCGCACACTTGAACTATCCTACACACACTAGGAATAATTTACAATTAATCCAAGCCAATTAATCTACAAACCTGTACGTCTTTGGAGTACGGAAGGAAACCGGAGATCCTGGAGAAAACCCACGCAGGTCACTCAGGGGAGAACGTACAATCTCTGAACAGACAGCACCCGTGGTCAGGATTGAACCAGGATCTCTGGCACTGTGAGGCAGCAACTCTACCGCTGTGCCACCGTGCAGAAATAAAGGGCCTGTCCCACTGTACGAGGTAATTCAAGAGCTCTCCCGAGTTTAAAAAAAATCAAACTTGTGGTAAGTACGTAGAATGTACATAGCGGCTACGTTGGAGCTTGTGGATGTCACGTAGCGGCTCGTACTTCGGGAAACACGGGAACTCGTGAAGATTTTTCAGCGCTGTGAAAAATGTCCACGAGAGCCCCGAGTACCTACGAACGGCCATTACCGTAAATCTCCGAGTTCGAATCAGGGGAAACTCGGGAGAACTCTTGAATTAGCTCGTACAGTGGGACAGGCCCTTGACACGGTGCAGAAGATGTCACCTGAACACATGCAAAGTCTGAAGAAGGCTTGGGACCTGAAACGCCACCTATTCCTTTTTCTCCAGAGATGCTGCCTGACCCGTTGAGTTACTCCAGTGTTTTGTGTCTATTTCCGTAGGAAACAAGTTCTTGACATGTCAGCTAGGTTGTGGTCAGAAGAAGAATGCAAGCAAATAGGAGCTCGAAGTATAGTAAATAGGTGCAGGAGTAGGCCATTCGGCCCTTCGAGCCAGCACCGCAATTCAATATGATCAAGGCTGATCATCCAAAATCAGTGCCGCATTCCTGCTTTCTCCCCATATCCCTTGATTCCGTCTCAGTGAGAATGGGCCACCTGTTTGCTCAGGCTCGTCCCGTTGCTCGATATTATCTGCCACATCAGTTCCCCTCAGCCTTCAATTCGCCAAACTTCCAAAAAGTTATCGCGATCCTCCTTAAATCCTTGCAATGACCTGTGCCTCTGAGACGGAGGATTTCAGAGGTTTGGCACCCTCTGTGCAAAGGTCCAAACTACCGCTCCCAAACCTCATCCCCGTTAGATGCGGACACAATGCATGCTGCTCCACGCCACGCAACCATGCAACCATGACTTTGCTGCATTCCCAAAGAGTTCAGCGGTCACTCATTGGAGGTCTACGCCATGCTGCCCCAGTGTTATTGGAGGTCGCACGTCCAGCCCTGCATGCACTAATGATATCTGCATTAAACCCACATCATACGCAAATTGGAGGAACAGCACCTCACATTTTGCTTGGGAGGATTAGAATCTAGCGGTATGAATATTGATTTCTCTAACTTCAAGTAATCCTTGCTTACCATCTCTCTCCGTCCCTCCGCCGCGCTAGTAGTCCTACTAGTTTCACCGTTCGTATACCTTCGTTATCATCTCCTCCACAGCCAACAATGGACCATTGTGGGCTCCACCTTTCCTGCGCCATCGGTGCCGGCTCTGATTGGTTCCGTTCCTTTTCATACCTCGACTTTCCCTCTCCCCTGACTCTCAGCCTGAAGAAGGGTCCCAACCCGAAATGTCACACCACCTATTCCTTCTCTCTGGAAGATGCTGCTTGATCCACAGAGCTACTCCAGCATGTTGTCTAACTTCATCTCACACACATCTATTTCACGTCAATGCCTGAATTCCATTTATTATGGATGAATATTAAGAAATACAAGAATATAAACTAAACAATGGAAAGTTCAACATTCTACATTTATTGATAGCACAATATAAACCTACCTTATTGAACTTAATACACAGAATACTACTCTGCAGTACCAAACCTAATATCTGTGATTGGTTCCTGGTCCATCAAGCGTAATACAATCACCTTTTATAAGGTTTGGGTGCACTTTTATTTCCACCAAGTTTTCAATAGAGTTCCCTGTTCTGTTTGCAAATGCTAATCCATTCAATCTTCCATAAGAATTGACAGTTCTTTTTTCGTTTCCTCTGGAATGTGTCAAATAAATGTTTTAATGTGCTCGGGTGACTGTTCTGCAAATTAAAATCCCTGAAGGGGATTGCTGCACAATTAATCTTACAAACAAAAACAAGGCCAGCATCCTGGCGATGCTCAAGTGGGGGTAAACATTGAGTGATACAGCGAGGAAACGGGCCCTTCAGCCCAACTTGCCCACACCGGCCAACGTGTCCCAGCTGCACTGGCCCCCACCTGCTAGCATTAGGTCTATCTCCCTCCAAACCTGTCCGATCCATGTACCTGTCTAACTGTTTCTTAAACATTGGGATAGTCCCTGCCTCGACTACCTCCTCTGGCAGCAAGTTCCATGCACCCGAAAACATAGAAAATAGGTGCAGGAGTAGGCCTTTTGGGCTTTCGAACCAGCACCAGCACATTCAATATGATTATGGCTGATCATCCAAAATCAGTACCCCGTTCCTGCTTTCTCCCCATGTCCCTTGATTCCTTTAGCCCTAAGAGCAATATCTCACTCTCTCTTGAATACAGTAGGTCAAAGATTCCTTCCAGACATGAAATGTGAACACAGTTTTTCTTTGCACTGATGCTGCTGAGAGCTCTAAAAATATATATAAATGGCATAAGATGAAAGAGTTTGTTTGAGAAGATTCTTTCCCCTGAGTTCATCTTTCAGAAATTGTCTCCTTAAAAAAAGTAGTTTGAATCATGACTTTCCAAAATTACATTCTTTATATTGTACGTGACTTTATATTTTTGGTGCTGAGAGAGGATGAGAAACATACAGAAAGAATGAAACTTAGTATTGGAGAGCGTTGAGCAAGATAGATCACAACTTCATCTCATAGGAGCAGAATGAGGCCATTTGGGGCATCAGGTCTACTCCACCATTCATGGCTGATCTATCTCTCCCTCTCAACCACATTCTCCTGCCTTCTCCCCATAACCCCCGACCCCCGTTCTAATCAAGAGCCTTTAAATCTCCACTTAAATAATACCCAATTAATTGCCTTCCTCATTGTCTATGGCAATGAATTCCACATTCACCACTCTCTGACTGAAGAAATTCCCTCCTCATCTCCTTCCTAAAGGTACGTCCATTTATTCTGAGGACAGATTTTATTTGAGATAAGGCCATGGATTGTGGACTTCGACTTATTAAGGTGTAGGTGGTCTCCAGATAGATGGGCAAGCCACAGCAGGAAGAAATTACTATTAAGGCCAGTGGCGGAAAAGTGCTGGCCTTCAACAAGAGATGATGTTGCATGATGTCCAGAACCAGGGGTCACGATTTAAGAATAAGGGCTGAGATGACGAAACACTTTTTCACCCAGAGAGTTGTGAATCTGCGGAATTCTCTGCCACAGAAAGCAGTGGAGGCCAATTCGCTGGATGTTTTCAAGAGAGTGTTAGATATAGCTCTTAAGGCTAAAGGAATCAAGGGACATGGGGAGAAAGCAGGAAGGGGGTACTGATTTTGGATGATTAGTCATGATCATATTGAAGGGCGGTGCTGGCTCGAAGGGCTGAATGGCCTCCTGCTGCATGTATTTTCTATGTTTCTATTTTTCTATGATTGATAAGCAGCCACACCAGGCTAGTGGAGTCCAGCCAGGATCAGCTGGGCTGCAGCAGTGAGGGCGGTTCATAAATCGGGTGCCTGTCAAGGAGACCATGCCAGCGGCAGTGTCAAGATGTGTAGGAAGGAACTGCAGGTGCTGGTTTAAACTGAGGATAGAGACAAAAATGCTGGAATAGCTCAGCGAGACAGGTCCTCCACCCAAGTCGCACCAGCTTCTCGTTCTCACGTAGCTACGGCTAACAATGGCCTGTTTCCTTTATCATTGTTACTTTTTTGCATATCTTTCATTCATTTGTTCAATGTCTCTCTACATCATCTTTATATCTCCTGTTTCCATTTCCTTTGACTTTCAGTCTGAAGAAGGGTCTCGACCCGAAACGTCACCCATTCCTTCTCTCCAAAGATGTTGCCTGTCCCGCTGAGTTACTCCAGCACTTTGTGTCCATCTTTGGCAGTGTTGAAACATAGAAAATAGATGCACGAGTAGGCCATTCGGCCCTTCGAGCCAGCACCGACATTCAATATGATCGTTTCGGGCCTGAAGAAGGGTCTCGACCCGAAACGTCGCCTATCTCCTTCACTCCTTAGATGCTGCTGCCCCGCTGAGTTTCTCCAGCTTTTTGTGTAACCTTCAATATGATCATGGCTGATGATCCAAAATCAGTACCTCCTTCCTGCTTTCTCCTCATATCCCTCGATTCCGATAGCCCTAAGAGCTAACTCTCTCTTGAATACATCCTGGGAATTGGCCTCCACTGCTTTCTGTGGCAGAGAATTCCTCAGATTCACAACTCTCTGGGTGAAAAGGTTTTTCCTCATCTCAGTCCTAAATGGCCTACCCCTTATTCTTAAACTGTGACCCCTGGTTCTGGACTCCCCCAACATCGGGAACATTATTCCTGCATCCAGCCTGCCTTAAGAATTTTATATGTTTCTATAAGATCCCCTCTCATCCTTCTAAATTCCAGTCAACACACACACCACTCACCACACACACACACACACATCACACCTCACTCACACACCCCACACACACACACACTACACATCCACACTACATACACACACACTCACACACTCACACACACACTACATACACACACACACTACATACACACGCACACACAAACACTACATACACACGCGCACACACACACATACACACACACTACATACACACATACACCACACACACACACACTACATACACACACACTACATACACACCACACACACATGCATACACACTACATACACACACATGCACCACACACTCACAGACACCACACACACATACACACACTACATACACACACACACTACATCCACACACACGCACACATCCATATTATATTCCTAATGATACAGGGCCGGAGGCACAAAACCTGTTCAGCTGCTTTGCACATGACCCTACTCCCTTGAAAGACTCCTCTGGGGGAATCCTTATCAAAAGATATAGCACTAACCTAAAGCCTCCTGAAATAAATTCCAGCATGCAAACAAATGATAATGCAATAAATGAAATAATTGAACTAGAAAACTGCAGAGATGATCTCAAATGACATTTGCAGCTGGAATGTATTAGAAAGTACATGGTAAATGGTAGGGAATTGAGGAATGCTGTAGAACAGAGGGATCTAGGAATAACTGTGCATAGTTCCCTGAAGGTGGAATCGCATGTAGATAGGGTGGTAAAGAAAGCTTTTGGTGTGCTGGCCTTTATAAATCAGAGCATTGAATATAGGAGTAGGGAAGTAATGTTAAAATTGTACAAGGCATTGGTGAGACCAATTCTGGAGTACGGTGTACAATTTTGGTCGCCTAATTATAGGAAGGATGTCAACAAAATAGAGAGAGTACAGAGGAGATTCAGAAGTGGTGGAGGCAGGATCGATTTTAACATTTAAAAGTAAAGTGAATAGGTATATGGACGGGAAGGGAATGGAGAGGTATGGTCTGAGTGCAGGTAGATGGGACTAGGGGAAAATAAATGGTCGGCACGGACTGGAAGGGCCGAGAAGGCCTGTTTCTGTGCTGTAATTGTTATATGGTTAAAGTGCCTCCCAACCATTTTCTTAGGGGTAATAATATACTGTAGGTACAAATGATAACCTAGCAAGATGTGCACATATCCACTGCGAGCCCCATTTGCCTATGCTTGGCCCAAATCCCTCAAAACCTTTCTATCCATGTACCTGTCCAAGTGTCTCTTAAATGCTCTTATAGTACCTGCCTCATCTACCCCGTGTGGCAACCAAGGGCAGTTTTTTTCATTTTAGAGAAACAGGACGGAAACAGGTCCTTCGGCCCAATGATGCCGCCCTGACCAGAGATCCTCACACATTAACACCACCCCACACACACTAGGGGCAATGTTACATTGACACCAAGCCAATTAACCTACAGACCTGTGCGTCTTCGGAGTGTGGGAGGAAACCGAAGATCTCAGAGAAAACCCATGCAGGTCATGGGGAGAACGTACAGACTCCACACCGACAGCACCCGTAGTCATGATCGAACCCAGGTCTCTGGCGCTGTAAGGCAACAATCCTACCCACAAAGATTGCAGAAGTTAAAGAAAGCAACTCACCGTCGTCTTCTCAAGGGCGATTAAATACAGGCTCAGCCCATGAAGCCCACATCCCTTGAATGAATATAGCGGTGAAACAACTGTTGCTGCAGAACTCAATTTCATGGCCTAATTATTTAAACAACACATTGAACGCATGATCAAAATACATCAAATTAAAAGATTCCTGAAATATATACCAGCGTGCAAATTGATGAAAATGCAATAATTAAAAAAATCGAAGGATAAAAGGACAAAACATATCTTCAATGACACTGGCAACAATAAGGCAGAAGAACAAACACAAACTTGCTTAATATATTTCTGAGTGCATGTGTTACCTCTTGAAGAATCTTCAGGGAATGAAATGAAATTAGAATGGTAGAGACTGCTACGAAATAAAATTAATAGCAGGTTAGAGTTTCAACTGTATTAGTCTTGATATTGGAAAACAGTTCAAATCTTATTCCATTTGATATACTGTATAAACCATGCTGCCAGGACCTTCCTCGTGATGTCGCAACTGTATTAGATGCATTGTAACGTCCCCCCGCTTCTCTGCCTAATTCTTCAAAGCCTGGCTCTGCAATGGAACAGATTGGCCATGGATTTGGAATTCCCTTAAATGGAGCCATCATTGGAGTTATTAAAATGTGCATTAAATTTAAGTGGTTATTTGCGATTCCCTCCCCTCCTGCTTCAATGACAACTGGAATTTTATCTGATCACGTATTTAGATGTTTAGTCTGACAGTAAGTAGATTACAGTTATCGTTCACCTCCTAATGTAAGGTGATATGTGCACCATTTGTATTTGAAAATCCCCTCTATTTGTTATTAACACCTGCGATTCCCCTTATTGGATAGATAGAAAAACAAATGGACTGATCTGTAATGTCCTCATGTATTCTACATGTCTCTCGCAATCGGGGGATGATATATCAAATTGTTGCTTCTTATCTGGGTGAAAAATAACCCTTTCCAAACTGCCCGTCATTGATTTGGAACGTGAAGTTCGCAGGCAGTTAGTTATGGGGCGTTTGGATGACTGCAAGACCTGTCTACAGTTAATTGGAGTTGCTCATTTAATACACGCCCCTGAGAAGGGCAAATAATTTCGGCAGCAGACCACTACAACGGAGATAGTGTCCCATGGCTAATACTAGGGAAAATCTGGTTTCATATTCAATGCCAGCTATGCCAACAATTTTTTTTGGTTTAAAGATACAGCACGGAAACAGGCCCTTCGGACCACCACGATCTGCGATCCCCGCACGGTAACGATACCCGACGCATAATAGGGACAATTGTACATTTATACCAAGCCCATAAACCTTCAAGCCTGTATGTCTTTGGAGTGTGGGAGGAAACCGGAGATCTCTGAGAATACCCACACAGAACGTACAAACTCCGTACAGACAATCACCCGTAGTCAAGATTGAACCCGGTACCTGGCGCAAATGCAGCAAATCTACCGCCGCATCACCACGCTGCCCGTATGCTGGAATAATTTACAGTTAGTTATGTTTAGTTTAGTTGAGTTTATTGTCGCATGTACCAAGGCACACATGTACCAAGGATGCTTTCAAGAGAGAGTTAGATAGAGCTCTTATGGATAGTGGAGTTAAGGGACATGGAGTGAAGGCAGGAACGGGGTACTGATTGTGGATGATCAGCCATGACCACATTGAATGGTGGTGCTGGCTCGAAGGGCCGAATGGCCTACTCCTGCACCTATTGTCTATTGTCTATGGTACAGTGAAAAATATTTGTCGTGTGCTAACCAGTCAACAGCAAAACAACACATGATTACAATTGAGCCATTTACAGTGGGCAGATAAATGATAAAGGGAATAACATCAATAATCAATAATAGTGAAAGGTAAAGCCCTATCAAAGGTAGTCCAAGGGTCTCCAATGACGTAGATACAAACTCAGGACCACTCTCTAGTTGTTGGTGGGATGGTTCAGTTTGCAGGATCACATGTCATAAAAATAGAGATTTTGGTTTTCTAATCTACATGTGGCGCAGCGGTAGAGTTGCTGCGACACAGCGTCAAAGTCCAAGGTTCAATCCTGACTACGGGTGCTGTCTGTACGGAGTTTGCACGTTTTCCCCGTGAATTTTTCCCGGTAGCTCCGGTTTCCTCCCACACTCCAAAAATGTGCAGGTTTTGCATTTTAATTGGCTTTGGTAAAATTGTAAATTGTAAATTGTCCCTCAGTGTGTGTAGAATAGTGTTAGCGTGCGGCGATCGCTGGTCGGCTCGGACTCGGTGGGCCGAAGGGAGTGTTTCCGCGCTGTATGTCTGAACTAAACTAAAATAATTTGAATAAAGTCAGTCCAAAATAGCTTGTTACATCGATACAAATTAGGTTTATGTTAATATCGAATTGGTTATTTTATTCAAAATTGGTCCAGTTCACAAGATTGAGGTCAGCGTGGGCTCGGTGAGCCACAGGGTCTGTTTCCCTAAACTAAACTAAAGTTTGTTGACAATCAGTGGAACATTTCCTGTTATCCACCGGATAAACATTGCAGCAGGATATGAAATGCCCAGTAATTTCTCTCAATTTGTCCAATTTATCCCCCAGTAAAAGAAAGATTGGTTCTAGATAAATTCACGGAGCTTCTTTCTTTAAGGTGCCACATGGGACTCTGTTGCTCCGTTGCCACAAGACCACCACTTTATTTGCTCATTGCTATGATTTACAAACTCATTGTCTTTTTATTTCTTCTTTTCACTGCGTTAACGGTTTGGCATCGTGGCCAGGGTGGCAACAACGTGCAATAGAAGGCAGCTTTACTGATCATCCCACCCTGCCACATTTTTACAACTAACCCATTGCAATATTAAGATTCACGTAATCTACAGCCATGTTTCCTTGAAGGACTAGCCTTTATACATTCACAGCAAACCCCATTCTTGCTACTGTTAAACATAACAAAATAGATAAATAAACCATGGTGCTTCAATTCGTTCAAGGGTTCCCAGGGCTCCATTTTAAATAATTTATTTGACGCTATTTAATCTCTGTTTAAAGCCAAGAAGATTTGTGGTCCATAGACAACCATGCTTGGATTTGCAATCACATTAAAGGGCCTGTCCCACCAGCATGCAACTCCATGCGACGAGCGCAACCTAACGTGGTCGCTTGAGCCGTCCGGCGTCGCGAGGCCGGTCCCACTTCGATCGCCGGAATTGTGCGGAGTTCGTCCCGCCATCGCGCGGGGCTCCGAAAAACTGACCATGTTCAAAAATTCCGCGCGGCAATGGCTTGTCGGATTGCTGTCGCCTCAACGCATTACACACCGCCTCGACGTCGTGCCTCCGTGACCCTCTCTGTAGGTGCCTCCGTGACCCTCTCTGTGTGTGGCTCCGTGGCCCTCTCTGTGTGTGCCTCTGGGTCCCTCTCTGTGTGTCCCGCTCTGTCCTGGCGAACTTACCTTTAAGACTTCGCTCCAAGTTCGCCTCACTTTGCGCCGCGTTGCGCCACTCATCCGACCTCCGCGTGGCCCCCGCTGCCGGTTTGGTCGCGCTTGCCACATGCAGGCGCATGCTGGTGGGACGGGCCCTGTGCGGGGATCACCCGACCTCCGCACGGCCCCCGCTGCCGGTTTGGTCGCGCTCACCGCATGGAATCGCATGCTGGTAGGTCAGGCCCTTAAGTTTAGTTTAGTTTAAAGTAAACTTTACTCTTGGTCATTAAGGGAATTAAAGGATGTGGGAATAGTGCTGGTCAATGGTATGGAGATAGTAGATTAGAAGAGTCTTAATGAATGGTAGAGCAGGTCTGAAAGACTAAATGGCTACGGCTAGGAATAGTGCTGGGCCGCGCCGACCAGCGATCCCCACACACTTACACTATCCTACACACACTAGGGACAATTTACACGTATGCCAAGCCAATTAAGCTACAAACCTGAACATCTTTGGAGTGTGGGAGGAAACCGAAGATTTTGATAAACCCATGCAGGTCACGGGGAGAACGTACAAACTCCGTACAGACATCACCCGTGGTCAGGATCGAACCTTGTCTCTGGCGCTGCAAGCGCTGTAAGGCAGCAACTCTACCGTGCCCCCCTTAAAAGTAAACCGGAACCATGACATTCCTACTTCCTGCAGCTTCCCACTGCACTGTTGTCAGGGAGCTCCAACATAAGGAACGATATATTTCCCAATATAGAAACATGTGGCGGTACCAAACGTGGTGAATAAAGGTGAGACGTGAGGCTGGTTCAAACGGTTGTTTATTCAGTGGCGACACGTTAGGTTGGTGCGCTAACTGTATTACTGTGTTGCTGTAGCTGAGCGAGGTTGTTCACTCGGGCTCAGCGGCCAGTTGACTCCTTTAAGGTCTCGAGGTGAGATGACCTTAAGTACCATGACGCTCCCTCTAGTCCCACAACGTCACGTGCCCACCCTCGCATCTCCTGACGAGGGTTCGAGCATAAGTGGCCCGTGTATAGGCTGACGCCACAGGACCACCCCCCCCAGAACCGGAGGAAGGAATAACATGGTCGAGGGCGGCTCCTGCATGTGGTTCTGGGACACCCCGGGCGCGGGTCGGGACGGAGCTCTCCACGGGCGCAGTGACGCTCTGCGTGGGCGATCCAGAGGTACCAAGGGGTGCGAGGAGGCCGATGCAGAAGCCGCCGGACGGAAGAGACACGGTGGCATCTCCTCGACCAGCTAAGGGAGAGTGTTCTGTGAGATACGGCCCCCAGCAACGATGAGGGAAAAAAATGTTGGAGTAACTCAGCTGGTCAGGCTGCAAATCTGGAAAAAATGGATGTGATGTTTCGGGTCCGAGCCCTTCATCAGAACTGCATTCTAAACAAGAGAGGAAAAGAGAAAAAAACTATTGAGTCTGAAGAAGGGTTTATACAGAAAGTCCATAAGTGATAGGAGCAGAATTCGGCATCAAGTCAACTCTGCCATTAGGGTTCCCTCTTAACCCCATTCTCCTACCTTCTCCCCAAAACCCTTGAAACTCGTACTAATCCAGAATCTATCTATCTCTGCCTGAAAAACATCTATTGACGGCCTCCACAGCCTTCTGAGGCAATGAATTCCACAGATTCCGACCTAAAATGTCACCCATCCATTTTCTCCAGAGATGCTGCCTGACCCGTTGAGTTACTTCAGCATTTTGTCTCTCTCTTCGGCATAGGGCAGCATCGCCGCAGTTCCTCCCTGTGCAATATATTTCTCAGTAATTGCCTGAGCATCCACCTTGCAGGGTGAAGGAGGGCCCATTTAAACTGGTTTCTGCAATTCCCTGGTGGCCCAGGTCACTGTGACTGGGAAGAATCTTTGACAAATTGCAGCCATCCATTCTGCATTTGGCAGATGCTAAAGCCTTCGCATCGATGCTGGGCTGAGGAGAGAGTTCAATGCGGTTTAAGGGGTCGGCAATGCAGTGAGTTACACTGCAATAATTGTGATGGAGATCCCTCAGTGTCTACAGAGGTGCACTCTTGAAGTCAGATACAGTGCAGTGTTGGTGTTGCTGCACCTGAAGTGAAGGTCTGTTGTAGATTGGATTTACATTGTCGATGGTCAAAGTCATTTGCAAAATATCAAAAATGCAAAATGTCTGAAGAAGGGTCTCGAGCCGAAATGCCACCCATTCCTTCTCTCCAGAGATGCTGCCTGTCCCGTTGAGTTACTCCAGCATGTTGTGCCTACCTTTGCAAAATATCAGGTTAGGTGCTTCCTTGCAGAATATGTAGGTTCCAAATTGATTTTGTAGATGGTCATTAAGTTTGAGATTAGTTTAGTTTAGAGGTACAGCACGGAAACAGGCCCTTTGTTCCGCACCCACCAGCGATCCCCGTACACTAGCGCTGTTCTACACGCACTCGGGACAATTTGCAATCTTTACCGAATCCAATTAACCTACAAACCTGTGGGTCTTTGGAATGTGGGAGGAAACCGGAAAACCCACGCAGGTCATGGGGAGAACGTACAAACGTTGTACAGACTGCACCCTTGGTCAGGATTGAACCTGTGCCTCTGGTGCTGCAAGGCAGCAGCTCCACTGCTGTGCCACCCTGCTGCTTAAAAATAACACGATGAAGTACTTTCTTCACGTCAGTTCCTCTCCCCCTTGCTAAGTTTGTCCCCTTCCTCTATTTGAGGCTCATTTCTGTTTTAGTGGGGATCACGTGAAGAGTTAACGTGATGTTGGAGAAACCCCACGCGGTCACGGGGAGAACGTACAAACTGGCAGCACCTGTAACCAGGCTCGAACCCAGGTCTCCAGCGCTGCAAGCACTGTAAGGCAGCAACTCTACCGCTGCGCCACCGTGACGCTCTGTGTTGTATGAGTGCTGGGGGAGTGCATGCCAAAGGTTTCCCTTCCTCTGAGTGAATAGTTCTTCCATCGTCTCAGTGCTAAATGATCTTGCCCTTATACTGTGATCACGTCCCATTGCCACAGATGCCTCTGACAGAGGAAATATCATTAGGGATAGGAACAGAAACAGGCCATTCAGCCCATCTACACCATTCATTCATTCAATCATGGCTGATCTATCTTTCCCTCTCAACTCCATTCTCCTGCCTGCTCCCCATGACTGACCATGGGTGATGCATCCTAGTTGTTGGGAGACAGAAATGCTGGAGAAACTCAGCTGGTGAGGCAGCATCTATGGAGCGAAGGAATAGGTGACGTTTCGGATCGAAACGTTGCCTATTTCCTTCGCTCCATAGATTTTCAATGTACTTTCTATACCTTCGATTTTCCAGCATCTGCAGTTCCTTCTTGAACATCCCAGTTGTTGGCTGCTTGCTCCAAACCTCAGTTGGAGCAGCATCGCTTGTGGCTGAGGAAACCAATGCGGGAGTGACAGTCTCTGTGGCAAAGGTCACATTTGTGTGTGTGTGGTCTCTGGTCTGTTGTCCCCACACCCGCACTAATCAAGAATCTATCTACAGTATCTCTGCCTTAAAAATATCTTTGATCTTTGCCTCCTCATTTTCCTGCCTTCTCCCCATAACCTTGGGCACCCATTCTAATCAAGAATGTTGTTAAAGAAGGAACTGCAGATGCTGGAGAATCGAGGGTTACACAAAAAGCTGGAGAAACTCAGCGGGTGCAGCAGCATCTAAGGAGCGAAGGAGATAGGCGACGTTTCGGGTCGAGACCCTTCTCCAGTCTGAAGAAGGGTCTCGACCCGAAACGTCGCCTATCTCCTTCGCTCCTTAGATGCTGCTGCACCCGCTGAGTTTCTCCAGCTTTTTGTGTAACCCTAATCAAGAATGTATCTATCTCAGCCTTAAAAATATCCACTGGCTTGGCTTCCACAGCCGTCAGTGGCAAAGAATTCCACAGATTCACCACCCTCTGACTAAAGAAATACTTCCCACCGTAAATTGAAGAAGCAGCCCCTCATATTTTGCATGGGTAGTTTACACCCTAGTAGTATGAACATTGACTTCTCCAATTTCAGGTAGTCCTTGCTTTCTCCCTCTTTCCCCTCCCGTTCCCAGCTCTCCCACAGCCCACTGTCTCCACCTCTTCCTTTCTTCTTCCTGCCCCCCCCCCCCCACCCCAACCCCACCCCCCACATCAGTCTGAAGAAGGGTGTGGAATGATCTTCCTGCAGATGTGGTGGAGGCAGGATCGATTTTAACATTTAAAAGTAAAGTGGATAGGTATATGGACGGGAAGGGAATGGAGGGGTATAGTCTGAGTGCAGGTAGATGGGACTAGGGGAAAATAAATGGTCGGCACGGACTGGAAGGGCCGAGAAGGCCTGTTTCCGTGCTGTAATTGTTATATGGTTATATGGTTATAAGGGTCTCGACCCGAAACGTCACCTATTCCTTCGCTCCACAGATGCTGCCTCACCCGCTGAGTTTCTCCAGCATTTTTGTCTACCTCCTAAAGGAATGTCCTTTTAAGGCCATGACCTTCGGTCCTTGACTCTCCCACTAGAGGAAACATCCTCTCCACATATATTGTATCCAGGCCTTTCGCTATTCGGTGGGTTGACTCTTTGGTTCATTCACTATTCGGTAAGTTTCAATTATGTCTGCCTCCACTGTGCCAACATGTTATACAAGTGGATGTTGTTCAACGTGCTGGGCTAGCACAGGCTGCCAGGAGACATGGATAGGATAAGTTAGTGTTTCAGTGCATGATATATGACCTCGATTCAGCTTGACCTTAATCCTTTTGTTTCATTGTGCAGAAAATCCGTACACGGTGTAGCTAATTAGTGAGAAGACAGGATTTGCAAGTGCAAAAGCTGAAATCAAGGCTGAAGCGAGAATTCTCAACCAGTGAAAGGACGGTTTAATATGCCGTCTCCACAGGAACATAAATATTGAGACAGAAACTAGAATCTGGATCATTAAAAGTGTGTAGGAAGGGACTGCAGATGCTGGTTTACACCGAAGATGGACACAAAATGCTGGAGTTACTCAACGGAACAGGTAGCATCAGTTTGGTGAAGGGTCTCGACTCGAAACGTCACCTATCCATTTTCTCCAGAGATGCTGCCTGACCCATTGAGTTCCTCCAGCATTTTGTGTCTATCTTTAACAAAAGAAAGATCAGATTTCAGGCTCTTAGTTACAGTAGCCAATTTTTTGCCAATAAACCGGAAGATAAAATGACTCACATTCATACTCACTAAGGTAATGTGACCATATTTATGAAGGCAAATGGCTTTTCCGATATTTAAATATTGCATAGTGTGGATTATGCTCCGTCTGCTAATATCTCCCTTGGTAAAACAAGGAGTGGGTAAATAAGGGCTCAAGATTGTCATAGGGTCAAGTAACAGGAGCAGGATTAGGCCATTCGGCCCATCAAGTCTACTCCACCATTCAATCATGACTGATCTGTCTCTCCCTCCTAACCGCTGACACCCGTACTAATCAAGAATCTATCTATCTCTGCCTTAAACATATCCATTGACTTGGCCTCCACAGCCTTCAGTGGCAAAGGATACCACAGATTCACCACCCTCTGGCTAAAGAAATTCCTCCTCATCTCCTTCCTAAAGAAACATCCTTTAATTTTGCGGCTATGACCTCTAATCCTAGACTCTCCCACTAGTGGAAACACCCTCTCCATGTTTGAATGGTGTAGACTTGATGGACCGAATGGCCTAATTCCAATACTATTACATGATCTTATGAAATTGAATATTAATTAAATTCCTTGTGGACCACCTATAACCTTTGTGGCATACAGAAGAATTTGCAGGAAACTGGAAGTACATAACTCCAGATTCCCTGACTCTCAATCTGAAGAAGGATCTCAACCTGAATCATCATCTATTCCTTTTCTCCAGAGATGCTGCCTCAACCGCTGAGTTACTCCAGCTTTTTTGTGTCCATCTCCAGATTCAGGGATAGTTTGTTCCCAACTTTTATCAGGCAAGCGAACTGTCCTTTCATCAGCAAGAGTGGGGATCATGACAGCAGCCGCCTCGTGGCGATCCCCGGAAATGTTGACTCCATGCACTCTGTGACACGTCGAGCGACCAATTCTGCCAACATGTTGGACGCCGACAGAAGCAACAGCGAGCCACACATCGTCTGACACACGAACGAACGGTCAGCTAGAGTGCGGTGCTCACCTCCCATCTATCTCATTGGAGGCCTTTGAACTATTTGTAATCGGACTTTATCAGACTTCAATATTCAAAGTCAAAGTCAAGAGAGTTTATTGTCGTGTGTCCCTGACAGGACAATGAAATTCTTGCTTTGCTTCAGCACAACAGAGCATAGTAGGCATTGACTACAAAATAGATCAGCGTGTCCATATACCATTATATACGTAAATACACACATGAATAAATAAATTGATAAAGTGCAAATAACAGATAAAGGGGTATTAATGTTCAGAGTTTTGTCCGAGCCAAGTTTAATAGCCTGATGGCTGTGGGGAAGTAGCTATTCCTGAACCTGGTCCTGGACCTGGTCGTAAAGGGCCTGTCCCACCAGCATGCAACTCCATGCGATGAGCGCAACCTAACGTGGTCGCTTGAGCCGTCCGGCGTTGCGGGGCCGGTCCCACTTCGATCGCCGGAGCCGTGCGGAATTGTGCGGAGTTCGTCCCGACATCGCGCAGGGCTCCGTAAAACTGAGCATGTTCAAAAATTCCGTACGGCAACGGCTTGTCGGCTCGCTGTCGCCTCGACGCATTACACACCGTCTGGACGTCGTGCCTCCGTGACCCTCCCTGTAGGTGCCTCCGTAACCCTCTAGGTGTGTGGCTCCATGGCCCTCTGTGTGTGTGCGCCTCTGTGCCGCTCTCTGTGTGCCCCTCTCTGTCCTAGCGAACTTACCTTTAACATTTCGCTCCAAGTTCGCCTCACTTTGCGCCGCGTTGCGCCACTCACCCGACCCCCGCGCGGCCCTCGTTGCCGGTTTGGTTGTGCTTGCCGCATGCAGGCGCATGCTGGTGGGAACGGCCCTGTACAGGGGATCACCCGACCTCCGCGCGGCCCCCGCTTCTAGTTTGATCGCGCTCATCGCATGGAGTCGGATGCTGGTAGGACAGGCCCTTTACTTTGTAATATTGTAACTTGCACTACAAGTTGTACTCTTTCTCCTTGATCTTGCACTGTGGACAGCTTGATTGTATTGATGTGTAGTCTTATCTTTGACTGGCGAGCACACAAACAAAAGCTTTTCACTGTACCTTGGTACACGTGGCAATAATAACATTTAGATTATTTAGTTTGGAGTTACAGGCCCTGCGGCTCAGTGATGACCGCACATTAACACTAGGGGCAATTCTACACTTATACCAAGCCAATTAAACTACAAACCTGTACGTCTTTGAAGAGACCGAAGATCTCGGGGAAAATCCACGCGTGTAACGGGGAGAACGTTCAAACTCCGTCAGACAGCGCCCGTAGTCGGGATCGAACCCGGGCCTCTGGCGCTGTAAGGCTGCGACTCTACCGCGACTCCACCGTTCCGTAACCTGTACTGAATTATCTTTTAACAAAACTGAAATTAGCAGAGGTGCAATCTTGTCCCGGAAGTCAGGAACTATCAGATGACACTGGAGCACGGATCCTTGCAGCAAGTAGCTAAGGTCCAGGGTTTTGTTTTGGATTGAACCCAAGCTTGTGAAGGATGTGTACAATAATTTATCAGTGTCTGCATGTTAAACCATGGCAACTTTCCTTGTCCGAACGTCTGATCGTAATGAATAACGATAGCTATAAATCATGAAATACAGAATGTCTACTGACTCATGAGTGTCTACTGACAGAGTGTCTACTGACTCATTTCATAAAATTAACTTTGCCATTAGCCCATCCCTCTCTGCGTCTTGTAAAATCAGTGACGGAGCACTGAAGGATTTTCCGTTGACCTCCAAATCCGCAGACTTAGTTTCTGCATTTTAGAGCTTCCACATTGAGTGAAATCTGATTCACTATTGGGAACATTGGATGCATCTTTCATGAACTAGGGACGGAGACAGAAGGACAGAATTAAAGGACATTCCTTTAGGAAGGAGATTGATTCATTAGTACAGGAGTCAGAGATTATGGGGAGAAGGCAGGAGAATGGGGTGAGGAGGGAGGGATAGGACAGCCACGATTGAATGGCGGAGTACACTTGATGGGCCGAATGGCCTAATTCTACTCCTATTCTTTATGGACTTATGAAATGAGGAGGAATTTCTTTAGACAGAGAGTGGTGAATCTGGAATTCATTGCCAAGTCAATGGATAGCAGAGATAGATAGATTATTGATCAGTACGGGTGTCAGGGGTTATGGGGAGAAGGCAGGAGAATGGGGTTTGGTGGCATTAGGTTGGGGAATGAGGTTTGGTTGGTATTAGATCAGCCATGGTTGAATGGCGGTGTGGACATAATGGGCCAAATGGCCTAATTCTGCTCCGAGAACATATGTCATTTTCTCTTCAGGAAAGATACAAAATGCTGGAGTAACTCAACGCTTCAGGCAGCATCTGTGGAGAACATCTTTTGGCGATGTTTCGGGTCAGAGCCCTACTTCAGACTGAGGCATGAGGTCATGCTTTTCTTTGGCACCAGGTTGATGCTGGTCTTGTTGAAGCAAGAAGGTACCTCAGAACAGAGATGGGCGAGAAAAAAGATGTCCGCGAACACTCACGCTAGTTGGCTGTTAGCAGGCGACTGAACCATCCTTCCACAACCAGACAGCAGTCCTGAACTGCTATTTACCTCATCGGGGACCCTCGGACTATCTTTGATTGGACCTTATCGGCTTTACCTTGCACTAATCATTATTCCCGTCATCATGTATCTACACACTGAGAATGGCTCAATTGTAATCGGGCATTGTCTTTCCGCTGACTGGTTAGCTCGCAATATAAGCTTTTCACTGTACCTCTGTACACGTGACAATAAACAATAAACTGAACTGAAGATGGACATAAAATGCTGGAGTAACTCAGCAGGACGGGAAGCATCTCTGGAGGGAAGGAATGGGTGACGTTTCGGGATCGAGACCCTTCTTCAGACTGGTGCAAACTGAACTGAATTGGTCCTAAGGACGTGATCTGGGACTCCGTCCGGGCCGGTTGCTCTCGGTGTGTTCACCCTCAGGAAGGCCGATCTAACCTCTGCAGCAGCGACCCTGGGGAGAAGCACACTTGAGTCTGATGGGATGGATGTCATTGCCCCATTGGCCTTCTGCTTAAAGCGAAGGCTAGAACGCAGTAAGTCCATCGGGACAATTAGTAATATTTAATCAGGAGGTGAGTAGAACTAGTCGGAGAACCAGGATGGGCGAAAGATGGAGAGAGAGGAAAAGCAAGGGTTACTTGAAGTTAGGGAAGTCAATATTCATATCATTTCTTTGGAAGGGACTTTCTAGTGTGTAAAAGCACAGTTGGAGAGAGAGAGAGAGAGAGAAAGCAAGGGTTACTTGGAGTTAGAGATTCAAGTTTGTCCCCGGCATCGCATTGTCAACATATTGTTCTGATATATTATCGTATTTGGCTCAATCGCCTTCTCTGGTAACTACCTCCTAGTTTTCTCGTGTCACTCAATACCAGCTATTGCACCTTTCAAAGCTGATAGCAGAGTAATCTGTAAAACAAGAGAATGTTCATGCTCTGAATGGATCTTATTTCCACGGTTACTTTGAAGATGCACAACAGAAATTAAAAGGAGAAACATTAAAATGTAGAAAGCAATAATATTTAACCAATAGTTGCTGTACATAACTACTGTGCCTGTGTATATTTAGCTGTCTTCCTGCAGGGTGGCATGGTGGCGCAGTGGTAGAGTTGCAGCCTTACAGCGCCGGAGACCCGGGTTCGATCCTGAGTACAGGTGCCGTCTGTATGGAGTTTGTATGTTCTCCCCATGACCTGCGTGGGTTTTCTCCGAGATCTTCGGTTTCCTCCCACACTCCAAAGGCATATTGGTTTGTAGGATAATTGGTTTGGTATAAATGTGAATTGTCCATAGTGTGTGTAGGGTAGTGTTTGCGGGGATCGCTGGTCGGTGCGGACTGGATGGGCCGAAGGGCCTGTTTCCGCGCTGTATCTCTAAACTAAACTAAAGCCCAAACTCCTGGCCAATGTCCCAACCTGATGTTAAAAAAAGACACAAAGTGCTGGAGTAACTCAGAGGGTCAGGTAGCATCTCTGGAGACCTTGGGCGTTCTGAAGAAGGGTCCCGAATCGAAACGTCACCAGATTCTGCCTGACCCACGGAGTTACCTCAGCACTTTGTGTCTTTCTCTTTTTTTTTGTCACGTGTACCGAGGTACAGTGGAAAGCTGTTGTTACGTGCTAAGCAGTCAGCAGAAAGACAATACATGATTACATTCGATCCATTTACAGTGTGCAGATGCATGATAAGGGAATAACGTTTAATGTAAGGTGAAGCCACCAATGTCCGATCAAGGATAGTCCTAGGGTCATCAAAGAGGTAGATAGTAGTTCACGACCGCTCCCCGGTTGTGGTAGGATGATTCAGTTGCCTGATAACAGCTGGGAAGAATCTGTCCCTGAATCTGGAGGTGTGCGTTTTCACATTTCTGTATGGTTTGCCCGATGGGAGAGGGGGAGAAGAGGGAGTGGCTGGGGTGCGACTAGTCCTTGATTATGCTGCTGTCCTTACCGAGGCAGCGTGAGGTAGAAATGGAGTCAAATAGAAGGGAGGTCAGTTTGTGTGATGGTCTGGGCTGCGTCCACTATTCTCTGCTGCATCTGCATCTGCATCTGCAGTTCCTAGTCCTCTTAGCAAGATAGTGCATGGTGCTGCTGGGGACTGACAGCGTGTGCCAAACTCAGAATAAAGACAAAAAAAATAAATGTGAAACCGTGCCCTTAAATTAATAAGAGGCCAACAATATCACCATTGGCACTTGGGTTGAGAGCTTCGTTAAAATACTTGTTTCCATATTGTAGTTGCAGTCAATGATAAAATCTGTGGAGTATGAGCTGAAAAAATGACTTTTCAACATGTGGTAGATTACTACTTTTACTCAAATATGTGCCTTGGGATCAGTAAAGTTGTTAATTACCAGTATTCTGGAGTGGTTTAAAATTAATCTAACTCCATCCACAATTCGCTGATTTATTAGCCATGCTCATCTCCGTGATCTGTGCATATCTGCAAATTGCTATTAAAGATAATTTTCATATACGGGTTGATGTACCAGCAATCTGCCTTGCCAATAAATTCAGTTTGCCGTGGAGAAACGATGGGCAGGTTCCGGTGAATTGGCAAACACCTTCCTCTGATCTCAGTCCTCCTGGTGAACAGGGGTTACATACAACAGTCAACGGCTGCAGAGCCAACACTCTTTGCAAAGATGTCTTTGGAGCCTTGTACAGAGGACAATACCCAGTGGGAACATCCAAACGATTTCATTGGAATCTGAGGGGCAACACTTTCAACAGAGAGTTGTGAATCTGTGGAATTCTCTGCCACAGAAGGCAGTGGAGGCCAATTCATTGGATGTATTCAAGTCAAGTCAAGTCATTTTTATTTATATAGCACATTTCAAAAAACAACTCTCGTTGGCCAAAGTGCTTTACATTGCTGGAGGTACTAAGGTTATACAACAGTGGTTCATAGATTAAATATAAACATCACTACTTACATATAGCCCTGGCTCAGAGGACGTCAAGAAAGGCTTGGGAGGAGAGATGAGTTTTAAGTCTTGACTTAAAGGAGTCGATGGAGGGGGCAGTTCTGATGGGAAGCGGGATGCTGTTCAAGGGAGAGTTATGGGCCTGTCCCACTTATGTGACTTTTTCATAGGTCGTTGCACGTCGCCGAAAATGTTCAACATGTTGAAAATCCAGCGGCGACCAGAAAGACGCTATGCCTCTTTGGGCGACTGAGGAGACGAATCACGACCATACAGGCGACACCCTGGCGACATGTCGCGGGATGAAGCCTGTACGGTCGTGAGTAGTCGCCCAAAGAGTCGTACCTTGTTCTGCTCGCCGCTGGGTTTTCAACATGTTGAAAATCTTCGGTGACCTGTAACAACCTATGACGGGTGTCGACAGTCGCAGAAAAAGTTGCGTAAGTGGGACAGGCCCATGGGGTATAGCTCTTTGGGCTAACAGAATCAGGGGATAGGGGGAGAAACTGGGGCCCCTGGTTCTGGACTACCCCAACATCAGGAACATGTTTCCTGCCTCTAGCGTGTCCTAGATGGGCTAGGTTTAGAGGGATATGGGTCACACACAGACAGGTGAGACGAGTGTAGGTAGGGCATGTTGGTCGGCGCGGGCAAGTTGGGTCGAAGGGCCTGATTCAACGACTCTATAACTTTTTAAGTGTGACCATGGCCGGTTAATGAAGATCATATCACAGCGGAGCACAAAGAGAGGAAGGTGACCTTGGACCTTGGAGAAGGATGTGTGTGTGTGTGTGTGTGTGTGATTCACAGTGGGATCTGTCGCAGTGAGGGGGTGCCCTACAGAAGGATCAGCTACTTTGGCTCAGCGGGGAGTCAGTGGAGAAATTACAAAAAAAACACAGAAATACAAACATGAAATGGGAACAGAGAGGACAAACTTACCGGAAAAGTCAGGACACGGCTCGGGGGTGATCTGACAACGTTCTTTACTAGTAAGTGCAGGGTTATTAGGATCGACAGGAAGATGATTTCTGTTGTGAGTGAGGGAAAAACGGAGAGATTATTTCTGGATGGCAGCTCTAAGTTATCTCATATAAATCGCGGCAATGTTATGGTTTATCACGAGGAGAAATTTAACTGCACACCATGCATGGCCTGCGGATTTAAGGTCAGTGAACTCGATTTCTTTGCCTCATCTTGTGGCTCACAGTTCAGTTTTACTTTAGTTTAAAGATACAGCGTGGAAGCAGGCCCTGCGGCCCAACGAGATCGTGCCGACCAGCGCTCCCTGCGCACATTAACACAAACACTAACACTACCCTACACACACTAGGGACAATTGACCCGGGTTCCATCCTGACTCCAGGTGCTGCCTGTACGGAGTTTGTAGCTTCTCCCCGTGGCCGCGTGGGTTTTCTCCAGATGCTCCGGTTTCCCGGCACATTGCAAAGATGTAGAGGTTTGTAGGTTTATTAGCGTTGTTAAAAAAAGAGGTAAAATTAGCCCGAGTGTAGAGGATAGTGTTGGTGTCGAGATGGCAGGAAAGGGGTACTGATCGGGGATGATCAGCCATGATCACATTGAATGGTGATGCTGGCTCGACGGGCCGAATGGCCTCCTCCTGCACCTATTGTCTATTGTCTTTTGTACGGGGGATCGCTGTTGGGCCGAAGGGCCTGTTTCTGACCCTTGGACTATCCTTGATCGGACTTTACTGGCTTCACCTTGTGCTAAACGTTATTCCATTATCATGTATCTACACACTGTAAATAACTCGATTGTAATCATGTATAGTCTTTCCGCTGACTGGTTAGCACGCAACAAAAGCTTCTCACTGTACCTCGGTACACGTGACACTAAACTAAACTAAACTGAACTATCTCTAAACTAAACTGAACTAAACCTGAAGTGGATCGTGCACTAAATGATGAACTTGGCAGTTAGCAGAAATTGCAAGCCTCGACGCATTTCTGGATCCTCTCCCCTTATCACATCATCTGCAAACTTAGTGAAGGAGCAATGTACCTAATTTAAATGCTTCAATGCTAAGAGAGACACTGTTAGTTTGAAGTGTCAGAAATAACAACATATGTTTGTCAATCTGTTGGAAGACTTTCCCAGCTTGTATTCAACCCATTTTTTACTTAATTTAGAGACACAGCGCGCAAAACAGCCCCATCGGCCGCCCACTAAATCTAACTCTCTCTTGAATACATCTCTCGTTTATCTTTCCCCTGACTGACAGTCTGAAGAAGGGTCTCGACCCGAAACGTCACCCATTCCTTTTCTCTCCAGAGATGCTGCCTGACCCGTTGAGTTACTCCAGCTTTTTGTGTCCATCTTACTTCTCAGTTTGTTTGTTTTGTGTGCAAGCTGCTTCAAATTTTATGATCAAAAGATACATTTTAAGGCTGGGATTTCTTTTGTTTTGTTTGACATTTAATCAATTTGCAAACCATTTGAAGTTTATTGAAGGATATATTATAAGTGGCTATTACAGTCAACACATTCTCGCGTTTCTGTGATCTCGTTCAAGGGAAGAGCATTTCTTGGAGAATCGTTATCCTCGTAGAAGTCCCTTTTGTTTAAATACACAGCATGGTGACGCAGCGGTAGAGTTGCTGCCTCACAGCCCCAGAGACCCAGGTTCGATTCCGACTGCAGGTACGGTCTGTACGGAGTTTGTACGTTCTCCCCGTGACCCGTGTGGGTTTTCTCCGGGAGATCCGGTTTCCTCCCACACTCCAAAGACGTAGGCTAATTGGCTTGATACAAATCTACGATAGACACAAACAAGCTGGAGTAACCTAGCGGGGACAGGCTGCGTCTCTGGGGAGAAGGGATGGGTGACGTTTCTGGTCGAGACCCTACTTCAGATAAAATTGTAAATTGTTCCTAATGTGTAGGATAGTGTGAGTGTGCGGGGGATCGCTGGTCGGCATGGGCTCGGTGGGCCGAAGGGCCTGTTTCCGTGCTGTATCTCTAAACTAAAACAGAGGTATCCTTCGCAGGAGCCAAGCACCTGTGCACAGTCAGTAGGACCAAACGGTTACTTCATATTTGTCAAATCTATTGAGATTAGGTTGGTACAACTGATGCATCATTGCTCTTCACAGCAGAGATCTTAATTAGTTTTAACTGTGAAAGACAAAGTGTCAGACATTATTCATTCTCTGTCAGCCCCGACAGTTTTGTTTACAGTTTCAGATGTATTTTGCTTGAAGTGGATGGAACAAACTGTATCGAGCTTAAAATAAAATGGGGAGGGATCACGTCAAAGGGAACTCAGTGGCCACAAAGACACGGCGGCACGGTGGCGCAGCGGTAGAGTTGCTGCCTCACAGCGCCAGGGAACTGGGTTCAATCCCGACTACTGGTGCTGTCCGTATGGAGTTTGTACGTTCTCCCCGTGACCTGCGTAGGTTTTCCCCGGGTGCTCCGGTTTCCTCCCACACTCCAAAGTCGTACAGGTTTGCAATTGAAGATAGACACAAAATGCTGGAGTAACTCAGCGGGACAGGCAGCATCTCTGGAGAGAAGGAACGGGTGACTTTTCGGGTCGAGACCCTTCTTCAGACCTGAAACGTCACTCAATCCTTCTCTCCAATGATGCTGCCTGTCCCGCTGAGTTACTCCAGCACTTTGTGCCTATCTTCGGTTTCAACCAGCATCTGCAGTTCCTTCCTAAACATTTTGTAAGTTAATTGGTTTGGTATCATTGCAAATTGTCCCTAGTTTGTGTAGGATAGTGTTAATGTGCGGGGATCGCTGCTCGGCGTGGACTCGGTGTGGCGAAGGCCCTGTTTCCGCGCTGTATCTCTAAACTAAACTATACACGGGCAAGGGGTAGGGAACAACATCCAATCCATTTGGGGGATGAGAACAGCGAAAGTTGGGGATACTCAGCAGGCCAGTCAGCATCCATGGAGGAAGAACAAGGTAAAAGGCCACGGTGCTAATTACATTGGAGAGGAAACAGAGCTTGCTTGAAGGAGACATGCCTGGAAGAGAAGTGGCCGTGAATGAACCAAGAATGATGATCATTGTCCGGAGAATGGGCGTGTTAGTGATGGACCTGACTGTGCAAAGTACTATTGATCCAGAGTCATTATAATATCATAATAAGTACTTTAATTAGAATACATACAGAGACCATCAAAATATGTACCGCAGGCTCGTAGTCGTAAGTTGAACTTACTAACATGGCAGCCCGCATGCCACTATGTGATAGTGTGGAAACCTGACATGGATTCTGGATCAGGTCAGCAGCAAAACCAGACACGGATCAAATCAGCAATACTGTTTGATCTAGACGGGTGGAAGTGGATCCAATCCTGTCCATTCAGCCCATTTATTTTTATTTCATTTATAATTTTTGTTTATTCTACTCGTTCTAAATATCGCCAACCCTGCAAAGATATTTTTGGGGTTAGCTTTCTTATTGTCAACTGTTTTTAGGTTAAGTGAAAAGGCTTTTTTTGCATGCTGCCCAAAGAGATCAGATGTACCGTACGTACATACATACAATCGGTGCAAACTCAAGTACAATATTCAGATGGGAAAGGGTGAACAGATCTTCAAGGGTGCAAATTCTCAGAACGCCTTCTATGGTCTAACAGGCAGGGCCCCAGCTTGCCCAAGGTCCACTTTGTTCAGCATGGTGGCGCAGCGGTAGAGTTGCTCACAGCGCCTGAGACCCGGGTTCGATCCTGACCAAGGGTGCTGTCTGTACGGAGTTTGTACATTCTTCCCATGACCCACGTGGGTTTTCTCCGGGTGCACCGGTTTCCTCCCGCACACAAAGACGTACTGGTTTGCAGGCTAATTGGCTTTGGTAAAATTGTAATTTGTCCCTAGTGTGTGTAGGATAGTGTTAGCATGCGGGGATCACTGGTCAGTGCAACCTTGGCGGGCTGAAGGGCCTGTTTCCACACTGTATCTCAAAGGTAAGCTCAACTACACTTGCGTGGGTTTTCTCCGGGATCTCCGGTTTCTTCCCGCACTCCAAAGACGTACAGGTTTGTACGTTAATTGGCTTGGTATAAATGTAAATTGTCCCGAGCGTTCGTGTGCGTGGATCGCTGGTCGCCACGGGCTCAGTGGGCCGAAGGGTCTGTGTCCGCGCTGTATTTCTAAACTAAACTCTCGCTGCTCACAATCTGGTCAGACTTGAGGCATTCTCCCAATTGTGTTTCTCCCCAGGGGAGTCTTACCTGCCACGCCAGCCACTCCTGGAAGCAGCTTGTGACTGCACAAACTTTCAAGCGAACAGCCAGATGTTTCAGTCGCTCCATTCCCTGGGGACCATTAAAACTTCACATCGCTTCATCTACCTGTACAAATTCAGCTGGAGCCAGAAGGTGCAATCCAAGAACTATTCTGCAAAGGGGATCTTTCTCACTTCAGATTGAGCAGATATAGTAGCAGTGGGTGGCATGGATGGGGTGGGTAAAGTGCGGTGTCCTTCAATTCATTCACTACATGTTCACTTGTGTGAAAAGGAGAGTCTGGAGTGTGAAGAAGGGTCTCAGCGGGTGAGGCGACATCTCTGGAGAGAAGGGATGGGTGACGTTTCGGGTCGAGACCCTTCTTCAGACCAAAGGTCCATCTGGGAACTTTATCTGCAGAAACAGGAAACCGCAGACGTTGGAATCTTGAGTGAAGAACAAACTGCTGAAGGAACTCAACAGGCCAGGCAGCATCTGTGGAGGGAAGTGGACTGATCACGTTTTGGATGGAGGCATGATGGTGCAGCGGTAGAGTTACTGCCTAACTGCGCCAGAGACCCAGGTTTGATCCTGACCACAGTTGTTCATCTGTACAGTGTTTGTACATTCTCCCCCTGACCTGCGTGGGTTTTCTCCGGTTTCCTGCCACACCCCAGGTTTGTAAGTTAATTGGCTTGGTAAAATGGTAAGTAGTCCCTAGTGTGTGAAGGATAGTATTGGTATGTGGGGATCGCTGGTCGGCACGGACTGGATGGGCCGAATGGCCAGTTTCTGCGCTGTATCTCTAAACTAAACAAAACTAAACATCAGAAACCCCCTGGGATTCTAAAGTCACTGTGGCTTTGGAATAATATTAATTCCTTATGTAGATAATGCAAAATCTTCCCTATTCAAAATCAAGCTTTCAAATGTTTTACAAATTCACACGTTATAGGAGTTGGATTAGGCCATTCGGCCCATGGAGTCCATGCCCCCAATCAATCATGGCTGATCTTTGCCTCCTCATTTTCCTGCCTTCTCCCCATAACCTTGGACACCCATTCTAATCAAGAATGTATCTATCTCAACCTTAAAAATATCCACTGGCTTGGCCTTCACAGCCCTCTGTGGCAATGAGATCCACAGATTAACTACCCTCTGACTAAAGAAGCTCCTCCTCACCTCCTTTCTAAAAGAGCGCCCTTTAATTCTGAGGCTGTGCCCTCTGGTCCACCAGTGGAAACATCTTTTCACATTCACTCTATTCATGCCTTTCATTATTCTGTAAGTTCCAATGAGGTCCCCCCTCAACCTTCCAAACTCACCAACTCACCTTTACACCAATACTCTGCAAAATCAAAACATTTGGAGCTTCTCTGTGAAAGACTTCCCTTGAACAAAGTGACCTCTCTGTGACTTGAAAGGGTCATTACCAGGTTTTCTTTTGATCATCTCTCTATTAAAACGTTTTGCAAAGCTTTCCATTAAAGCACAGCCTTAGCTGTTTTGTCGTTTAAAATCAATTGAATTTCAGAAGGGTATTGCCACTCTGAACGCAAGATAATATCCTAATTGCTGGACAAAAGCTGATCCTCCCTTCCGACGTACATATTTCACTAATAATGCTTAGTTGCTATTAAGATGATGACAGATTTATCGGGTGTGATTCCATCAGTAGATGCTCCATTAAATTAGCCAACATCGGAATAGAAAGGGCAATTTGATTCACGTTCATCTGGGGAACACTGCAAACAGCAATTTGTATATCATAAGAACTTGATCTAGATGATCAGTTACAGCAGCAATGGAGTTCCCCATTAAGTCAACCACTAGTGACAAAGTTGGCACAGGAGACACATCAGATGTGACGCGCCTCAAAGTAGTGATGCTAACTGGATTGCATAGATAGGTGTGTACTGGGACATTAGTTCTGCTTGTTCAATAAATATCACGCCTAGTGATTCCCCCTGATGTGTGTGGCTAATCCCCATAAATAGAAATAATAAGGTCTGATCTACAAAGGCATCAGTAAACGGCAACAGGGCTCTCTGGTAATTTAAGCAGTGTCATGTTTCATTACGGCACAAATTATACAATATTTCCACCTGACAAAAATTGTTGACCTTGTTTTTGTAGTCCCGAGGAGAAAAGTACCATTTTAGTTGCTTTACATTAATTCCGTGTTGAACTGTGGAAGCAATTTGTCAAGGAGGCAGTTTCTAGTTTAACACAGGATGTTCTGTGGAATTTGGATTAGGGGAGATTAATGTTCAAATTTAAATATCACTACAGGCCCGTGGGCAGTGAGGACTGGAGAAAAAGAAAAGCAAGGTCATCGGCGAGATGCTGTGGGGAATGTCGTGCAGTGCAGTGCAGTGCAGGAGGATGCCAATACTGGCGCAAAAGGGGATGGAATGGAAGAATGGAACTTGAAGCAACAGGGGAAAGGGAAATCAATGCAAGCTACTAATTTGGGGCGGGCACGGTGGTGCTGCGGTAGGGTTGCTGCCTCACAACGCCAGAAACCCGTGTTCGATCCTGACCATGGATGCTGTCTGTACGGAGTTTGAACATTCTCCCCGTGATCTGCGTGGGTTTTCTCCGGGTGCTCTGGTGCCGACCCAGTCACTTCCCCGATGAAAGGAGGAGACACGGATTGTATACCGCACGCTCGCCGGACGGCTTTGTAGGCCACCCCTTAGATAAGGAGATTTTGTGTAATCATCTATACGTCCCGGTATGTGCTATTCGCATTTTGGTCACCATGTATCAATGGTTGATATCCAAATATAATAATTGATAATTTATATCCTATCAATGGTTTATTTTGTTTCTACAAGGAAAGATGTGCATTGGTTACTTCTTACTAGCCAACTGTAGTGCTTCATAGTAGGAGCTCTGCCTACTATGCGGTTTATATTATCGGACGTCTGCTGATGTAATTACTCTGAGTAGTTGCTAGCTTACTGTAACACCATGCAGAAGTATGCTGTGAGTCGACCTTAATAAACACGCGTTGTACCCTGACGTGCGTATGCCTCGCCTCATTACACCTCCCACACTCCTCAGACGTACAGGTTTGAATGGATATATATATATGAAACTATGGATATGTGGATATACTAGACTAAGACTAAAGGGGAGGTCATTTAAGACTGAGGTGAGAAAAAACTTTTTCACTTAGAGAGTTGTGAATTTATGGAATTCCCTGCCACAGAGGGCAGTGGAGGCCAAATCACTGGATGGATTTAAGAGAGAGTTAGATAGAGCTCTAGGGGCTAGTGGAATCAAGGGATATGGGGAGAAGGCAGACACGGGTTATTGATAGCGGACGATCAGCCATGATCACAATGAATGGCAGTGCTGGTTTGAAGGGCCGAATGGCCTCCTCCTGCACCTATTTTCTATGTTTCTATGTTTCTAAGATAGAAGGAATGGGTGATAAGATCCTTCTTCAATCCATATTGATATGATACCCTGTGTGGGAAGGAACTGCAGATGTTGGTTTAAACCAAAGAGAGACACAAAATGCTGGAGTAACTCAGCGGGACAGGCAGCATCTCTGGAGAGAAGGAATGGGCGATGCTTCAGGTCTGCCCGTCCTGCTGAGTTACTCCAGCATTTTGTGTCTATCGTCAGTGCATCTGTAGTTCCTCCCCTACACATCAATACAAGATTTCCTGCTTCAAGCTGAATAGACAGTGTGTTGGGCTTCAAGCTTTTGACCGAGTAAGTGTTAGGTTAGAGCTGGATGCGTCCCTTCTCTGCAGTAGGTATCCACCACTTATCTTCTTGCTTTAGACTGAAAGAGAGAAGCAACAGAAATCATTGATTCTCCTTCTGTTGTCCTCACTGCCAAGTGGCAACTACAAACCTAGCCTTTGTATCGCTGCCTGAAGGAGTCGGCAATTCTATGCCTGCTGCCTCACGTGATGAATGAAAAGAGGGTGAGGTTCAACTAAACCCGAAGCTGCAAATCTATAATAACAATCAGAAAACGGCATAGTGGCGCAGCGGCAGAGTTGCTGCCTTACAGCGGCAGAGACCCAGGTTCAATTCTGACCACAGTTGCTGGCTGTACGGGGTATGTACATTATCCCTGTGACCGCGTGGGTTTTCTCCGGGTGCTCCGGTTTCCTCCCACACTCCAAAGACATACAGGTGTGTAGGTTAATTGGCTTTGATAAAATTGTAATTCGTCTCCAGTGTGTTGGATAGAGCTGGTGTGCGGGGTTCGCTGGTCGGGGTGGACTAGGTGGGCCGAAGGGCCTGTTTTTAAGCTGCATCTCTAAACTAAACGAAAACCCTCAAAATACCCAACGAGCCAGGAAGTAGCTGGAGATTAGAAACATAGAAACATAGAAAAATAGTTGCAGGAGGAGGCCATTCGGCCCTTCGAGCCTGCACCGCCATTCAATGTGATCATGGCTGATCATCCAACTCAGTATTCCGTACCTGCCTTCTCTCCATACCCCCTGATCCCTTTAGCCACAAGTGCCACATCTAACGCCCTCTTAAATATAGCCAATGAACTGGCCACAACTACCTTCTGTGGCAGAGAATTCCAGAGACTCACCACTCTCTGTGTAAAGAATGTTTTCCTCATCTCGGTCCTATAGGAATTCCCCCTTATCCTTAGACTGTGACCCCTTGTTCTGGACTCCCCCAACATCGGGAACAATCTTCCAGCATCTAGCTTGTCCAACCCCTTAAGAATTTTGTAAGCTTCTATAAGATCCCCCATCAATCTTCTAAATTCCAGCGAGTACAAGCCGAGTCTATCCAATCTTTCCTCATATGAAAGTCCTGACATCCCAGGAATCAGTCTGGTGAATCTTCTCTGTACCCCCTCTATGGCAAGGATGTCTTTCCTCAGATTTGTAGACCAAAACTGTACACAATACTCCAGGTGTGGCCTCACCAAAACCCTGTACAACTGCAGTAGAAAGCAGATGTTATATGAAGCCAATGATCTGAACTGGGAAATATTCAAAGATGGGGATGATTGAGTTTGGACAGCAAATGCCAAGGGTTGCGTAAGAATGAAAGGCAATTGAGCTTTCATGACAAACGTGATGATAAAGTAAAAATATCGAAAGATGTAAAAATACAGAATGATCTGAAGGCACTATGTCTGGACCTGCTGGAGTTTACAAGGATGAGGGGGAACCTCATCGAAACACCGAATAGTGAAAGGCCTGGATAGAGTGGATGTGGAGAGGATGTTTCCACAAGTGGAACAGTCTGGGACCAGAGGCCAGAGTTTCAGAATAAAAGAAAGTACCTTTGGAAACATGATGAGAAATGAGTTTCGTCAAAGGGTGGTGAATCTGTGGAATTCATTGCCACAGACGGCTGTGGAGGCCATCAATGGATATTTTTAAGGTGGAGATTGACAGATTCTTGATTAGTGTGTATATATTATATATAATATTAAAAAGATAGACACAAAATACTGGAGTAACTAAGCAAGTCAGGCAGCATCTCTGGAGAAAATGAGTAATTGATGTTTTGGGTAGAGAGCCTTCTTCAGAGAGTGTGTGTGTGTACACATACATCTGCCTAACCCACTGAGTTACTCCAGCTTTTTGTGTCTATCTTCGGTTTCCACCAGCATCTGTAGTTCTTACACACAAAAACATGCAGATACACACAGACACGCACACGCACACACGCACGCACACACGCACACACGCACACACACACGCACACGCACACAGACACGCACACACACAGACACGCACACACACAGACACGCACACACACAGACACGCACACACACAGACACGCACATGCACACCAAGACACACACACATGCACGCACACAGACACGCACACGCACACACACAGACATGCACACACGCACTTGCACACACAGACACGCACACACACGCACACACACATATACAGACGCACACATGCACACACAGACACGCACACGCGCACCCACACACGCGCGCACAGACACGCGCGCACAGACACGCGCGCACAGACACGCGCGCACAGACACGCGCGCACAGACACGCGCGCACAGACACGCACGCACCCGCACACATATACAGACACACACATGCACACACAGACACACACAGACACGCACAGACACGCACAGACACGCACACACACAGACACATGCAGACACGCACCCATACATGCACACACAGACACACACACGGACACGCACATGCACACTCACGCATGCATTCACATGCACACGCGCACACACAAACACCCACACACACATATACAGACACACACATGTACACACACACTCTCACGCATGCACTCACACACACGCACACACAAACACAAACATATACAGACACACACACATATATACACACACACTCAAGTATGTACACACTCGCGCACACACACACACAAACATGTATATATATACATACATACGCGCACACATATATATTAATATAAAAGCAAACGCACAAACAATAATGGCAGCCTGTTATGTTTACAAGTTGCAAAGGAACTCTTACACAATCTGCATAATCCTCTGTTTTGGAGGCAGCAGCGTTAGAAGAGCTTACACTTTAGTGGGAGGTTAAATCGAGTCTGTCTCCTAGTTGCATTAAATGATCACTAGGCACTACTTCAAAAAAAAGAGCAAGGTGGTTTTCCCCTGATATCCCTCAGTCACAATTGCTAAAGCAGATGAGTGGAATACAGCACATTAAACCAATTTGCTGCAGCCTCATGTACAATCATAATAGTGCTTCAAGGAGGTTGTCATTGGATATAGAGTATCTTGAGATGTTTTGGAATATTAATGTCATGCTGCATATAAATCGGTTTCCTTTCAACAGCTAACTTCAAGTACATTGCCCCAACTACATTTTATCTCTGTTTGCTTTGTTCTTACCTTCTCCCAGCTAACAATGATCTACATTTTCCATGAGCTTCACCCCCTTTGATGTCTCATTTTCACACCTTACACGTCCTCATCTCTGTATCCTCCCCCTCCCCGGACTCACAGTCTGGAGAAGGTTCTCCACCCACTGAAAGCATCCTTCTATTGAGGGCGGAAGATTGAGGGGGGATCTTATAGAAACGTACAAAATTCTTAAGGGGTTGGACAGGCTAGATGCAGGAAGATTGTTCCCGATGTTGGGGAAATCCAGAACAAGGGGTCACAGTTTAAGGATAAGGGGGAAGTCTTTTAGGACCGAGATGAGAAAAACATTATTAACACAGCGAGCGGTGAATCTCTGGAATTCTCTGCCACAGAAGGTAGTTGAGGCCAGTTCATTGGCTATATTTAAGAGGGAGTTAGATGTGGCCCTTGTGGCTAAGGTGATCAGGGGGTATGGAGGGAAGGCAGGTACAGGATACTGAGTTGGATGAACAGCCATGATCATATTGAATGGCAGTGCAGGCTCGAAGGGCCGAATGGCCTACTCCAGCACCTATTTCCTATGTTTCTCTTCAGAGATGCTACCTGTCCCACTGAGTTACTCCAGCATCTTGTGTATAACTTTAAGTAATATTGCCTACATTTCGGCAATATTACAAAGTTCACAATTAAATCAAGTTTACCCTTAAGATCATTTTGGGCGGGAGAAGCTTATTTAATTTCATAACTTACTGCAAAGCCAAAGTGGTCATGACAAAATTGAGTCACTATTATATTGCAAGGTGTAATTAGTTCACAGGTTCAAAAGTAATAGGAGCAGGATTAGGCCATTCGGCCCATCAAGTCTACCCTGCCATTCAATCATGGCTGATCCATCTGGCACAATATAACTGAAGGCACTTCTTGAAAGAACATTATCTGTGACTTGGTTAATACCGCTGATCAGGTCTCCACACAGGCACAACACTCTTCCAAAACTTGCAACATAATCTTCAACTTATAGATAGAAGACCATGTGTTCATAAGTTCATAAGTGATAGAGGCAGAATTAGGACCTCCCCATCAAGTCTACCCCGCCATGGCTTATCTATCTCTCACTCCTAACCCCATTCTGCTGCCTTCTCCCCATAACCCCTGACACCCGCACTAATCAAGAATCTATCCGTCTCTGCCTTAAAAATATCCATTGATATTTTTAGATGGCCTCCACAGTCATCTGTGGCAAAGAATTCCACAGATTCACCGCATTCTGACAAAAAAAATTCCTCCTCATCTCCTTCCTAAAGGAACGTCCTTTAATTCTGAGGCTGTGACCTCTGGTCCTAGACTCCCCCACTAGTGGAAACATCCTCATTAGCATTTGGCAGTAGCAGTGTTGATGATGCTCTGATTTTACTTCAGAGTCACGCGAGTAACTGCGTGAAGAACCCGTACAGCCGTCCGTGCATCATTGCGTCAGGCGCTTTCGTGCAGACGACTGTGGAGCAGCGCAGCTCCTTCAACGGCAAGTCTAAAAAAGTTTCAGGTAAGTGCTATTTTCTTACCTGTTCTAGGTCTCCTGCAGGAACCTCCGGGTTTTTGCGGGATGCTCGCGATGGCCGACGAGGGACCCAGCCTAGAGCTTTGGGGGAAAACCCTGGTCCAAACACGGAAGCGGAGAGCTGGGAATGTCGGGTTCGCGATCGGAGTTACTGATAACGCGGTCAGTGACTCCACACGTTGGGGTCCTGGGGACAGGAAACCCGAGAATATTGCGGTTTTAGACGGCAGTAGCCCCCAGGGGATGGGGCTTAACGGACCTGAACGGTCAGCCTGGGTTCCCGGTGGAGGGGAAACCCAAGTATATGCGGTTCTAGACCGCAGTAGTCCCCAGGACATGGGGATAACTCACATAAATGATTAGCCTGGGTGCCAGGAGGGTACCACTGTGTGTGTATATATATATATATATATATATATATATATATATATATATATATATATATATATATATATATATATATATATATATATATATGTATATGGGTTCCCAAACTACAATAATCCCCAGGATATGGGGACAACTGACAAAAACAGTCAGTACAATTAGGAAAGTTAGGGAATTAATTTAGAGAGCAGCACCTTTGGGTAGGGCTGCTTCATGGGAATGCCAAGCTATGGCAGGCAAGCCTATTGGAGAGGTTATGCCAGCAGCACCTTTGCTCAGGGCTGCTGCATGAGAATGCCAAATCTATGGCAAATACTGGCCTATGGGAAAGGCCGCACCAGCAGTACCTTTGTTCAGGGCTGCTTCATGGGCGCCAGCAGTACTTTGTTACGGCTGCTTTATGGGAACAGCAGTTCAGTAGGGTATTCCCATTTACAGTGATCATGGGGGATGAGGAGGCATTGTTAGGATAAGGCAATATAACAGAATGATGACAAAAAAGCATTCAAAGAAAACTATTCACAGTTTAAAAAAATGCTGGTTATATATGTGCTAAAATCCATTGTTTAGTCTCAAACTATATTTGAGAAATTGGGCTCCTCTATCCAGTTAGATTAAGTTCCTATCAAATAGATTTGTAAGATGTTGGGATTTACTTTTAGGTATTCAATTGGCCATGATGCCGGCCTGGGCAACAGATTGCAGTCAATAAACTTTGGTAACAGTTGTTGTTATAAAACTGTTCTAGTCGTTGGACTAATTGTTAATTGTATAGATGCAATTCAACTGTGTAAGTAGAGCAACAGATATTTTGTTAAATGGTTAATTATTAAGTGCCATCTAGGTCATTGTTAACACCAGCTGAAATTAATAAAGTCACGATGATGGACAAACAGTGTTCATTACTGCTCCAGTAGTTGTTAGGTAAATCTTTCATTATATTGCAAATTGGTGCTAATGGCCCAAAATGGGAAATTGTGTCAGCAGGGCTTTGTAGCAGGCCTGCTTTATGGCTCCCTCATGTAAGAGGAGAGCATGTGGGATTGGTATAGTTTAATGCCGAGTCTGAGGGTATAGCCATAGAGCATGCCCAAGAGATCAGGGCATGTGCCAGAGGCATATGCCTGGCAAGAAAGTTACCATCCCAAACACAATATGCAGTGAACACTGCTTTCAGGGGGACATTACAGTTGGCTGCTGAATCTTCTATTCAGGTAAGACTTTTCCATAGGTGTAACCTGGAGGGCGAAGCACAAGCTATTGGAACGAGCAAGGTTTCATAGTTTCGGCGACAATGCATCCCATGTCTTTATTGGCAGTAGTGGTTCACTGAAGTTGCTGGCAGCATGAAAGCTGGCCTGAGGTTCCATGCACTGTACCTGTGCTACTGTACAATTAAGGGACACTTGCAGTTTGGTAAGGTGTACACTTAGTTATGGATTACAAATGATTGAGACATTATCAGCTACTTTGAATGGTTAATGTAAAATGTACAATATTAGCTTTTCAAGCAGGTTAGAATTGGGCAGGTTCAGTATAAGGACCAAGATTGTCTTGCTAGACTGGCTCGGGAATCGGGCCACAGTTGCTGTTTAAGGTAGTTACCAAGTAGCTCAAATATCATCTCGAGTTTGGAGATGGAACAGATTTGCATGACTTGCCAAAAAATTTCTGTTATTAGTATCAACTATCTATAGACTATACGGGCATTGTATGGGTTATAGAGTAATTGGACAAATAAGCATATTGTCATGCTCAGGTTGATGCATTGTGATGATGGCATATGTTAGTCACGAGGGTGCAATCGGTTAAAGAACCACTGGAATGGTTACATAATTTTGTTGCCACAGGAGAATCATCAAGTGTGGGTAATGGCAACACAGAGTTGGTGTTGAATCGCACTGTATTATGAAATTCTGGTTAAATGGAACACCTAATACAAGTATATGTATGTTGGTTTCATGTTTATTTCACTGGTTGCAAAATATTTGGCCTAGCAGTGGCGAAAGATACATTCTCGCCAAAAGGAGAAGGAGGGTCCTTTATGGCTACCTCCATTTTGTCTCATCAATCGAGGCTTCAAATAAAGTCATTAAGAGGCTTTAAGTTCCTATGTGTGATTATGCAAATTGATTCCTGATTTGTTGCGAATAATTATATAACCTTATTGGTTGTTTTAAACTTGAATTTGCTTGTTCAGCCTGAGGCTTCGGAAATCAGATGTTGCATGATAAACTCAAATTATGTTCTGCAGGTTTAACAAACTGCCCTAAGATTTGGGTTGTTTCATCTATCCTTCTATGTGTTCAAAGTGTTTCCATAGCACCAAACGGCTGAATTTTCTTTTCCAGGAGATGAAAGAGTTTGTTATGTTCCATGGAAAATGGTATTGTTTGCTAATGTTTCGAGTTCATGCTAAATGATTGTCTGTTAATTATGGAGTTATACGGCCATTAATTGGCTCGATGAGCTTCCTCATTGAGTTGGCTGTAGCAAACAAGACTCGCTCTGTCGAGTCGACACTGGTTATCAAGGGGTAGGATATCTTCAACATAGTTCCCAGGACCAGTATAATGCCATATGCGATGTTGATATTTGTGAACACTATTTCACCAGGAGGCAGCAACTATATCCTTAAATTTGGCTGGAGTTTATTAGGTAGTTATCCTTCTGGCACTGGTTTAGTGCAGCAGGTTCAGTCGCTAAATAATTGTGATGGTACAGGATGATAATGTCTGTAAATTATAATATTATGTTATAAATACTTGAGCCGGCCAGAAGGGGGGGTCAGGTCTCAAAATAGTCACAGGCATACCAGGGGACCTTTGATAAGGTAAGCACACGTGTGTACAACAATATGTCAAGGTCATCAAGAGTCTTGGATTTCTGGACTAGCAATGTTGTTAGTCACAAAGAATTTGGGGGAACTTATTGTTCAAGCCATTCCAGATGAGGAAAACGGAGTTGTGTTATGTACTAATGGATTCTGTTTCCAGATCTCATTCCACCAGGGCTGCTACAACATCAGCAGCAAGGGTATTTATGTTCCGCTGGGTCGCATTGTTGCGGCTGGAGCATGGTCCATCGAATGAATCTCCAAACATCTGTAATGACCCATTGGTGAACCAGGAGTATTTGTTAACTCTATTTATGTTCTGGTTATATTTTCCATCTGGGTGAGATAGAAATATTATTGTTTCATTTAAACAGCACCAACATGTTTTACATCTGTTATGACTGTATGCATTATGAATGTTTTCCCTTCATTTGTCAATGAAGCAGCTGTGGTTGTGTATACTCGTTTCACACGGCATGAAATCACAAAGCTTTGAAGTCTTCACGTAGTCACTCACGTGGCTCCGAAGTAAAATAGTAAGATTAAACAAGAACTTACCAGTTTGAAGTTTGATCTTTATTTTATGAGGAGTCGTGTTGAGGGACTACGTGCCCTCCGCTCCCAGCCCTCATAGGTTTCATCTGGTAGTTCTAGTCTTTGTTATCTTACCATTATACTTCAGTTACTATTTGCTGTGATTTCACACCGTTGCTTTGAAGATTGACGCACTAACGGCTGTACGGGGTTCTTCACGTAGTCCCTCAACTCGACTCCTCATAAAATAAAGATCAAACTGGTAAGTTGTTTAATCTTACTATTATAATTCGCCCAATATCAAAAGGAGTTGTTGAAACAGCAGCAGGATTCACTTTACGATGGGAAAAAGCATTGTTTCATTCAGCACCTTGCAATGGTGCACTAAAGTGAGCTGCCTGTGGCGTATAATTCATTTATTTTATTGGAGTCAATAGGACTTTAAAGATTAAAAAATGCATGTGAAGCCTTTCTTGAAAAGTAATGTCTTTTTGAAGTAACTGCGGTTTTATTTTTTGTTCCAATATTTCCCGTCAGGAGAGTCAGTCTACCCCACGACAGAAGTGGAGGAGTTGCACAGTTTGACAGCCACAGTCTGTTGCTGAAGGTGCTCCTCAGGTTGACCAGTGTGTCATGGAGGGGGTGAGCTGTATTGTCCAGGATGCTCTGCAGTTTGAGGAGTATCCTCCCCTCCAAATGTCCCATGAATCTAACTCTGCCCCCAGGATGGAGCCAGCCTTCCAGCACGTTTAATTTAGTTTATTGTCACATGTACAGTGAAGGTCCAGCAAAGACAGATTAAAGAAAGATAGTTTGAAGAAGGGTCTCGACGCGAAACGTCTCCTATTTCCTTCGCTCCATAGATGCTGCCTCACCCGCTGAGTTTCTCTAGCATTTTTGTCTACCTTCGATTTTCCAGCATCTGCAGTTCCTTCTTAAACAAAAGATAGTTTAAGGGTCTCCAATGAGGCAGCTTTGAGGTCAGAAGAGCTGACATATTGGGGTGGGAGATTGCAACCTTCACGTGGTCCGCCCTGTTTCAACGAATGCAATCAACCTGGCGTGCACAATCAAATAAGACCAAATAGAGCGAGTGTTAAAGAAGGAACTGCAGATGCTGGAGAATCGGGGGTTACACAAAAGGCTGGAGAAACTCAGCGGGTGCAGCAGCATCTAAGGAGATAAGCCTTAGATGCTGCTGCAGTTTCTCCAGCCTTTTGTGTAACCCACCAAATAGAACAATTTGTCCGACAACTTTAGGCTGTGCATGCCATACGCAAGAAGAAAAAGCTGACACATTCAACCCATTGCCGTGAAAATCCTGAATGCCGATTTGTAAGTAAATCTTTTTTTTAAGTATTTTTATTAGAAGTAATTTGCAGTAGTATAAACCAAGAATAACCTTTAGTTCAGTTTAATTTAGTTTATTGTCACATGTACAGTGAAGGTCCAGCAAAGACCGATTAAAGAAAGATAGTTTGAAGAAGGGTCTCGACCCGAAACGTCGCCTATCTCCTTCGCTCCTTAGATGCTGCCGCACCCGCTGAGTTTCTCCAGCCTTTTGTGTCACCCAAGAATAACATAATCTATTTCATGTACAACTTCTTATTTTTAAATTTAATAGTGGAAAAGTAACAGAAGCAAGTAAAAGAGAGGGGGGAGAGAGAGAGAGAGAGAGAAGGTTAGATAAGGTAGTGATATTAATAGTTTGTGAAAAAGTGGAAAGAGAGAGCCCATAAAGCCCGAGAAAGAGAAAAAAAGAAACTATAAAGAGAATAAAATAAAAGGGATGTACCTGCTTCGTATCACACCCCTCACCTGGTTCTGAAACAGTTTATATCCAGAGTTATGTCGCACCATATGCTTGTAATAAGTCGATAAAGGGAGAATCAGTCAGATTTGCCTGCTAGGACGAATCTCATATCTTCGAGGTGTAACGTTTCAGACATATTTGAAATCCACAAGCGTTGGTGTGGGTGCATTTTTCCAGAATGTTTTGCTGTTATTAAGCCATAGTTAAGGAAACTCTTTCGGAACAAAGTCAGCTGAAAGCCGTCTTCCATTGTTCCAAAGATAATCAGTTCAGTTTTATTTTAAATAACTTTGTAAAAATTTCAAAAATTTAATTCCAAAATTTCTGGAGTTTTATGCAAAAGACAAAGAAGTGTGCTATGGTTGCCTCTTGAGATCAGCATTTATCACAGATGGGAGAGAGGATGTAAATCCTACAAAACACTTTGTCTTTGAAGGAATAATAAATAATATGTGAAGGAAGGAACTGCAGATGCTGATTTAAACTGAAGATCGACACAAAAACATAGAAACATAGCAAATAGGTACAGTAGTAGGCCATTCGGCCTTTCGAGCCAGCACAGCCATTCAATATGATCATGGTTGATCATCCAAAATCAGTGCCCCGTTCCTGCTTTATCCGCATAGCCCTTGATTCCTTTAGACTGAAGAGCTATTTCTAAAGGGCCTGTCCCACTGTACGGAGTAATTCAAGAGTTCTCCCGAGTTTCCCCGATTCAAACTCGGATAATTATGGTAATAGCCGTTCGTAGGTACTCGGGGCTCTCGTGGACATTTTTCACAGCGCTGAAAAAACTTCACAAGTTACCGCGTTTCCCGAGTATCTGCCGTTAGCGTTACGAGCCACTACGAGATGTCCACGAGCTCCGACGTTGCCGCTACGTACATTCTACGTGCTTACCACGAGTTTGATTTTTTTTTAAACTCGGGAGAGCACTTGAATGAACTCGTACAGTGGGACAGGGCCAATAGATAGTTTTGTGGTTAGTACGGTGTCAAGGGGTTATGGGGGAGAAGGCAGGAGAATGGGGTTAGGAGGGAGAGATAGATCAGCCATGATTGAATGATAGACTTGTTGGGCTGAATGGCCTAATTCTGCTCCTAAGACTTATGAACTTGTATTTCAGCTGAAAAGAGGCACCTCTGTCAGTGCAGTTCTTGCTCAGAATAAATGTTGTTGTAGTTTGTTCAAGAAGGAACTGCAGATGCTGGAAAATCGAAGGTGGACAAAAACGCAGCAGGTGAGGCAGCATCTATGCAGTGAAGGAAATAGGTAACGTTTCGGCCCGAAACGTTGCCTATTTCCTTCGCTCCATAGATGCCGCCTCACCCGACAAGTTTCTCCAGCATTTTTGTCTACCTTTAAATGTTATTGTTGGGTCTCTACACATGAAACGCCACATATTACACTTGGTTATAGCAGACAGTCGGCAACAACGGACACCATTTCACCCCCTCTATTCTCCATTATAATGAAGGTTTACTGGTCAATCACATTAATTTTCACGAGCAACCTTGCAAGTGGGATGTGTCTGTAAAAGAAGAAGAATGGTCCTTTCACAGATTTCCCATTCACTGTGGGCTTTTTTTAATTCCTCCTATATGTTTTGTTTGAGATATTTTGAATGCTCCCCATAAAGCCAACTCAACAACATTTGAACGATTACAGCTTTGTATTTTTGTTAGTGCAACATCTATCTCCCTGCTATCTAATTTATGAGAGGCATAGATCTGGTAGGCAGCTGAAATCTTTTCCCCATAGCAAAATAATCTAAAGCTAGAGTAAAGGAGATAGGCGACGTTTTGGGTCGAGACCCTTAGGAAAAAGGGTCTCGACCCGAAACGTCGCCTATCACCTTCGCTCCTTAGATGCTGCTGCACCCGCTGAGTTTCTCCAGCTTTTTGTGTCGCCCTCGATTCTCCAGCATCTGCAGTTCCTTCTTTAACACTAAAGCTATAGTATGTTAGTCTAGTTTAGATTAGTTTTAGTTTTAATGTTTTAGGTCCAATGAAAAGCTTTTTGTTGCATGCCGGCCAGTGAGTGAGAAGGCCCCCATTGCAGAAGTGTCCATGTCGCGGGGCTGGAAACTGGAAGTATCCCGAGCTAATTCTGCTGCCACCACCATCTATTGCGACAAGTAATGGCTCCCACTGATTGCAGCCGGAAGCTTGCGTCTTTTTCAGGATGGCCAAAGGCAGCGAGGTCAACATGTGTAACAAGATGGACACGAAAAGAAGTGAAAAGACTATAATGCACATGTTTACAATCGAACCTTCCACAGTGTGCAGATACATGATAAAGGGAATAAAGTGCAGTGCTAGACCGGGAAAGGCCGGCTAAAGGTTTGTGGCAAAAGATGAAATGTTTAGAGGTGATCTGAGGAAGGTCTTGTTCACCCAGTGGGTGGTTGGTAGTTGGAATGTTCTGCCTGAGGGGAACATTTGTGGAGGAAGAGGTTCTCACACACATTTTAGAAGTATTAGACACCCACAGTCTTAGAATAAAGGGGAGGTCATTTATGACTGAGCTGAGAAAAAACTTTTTTACCCAGAGAGTTGTGAATTTATGGAATTCCCTGCCACAGAGGGCAGTGGAGGCCAAATCACTAGATGGATTTAAGAGAGAGTTGGATAGAGCTTTAGGGGCTAGTGGAGCCAAGGGATATAGGGAGAAGGCAGGCACGGGTTATTGATAGCGGACGATCAGCCATGATCACATTGAATGGCGGTGCTGGCTCGAAGGGCCGAATGGCCTCCTCATGCACCTACTTTCTATGTACTTGAATTGTAGTCATAGAGTGATACAGCGTGGAAACGGGCTCTTTGGCCCAGCTTGCCCACACCGGCCAACATGTCCCAGCTGCACTAGTCCCACCTGTCCGCGTTTGGTCCATATCCCTCCAAACCTGTTCTATCCATGCACCTGTCTAACTGTTTCTTAAAGGCTGGGATAGTCCCTGCCTCAACTACCTCCTGCGGCAGCTTGTTCCATACTCCCACCACCCTTTGTGTGAAAACGTTACCCCCTCAGGTTCCAATTAATTCTTTCCCCCCTCAGCTTAAACCCCAAAAGTCTGTGGAATTCTCTGCCCCAGAGGGCGGTGGAGGCCGGTTCTCTGGATGCTTTCAAGAGAGCTAGATAGGGCTCTTAAAAATAGCGGAGTCAGGGGATATGGGGAGAAGGCAGGAATGGGGTACTGATTGGGGATGATCAGCCATGATCACATTGAATGGCGGTGCTGGCTCGAAGGGCCAAATTGCCTACTCCTGCACCTATTGTCTATTAAACCTACCGTATGTCCTCCTGTGCTCGATCCCCATACTCTGGGCTAGAGACTCTGTGCATCTACCCAATCTATTCCTCTGATGATTTTGCACTACGTGCGAGGAACATGTCAATTTTGTTGGATTTATGGGGGAACGTTACACAGACACACACGGCATGTATTGATAATCACTCCTGGGCAAGCAACAGACACAGAAGGTCCTAGCTTACTTCCACCGTCTTATGCCCTGGTAGTTATTCACATTGGACTGCATTCAGGCAGGTTTGCATTAGTGACGAAGCCATATGGAAACAGGGAACAGGTATGTCCAACAGCCGACCTTCAGAAATGGCCATCCACCCTTTCACCCCCAAAGTCTTGTACAAGAACCTACAGTACCTTGATGAAGGAGAACCTTGACATATTCCTGAAGGGATGACCTTGCAGTCCTTCAACTTTATCTTGAAGACATAGGAGCAGAATTAGGCCATTTGGCCCATCAAGTCTGCTCCACCATTCTATCATGGCTGATCTAATTTCCCTTCTCAACCCCATTCTCCTGACTTCTCCTGCAACCTTTCATGCCCTTACTAATCAAGAACCTTGCAATCTCTGCTTTAAAAATATCCAATGATGTGGCCTCCTCCATCTGTGGCAATGAATTCCACAGATTCACTACCCTCTAGTTCAAGAAATCCCTCCTCATATCCATTCTGAAGATATGTTATTTTATTCTGAGGCTATACCATCTGGTCCCAGACTCTCCCACTATTGGAGACATCCTCCCCACATCCACTCTATCGTTATTTTGTAAGACTGGGCTTCAGTAAAAGCACAATCTTGCAGCAGGGGTCTGTACCTTATTCGACTCGCTTATTGATGCCAGCAATCATAGATGTTATCCATGCATTGTTTCCTGGTTGTCTTTGCTGCACCAATACCAATGGATAGAATGGATGTGGAGAGGATGTTTCCACCAGTGAGAGGGTCTAGGACCAGAGGTCATAAACTCAGAATTAATGGATGTTGCTTTAGGAAGGAGATGAGGAGGAATTCATTGCCACAGATGGCCGTGGAGGCCAAGTCAATGGGTATTTTTAAGCCTGAGCTAGATGGATTCTTGATTTGTGTGGGTGCCCTACCTGGGGAGAAGGCAGGAGAATGGGGTTAGGAGGGAGAGATAGATCAGCCATGATTGAGGGGCGGAGTAGTCTTGATGGGCCGAATGCCCTAATTCTGCTCCTATCACTTTTGAACTTATGAACACAAGAGCTTCTATTCATAAGTGGAAGATTGTGTTGCTAGTTCTGGAAGAGGGTTGTGAACGTGTAGAGATCTGGTCAGCGGTCGTAACTAACTCATGGATAACGTTGCTTCAAAAATTGCCTTCAGTTGCATTGTGCCAGAGAATATCTGTGCCTTATATCACCGGGGCAGCACGGTGACGCAGCGGTAGAGTTGCTACCTGAAAATGCAAGAGACCTGGCTTTGATCCTGACCACGGCTGCTGTCTGTATGGCGTTTGTACGTTTCTCCCCGTGGCCTGCGTTGGTTTTCTCCGGGTGCTCCGGTTTCCTGCCACACTCCAAAGATGTACAAGTTTGTAGGTTAACTGGCTTGGTATAATTGTAAAATTGTCCCTAGTGTGTAGGATGGTGCGAGTGTACTGGTCGGTGCGGACCCAGTGGGCCGAACAGCCTGTTTCCACGTTGTATCTCCACAGTCTAAAGTCTGCAAGTCTAAAAATCGGATGAATGCGTAAAAATGCAACGAGTCGCAACCTGGCACAAATCTCCCAACACCTAAGCAGCGAGTGAGATCAAAGCAAATATTAATGTTGCATCTGCTGAGGTGGGAAGGAAGTTTGTGCCAGAAGATTTTTGCTTTGAACTTGTGTGAACACCAGCGATGAGAATTTTGTCAGAAGTTGCAAGGAGGAGGGATTAACACAAATATAGAAGCTGATTGAGGCTTCATTAAGTCTAACCACTAATTATTGCAGTCTTCCTGACTCCACCGTAAGACGGTGATTTAATCAAATGTGGGATCCACCTTAAAGCCAGTTGGTGGCATTGTCTATAATAGAGCTGCCAGACAATCTTAGTGTTCAGCAATTCCACCCATCATTGTGAAACACTACAGACATAATTGGTTTCGCCCCCCCGCTGGTTATCTGACCACCTGTGGTTCTCCATATCTACAAATTCAGAAACAATGCAAGCCACCCACATAACTAGCAAGCTTATTGACACCTCATTGGTGTGTACACACGTGGTATATGCATGACTTCCCATTGAAATTATTAATTAAATTTTAATTTATTGTAATGTGTACCCAGATCGAGTAAATAGCTTTCGTTTCGTGCTAACCAGTCGGCGGAAAGATGATACAGGATTACAATTGAGCCATCCGCAGTGTACAGATGCATTTAGTTTAGAAATGTAGAAATTAGGTGCAGGAGTAGGCCATTCGGCCCTTCGAGCATGCACCGCCATTCAATTTGATCATGGCTGATCATCCAACTCGGTATCCTGTACCTGCCTACTCTCCATAACCCCTGATCCCCTAAGCCACAAGGGCCACATCTAACTCCCTCTTAAATATAGCCAATGAATTGGCCTCAACTACCCTCTGTGGCAGAGAGTTCCAGAGACTCACCACTCTCTGTGTGAAAAAAGTCCTTCTCATCTCGGTCCTAAAGGATTTCCCCCTTATCTTTAAGCTGTGACCCCTTGTCCTGGACTTCCCCAACATCGGGGACAATCTTCCTGCATCTAGCCTGTCCAACCCCTTAAGAATTTTGTAAGTTTCTATAAGATCCCCTCTCAATCTCCTAAATTCTAGAGAGTATAAACCAAGTCTATCCAGTCTTTCTTCATAAGACAGTCCTGACATCCCAGGAATCAGTCTGGTTGAGAGATTAGTTGAGAGATACGGCGCAGAACTAGGCCCTTCGGCCCACCGAGTCAGTGCCGACCAGCGATCCCCGCACACCAGCACTAGGGATAATTTACAATTATACCAATCCAATTAACCTACAAACCCTTGGAGCATGGGAGGAAACTGGAGATCCCACAGAAAACCCACTAAGATCATGGGGAGAACGTACAAACTCTGTACAGACAGCACCCGTAGTCAGGTTCGAACCTGTGAAGCAGCAATTCTACTGCTGCGCCACCGTGCTACCCATGATACATAGATGCATGATGAGGGGAATAACATGAATAATGTTTAGTGCTAGATAAAGCCAGGAAAGCCCTATTGATACCCCAAGGGTCTCCATTGTGTGTGTATATATTTATATAATGGTATATGGACACACTGATCTGTTCTGTATTCATGCCTACTATGTTCTGTTGTGCTTAGGACAATTAAATTCTTGCTTTGCTTATCAAGGACACACGACAATAAACTCTCTTGAATCCAATGAGGTAGGTGGTAGTTCAGGACTGCTCTCTAGTTGTGATAGGGTGGTTCACTTGCCCGATAACAGCTGGGGAAAAACTGTCCCTGAGGGGAGAGGGGAGAAGAGGGAGTGGCTGGGGTGCAACTAGCCCTTGATTATGCTGCTGGCCTTGGCGAGGCAGCGTGAGGTGTAGATGGAGTCAATGGAAGGGAGGTTGGTTTACCAGCCCCCTTCACACAACAACCCGAAATAGCCCCACGCTAACATGAGAGACCATTGCCTGCTACATATTAACATGAATATCTTCTGCCTCGATTACAATTGACAGGGGGACGTGCTGCTGTGTCAGAAGCTGATGTTTGGATGAAAGGTTGAGCTAGAATCTTGTGTCTGCTCTCTTGGTGGTAGAAAATGAGTCAATGGTACTCAAAACAAAGCATCAGAGATATCTTAGGCTCCGGGCCAACGTTCATCCCTCAACCATTATTCCTAAAAGCAGACTGCAGTATCTAGTCATTATGTCTTGCGGCAGAGAGACATTTCTATGAATAACTTCTTTGGCTGAATTGCAACAGAGATGAAACTTTAGAAGCATTCAGCTGGCTGTGGAAATTCTTGCCACATCCTCTGATTGTGAATGTACTGAGGCTTACGGAGTTATTCAGTAAGGTGAAGGATTCGCTAGGCACTTCTGTGTGCCATGGTTATGCACGAGGGTCTGTGCCTGCGGAGTGTGAGTTTCCGCGAGGCCCGGGAAACGGACTCATCTGCCTGAAACCCAACCTGGTCAACATAGTAGAATAATAACATTGTATCTAGCCTTCAAATATAATCCTACTGCAAACTCTGGACTGGACAAGAGAGTGCTAGGATTCAGATTTACGTTAAGGTCAAGGTTTAGGTCCAGATTTAGGTTCAGATTTATATTCAGTTCCAGATTTACATTCAGATTCGGGTCCGGGTTCAGATTCGGGTCCAGATTCAGATTCGGGTCCAGATTCAGATTCGGGTCCAGATTCAGATTTGGGTTTTTGATCTAGACCCTGATCCGGTTTCTGATCCAGATTCCGATTCAGATCCCGAATCTGACCCGGATTCAAATCCTGATCTGGATCCAGATTTAGATTTACTGCATGGAAACACCCAATCACAAAATAACGTGCCATCTACGCTCTGAACTGGGTGTTGTTCCCAGAGTGGTCTGGACAGTGGAATATTCGAGTCCACACCCAGGTGGTGTGCCCAGTGTACATTTACACCAAGCCAATTCACCTCCAAACCTGTACGTCTTTGGAGTGTAGGAGGAAACCAAAGATCTCGGAGAAAAACCACGCAGGCCAGGAGGAGCACATACAAACTCCTTACAGACAGCACCCATATTTGGGGTCGAACTCGGGTCTCGTACTGCTCTACCGCTGCATCACCGTGCCTCACTTCTGAAGATGTTACTTGCATTGAAACTTTGACCTCCCTCAATACAGGTCACCCCCCCCCCCCCCCCCCCCCCCCCCCCCCCCCCCCATGAAGGTAGCTTCCTGCTGTGTTTTCTGGTTAACAGCTAGATTCTATTCCCCTTCATAAATCCAGATAAGTTGGACCAATGCACACCATTACAGGTGGTCCCGGTTAAATGAGCTCATTCAGCACAGAGCCGTGATGGAAAATTATGTCTATCAGCAGGCTTGTACCGTTCAAATTGTCCGTAGGTAAAGCTGGCCAGTCAAACAATGCCTCAGAAAGGAATGCTGCATGTTTGACCCTACAGATCATGACCAGAGAAGAGAAGATAGACACAAAACGCTGGAGTAACTCAGCGGGACAGGCAGCATCTCTGGAGAGAAAGAATGGGTAACATTTCGGGTCGAGACCCTTCTTCAGAATGGGGTTAAGAGGGGAAGATAGAGCAGCCATGATTTAGACAATGGACAATAGACAATAGATCCAGGAGTAGGCCATTTGGCCCTTCGAGCCAGCACCGCCATTCAATGTGATCATGGCTGATCATCCCCAATCAGTACCCCGTTCCTGCCTTCTCCCCATACCCCCTGACTCCACTATCTTTAAGAGCCCTATCAAACTCTCTTGAAAGTATCCAGAGAACCGCGGATGGCGGAGTAGACTTGTTGGGCCAAATGGCCTACTTCTATGTGTGAGTGTGTGTGAGAGTGAAAGAGTGTGAGTGTGTGACAGGGTGTGTGTGTGTGACAGGGTGTGTGTGTGTGAGTGCACATAAGATACTCCATGGATACTCCTTATGTCGATACTCCATGGAAAATTTACAATTTCCCATTTTACCAAGCCAATTAACATACAACCCTGTACGTCTTTGGAGTGTGGGAGGAAACTGGAGATCCCAGAGAAAATAAATGCAGGTCACGGAGAGAACGCTTAAACCGTGAAGACAGCACCCATGGTCGGGATTGAACCGGGGTCTCTGGCGCTGAGAGGCAGCAACATTACCGTAAGTGTTCCACCTGAAGGACGGGCCCCAATGTGAAAGAGCGTCTGTCCATTCCCTCCACAGATGCTGCCTGACCCGTTGAGTCATTCCAGCATTTTGAGTTTCGCTGAAAGAAATTTAACAGGGCAGATAAATGTTGTGTTTCTCATGCTGCTTCCTTGGAAAGAAAATCAATCTGGTCCCCCAGCTAAAGATAGACCCAAAAAGCCGTAGTAACTCAGCGGGTCAGACAACATCTCTGGAATCGGTGACGTTTCGGGTTGTGTCTTAAGAAAGGTCTCGACCCTAAATGCCACCTATTCCTTCTCTCCAGAGATGCTGCCTGACCCGCTGAGTTACCCCAGCATTTTGTGTCTATCTTCGGTTTAAACCAGTATCTGCTGTTGTCCTTCCTGCTCTGTTCCCCCCAGCTATTCGGGCTGAAGTGCAATGAGCTCAGCAGCACGCACCTTTGTCAGCACTATCGATTGCTGGGAATCGAGACCACATCTAGTGACCTTGAATGAGTGCTCGGTGTACATTATCTGATCTGTACACACATTCCGCTATTCCAATTCCAATTAAAGTCGGCCCGAAAGCAAAAACGGCGCTGCTGATCCTTTGCTGTCGATGAGCATCCTTTGCTCCCCCTCCCCCCCCCCCCGAAGTCAAACAAACTTTCCGAGTTCACTTGCTGACTTTGCAACTCTTCCAGTCTCTTTAGTACTGAGGTGTTGCATCAAAAGAGTGAATCTCTCTCCGTTCCACAATCTGTGATTTCTTTGAACTGACCAGCATGCCTTCATGGTTTAAAGATGAAATAAATGTGTCTACTGTAGCGGTGGCACGGTGGTAGAGTTGGTGCCTCACAGCGCCAGGGACCCGGGTTCGATCCTGACCACCGCTGTTGACTGCACGTTCTCCCCGTGACCTGCGTGGGTTTTCCCCGGGTGCTCCAGTTTTCTCCCACACTCCAAAGATGTGCAGGTTTGTATGATAATTGGCTTGGGTAAGATTGTAAATTGTCCCTAGCATGTGTAGGATAGTGCAAGTCGGATAGCGCAGGTCGGCACAGACTCGGTGGGCCGAAGGGCCTGCTTCATCGCTGTATATCCAAACTAGCCCCATAGCAGAAGCGTCCACGTCGCGGGGCTGGAAACTGGACGTATCCCGAGCTAATTCTGCCACCACAATCATCTACTGCGACAAGTGATGGCTCCCACTGATTGTCGCCGGAAGCTTGCGTCCTTTTCAGGACGGATGATGACAGCGAGGCCAACATTTGTTACAAGATGGACACGAAAATAAGAAGAATCTCTAAACTAAACGTAAACTAACAGGTTAATTCAATTGAGTAAACAAGGGTTAATTCACCTTTGAATTGGCTTCAGACAGCGGGAACTGGGAGGATGGACCAATGGGTCGATTCATGGAATTTATGTAGAATGTGGGCAAGTTGGGCTGAAGGTTCAATGCTGTTTCTATGCTGTACGACTGTGACTCCAAAAGCATATGTTTTTTTTCCTGTTTCTCACCAGTCTATTCCACATCCGACCTTTCCTTTCTTTATAAGAGTTTGCAGAGTTCCAAATTGCAAAGTCAGCACACTTACTTTCACTGGGGTTGGGAAAAGATTTCATTTAGGAATTTAAACTGACCATGTGCTGGGTGATCAGATTC